>OY365817.1:17396888-18052741 GCA_959347315.1 Bimastos eiseni
CAAACCCCCGGTCCCAAAAATATTCCCCCTAAGACTAAAATAATATCCCGCCCTAGGTGAAATTGGAGACAATTGCCTCCGGACCTCCCTATCAGGACGCTCCTGGTTAGGCTTAAAGTGATGAATGAGGAGTCTAGAACCCGAGGAAGACCGCGTGTAGACAGGATCCTTCAGAGGGTCCTTCGTAGGTTCAGCGACACATCGGTTGTTTGCAACTTGTTTCTGGAATCATTAGTCACCACCTATCTCTTTTTACGATGCGGTTAATGGGGACTTTATGCTATTAACCTGAGCAATAGACATATTTCGCAACACCATGAGAAACAGTAACATACCAGGCTATTTCACTCCCATTTAAATCAGACAGACATCTCCAGTCCGATCGATCGTTGACCCAAAGTATTCCAGAATGATCACATATACCCTACTCTGTTTGTCGCTGTATTTGCTCGTGCGTGTCTATTTGACCAAGTGCTGTGGCCACAACATACTAGCCAATAATTGGCGCAGAGCACCTGCCTGCTAATGCGGCAGTGTAGCCTTTCTAGAGAAAATCCTATATCGGATTGTTCTCCATTTCTCCCTCCAACTCCTCCACCCATCTGGACTAAACGAACCTTCCCATATAGTCGTTCCATGTCTAGCACACCATCTATGTCCATCTACAGTACCGTTATCTGACACTGCTAAACAGGTTTGCATATGAGCAATTGAGCGAACACAGTGGTTTTAATTGGACACCAAATATGTTTGCAGTGCTAAACTGCAAAGCTGGGAGATGTAAAATCTTCATACATGCAAGACAAAGACCTCAACAATAATAAATAAAAGAAACATGTCTCATAGATAATTTAATTTACAGACATTGCTTAGAAGAAATATTCTGTCCTTTAGGAAATATGAAAAGCTAGATATCAGACGTCGCACTAATTTGATATCGTAGCCTAATATTTACACGTATAGGTCGAGAAAATAAACTTTTTGAAACATGATAGGATAAGTTCTGATGGAAAAGACAGCCCTTGTAAACGCAAAGCAGACGATCTGACATGTTCAGAAAACAAAACAAATACTTTATTAAAAGAGTTTATATGGCAACACCATGGAAAAGAAAGCAAGAACCTTTCTTGTATAATTTCAAATAAAATACGAATTACCACAGCCTGGTATGCATTTAACATTAAAATGAAACTTTAACTTAAACGTAAAGCTTAGCTTTTAATAACAAAATATCTTACAGTTCCTTCAACTGCACTTTACGAAATGTTTTCTAATCACTCGAGGTCCGTCAGAGAATGCTGTACACACACACACACACGCACAGATGCACTTGCATGTAAACGGGACAAATTCCACCGTGAAACAAACATTACCTAAGCAAAGATAAACGTCATCATCATCATCGAAAAAGACGGTTTTCCTATTGGCTGACGAGCAGGTTTTAGTTTTGCTTTGAAATACCAAAACAATTCGTGTCCTATCCGTCAATTAAACGGCGCCGTCGTTGTATGCAATACAACGTACTCTATACGGTACTACAAAAGAGAAATTCACTACTCGTAATCCGCTACGGTTTGGTCTGTTTTTCATCAGAGTCTCGTGGCAAACGAAGCAAGACAATCAGGTCAACCAACCAGTACGACGACGTTAACTCAAACCCGTTATTTCCGCTTGTTTATACGCCATTCACAGGATGTAGTAGAACTCGTTAATGGCTTTGACGAAGTGGTGGTCGTCCCTCTTGCAGTGCGGACAGACAATCGAGCGGCTGTAGTCGCTGAAGAACTGTAGCTTCGGATCGGCAAAAGGCCTCTGACAGCTACAGCACGTCAGACGGGCGGCACAGCACGGCATGGCGGCGAAGATATCGTAGGAGTACATGGTTCCGATGACGAGGGTCGATCCGCTCCACTGCTTCTTGCAGAACTTGCACTGGAGCGCTCTCTTGCGGCCGATCATGCAGCGGAAGCAGACGGCGTTCATAAAGAGATTGCGCTGTCCGTGGAACCTCACTTTCAGGTCGGTGTTGTAGCGACGAGGCGACAGGAAGAAAGTTCCATCGACCAACGGATACTTATCGAAGACGGGCATTGCATCACCACAAACGACACAGTCGACTGATCTGATGTTGCGAACGCTGAGCGTGACCATGATGAAGGACCGGGTTTCGTCATTTCCGAACTGACCCTCGTCCTCCAGTTTGATGTGGTAGGGGTTGCGCAGACAGACTGGAAGATCCTCGAAAACGGCGAAATCGTTTCGGTGTCTGAAGATGTTCCCAGTGGCCGCCTGAACGGGGTTCGAGAAGAAGCCCGTCTTCGAAAAGAGGGTCACTATCGTATCGTCCGATTCTGGGGAAGAGGGCGACGATTCCGACCCACTCAGTGGAGGGGTGGAGCCCCCGCTCGACATGCTCACCGTTCGACAGCGTACGGCGTTGTCATAACAACCACCGTTGTAAGCATCTCTTTCGGAATGAACGGACAGCTGTTGCTGCTGGGAGGAGTAGAAAGGAGATGACCTGTTGGGACCGGGTTCAGACCTTCGTCGCTGCCGCCTCTTTCTCTCCTCCCGACCGATGACGGTTACGACGACGGAGAGGTCCTTGCGTAGGAACCCTGACCCACACTTGCATGCACAGGCGTGTCTGATGAGGTCATAGCCCTTCTTCGTCCAGAGATTCTGCGCTCGCTGCTTGTCACTCCAGTGTCGAGCTCTGCCACAGGACCTCATGTACGTCAACAGGTTCCTCTCCCACGTCTCGAAGCAGTCAACGTGCATCCAACCGCTCTCTCTGCACGTCTCGTTCGAACAATCGACCCTCACCGTGTCCCCCTCCGCCTCATCCGCCTCAGATAGGGTCATCGGCTGTCCGTAGATCTGGCACGGACGACCGGGTACGCAGCACGTCTGCTTCCTCGTTACCCCCATCGTTCCGTTGGAGAATTTGACGCACGGCATCTTAAGGGTCTTACCCCCGTCCCCATGAAACTCGGACAAGCGATTTCTCTGCAGGAGCATGTTGCTGCCACTCACCTCGATCCAAGGACGAAAACGAAGCGGAACTACTTCCGGGTCTGAGATGGAATCCACAAACGACGCGGTCACTGTATGTTCGACTAACTCACTGGTTGGATCAGAGCCACGCCCAAGCCACGTCCAGAGAATCCCCGGTACTTCTCTCCTCAGGGTCTGACGATAAGTCAGCCAACGCAACCAAAATGCGCTATGGTATAGTCAATCGTTGATTCTACGGCTCCGTTAGTTAGTCCAGAGTTGAAACAACAGTTAAGAAGACTTGCTACTCGTCCAATACAAAGTTCTATAGCGCCTCTTGCCTGTATATATGCACCTACAAAGACTTGTTAATTTTGAAGTTCTTTAGCGTCAGCGTAAACGTCCGATCGGTCTTCGACTCAATCTCCGACTGTGGACAAACACTATCTCTTTCTCTCTGTCTTCGAAATGAGGTTCGAGCGGCCTCACGCGTGTGCTCCACGAAGTGTTTACATCGCCCCACTGTTCCAAGTGGACCAGCCAGTCACCGTCGGCGGTGGGTCGGTCGGGAGGCGGGCAGTCGGTTGGGAGGGGGTCGGGCGGTGGGTCGGTCGACGGTCAGAGGCGGTACTTGCTGCGCGCAGGACAGCAATCGACGTTTTTTCGTTGGGGCTGGGGATTACCCGGTATAATGTTTATTACGGTCGGGTCAGCCGCACGGACGTGTTGGACCGCACGTAGGCCAATTGTATTGATCAGATGGGGACGGAATTGTAGGCCTCTCTTTCTCAGCCTTTCTGTGGTTATGTCAGTCAGTCAGATAGCCAGTCAACTGATTCGCTCGCTCACTAACTCACTCACTCACTCTGGTCTTATGTCTGTTTCTTTGGGTTTTTTAATATCTCTCTCACTGTCTTTGTCTCTGTCTGTCTGTTTCACTGTCTGTCTGCCTGTCCCACCAGAGAGAGAGACAGACAGACAGACAGACAGACAGAGACAGACAGAGAACGATCTGTTTACGAGACTAGTGGAGTAGAGGGAGGTGGGCGGGGCCTAGATGACGTTATGCTATTGAATGACAGGCTTTTGTTGTTTTCCGGATATATGTGGACCACGTTGCAGAATTGCGGACCACATTTCCCAGGTCGCAATGCCCCGGATGCCGGCTGCGTTCGGCAGCAACAAACGGAGGAGGAAGACGGCGGAGGTGAGGAGGAGAAGGAGGAGGCGGGGCAACTCGTCGGCCTTGCAATATCTGGACTCAGATCGATGGGAGGGTAGGTGGTGGTGAAAGTGGGCTGGTGCGCTGCTGTGGGCAAAAGACTCGGCACGGTCTTCAAGTACTATACCGTACGATGCAGGGACGTTAGATCCCATCCACCTCGTTGAAATCAGATCGACTTGTTGCAACCCGCAATGTACGTATACGTGGGTTAACCACCATCCGGCAGGGCTGTCAACACTCCCCGCGGAATCCAGTTCTCTGTGTTCTGCTGGGCTAACAAATCGCCGACAAATTTTTCCAGTTTTCGATCGGGATAACTTTCCATTTTGTTCGTCGATTGATTCTGCAACGAAAGGATTTTGAACCTTTGAACTTACTTCTTTGTGAACGGAACCAGCTTTCACGTAGCACAATAAAAATAATTATACACTTACTGACCCTGGCGCAAACGGGCATTGTTACCCTATAAACGGCTTCCTATTATAACTAAGAGCTGTGATACGACCGGTGTATTTTTAGTTCATGCGGTCTGCAACATGCTTAGGCTACATTCAAATATGCAACGGCACAGTAGTCAAGAGCTAACTGCGTCGGGTTTTCAGCTTTGGCTCGAACCTGGAGCCCCAAACTATCGCTATGCGTGTCTGCGTAGCCTCGTAGGCCTACACCAAATATCTAATGTGCGTGTTATAAGTAAATTTACCCTCGCGGATATGGATTTGTAGAGTGTTAGATTGTTCTACATCTGGTATGAAATGGGCCACAGCACGCTCATTCGCAGACACACACACACAGAGAGAGAGAGAGAGAGAGAGAGAGAGAGAGAGAGAGAGAGAGAGAGAGAGAGAGAGAGAGAGAGAGAGAGAGAGAGAGAAAGAGAGAGAGAGAAAGACAGACAGACAGACGGACGGACGGACGATCGGACAGAGATAGAGTCATAGAGACACACACACACACATGCATGTGTCTAACCAAGCCCGAGACTGATTCAATATTTAGACCTTTGGGCCAGACAAGATCTGGAGCCTGGACACGATAAAATCGCTGTTCTATTTTTTGCATCGTTGGGAAACCTATAAGTTGTAAATAATCATAGAGACAGGTTATAGCTTCCATTTTCTTACTTTGTCATTACGCTAAGCGAAATTAGGTTTCTATATTTACGCCTACTAGTGCGAATATAATTAAGGCAGGGTAATTATGTAGCTCCAGTAATACGTCATGACGTCGGTTGGGTTCTCAGCTGTGGCTGATTGTAAGAACGCACGACAGTTGAGACTCGAAGAATATTTCTTTTGTACAGATGCGACAATTAAAGACATATTGCTACTGCTGCGGGTAATTCAGAATGAACATATTCTTTGGTCGTTTATGCAGATTGGTAGGAAAGTTGCTTAGTTTTTTTAAAAATAGATTTAGCAATCGATCAAATGTTGGCTTTCAGTTCTACGCCGCCTTCTTTAAAACTGAATAATGAAGGTGCGTTATTGTCCATTAGAAACCAAAGTGATGAAATGAGGACGAAGGAAGGAAGGAAGGAAGGAAGGAAGGAAGGAAGGAGGGCATCTTCTCTGGACTGTGGTTCACTCTCGTCTAGGCTCGCTGGAGGTGATGATTGGCCTGGCTATGATTTAAGTGGCGATGGGGGAACTACATAGGAGGCGGTGTATATCTCTCCTGCACTATGGCCTGAAGCTCTCGTTCGTAAATAACTCTTTGTTTACGAGAGCCAGGTTTCAAGGCACCACTCGGAAGCGCCGCCCGTTGCCATTAGCAACCGTCGGAAGGTGTACGGTTGGTACAAGCTTGAAAAGAGGAAGGCTCTTTGTCTTTTCCTTTTGTCTGTCAGTCTGTACGGACCACTTTGGCACTGCTATTGTCCGCCAATCTCGTCTGCTCCCGCCCGTTCCATCACCACCAAAACGACCGTAATCATCATTATCATCATCAGAATGAGTTTTACATCGCGCCAGATAGACTTACTCCGCCTCAATGGTCCATAGACCCGCAAAACACCGGTTTCTGGAACATCTGGATGTCAACCTGTATATATATATATATATATATATATACAGATATATATAGATATATATATACACACACGTGTGTGTGTGTTTGCGTTTGTTTACAAATTCCATGAGTCAGTGAATTGTTTGAATTCTACTGACGAAGCTCTTGTCTAAGACGTATTTCTGTGTCACAGACAAGCAGACAGACAGACAGACAGACAGACAGACAGACATTCAGATAGACGAATACACACACAGAGGAAGACGCGGAAGCAGAGATAACATGGATTTTCGAGTTTGCCTCAACCAATTTGACATCTCAAACTGTCTTACCTCTTAAGTTTTAAGGTTTTTTCCAGATTGGTGGCTATTTACTTTTTACTAGATAGTAAATATGTGCATAGGCCTTCTATTTCAATTGGACAGATTGCAGTACCGTTTCAATATTGGTCGACCTCTTCTAGCGGAATGGTTAGTTCTATAATGGTCTCCAATTTATTTATTGAAGTAATGTTCCAGAGACTGGTTCTGTTTTTACCGGATAATGTATATCTTAGTTCTCGAACCAACTTGGTGTTAGCTTCATTTTCTTAGGTGAACAACAAAGATTGATCGATTGATTGAACTCTTAGAAGCGTCGATTGAACGTCGCGCTTCCATTCGCCAGATGACGTTGTTCTTCAATTTCCCTCCATCGGAAAATTACCAGTAGCTGCGGTCATTGGGTTCGGAAACCTTCCAGTACCAAAGTAGAAACGGGCGACCTAAAAACGACGGTCGTCAAAAGCGCTCTTGTCTGCCTGTCTATAGGAACCACTTTCTCGTCTGCTTTCCGCCCGTTCCATCATCAGTCAACACCAACACGACTGTAATCATCACTATTTCCGTAAGCGCGGGAATGGAATATTCCTACATCTGGCTCTGCATTAATCAGGCGACAGCGTTACGACTTGTTTTCGCCAGAGCCGACCATGGTACAGCTGCTGACACCAACACGAAGCAAGCAGCAATAAATTCTCTGGTTAAACCCTGCAGTTGTTCACGAATCGGTCGGAGTTTCAAGTTTATGTCGTAGCCAACACTTCATGCCTTTCGTGGTCTACAAGTCAACTGACGCAGAAAGTTTCATCTTTGAACTTCTAGGAATCTAGGACTATAATAAACGATGCTTCAGGTCTTTGGTCTACGGCAGTCCACCATACAACAAAACGTTGTTACATTATACTCACAATGCAACCGAACAAATTGTTTTTGTTGTGCAAGCTCTTGCCACAATCAATTCACAATCCACTTAAAACCCATTGTATAAATTCTTGACATAAAATACATAACTAAAATAGAAATTCTATTTTTGAAAATTATTAGCACATAAATTTTCGGGCAACTTTTTTGTCAAGCAAAATTTTTTCTGGTGCAATATTAACACATGATTCAATTAATAATTCAACTGAAAATTTTATTTTAAAACGTCTTGGCACTTACAATTAACAATTAAACAGAAAATTGCTGTTTTTGTAAATTCTAAGCACATCAAACTAACAATCCAACCAAAAATCGTCTATGCCTAAATTCTTTGCACAGCAACAATACCCAAAAAAAATTTTCTTTGTAAATTCTGGGCGACGACATGATTTAACACTAGAGCGCATTAACTCCATATCGCATTTGATAGCACAACCTTCACAATAAAGTAGCACCACATGAGTAAGGCAAATCAATTGTCTTCGCATAATACGAGTCCTTGGTGATGCTGCCCAAGCCGACTTTAGATGCACTGTAGTAGAAAGTGCTTAAAGCAATCCAACTGTACAGCAGAAATAATTACTTTCTTTACTATTGACATGTGCTGTTCGATGTTCAGGAGAACACGGCATAGCCCTGTGGCCAGAATGCTTTAATTAATTTAAAAAGGCACCTTAAATTTTTTTTTAAATTGTAAGATCAAATGAAAAGTTCTTTGTTTGACCCTGAAAGTGTTAAACATATTTAACTAGTCTTACACCTATTGTACGTACTATATAACTTGATTTATCAATCAGTTCCTTTGACTCATTTCAAAGTTGCACTAATTGTTATGGGATCATCCACATATTACGTACGCAGTGATGGCAGGGGGTTTCGAATTTCGGCGATTTTGCGCACGGGTGGGGGTCCCGAAAATAAATACTTACGCAAATATAAATGTCTAATTATGATGACCACAATACGGAATATTAAAATCAGAACTGTAAACCCAATCACAGACTATAGGGGCCGTCCATATAGTACGTACGCTCAGATGGAAGAGGGGGTCAAGGAAAAGCGTATGTTTGCGTATGGGGGGGGAGGGGGGTCGCTCAAAAGAAGTACGTACGCAGAGATAAAAAATTATGACGTGAAATACGTCGTATCTGTTGTCCTGTCTAATTATTACCAACATTCTCTTTTATAATGTTAACAAAATTTCTTAAATTTTATTTTGAACTAATATATGATCTAGTAGCATAAAACGAACAAAGTTTTATACAGTAAATTAATAAATTTAATGATAATGTGCATAATACACATTAGCCATTAGCACACGTATTAAAAATTAAGCACATTTACTCAAAAAAGTCGGGTGGGGGTGGTTGCAAAAGCGTACGTACTTTCGGGGGGGGGGGGGGTGTCAAACGTACACCTTGCAACAGGGAGAGTCCAAAAAGTCAAGTTTTCGGCGTACGTACTTTATGGACGGCCCCATATTTCTGCTCAATCAATTTTTATGTAGCATTAAAACTTCTCAACAGCTAACAAATTTAAGCTGTTAAATATGATGTTTAACAAAAATAAATGCCTACGGTAAAATCAATGTCTTATAGAAGTATTTAGCTCTGCCATAAGGGGTGTAAGCTCAAATGCATGTACACATGGGCGAGGGGTCCACGAAATGTACGCGGTGCAACTGAGGGCAGTCCGAAAATCTGATTTTTTCCCATACGTAATATATGGATGGGCCCTATATTAAATGAGCATTGGTCACTGTACAAGGTTACAAAACTCAACTAGTCTGCATTCTCCATCATATCTGAAATGATCATGAATAAATCAAAAAATACTTTGCACACCACACTCATTAGAGACAGCTTAGTATTGACAATTTTGAATTGGAAAAAAATCTCAGCCACCGGAATGAATAATTAGTAGCAACTTAATAAAAATGACAAATAACACATGGATATCATTGCAAGTTATCATACACTCTCTCGTCATTTTACACCATGATGGAAATGTTCTGAGGATAAATGCTCAATCATACATGATAAGAAATCAAGATCCATTATTTTCAACATTAACTGAAAAGAACTTCAGCTAATATGAAGATTACGTAATAATAATTTCAATTAACATAATTTTTAACATAGATAATGGTTACATTATTCACCAGGGTGTAAACTGAAAAAACGAGTAGCTGAAACTCCCTGATATAATATTTCAATCAGAGGCACTCACCTTCACTTTGTTCTGGCCCACAGGCAACCACTCGCTATTTTCAATCCAAGTTCTGTTGCAAGCGACTTATTGTGGCATTGACGATAAATCCCTATAGAGCAAAACCATCAGTGCAGCTTGGATAAAAGAAACCGTCTTAGCACAGTTAACTATGGAGCGCAGACGTCCAACAGTAAGAATGGTAGGGTAAGGCCAAACGCAAACCAGGGGAGGGATCAAATGTGGGTTATTTGCAGATGTTAGGACAATTGCATATAGTGTTTACCCCATTAACAAACAGCAAGATTGATTTCCCATACATTTCACTGCTTGCTGGCCATAAAAGAGTAAAGAATGAGTCCTGCATATGGTAGGAGAATCAGCCGGAACGAATTACGCAACTGTATCACAATAGATTTCAATTTTACAACTAATGAATCGTCATCAATATGACAAAATTAAAAGCACTACAAACTCCTCTATGTGCTGTTCTTAAACGTACACCGCTCTGCTTATCACAAGCTACAGTCAAAATGAGTTGATGCTAAAGCAACAGAACTCAGAACGCACTACTGGATGGAATCAAATGCGGGTCCTTTCGTGATGACGATGTCACCGTACGGCTCTTTCTGGCAGACATCAATCGCGGTCAACTTCTTGAGGACGAGCAAGGTGTAGAATTTGGACGCAACCTGCTTTCGGTTATTACGAGCGAGCAGGTCCTTCCTCGTGCCAACACAATCACGTGTTTGAAATAGTCGTTGCAACATCTGAAGCATCTGGGATGATCGTTTGTTGGTGATTATCTGATCTTCTTCCTGTTCGTCATCCTAGAAAGCAACCAATCGTATTAGTTAAACACTCTCAGAGTAGCCCACACCGATTATCCCCAACTGAGAACGTAAGCTAAAGCATCGTAGTCACCAAAAGATAGTAGAGGTGCAAAATTAATCCTTTCAATGAGCGTCATGTATAGGTATTCCCATACATCTTAGTGCATGATTGTTGTTAAAAGTTAAGCAAGCGCTTTGCAGAAATTATAAATATTTATTTGCCTTTAAATTTTGACTATATTAAAATCCGATCCTCTTGCTTTCTACAACCATCATCCACATTTTCATCTGATGAGAGAATAATTTCATATTGGCATTCAAATTGGCTTCTTCATTGGAATAAGGTTTTCTTTATAAATACATTTTTTGATCCATCATTGTAGAAGTCACTGGATGACAAGAAACCATTGCTTTAATCTCAATTTCTTGTGCTTTACAGACGAGTATTTTGAAAGTTACTAATAACAAACAACAACCACACTCTAAAGAGCTAAATTGAACGAGCCTCTTCCAAACTCACCAGGAATCTTGCAGCTTCGTTGCCCCCAACGTTGGCATGAACGTTCTCGTTAAAGATCGAATCATCCAAGTTGTCATCTCCACCTCCCCACTCTGACATGTGCGATCGTGGCTCCATGATCGAAACCGACAACGGCTCTGCCCACTCTGACATGTGTGATCGTGGTTCCATGATTGAGACCGACAATGGATCATCACAGTGCCTTGGAGTCTTAGGATTCTCTTCTACCAGAGATGACTCCAGCTGGACGGTCGACCTCGACTCGTCCGCAAAAGACGGCAACTGTGGGCACGGAGGGAGCTCTGGCAGAAGCAGATCGGGTCGAGGGGTCTGTGGCCCATCAGGAAATACAGGCATCTGTGGATCATCAAGTCGTGCAGGACTCGTTGCGTTTGTGAGTGTGTCATCGGCTGGAAGGTTTGAGTTATGTAGACTGTCAACGAAAGAGATTTGAGCCGTCCTGTCGAGCACATCTTCCTGACGTGGCTCTTCAACTGCTGAGTTGTCGACCAGCAGAGACAATTCCGGAACAGAGATGTCATTGCCTTAAATATAAGTAGAATCCCAATTTGTTTGCTTACAGAACTTTAAACAGCAATTATTGCACATCAACTAAAAGCACAAAAGCTAAAAGCACAAAGTACATAGACAACTGCTGCTTAATCCAAGACCTCTATCTATACCCACCTCGGCTATGACGACACTATAACTGAAGGTAATTAAATAAAATTTATTATCCATAACAATACCTGAAAACTGCATAATTTTTTTACAATTTACAAAGTGGTTGAAACATGAAGCAATCAAACAACAAACTGCTGGACGATATATTTCTAATCGGGATTTTACCGACTCATCACATATTTAAAAGAGAAATCCTCACCTCTTTTAGCAATTCCGTTGCTTCGCTTGCTGCGTCTCATTCCCTCCACATCTTCTACTTCTTTGCGCTTACGTGTTTCTTTCGCACGCACCACAACCTCTTCTTCATCGCTTGCATGTGTTACCAAGTTACATGTGTACAACTGAAAAAGTAATAAAAAAACATTAAAAAAATTTATATGTAGAAGACCATATTATTGCTCCTCATGTTAATATTATTGTTCACCTTCGTTGCCATCATCGATTCTACTAAATGACATGAGTGGTCGCAGTCTGCAGTTTTAACAATTCCAAACCTGAGAAGTCCAGAAATCTACGAACTACACTCACTTGGCTAAGTCCTTTACAAAGTAGCAGTCTGCCGGGAAGGACAAGAAGTCGCTCGACTCCTCCGGACTCCTTCCACTGCATTAGTTTCTTAGTGGGAGGAGCCAAGTCAAGTGGAGTGAGGAGGTCCGTTCCATTGGCCAGCTGGACCTTCATTGCCTCACTCGATATCGCCTTCTGCTCGTCAACTATAAGCTTACGCTTCTTCTTCGCCTTTCTTTCCGTGCCTACAATAGACAATGAAAACTAAATAAGCAATTACCAAAAACAATGGATGCACATAGAAAATGCTTGAGCACCTCAAGATCTGGGAAGAAAACACCTACAGGTAGTTGAGGACAGCTACATCACTCTTGAGCAAACTTTTCTAGTCACAAATACGATTTATAAGAGGTTGCATAAATAGCTTACCACCTATATGAAATCCAATTACCAAGCAGATGAAGTCCATCAGCCAAATGAATTGATATTTAACTGTATTACCACACGGAAAAAGTCAGAACGGTCATGGATTGTCATAGTCATCATTGAGCCACTGCATCTTCTTTCTCTTCAATTAAATGTTAACTTCTCTTTATTGAATATATAAGCAAATAACCAAACAAGCAACCAACATTTCCTCTAAGGTTCACAGCCACGCAGCACACCATAAAATGTTATGCAGCAGTTCAAAATTCTATGACAAGTTCTGGTATCAAACACATATGAATCGATGTATTTGCAAAAACAAAACTTGTGCATGGTATGAGGCTGTTCAAACAAATGTCAGTTCCATTCATTTAGGAAAATATCAGAAGAAAATTTCAAACAAGGCATAAATGGATAAAACAAGCAAAGTAATTCAAAGCAATTTTCAATATACTCAAAAGTCTATATTCTCTCATGGTTTTACTCACCTACACTAGTGACATCTATTGGCATAAGCGCAAAAGCCTCAGCATCGTTTGAAATCAGAGTTGTTTGGTCAACCCCAACAAGAGCGGTCTGCTCCGTTAAACACGGCACATCATGCTCCCGATGTTCATAAACATCTGGTGAAAATAAAGACAAACTGAAGGTTAATTAGCAGGAAAAAGCAAGCAATGGAATTCATTTCACAAGTATTTAACTGCAGTGCTTTATCACATCAGGCCCTAAGAATATCATCCTTGTCATGGATGCGTCGTTAAATAAACTTATCACACACACAAACACACACCTCAGGCGCTAAGCGACAAGTACATCCAGTCAAATGAATTTACAAATATCTTTGTTGAGAGTAGTAAAATAACCTTCAGTGCTCTTATGCATCTTTAGAAAGATACAATGCGACTATTCTCTTATGTCTTTTAAAGTCTAGTTCCTTTATCCATTATTCACACAGGTAGTTGTTGTCTTCAACCAGACATCCTTCCTTCTTCTTTTTCATCTATGGGGTCTATTCCCCAGGATATACTGTCGTCTGGCAAATGACCAAACAAGTTCATTTCTCTCATCTGTATAAATCTAACACCTGTCCTCAGCACCCAGTATTCAACAATTGTCTCAATTAGTTTCTTTGCAATACCAGTTATTAATTAATTACAACTGTACTCCAATGTGAAAACTAAATAATAATTAAAAATTTGCAGATTGGGTACATTAAGGCAAAAATGCCAATAGGCTGGATATCTGTATGTCCAGTATACGCCAACGACACGGTTATGATTCCAACAGAGACCAAAAGAAAAGCAAATTAGACACATAAAATGTACAGCTAAATATAAACACAACCTTACAATGGACAGTTTCTCAGAATGAGTGGAATAATTGTGACATACTGTTAATTACCAGTAATTCTGACCCAATTAATTACAAACTAACGTCTTATCAAAATAGTTGAGTTATACAGTCATACCTGCATCTGGTTCTAAATGAGGGACGTTAGTGTCAGTTGCCAGAGTTGGAATGGGCTCAACAACAGACTCTGGTTCCTCAAACAAACGATCTGATTTATCGACCATATTCTCATCTAACAGAAAAACACATCACAAGTCTTAAGGTCTCAATCTGCAGTCCTCCAATAATCCTTATGTCATGCACAGTTTTGTTAAAACATTCCACACTGCATGTAAAAACAAATCACATCAAGTTACAGAATACAAACAATGCAATTTATAAAGAACAATAGATGTTGCAGCTGATAACTAAGCCTGTTATGTTAGCACTTCAGCCATTATCTTCACAGTCATGAATACCATACGTGAAAATTACAGCAGACATTTAACACAACACTGATTTACCTACCATTTATAATTATACACAGATTAAACCTTTCCCAAACTTTTACAAGACAACTTACCAAAGACATTAGTGTCCAGCTGTGTCCCAAAGCCTTCCTGATCAGAGTCATCATCCTCAATGCCTGCTGGGCCCTCTGTCAATCACAATCACCAATGTCAATCAAACTCATTCACAGTAATTAACAACAATCAGAGTGTAATTATTAACCTGAAAAATAAATTCAAACAAGGAGTCGTTTCATTTTCAGTTTGTTAAAAATTTATTGGTCACAAGATGTCAGCATTTGTCAATAACACTAATGAGCAAAAAACCATCTCAGCTATATGCTAGTCATAATATAGTCTTAGAACAATATCAAAAATAAATATATATATAAATTAGTAAAGACTATCTAACCTGTAAATGAACACAAAGTCTATCAATTTAGTGACCATTAAGTCTGTCTGAAAATCAGCCAAGAACAGAAATGCTCCATAAACAAGCTTTCACTGAACAAATCTTGAACTTAAGTCGACATAATAGTTACCGTAGTCGGATAAATCGTCAGCAATAGGTTCGATTTCCGGCTGTTCAAAATCCGGTTCTTTGACCTCGACCTCATCCACCTTTGGCAGGGCTTCCTCGTCAATATCCACCTCCATTGGCATCTCTTCTGGGACTGCATCCATCACAGCACTGGCGTCAGGAGATTCCGCCTCCGAGTCTGGAGGCGGCCTCACAGACGTCACATAGAGAGGATCATCCAAGCGAATGTCAGGCATAATAAAACTATCGAATCCAATCTCCCCTAACGAGTAGAAAAGCAACAGAAACAGGCTGAGATTAAGTATGATTGACAGAAACACAACCTTTTGTCCACATGGTTCACATTTCGGGAAAGAAAAATTTTGTAACTGTGTATTGCTGGTATGCGAAGAATTTTACAAATAGCAATAAAAGTCGTTCACAAAATAGTTCCACTTTGAAGGTGGTATAAGACCGTGGTAGTATCGAGACAACAGTACAACATTGACCATTCAGTGCATAAGAATTTCAATAATCAGATGTACTTGGTATCGGCACAATCAGAAAAAAGTGATACCAGTACAGCTACAGCTCCACCATTGTGGAGAGGCTCCATGATCAAACAATACAGATGTTAAGTATTCAGAAACCAAGGAAGGTGACTAATTACCTCAACACTGATTTTGAAGGTTGACAAATCCAGGCAACAAGGCCAACAATAGCAAATTCTGTGTGTAAGTGGACAAACCAGCCTGGGGAATGACAAGGATACCATGTGTGGCTCATCAGAAATAGCTGAGCCAGAGATATACAGGGATCTGAGATAAGATGGGTGTCAGCCAATGTTTGTTAATATGTTGATTTAGACACTTGGGGCGCAAGTGGGTGGTGGTGTTTGGAAGGGCTGTTAGGGGCGAATGAGGTGGCAGATAGAAGGTATTGATAAGACGTTTGATTGCTTGTATTAAGACAGTTGCTGCTCTGACTTCCGAAGGATACGGACGGTCGTTTTATATTTTAATTTGTGTACAGTAGTTTAGGCACTGTATTTTATGTTGTGAATAAAGAAAATTGAGAAAACAAGAAGACGTGTCTCGATCCTTGTAGTTTGGTAAGCTTAACTCAAGGAAAAGAAATTTGAAGTTTACAATGGGGTAGCTCCCACAAGGCAATTTCACATGATTAGGTGATCATAAACGTATGACAAAGCAATCATAAGGCTCTTCAACTAATGTCTTACTTACCAAAGCCGTCATCTCCAATGAAAGATCGCTCTCCAAATTCTTCTCTGATTGTAATCTCTTCAGGTCGACACTGGTTGAAGTTATACTGAGATGGGAGTTCAAAATCACTACAAACAAAAAGCCTTTTCTTCACAAAAACAACATAACACAATTACTATAACTAAAAATTAATTAACATACACATGATTAAAGCACTGGTAAGCAATACTAAAAATAAGTAATGAACTGCAGCAAATTACAAAAGCACCTTTCAAATTACAAAAGCACCCTTCAATATTCATAAAATAATGTAATGTAATAAAATAATAGAAATAACTAATACACTTACTGCAGTGAAGGTTTATTTGAATAAATAAATGAATATAATATATACATAATATATATATAATAATATGATATATATATATATATATAAGATTTGTCAGAACAGCCAAGCTTCAACAGTAGACATCACGATTACTTAATGTTCAAGATAACATTCAGAATGAAAGCGAAATTAGGTCATCATGAGTCATATTCACAAAGGAATCAGAATACATATATTATGAAAAGAATTCATGATGACTGCCTAATGTCAATACATACGCCATGTCCACCATCACATTTTCAAAATCATAGAAGTTCTCTGCCAGTGTGATTGCTGCAACGGCCGCCTCACGGTTTTCCTCTGGCAAGTCGACAGTTCCTGGTCGAAAGGCCATTTTGATTTTGACAAGAGCTTCATTGCAGTCTGCAAGCAGGTACTTGGCCTTCCGTGAGTAGATCCTAACGACACCTAGCAGCAGATGCCCTGATGTACGTAGAGCCAGTTTCACCTGTTTAGTAATTCATGCAGAACTACATTAGTTACTTAACCGATTAGTGACAAAACACATCACTTAACACAAACAATCAGTTCACACTTTCAATTTTCTTATTATCAGTCGTAAAAACAGAATTTCTCCAATGCTGTGCTACAGATTATCATAACTACATAGCATCCTTACACATTAGAGGCAAACAGAAAAGATGTTTTCTATTTTATGAATCGATTAAACTTGATATAGCGCCTCTTCCAGAAATCTACTCAGAGGCGCTCTCTGCGCTAGCCCAAATGATATTAATTGTCAATTCAACAATGGTTCGAACAATTAGCAAAACAATGCACAGTAATCTAAAAGAGTCACCAATGGCTGGCCCACGCACAAGCGTGGAACCAACCAACGGATTCCCATCAGCAGCTGACAGATGGCATGAACATTCAGAGTCATGCCATTTTAGCTACAAAACAACACTAGAGCAATCTGCACAATAGACAATGATCAACCAAATTGTAGAAAATAAAGGCAACTAAAGTCACAGCAAATTAGAGTGAAAATCATGATCTGGCATAATTTAAGTTTAAGTCATACCTTGGGCTGTATGATGGCATCAACGCTGTCCTCAATGTCTGTCTCGAAGATGTGTGCCTTGGTTAACTTCTTATCCCAATGGGCAGCCAGCCAGATCTTGGCCAGGGGACCCTTCTTACTCAGGACGAAATGGGCGTAGAACATGATCTTCTAGTATAAGAAACACTGCAACAAAACAAACAGAAATTACGGTTTCTGCAGATAACCATCATTGCAAAGGCATTTTGTATTCATTCAAAAGAGGACCATGAGACTTCACATGTCACCAAAGCACCACATGTAAAGTTACATAAGGGTTAATCAAACTGGCAGAAACTTTGCAAATTGTCATAATTCTTATGAACAAAGCTGAAATGGGTGCGCAGCCAATCGCCAAAATCCAAATCCCCCAAACTGAGTTCGGCCGTATCCCCGAAAACGAAGTTAGATTGATGAAAAGGATTCTGCTTAAATGGAAACTGGATCAATGAAAAGAATTCATGCCGATGCTGGATTGATGAATGAATCGCGCTGTTTTGAGACAATTCAACGTTTTTCAATAGTACATTGCTGTTTTTGGGGAATCTGGCTTTTTGACTTTTCCAGCGTTTTCGGGGATTCGATGATTCGGGTTGATCCCACTAAAATAACACCAATCTGTTAAGGACACTGTGACCAATGAAAAATAAGATCAAACTCTTGAGTATTGCTTGCGTGTCATGAAGATTTACTAGTGGACAAGAATAAAATTAACAATTTGCAACATCCGTCGTGAGGGTCGGTTAGGGCCAGGTTAGCCATCGTGAGCGTTGTTAGGGTCAGGTCAGGCATCTTAAGAGTTGCATAGGGTCAGAGCTAGAGTTACTGTCGTTTTAAGGCATACGTGAACTTGCAAAGAACCTTCGGATGCAGAGGTAATTTGCGTGTGTATATTTACGTAATTTACGTATAATTTGCGTGTGTTTGCCGAAGTTTTGGCTGCAGAAGCTCCATGCATATATATCTGTGTATGTGTGCGTATACATGTGTGTAGAGCATCAAAGCCACAACATCATACTGTAAATTAAAAGCAGACACTTTCATTCATTTCCTCGGTGTCTGAAAATAATGTTTTTACTTTATAAACCATAATTCCGCTTTCCGCCATATTTATCGCATACCAAGAAGTTTCATTTCTAAAAGATCATCCAATAAAAGCTCACCGTCTCATCTGGAAGCCAAATAATACTATATTCATCCACAATCAAAGCAAACCATGTTGGTGCGTGTAGTTACCAGGACTCTGCGATCAACAATGTACAACATCCACCAAACATTTTCACACAATGCTCCAATTTTTTCACACGTTTGTTAATCAATCATTTTTCTTCAACAATAAAGAATAAGTTGAAAGATGGAAGCTGTGATTATTTTAAAAGAAACTTACAATTTGCAAACACTTTACACAAAAATGGCGCTCTTTCTCAAACTTTCTTCCGGTTTTGCGTAGTGACAAGAAAGTTGCATTTGGTGCTGTAAGATCGGTATGTACAAAACATGATAAAGGAAGTCCTGAAAAAAACGGTTTCAACTGTTGATGACAGTCAACTCTATTCAGTTCCGAACTTCCTAGTCAAGTCATTTGGTGACGATATGTACGAATAAATAATAAATAAACTGAATAAATTTTCTCAGTCACTTGTCAAGTCCATTGCCCCTTATTTCAAGTATATTTTACGATGTTTTCACCGCTTGCTTAAAGATCTCATCGCATATAGACTAGTTCTCGGATTCTAAGATCGCTGTCTGTCTCTCAGACCCTATCGCCACAGATGTTTCAACCAAATTAGAAAACGTTGCTCTCTCACAAATCCTAGTTTGGTCCCTCCTCTTCCTCTTATAATAATTAAGATCTTAGTTTATTAAATTCAAACTGACAGACCACAATTAAAGTATATATAATATGAACGCATGATCACAGAAGTCGAATTTAACGGCACGGCGGTTATGAAAGGCGCTCATCTGACATCCTAGGACGATTCAGTCATAAACACCATCCATCTAAGCCGTCTTGTTATCTGCTTGCCCGATGAGTCCAGCTCCGTTCGTCCGAGATTGACCTGAACGAGTCGTACACAACTCCAGGCAATCGATTTTACTTTGACTAAGCACCTCTTTAGGCCTACTGCATGTGCCACCTGGCGAATGCATTTTGCCATAAAATTAAATTGTTACTTCTCAAAATGCACACAAAGTATCTTAAATCTGTGATTAGTCAATTAAACGTGACAACGTTCATTATTACTTACGTAGGCTACTTCAAACAGCTGCTAGACATGTGAGCCTAGCGAATGATTGACAAAGGCAGTCTTTTTACATTCGCTAAGGGGCGATAATCTGTACGTTGCCTCGCAATTAAAGAACTTGAACAACTAATTGGTTTAGTCTACCGTTATTGTAAATGAATCAAATCTTTATATGTTAACGTGGCATAAGTTAAAGTGTTAATATTCAGTGTTAGTAATTTGAAGTAATCTAAGCATGTTGAGGAGAAAGGTCAGTTTAAAAAGCAGGTTGATGCAAGACATACAGATTTCATTGGTATAATCTCGAGCGTATAATAGCGAAGACCACGTTTGGTCCAGTATCACACTACAACCGTCGTTAGTCTCTCTCCGAAGCATATTGCGTTAAAAACCCTTTATCACTTCAACCACCCGTAAAGCATGGCCCAACTGTTTATAGGCTACATATTGGAGTAAAATTAATTTATCATTAACATTGTTGTAAATTCGACTGTGATATTAAGTTGCTGACATTCAAATTTACAACAAGCGCCTGGGTTTATAAATTAGTCAAAAAAGTTCAGGCCCGCTGAGAGGAGGCACTGGGAGACAGAGGCAAATGTCTATGCAGAAGTTTTGCGAGTTTTAGGCTATAATGGGCCAAGTAGGGCGCACAATTTGTTTACAAATAAGCGATTTTGCTACAGCGCAATCCAGAAAAATTGCAATTAATTAAGAGGTAATTTAGAGTCCCGTGTTTTTTCTAGTGCAAAATAACTTCGATAATGAACATGAACTTTAAATAACTACTTCATCAATGCAGACGGCATACAAAGTTGTAGACTATAACATGCAACTTCATGACAATGGTGAGGCAGATACAATTGAAGAGTTGCGCACAGGTTGGAAAGGACCAAAAATATATTCTGAAAACAATTTGTTTGACTCCTGCGCTTGTCAAAACTGGTCTATATAGTTCTAACGCATGGCTCGCAGCATCACTTAAGTCCTTCCGACCGTGACCTCATAAAAGGCCACACGCTTTCCTCACCACGCCTTAACTCATCCACTGCTTGCGCCCAGACAGTGTCAGTCCCAAGCCTGAGTAAAGGAGGAGGGCGAAGCTAATGACCTTTGTATTCACATAGTGTCGTTAAACTGCAGCCAACACTACTACGCCACGCCTTGCACGCTGATTAACCTACTTCATTTTTTCGTACTGCTACGCCTACCTACCTACCTTCCTCCTCCCTTCCTTCTCAGTAACTCCCTGTTGCCAGAGAGGCAATTTGGAGCGGGAGCGAAACCCGTGAACATGTATCAAAGCAGCGAGGGTCTTAGTGACGGGGCGGAGCGTGCTTGGTTGAGGCTGCGCTTAGGCGCCTATATCGAAGATAAGGCTATCGACTTGCAGGTGTCCGTCCGAGATATGCTGCTGAGCGGGCGGCAGCGCAGGTTGGTTGCAATGGTTGGCATGCACGCGCCCCGTGCCGATAGATGCTTACGCAATCACCTGCGCAATCGCTCTTTAACATAGGCTATGCAATAAAATAGTCGCAGACCTTGTACACACCGCCTCTCTTCGTAAACGCAGACCAGTGTTGGGGCGGTCCAAACATTTTGCTCTCGTAAAACGATTCCGAAACGAAGCAGAATGTAAATTGAGGTGGCTGCGCAATTTGTATTATTGAGGAAATTAATATAGCGCCGCGAAAAATAGCGCAGGCGCTCTCTGCACTATCCTATGTATACGACGTCAATGCATTAAAACAGCAGATGGCATGTATACATACGTATATATATAGACTATATATATATACACACATATATATATATTATATCTATACGGTGCAAGAACACTGGGTGGGCAAATTAGATGCATTGTGAATAGTTGGCGATGATAGGAGAGCTGGGATGATTGATTGATCGTTGGTGGTTTTGGAAGGCGTGATTGTAGAGAGGCTGTAATTTTTACCGATAAGATAGAACGAGTAACTATTGAATACAAAAAATTGTGCATAGGCCTAATAGAATTGGCTCTACGCCGAAAGACCTCTCGCGAATCCAGACAGAGAAAGCAAGGTAAGATCCAGCAAAAAGTTCAAAACTCCCCACAACACAACATAAGGTCAAGATACTTATAATCAATATTAACGAATGAATATTAATGAGTATTAATGAATAATTCACGAATGAGAATGTAATGCATCATAATAGTTTGTTGTTATATAATATGAGATAGTCAACGTGGTAATTAAATATTTAGGTAGAATATGATGTAATAGATAACTAGTTAAGCAATTATTAGTATTAGGCCTATCTATATATCAACCTCCGACCTTTGAATGCTTTTTCTCTTAACATGGGTGGCCCCGCCTACAGGACCTCGGTCCTTATTGGGTCTTTCCCCCTATTGTACCTTGGATATTATAATATTCTTGTTTAATCATCAAATGTTTCAGGTGAGGTCAATACAAATAATGTTTTATTTTTATAATGTGAGGTTAACGAGATCGACGTCAACACTTGAATCGGAAGAAAAATAAATAATTAGTAAACTCGTAAATTATAGCATGCGTAGTCTGTGCGTATTTCGTAGTCGTTTTATTCAATTTCTTCTAAGCCAGTACAAAGAGAGTTGAAACTTTTTGAAGAGCTTTCACTGTGGCCAAACTTTGAGAGGTAAAAGTCTACGGGGATGCAATAAATGTTCTGACGAAATGTCTACAAGAGAGGGAAGTGATTGGGTCAGCTGGAGGTCGACCTACTGCAGCGCCAACGATCAACCTCCATTCTCAGCGCTGCAATGCTGGTGGCAGCGGTGGAAACGGACGCATTATGCAACCTAGTCTTACGTTCGCTGGAAGCGTTAGTCCTCTAGCGCTGAGCTATTATCGAATGCCGTGTAAGCGGCTCTTACACACAACTATTAGAAACAATCTACTTACTTATTTACGTTGTTTCGTGTAACTTGGGACTAAACAAGGATCGAGGCATCACAGTCAACGATAGGCCTATATGATGTCACTCTCTTAAAGTTCTGTTGCTTTTCACAGCATCGCCTCATGCTGAGGAATCAGCGTATACCTTCCGAAAGGATGAAGTTGTAGGTAAGAATATAATCTTAATCCACAGCTGCCAGATTAACTTTGATTAATTATAGGCCTCATAAAGTTCTATTATATTTACCAACGACAGGACTCCACCAGGAGTTACAATTTCTGTCGGGAATAAAAATTCATTGGCGGGAGCAATAGCGCGGTAGTCAGTAGAGGACACCTGGCCTTAAAGCGCTGAATTGTAATAGCCTTTTTGAACATGCTCTAAAGACAGTAGATGGTTTCTTTCTTCATGCCACCTCTGCTACAAGTGAGACAGCGCCCCCAACTCATGCCTCTCTACGATTGCACTCTCAATTATTATTATTATTATTATTATTATTATTATTATTATTATTATTAATTATTATTATTATTATTATTATATTTGATTATGATTATTATTGTGAGTTGATTTCATCTATTTAATGGTGATGTCGTCCGGAGTAGCCCTGCTCGTTGGACTCCTGAGCAGCGAAAGTTCCCTTGAAAGCAACTGCGTTGTAGCGTTGAATAATCTTCGAGATGCGCTGGTAGAGAAAAGTCGTCTCCCTCTGCTCCCCAGTGACGGCGCTCAGTCTGTGTCCCAGTTCTGAAAGGAAGCTTTGGCCTTCGGAATTGATGTGGCCAAAGGTTTCGAATGCCACCGATGTGAAGACGTACGTGGAGGCTAGCTCGGCATATTTCTGAGTTTTGAGGTTCGCCGCCCTCTCGGCCGCAGCGCCCGCTCTTTGTGATGTTTCTGGCAGATACGACGTTGCCATTGTATCTGAGACTGTCGCGTCCCATATCAAGCACCGCCCCGCCCGCCATGGTGTATGAGTGAGACCAGCGTCCCAGGCCCAGGCCACATGAGAGACCGTGATATCCGTTTCTCTCGACCAGGGCACCGCATGGGTAGTAATGAGGTAAACAGACAGGTAACCCCAGTCTGTAACCCACCGCCACCCTCAGGGACTCATCGTCAAGTCTCAGCCCGCACTTTGTAATCGGTAGGGCTAATTAATTAATAATAATAATAATAATAATAATTATTATTATTATTATTATATAGGCTACCAGAAGGGACTGAAGAAACCAGAGACCCACAATCAGGGCCGAGCCTACAAACTTGGGTTAACAACTAACAGCAGCGTGTAAGCAAATACAATTGGCAGAGCTGTATGCCTACATCGGATTCAGGATAAACAACGAAAGTGCAAGTTTTATGTGAAAGAGAATAAATGCAATCTTGTTTAATCCACAGGAACTTTAAAAAGAAGGGCTTAGAGCAAAGAATAACGTTTAGCAAATAGGACGCCACTTGGTATGGTTATCAGAGACAAAACACAAGAACAGTCTGCTTCGGATTTATATTCCGAGCTTACTGAGGCAGAAAAGGAGCAGGCATTAAATATAACCTTGCAATCGGGGCGCAGAGGAAGACGACCTTCCTCTGCCAACGTATCTCACTGACGCTTCAACGCAAATGCTTTTAGGCCTAAGTTTTAAGGGTATAGGGCTATATGCCTACTATCGCTGCTCAGCAGGAGACTACGAGTAGGGCCATTCCGGACGACATCGCTAATGATTAATATAGAAGGCTCTGAGGGATCATGCATACCTAGGGGCAGATAAACAATAATAATAATGGTAATAATGACAATAACGATGCTAATGATAACGATGATAATGATTATAATGATGATGATGATGATAATAATAATAATAATAATATTATTAATAATAATAATTAATTAATAAATCAATAGCACTAAGAAGAAGAAGAACAAGAACAAGAAGAAAAAGAGAAGAAGATGCACGATTAAGACTAATAACAATCTTAGTTCAATTACATTAAAACCGATACAGCCGCAGTATATGACTACAATTATTTAGTATGAACGGATGTTCCCAAGTTATCATAGGAGTCGAATTGAGTTGTACGGCATCCATGCAATGCGCCCGTCGCGTGTATGCATCATATATATCTTCGCCATTATATATATATATATATATATATATATATATATATAACCAACGCTAACGCCTAGCGAACAGAGAACTTGTCGACCTTTTGGGAAAGCGGGAGTAGATCTTTAGTTTACTAATAGTTACTATTGCTCTTCGCCTTAGTGTAGTATCTGTTATTCTATGCAAACCCTAGTTGTTAGTCTATGATTGGGATACGAGCTAAAGAAGTAGTCTGTCAATTATTGTAAACAACAGTGTAGGGCCCAGCAGTCCATTGGCAGAGAACACGCATGGCTAATGGCGTCAAACAGTCCTCAGTGGAAGAGACACGCTGCTAACCTTTTCATCATCTCTACCCCAAAAACAACAACACGTAGAATAAAAACCTGTCTGTTCGTAGGCTACTAAATCAAACTCTCTTTCTGATTCGTTTCCGGTCTACTCCCCGCAGATGATGGAAATGATTACCAATTTACCACTATAGTAAGGCTGCACCATGACAGTGTCCTTGGAAAAGAATTCCATCGCTTCACTTGGTTCCAAAACTAATAAAACCGATGGTCATTTTGAACCGAACAAAGCCCAACAGTCAGGTATACACAATGTTGGATAGGAAGATCATCAGCGTTCTCTCACATTCTCTCAGTTCTCTGTACAGCTATAAGGACTGTGCGAATGTTAGTTTTAATGATTGCTCGGGAATGCATAGCACCTGCTGATTTCAATGCCAATCTTGTGTAGAGGCCTGTGTAGAGTTTACCGGTTCAGAACAATGTAATGCTATTCTCTATGTTAAACTTTAAAACTATAGTACTGAATCGTTTCTTCAAAACGCAATATATGGCATATAGGATAGTTTTCACTGTCTAGATTCTCTAAAACCTTGCAATTTTTTTGCTGCAGCTTAGTGTGGGCGTTTGACTCACGTTAAAGCAGATTACTTAATTACTGTCCCATGTAAACGTCTAAGCACATGATTACTGCTGCATAAATTGACGTGACTGATTTTGTCCGGAGATGCAGTGGTCGTTGAGGCATGACCGAGTTGGCTTCCGTCGGTGGCAACCAGCTTCGAAGCGATGAGGTCTGTAGATCGGACCTTAAGTTCCGGCGTCGACTCCCAAGACGGACGTCGATCATCGCGTTCGGGAGATTCCGGATCAGGGAGGCTCGCTATAGAAGATTGCAGACGAGCGTCTACAATTTCCTCGAACGACCGAAGGACTGCAAGTCCTACCTCTACCACATCTTTGTGTGAGTTGCCTCCCATTGTGTCCGTGTCAATTAGTTCTTACGACTCCGTTTAATGGAATTATGTACGACACCTCTGGGTGAAGTCGTCGTCGTCGTTATTACACCACCACCACCACCATCATCATCATCATCATCATCATCATCATCATCATCGTCGCCGTCGTCGTCGTCAGCGTCATCGTCATTGTCATCGCCATCGTCGTCGTCGTCAGCGTCATCGTCATAGTCGTCGGCGTCGTCGTGGTCGTCATCGTGGTCGTCGTCGTTGTCGCCGTCATCATCATCATCATCATCATCACCACCATCAGTGTCGTATTAATCCCCTTTTAGGGTCTACAATGTGCTCCAGCTCTTCTTCTTCCCCTTGCTCACCCTGATGATGATGGTGATGATGATTACATCGATGATCATCGTTGTAATCGTCGTCGTAGTCATTGTGGTCATCGTCATCATCACGACAATCATAGCCATCAGGTTCTGACGCCAACAGTGCACATCCGGTTTCTTCAGTTCCTTATAATTATATCCTTACAATACATTTATCTGTCACAAACCAAGCAATTTATATTTACAAAACTCATAAAATCAGCATAAATTATTGCTGCAATTTTAACTTGAAACTAATGACATAAAGCAAAACAATTTTCACTGCCAGGTTACTTCCCACCGCAATCGACGGCTCTTTGTTTTCAGTTTTAAGACAATCATAATGGCGAAAGTTCTCGTCTGGACGATTCTGGAGTTGTACCCTAGTAGTTTCAGTTTGACGACACTCTATAAACGATCATTAGCGTCGCCCTCCTCCTTTACCTCAGGCTTGGGACTTCCACTGCCAGAGTGCATGCAGTGAAGGCGCTACACGTCCGATTCTGAGGTATAGCTAACGTCACATTTTGTAGCGACGACACATTTTGAAGCAAACTAAGCTATTGGCACTGTTAATTTTTACTTTTATTTTATAGACAAAAGATAACATTGAATTACGACCATGATGTTATTATTATTAGGGTGTCTTGTGCATGTTAATATTCTGTGTATTTCGAGTCTGTTTTAATTAAGGCAGGCTTTAAAGGGATCCACCATAGCAAAGCTTGGTTCTGGTATAAAGTTGTTCGCGCCCGAGGCACAAGAAGATCAAGTCGGTCAGCAGAGCGAAGAGGGAGAGAGGAACTGTTCCTGGACAGTTCGGCGCGTGGACAATTCGGTGTTGAACAACTCGGCGCGTGGACAATTCGGTGTTGGACAACTCGGCGCGTGGACAATTCGGTGTTGGACAACTCGGCGCGTGGACAATTCGATGTTGGACAACTCGGCGCGTGGACAATTTGGCGCCCGGATAATTCGGCGCCGGATGAGTTCGTAAGTGTATTTAGACCAGATATCGGTGTGTAGTAACTGGCATTTTTAAAATATTCAGAATGGAAGCTTAATAATATTCTTCATATTATCCAGCGCATGTTTGGTTATTATAGAGACTGGTGAAGACAACAGCCCTAAAATACTGACTTTGAGTAATTGCGAATAAAGAGTACAGCAACATTTAGACATGGATTTATTAACTTTTACTCCCGTTAGTAAATGCTGAGTTAGAAACCGAACTCGATGTAATTTGTAATATTCTTTAGTTTTCTCTACAGTGGAGGATTACTCTACTTAGAAGGTGACACGGTCCCTATGTGTTGACTATGACTCTAAAATAGCCAAACATGTGCTGGATAATATGGAGAATATTATTTCACTCCAATTCTGAATATCTAAATGTTAGTTACCCCATACTAAATACCCTTACAAACTCATCGGCGCCGAATTGTCCGGGCGCCAAATTGTCCACGCGCCGAATTGTCCGACGCCGAATTGTCCGCGCCGAACTGTCCGGCGCCGAATTGTCCGGTCACAAAGAGGAGCTAGCAGAGAGAGAGGTTAACACATCACATCACAGAGATAGTTTAGAATTGGAAACAATTAGAGATTAGAGCAAGGCCAACATAGATACTTGACCATGTAAATGGGGATATGTGAGTATCAGGTGCAGCTAGTTGACTTACGTCATGCTCTTGAGTCATGTTACGGACGGAAACGGAAGTCAGCCACCTTACATCAAGTTACGAAAGGCTGCATTAGACAATCCAGATAATGGTATGTGACCTACGACCAAAGACATAACTGGCAAAGTAGTTTAGCCTGTGCGGCCCTATCGAAGACCGACCTTGCAGCAACCGGACAATAAAACTTCCAGCGAAGACTGCAGTGGCCATAAACATTTCCTACGTATCAGGGCAGCAAAGTGAGCCACAAATTCTCGCCCTCTCCATTCACCGTTTTCAGCAGAGCCTACGGTGTTGTTTGAAACTGTTTTCTTAGAGTGGGCATTGAAACTCTAATGTCGAGAAACACTTTGATTATGTATCTACTATACAAAAGAACCAGCAATGACACTCACGATACAATACAATACAACTAGGCATTTATAAAGCGCTTTGACAGGACAAGTTTTGCACAAATATATATATATATATATATATATATATATATATATATATATATATATGCAAAGCAATGGAAAGACATAAACTACATGCGCATCTGAAAGCAGGTTATTCACAGGCACTGCTTTTATAGGCACGTCTATCAGGTCTACGCTAGATCCAGACAATCATTAGGCCGCCTATTAGACCTCTAGTGTTTTGCATCAGAAAATGGTTGCCTCTCTATTTTCCCTTAATCGCTGTCAATTTCTCTCTGTCTGTCTGTCTGTCTCGCTCGCTCTCTGTCACACACAGTGTATCTCACTCTTTCTCTTCCTCCCCCTCCCACTGCTCAACACATTCCCTCTCTTGCACATTTTAATCTATCCATTATTTCTATCTCTATCTTCAATGTTTTCGTATCCAATGTTTTCTCCCTTTCTCTAGTCATCATCAAACTCTCTTGTACACCTACGCTCTTGAGACGCTACGCTTCCCTATTATAGATCTACCGAGATTTTAATTAGCATTTTTGGGTTAATGTTTCAACGCCTCCGATGATTACAAATCAATTCAATGGACCAGACGAATAAGCAGCCTATAATTATTATAGTAGGTATAGTAGGTTTATGTCGGTCTGAATACATGAAAGTACTTAGATGTCTTCTGCAGGAATCTTGCGGCGCTGATAATTCTTGATACCACATAACTTGCATGTATGACGCATATTGGTTATTTATTTTAAAACTAAAGATCCAAGGAGACGTGATTTTTTTTTGTTTTGCCGAAGGGAAATCTAGTTTAATGAGTGTTGAAGACACCCGTCTAACATCCAGTTCTCAGCTGACTGTATTTAGAAGGACTGGATACCTCTGTGTATGAAGTCATAAACTGACCAAGTGCGTGAAGTGCCATTAGATAACATTTACGGCATACGTTTTCCTCTTACAAACCACCATACTATATCAGTGGCAATATATAGATAGACCTGAGCTTTTTGCTCGGTTTCCTGTGTCTTGCTTGCTCTGCATTATATACATATAAATCTGCGAGGCATCCTAGACGCAGCAATTGAGATAAGTTAAGGGTTGAGGTAGTAAACGTCATGACGAGCTCTTACGTAGCATCCATTCGCTACAGGAACAAAAACGTCTTTAATTCCTCACTCTCCGACGTTTCAGTCTGGCATCTATATGGAGCAAGGTCTTCGTGTATTCTCTTACGCATCTATCTGCGCTGCTTTCAGAGCTAGGGTCGTATGAAGCTAATTAGACGAACGGGCAGGCAGACATTCTGGCTTTCAGGTGGAGACAGGCCTAATGGTATGCAGTGGAGTATTTCGCAATAACCACCAAAGCTAAGCATGGAGGCCTAGTCAATGCCAACTGGCCGGTTGAAAAGGCGTGTTATTATACAACAGCGACCGACTTACGATCGACGCGCGAGTTTCGTAAACATTTATTAGGGGGGGTTAATTGCCTTCATATATTATTATATTCAATTATTTATATTTATGAAGAACGCGTTCTTATATTGGATAGCGGGATGAAATGCCAACCGAGAGATTGGAAGTTCAAATCTCTCTCTCTCTCTCTCTTTCTCTCTGTCTCTGTCTCTGTATTTGTTTGTCTCTCTACGTCTGTCTGTATCTGTCTGTGTTTGTCCCTATGTCTCTCTTTATTTCTCTCTCTCTCTCTCCTTTTCTCTCCCTCTCTCCCTCTCTCACTACGCCTCCTAGCCACCACATCTATGATGAGTACACTAACCGTAGGCTGCGAGAAGAGCCGACCGACCGCGAGGGAGAGGACAAATACAATATAAATTAGAGTCACTAACCCTACATGTATTGTATATCATCAGATGCCTCTGGGGTATAGTTCATGGTATTGATCTACTTCTGTTAAAATGACACAGCCAGCTGGGTGACCTTCAACCAGTTTCAAAAATGGTCCAGGCTTCCCACTTCTGCTCTGAACACTCTCCACTAACCGTCTTGTTAAAGAGGGATTGGTGCTTCGAAGATTGGTGCTTTGCGTTCCAGTTCTGACTCAACTTGGTCCCCAATCACAATAGGCTCAGAGGGACGAGTAGACAGACAGACAGACAGACAGACAGACAGATGAGCTGCTATGGTGAGTTTCATTGAGAGCGAACGGCTTGGGAGACGGAGGATCGAATGCACTATGGCACGAGTCCTTAAAGAGTTGACACGTATACGCGGCGCTCGTGAATAAGCTGGTGCGCTTTAGAAGTCTAGAGTCTGCGATTACGATAGTATTCGATCGTGTTTTGTCTTGTTTTGCCCGAACTCAACCATACGGTACACAATTACACACATTGCTTCACACAGTTTATGTTCATCTCAGAATAGCAGATAGCGATTATAGGGCCTATCTGTAACAGATTCACCAACTAGCCTGACTTAGTTAGGTTTATGTTTTTAATTTTGAAATTTATGGAAATATCTGTCACCTCTTGATGATAAAGCTAACCACTACCGGAAATGATCTAACCGGAAGTGCTGTATTTTCAGATTCTTTCTCGTCTGCGGTTGCTTACTGCTCAGCGTTCTGTCGACGATCGAAGGATATGAAGACGTCAGTAAAGCCATCCTCTATTACTCTGTAAGTTCGCCTTCAAAGCAGAACGTTTCCTGCAGACTTGTTCTGGTCAATACAGCCATGAAATTAATGTGTACAAAAAACGACCGCAGACACAAACTACCTAACAATTGTCCGACTTTAGGAAGCACACTTTTGTCTGGATGCCTCAAAATCCCCTAATCATGTATATACAACTGGCTTTCTGCAACTCGAGCTGTCTTTCCAGGTTGATACGGAATAGGTCGTGTTGCGAAAGACTGCTTGAATTGCTGCGGCAATACCTGAATTCGTTTAAAAATACGTGTATACATCTATATCTGATTTCATGCATCAGCAGGAAAATAATTTTCTACACTGGCTTCAAAATCCCTTTTTGCACGCTAATTACCGATATAGGGAGAAATGTTGATAATGTCGGCTTTGCTTGGCTTCAGATTACCTAAGTAGCCGCATTGCCCTCCTTCGCTCACATGAGCCCTGCCGAAGATCCATGCAGGCTTGCAATGGGACGCGTTAGCCGATTATTAACGGAATACAGTAGCCGATGGGTGAGAGCCATCTCCACACGGAGAGTGCGCTTTGTACTCATTTTTAACCTCCTGTGTAAGGTCCCTTCTGTGTAAGAACCTTCAGCAATTCCTTCGCTCACAACTGCTCAGCGCTCACAACTGCTCAGCGCCATCGAATGATTATGTGTAATTATATTTTAGTTGGCGCCTAATAAATTAATACTAATAATAATGTTACTAGTGATAAAAATAATTACATATGTTGTCATCAAACCCTTCAACGCGGAGGGGCGCAACTAGAACATTTTCCTGGGGCGCTCATATTGCAAACTCCGAAGGCGTGAAGCAGTGTATTGGAAGCACCTCTGCTCTCCCCTGAAAACTCATCGGAATTGAATCAATTAATTGTGTAGGTCAACTTTTTCTATCCAGAGGGTGCTCAAACATCCTCAGCGCTCCCACAGTTGGGCCCCATAAGCGCAATCGCATTTTACAGAAAAAGAAACTTAGATAATTTTGGAAATGTGATTCGTAAACCTTCTATCAGAGGTTAATTGCGTTCAAATAATAATTATAGTTCATTATTAATATTTATGAAACACGCGTTAGTCCAGTGTTTGGGCAATAAAATTCAGATATCTCCAGTTTACGCTTGCGATTACGGTCTGTGAGATGTTTACTATGCATGATAATTTCGTGCAGGAGTTAGTTATGTTGATTTGGTTTGGAATGGAGTTCATCGGTCGAGTCTGGTCAGCTGGATGCCGATCGAGGTATCAGCTGATGAAAGGACGTCTTCTCTTCATGCGAAGACCTCTCTGCATCGTCGGTCAGTAGACTACAGTAGTAGGCCCTACTACACAGCCTATTATATATTTTATGAAACACGCGATGCAGGGTAGAGCAACGCTCAGTCGTGCTTCGTGAAGCAAGACCATGAAGTAGAATGAATGAACAGAATGTGAGCATAGAAGACTAATATTGAATAAATAAATTCACTCGCCCATTCACACACCCACGCACTCACTTATTCGCTCACTCACTCAATAAATCAATCAATCAATCAGTCAGTCGCTCTCTCGATCGATCTACCAATCAATCAACCGATAAATAAATCAATTAATCGCTCACGCAATCAATCAATCAATTAATTAATTAATCAATAAATCACTCTCCTGTGTGTGTGTGTGTCTGTCTGTGACTGTAGATCTGTCTGTGATGTTGTCCGGTGTCGTTGTGCTCTGCCTCGAGGGCAGTGGTCAGCTGATTGCAACGTCCACTCTGCGTGGACTTCGCTTCGTTCAGATCCTTCGTCTCATCCGATTCGATCGAAGAGGAGGATCATGGAGACTCCTGGGATCCGTCGTCTGGATTCATAGACAGGTGGTCGACTGCCTAGCCTTGTACATCAAGACTCAGTCCAACCTTCGCAAGGGCACCAAGATCGATAAACATGAACAGTTTCCGAGCAAAAAACTCACGAGTCCCTATACAGTTGAAGCATAATTGTCAGATGAATCGCGGTAGTAGTTATTCTTACTGCTTCTGACTGGATGTCTTCTATAATTGGCTTAAAACAATCTTTCAGACAAACATTGTCCAGGAATTGTTTCGGAGTGAAGCGTAGACGAATATCCAATCCTATTAGCAATTCTTAACCATCTTCTCTTCCGTCCATTTGCTCAACTAAACCAATAGAGGACGTATCCTGGAGTCCCGTTTGTTTAGTTACAATTACATAGGTATAAATTGGCAGCAATTTTCCAAAAGTCGATAAATAAGATCTCTTTGGCTGATGCACAGTGGGTCAACTATGAGCCCCAGAGACGTGCAAGACCGAATCAAATCTACAGAGGGTAATGTGGGACCGTTCACAGTCTCAGCCGTATGATTGATGATACATGAGCTGGCTTATGAAATCTAACACACACACCACATTCCTATTGTCGATTCACAGGAGATGGGGTCCTAACTTTCGAACATGTTTCCTCTTCATCTAAATTTTAATGCTTCTTCTACAGCCTTGTTTACTCATTTGACTAAAACTCTGCTCTATTAACGCCTTGTCTGTGTTGTCTGTGTGCCTGTCAGGAGTTGATGTCTACCCTGTACATAGGTTTCCTTGGTCTCATCTTCTCGTCTCTCTTTGTCTACCTGGCAGAGAAAGAGAAGAACACCAACGATTTCAAGACCTACGCTGACGCCATCTGGTGGGGAGTGGTGAGCAGCAATTGGCTCTTCTGCCAACACAACGTAACCCACTGATAAACTGATGACGACATCATCATAATCATCGTAGTCGTCGTCGTCATCATCATCATCATCATCGTCATCACCATCGTTTTTATCATCATCGACGATTCATTGTCGTCATGATGATGATGATGATGACGACGACAATGATCACCGTCATTGCCATCATCATCAGTTTATCATCATCGTCGTCATCATCAACGTTATCGTCGTCGTTATCACAACATTGTCATAGTTATTGCTACCAGTCTGCAACCTGAGTACTGGCCTGTGAACAGCAGAGGTGTAGGGCACAGGGGGCACCGGTCCTCCCAGTTTTAGTGCTCAGTGCCCCCAAATCGGTTCTTTTTTATGTTTATCCAACGGGTTTTTAAGATTATCTTTGTTAAAATAATTTGTGCCCCCATTTTTCGAAATTCTGGAAGGGCAAAATTCAAAAAGTGGAGGGCAAAAAAATGTGTTATGTCCCCCCCCCCACTTTTCAAAACCTTGTTACACCTCTGGTGAACAGTGAACAAGTTTGCACTGGGTGAGTGCTGAGTGGAGTTCAGCTTATACAACATATGAATCTATTTTTCCCAGGTGACCTTGTGTACCGTCGGTTACGGTGACGCCGTGCCAATCACGTGGCCAGGGAAACTGATTGCCGCCTGCTGTGCCATCATGGGCATCTCATTCTTTGCTCTTCCAGCGGTCAGTCTCTGGTTTATAAAGAGTACACTTACTTACTTACTTACTCATGCTTCAGCACTCAAATGCGCCGCATGTATGCATTCAGCATCATGCAAGCTATATAATACTGTAACATGTCATTGTAATTCAAATTAGGCCCTACATCGTCTGTTTAGACTAGATAAAGTCTGGTTACGTTGGTGCAGTTCAACTGATATCACATGTTTAAACTGACATTACATGTTTGAATTACACTAAAATCAGTTTCATTTGTAACTATTGACGCTGCATATGTGCATTTCAGAAAGTCCAGTTACACTGTTTAATTTTGAATGACTTGCATGTCTGTAATGACGTTGCATAGTCTATTGTATGTGGGCCCTAACTGATCTAACTGGTCTGATACAAAGAGGTAGACTTACACGACGATACAGGGACTGCGAGTATTGCATGGAATTGTAAGTGACATTATTTGTCTGTCTGTCTGTCCGTCTGCTCGTCCGTTTGTCTGTCTGTTTGCACGCATCTCTATTCCCTATGAGTCTTTGCATTTGGCAGACTCAACCTAGTTAAGCAATTGGTTGAGCTAATCGGAGCAGGACGTTTTGGCGCAGCCGTTTTGGCGCGACCGTTTTGGCGCAAGACGTTTTGGCGCAGGACGTTTTGGCGCAAGACGTTTTGGCACAGATATCTGATACAATATATAATGTAACACGTAACATGATCGATGATAATAATTATGCTAAACTGGGAACTGGAATGATGAAAAGAATCATGCTTAAATAGAAGTGGGATTGATATGAGAATTCTACTCATCGTGGAACCCTTTTTGCCACACTCTTTTTATCAATATACTTCCAATTGAACGGCATTATTTTTCATCAATACAGTTTCCATTTAAGCATGGAAATCCAGTTTAACAGCATCGTTTTCATTGATCCGGCTTCTAGTTGAACATGATTATGATGTCTCTTCTACTACCGACGCTCTCGAGGCTTAACCTGGTTTGCCAGGTGGAATAATTTACGACACTAAAGAGTAGATTGTCATGTAATAAATTTACATAATAAATAATATACAATATTGTTGTATCAGAGATCTGCGCCAAACCGTCCTGCGCCAAAACGGTGCTGCGTCAAAACGGCTGCTCCAGAACGTCACGTACCGGAGCTAATTGGGTCTCCTGGGCGATCCGATAACAATAATTTTATAATCATCATTGATCCGGCTTGTAAAATTGTCATTCTTATTCTGTCTATTGGATTGCCAAATAAACTTTGATTGATTGATTGATATATATGACTGGTTTGCAGGGGATCCTTGGTTCTGGCTTTGCGCTCAAGGTCCAGGAGCAGCAGAGGCAGAAGCACCTCATCCGACGAAGAGTTCCTGCTGCAACCCTCATCCAATCCGTCTGGAGATGCTACGCTGCCGATAAAAACTCTCGGTCCACAGCCACCTGGAAGGTCCACATCGCTCCACTTCAGAGGAACTCAACCGTGTCAGTCACAGCTGAGATCAAAGCACCCTATTATACACCCTGCGCATCGATGATTAAAAGAATGATAATTAATTAACTTGACAACGGCAGTCTTCTGACCATTACGATAACATTGTTCACAATGACAAAAATAAAAGGCGCCAAAGTGGCAATAATTGTATTTCGAGTTTTTCGACCCTCGTCGCCTTTCACATGGCAAATTAGATTTATGCGAATGGTGTTAGGTACAATTTACGATCATTATAAAACATCCGCGCAGACGACATTGACAACGGCGATGACTCTGGTGATAAAGTGACTTATTATAAATGATAAGGATAGCGACAATATGATGTCTTTATAATGAGTATGATTATGAATGATTAAGAGTTGTAGTACTTGTAAAGTTAAAGGGTGCAAGACGCTTTTTCTGAACATTTTGGCATAGTCATCTATATTGCAAAGTCGACGATGATGACGATGATGTTAGGGCGAATGGTTTCGATAACGATGACGACACCGAAGATTATGATGATTACAACGGTAATGATGATGATGGATGATTAAGACGACGGTGAAGATGTTGTTATTGGTGGTGGTTTGAAATGTGTGTAATTTTGGTTTGTGGTATGTGATGCCCACAGACCCTCTTCGTCGTCTTCCTCCTCTTGTCGTCTTCCACACAACGGATCCTTCATGAGTCGACTGGCGACCAGACGGAAGCTCGGACGCACGAACAGCTCTTCCAGCTACACTGGCACCGACGGCTTTGGCACCGTTTCCCAGTCACAACAGTCGGATGGAGGCATCAAGAGACAGCAGCACAGACAGACACGCATGTCCAGAGACGCATCCATCGACAGTCCAGATGGGTAAGTCACATCGCTCTTAGAGGTAGAATGATGCGGTGACATAATTGTCGTAATTACAACGACTATGGGCGTGTTGAGTGATGATGAAAAAGTGATTCTGGTGATAACGGTGCCAGTTCACGAGAATTTATATAGCGCCTCTTCAAAGTGACTACTCAGAGTCGCTTCCAACTCCAATTGTAGTGGTGGTGACAATGACATTAGTAGGACTTATGCTGTATTCGAAAGCCGATAACAGTGTTGGGCCACGTTGAACCTGTGCAGACCAGTAGGCCCTATAAGGACACGCGACCAATGGGTAGGGCGTTGGTTCTAGTCCATCTGTGGTTTGCATTCAGGGGGCGTCAACTGGAAATTGTAGTGTTCAGAACAATTTTGTATAGCGCCAACTCATGTTATCTATTCAGAATCTGAAGTTCCTGTTTAGACTCAGCGAAAGTGTTGAAGAAAGATGAACAATATGGATTCTGTTGCCCTTGATAATGATGATGGTAAATGATGCACGTTCATAAGTATCTGAATTTGCACATCTTAGGAGCACGATTGTAACTGGTGGTGCGGTCAGAAATCATGACGCACCTTTCTTCGATTCATACACTTCTGTTGGTGGTTGATTTTCAGGGAGTCTGTGGCTGATCCTCTTCTCTCCGACGGGCTGCCGTTGGGACTTCGGTTCACGAGGCGATCCACTATCTTCAAGGACCCAGAAGGTTAGCCACTCTGAGAAAGAAACACATATTTCGATGACGATCCGCCAAAAATTGTAACGACAAAACAATTCTTTTCCACGAGATCTAGAAAATGGTAAAATAGTATCTTCAACGTCTCTGAAGACGGACTAATTACGATCATACAAGTAATCTAAAGTGTCGTAGTTCTTGTGGAAAGTTGATAAGCAACAACTAATTTCCTAAAATCATTATTATAGATTTTTATCATATAAATGGAAATTGTGATGGCGCCATTGATTGCATAATATGTACGGCCTATGTAATTTAATTTTCATTCAAGCACATCAAGTTACAACAGCATGTTACAGTTGTCTCTTTAGGTCGCATGATTTTCATTGCCGTCCTAAGAAATTATGGAGCTGCAGGTCTCAATAGATTAGCGAAAACTTAATTTTCCACTTCAGAAATCGAATGAATTAATCAGTTTGACACAGCAGTTGTTAATTCGTTCTTAACACCATCTCATAGAATATAATCGATTAGAATTGGCTAATTATTTTTAGAATTAGAATTAGAATTTGGATCAGTTGATAGATAATAGACCAGCAGAATGGATGAATGAAGATAATGGATGGTCAGATGGACAGAGATGGATGGATGGATGAAGATAGATTATTGAACTGATGGTATGGATGAATGAACGTGGATGATGGATGGATGGAATGAGGTATGGATGGATGCAAGAAGTACGGTTGTATAAATAAATCGGTGACAGATAATAAGCGTCGATGAATAGATGGGTCTGTTGTGAATATAGATGCCTTTTAGCGCAATGTGCGTCTTTTCCAGGAGATGATGGAGTTGGATTGGAGGACCAAATGGAGAAGATTACGCAGCTGACGGAGGCCCACAAGGACGCCATCCGGGCCCTTCGCAAGATCAAGTACTTCGTGGCTCGGCGGAGGTTCAAGGAGGCTCTGAAGCCCTACGACGTCAAGGACGTCATCGAACAGTACTCAGCCGGTCATGTCGACATGCTCAGCCGCGTCAAGACACTACAAAGCAGGTTCATATCATTATCATCATCATCATCATCATCGTCATCGTCGTCGTCGTCGTCATCATCATCATCATCGTCATCGTCGTCGTTGCCGTCGTCATCGTAATCGTCATTGTCATCGTCATCATTGTGATCTTCATCGTCATGGTGAATATAATCGTTATTTGCGTGAAAAGGAACACAGCTGTGGTTGGTACATTTGTTGTCAGGTTAGATTTGCTCACCGGATTCAATAGCAGCATCGTCACAGGTACAGGATCAACGACGAAAGGAGGAGGCGTTGGAGGAGGTGGTGGTCCTGATGCACGCCTGTGTCTTCCGACAAGATTAGCGAAACTAGAGAGACGGGTGAGAAGGCCTTCTAGTGTATGTTGCCTTTTAACAAAGCAAGTCAAACGATCACATTTTATAAAATAGACAGCTGATGCAAGAAGCTATTACTGACTGTCGCTGGATTACGAAATGTTGTATACTAGCAATCGGTAGCGCTTCTGACGTTGCTCGAAGAATGGCCATATATATATATATATATTTATATATATATATCCCATTATTAGAAGTAAGCATAGTTCCCGATAGCACTACGTACACTGTATTCTTGGCAACATCTGATGCTGTGAAGAGACAGACAGACAGACAGAGAGACAGAAACAGAGGTAGAATGGTGTACGTGATACAAAACGTTACGATGATAAGTAAATCCGATGACAAATGTAAGGGGGTTGAGAGATTTGAAGTTCATTGTGAATTTTGCAGTCAATGCCCTGAGAGGCTTTTAGCCAACGAAATTATTTTTGAGAACGAAGTGATTTCAGAACAGGGACCACGTGACGACGTTTGGGAGTTCTGGAGACTGCGAGGACAAGAGCGGTCTGGATATTTTTCAGGCATTTTATTTGAGAAGAGTCAATGATGCAAACGAAAGTATCGTCGAGTTTGGAATGAACACTGGTGCATGCGACCTTGCAATAAGGCATTTTTAGCGCAGTCAACGAATGTGCATAGCAAATACGAGATAACTGGGTGATGTGATTGGAAACAGTAAGGTCCTTATCGAAGATGATTCAGTATCGAAGTGTTTACAAGTTGTTACCTTACTGCCCCTTTTACCTTTCGTGCTTCTGTGCTTGGAGAACGCTATATAAAAACATTCCTCATAATTATTGTAGATGGATGATATCAAGGACCGTCTGGATCTTCTGCTCCAGAGCTTTGCCGACGACCGCCAGAGGTCGTTCTCGACGCGGATCCCTCCCCTCCGACGCCTCGGCATGGGTCAATCGCTCCTCGGGGATTTCATCCCACCCTCCCCTGACGCCTCTCCTTCCACCCCTACCAGCCAATACGGTCCCAGGCATTTTGGACGCGGCCCACTCTTGGGGCCACTGCACCCAGACCTTCTGCCAAGGGTCAGTGAGGGAGAGATCAGCGAAGGTTTCGATCAGGGACAAGATGGAAGACGGAAGTTGCGACGATGTGTCTCAGATCCAGGACCCAGGACTCTCAAAGCTAATGAACAGAAGCTCTAACCATCGCCTGCTGCTAAATAAACCAGTCAAAAGTTCCCATGCGAAAAAGCTGAGAATCAAGCATTTCCTCACTCACACGCTTATACACGTTTCGCATAGTACTACGAAACATCATAGAAGGAAAAATGAAGGAAAATGACAAGAGGAAGACCGAGAACAATGATCTTGGACTGGATGATAGAAAGGGGCTGATGCAGGAGGATGAGGGAGGAGGCCCAGAACAGAGAGAAGTGGCGACATTGGACATAAGAGCCTGCACAAAAAGACAGAATATTAAAGAACGCTTACACGTCGTGAGTGAGTGTAGCTTATCGCTGGATATCTCTCGAACGAATAACAGTGTGGAATAATTCGACAACGCTAAGATGTGGGACTGCAGCTGCAAAGCGCTGAGCAAGATAGCATCTGCTTCTCGTGGTAAAAAATCCTGGTACTACTAGGGTACGTGGTAGTCGACGATGATTGGGTCGTTTGGCGGGGCAGAAATGAAATCAGGATAGGATGGTCACATCCGAAATGTGTAAAGTGAACCAAATGAGTCATATGTACTCCCGCCCTTTCTAACCATCGCGAGCTAACCAGCTAGAAAGCTTTACACAGAGTTTGTGGATAGGTATGTTTGCAGCTGTTACAGTTTAAGAGACTGTTGCCAAATCATCATGACAGGAATTCAGACGAGCAGATAAGGAGGTCTTCAATGCTGACGAGGTCGATGAGATGAGCCAAGTGCCACCCCAGCATATATATATATGTGTAGGACAAGCAATTGAGAAAGCCGTTACCACCGATACAAGAGGAAATTACGTTTGTGACACGATTGTGGGCGGAGATCAGCTCTGCAAATCTTGCGACCTCGTCGTATCTAATCTGATCTATCTATTAATTTCATATAGCAACCCTTCAGGACTATACTCAGAGGCACTCCCGATCCAGGCCTGAGCAAAAAGAATAGTTTTGAGTTGTCGATGAAATGCATCTGAGGGTACCCTAGGAAGGGAGTGAACGACCGGAGAGAGGCCGTTCCATGCTGTGGGGCCAGCAATGGTGAACGCCATTTTTGGAACGCCAACCCAACTAGAACGCCAAACCAACCAGAAGACTGAATTATAATCGAAATCATTTATGATAAATATAGATTGATTAATGAATAAAGTTGAAGAAACCATCTCAGATGATGTATGAACAGTTGGTCAGGAAATAGAAATTGAAGAAACATCTCAGGTACATGGACATTGATTGGTCAATGATTAAAATCGGAAGAAACCATTTAGGATTATACGGCCAATGTATGTGGACAATTGGACAGTGGTCGATGAATCAAATTGGAAGAAATGCAGTATGCCAAAAGCGCACAGAAACAGTTTCAGAGTAGGCCTAAGTGTGATCATTCATACGTCCTAGTTACTATATCGATTCCTATATAAAATATTTTACCTAGTCTCAAGCCGCATTTCCGAGGCCAGGCCAATACAACGTCTTGATGGTCTTCGTCACACAGCAAATAATATTCCCTAAATGTTTGCCTAACGACGTCGCATGTATGTGTGCCCGTCACTGCCATAGGCCACACTCGAGTGGCGACGTCAATGGACCGATTCAGATCCGTCTCACGAATGACTGCTCAAGAGGAATCGACCGTTAACGAAAGACAAAGAGAAGGCATTCGATACTGTTGCCGCTCTGTAATTACACGCAGATGATAGGAAACTCATCGGACCGATGCTAAACGCTGCAGCTATGAAACTTCGTCTTTGAGATACATACACACACGTCTTATATTGTACATGTATAGCATACGATTGCTATCGATGTAAACTTTCAAGGGGACGTTGAGCTTATTCGGTAGATATGAAGAGAAGATAGGAAATTGATACACCACACTTAGAGAAACAGACAGTTGACAGATGACACAAAATTGATAAAGAGGCAAGAGAGAGAGAAAGACAGACATACAGGCAAACAGACAGACAGACAGAGACAGACAGAGACAGACAGAGACAGACAGAGACAGACAGAGACAGACAGAGACAGACAGAGACAGACAGAGACAGACAGAGACAGACAGAGACAGACAGAGACAGACAGAGGCAGACAGAGGCAGACAGAGGCAGACAGAGACATACAGAGACAGACAGACACAGACAGAGACAGACAGAGGGACAGACAGACAGAGACAGAGAGCTTATCAGTTATTGCTGGCACATTTGCCACACGCACGTACGACATTTATATATATATATACATATACATATATAGCATATATATATACATATATATATATATATATATTCATAATGCACTGTATATTGTGAGGGCTGGTAAATATTAGTCCTATATGCAATTGAATCATGTATATATTATGTAAAGCGATGTTTGCTTGCAATGTGAATGACTGGAAAATCGCCAGCTGCGCAGGTTCCTGACATATATTATTTTACACGAAGATCATATATTAATTTTTATGTTGGTTTGAATCTGAATAAATATCCTAGTCGATCGTTTAAATTCCTTGGACGATTGGAATCGAATCCTTACACACACACATGGAAAGTTGTCTTGTGGTCCTACCATGCTCGGAACTTCAGAACCATAACCATCGTTGTTTTATAAAGGATTCTGGAAAAGCGATGTATTATCGTGAGCGCCTCCTAACTGAGTAATTCTCAAACACAGTCCGTGCCGTGCACCATTTCCATCCATTTGCTTAATGGAGTCCTTGCACCAGCTATGGCTCCACACCAAGTGCCAATTACTCTGCAAGGAAGCACTTGTTCAACGACTGTCCAAACGAGGATAAAGGCGATCTTTGTGTTTCATTTACCTGACAGACACGGTATATGGCGAGCTTCCCAAAGGCCAAGATATAAGTTATCTTAATGTGTCGCTAGTGACGGATGACCGAGCGCAGTGCCCACCCATTATACCATATATCTCAATCCAGTATCATGGTTCCTGGGCAGCGTGCATTTGGTAATAGGATTGACACTGTCTCGATCTCATGCCAAACAGTTTTGTGATAAAACTTGACATCAAACTAAACAGTAATCTGCCAAAAATTAAACGTAATGCAAAACAGTTCTTAGTCAAAACCTCATGTCAAAAAGCATGTCTTTGAAGGTCTTATAAATTTGCTGACTTGTTTCAATATAAAAGTCTTAAACATTTATAAAATATTTGTAATAGTCTGAACATAATTATGAAATCGATACAATTGCCCCAGTGCTGAAGCGCGAGGGGCGGGTACTAGGTAGGCTAACCAATGCTTGCCTCAGAAAGCATATTGAATTACGTGGTAGGATACCATTTCACGGAGCTTCCTCAATTGAAATGTCGTCGGAACAAAGAAACTCCGAACGCATTTTCCGTTCCATTGAAGCATCGCAAATTGATATGCGCCTTTAACTTCGCCGTTGCCTAGCAACAAAGAGTTGTCCACAAACACAAAGTCTACATCAGCGTCTCTCTATCTGCTGCTGCTGCTGTTGCTGTCTTCCCATGCCCTCATCCAGAGTGTAAGAGATCGGGAGAGTGTACGTCGCGTGGGGTCCAGCGTGTGTGGTCCAATAGTATAACAATACGCAGTTGTAACCATGCGCATAAACATTGTAACGAGCAGCTCAATTAATCAATGCTTCAAAGACGATGAATAAACTGATGAAATGAAGGTAGAAGTAAAATGCACAGAAAGAAACAGCAGGCGAGGAACGATCACTTCTGATGCGAGGTCTTTCCTAACCTTGCTGTAGTCACAACACAGTTTCACAAATACGGGGGTCAAAGCTAAGTCTATCAGGGATGGTTGCCAGAGAATAACAGACGCCACCAGTGCCCACCACCCTTTCCATACACGGCATAGGGGTGGTCGGGTCGAAAATATTATTTTAACTTGGATAGCCTATATATATATATATATATATATATATATATATATATATAATCTCTTTGCATAAATTTCTGCTGAGTTTGAGATACCATGTAAGTGCCCAAGTAGCAACATGCGCCTCCTCACCACATGCTGCCGTTTTACTTATTTACTTTTTATTTATTCTGAAATATGACATCGCCCTTCCTCCAAAACTTTTTGCTCAGAAGTGCACACTCCTCTACTGAGCAACTACAGTTGTATTGCAGAGCAATTATGCGTGAAGGATTTGCTCAAGGTTCTTACACAGTGACTCCTCGGCGAGGTTCCAACCCGCACACTCAGCGCACACTCAGCGTCGCGGGCCAATTGCTCTAACCAGTCGGCCACCGTGCCACACTGTTTAACATAGACTAAGCGTGGCCGTTCACTTGACCTCATAGTCATAGAGCACCCCAAGAAATCAGTTCATCTGAGCAACTGAGCTTAGTCAGAGTTTAGCGCTAGACTGCTAAGAGATAAAGGGTGGTCATTTTGGTGTTTTGTTAATTTCGATCCAGGAGAAAATCTCAAGATCACTTACAGAGTTGGTTTCTCAGTTCCTGCATTCATTCCGGTCATGTAATTTCATCAACACAAATCAGATTCCCATCAACATGCCTTGGGGTGGTCTTGATCCTGATTTTATCCCTGTCCATTCTCAGACCGTACTGATTGCAATTTGGTCAAAGCCTCCGATGTCAGAAAGAGAACTTATAGCGTCGGCCTATTCCTGCTTGCCTCGAGACGTCGTCGGCGAATTTGAGGTCTGTCGGTAGGTCTAAGTTGCCCCAGGGTTCAAATGTGCGCTCTCGGTGCTTCTTTCCATTTGCTCCATGGATACTATAAAGTTTAAAGCATAACTAACTCGAAATGAAAACGTCCTATGATAAAACGTCCTATGATAAAACGTCCTATGATAAAACGTCCTATGATAAAACGTCCTATGATAAAACGTCCTATGATGAACCACAGACACACATAGACACACACCACCATAGTCCATGCACACCTATATTTCACCTCCCAACAAGTCACGTGACGAGAGAAAGCTCTATTGTTTCAGTATCTGTGCTTGGCATTCTACTGTTCACATTTAGTGATAGGATGGAACTGTTGTGATATCCAAAGCAACATACATGTAAAATGAGATTCAACACAAAACACACACGTTAAAACAATGCCTCTTGTCATACAATATGTCTCTTAGTGGCCTGTGTCTGATAGTCGACCAGATTTGTACAGGCCATTGTATCTGTCACCCTTGACAGCACTGTGGCATAATTCCCTGAAGAAGTCGCCACGAGGACAGCAGAGGATAACCTATAGACCTGATATTTAACCATAGGCCTGGAGAGGTGCACAACCAGCTTCATTTTAGACAATCAGGCATTCGATTACCTGCAGAACAATCGTTCTCACAGGCGCTTTTCAATCACGTCGGTTATTGTTCGGAAACAAAAACGACCCGATTTGCGGCGATTTCTAAAAACATAGTCTACATGAGTCGGCGACCGAGGATAATCAAAAGTCGTTCATTGAAAGGATACACGCATGGCCGTACAGTTCGATTTTTAAAAGTGGCATTGCATGGTTGTTTAGGTTCTTTAGTTCTTCATGTGTTTCGATTTTAAAAAACCTAGGTTTCTTAGTTTTTTAGATCTTCATGTGTTTCGATTTTAATATGTCTAGGTTTCTTAGTTTTTTCTTGATGTATTTCTCGGTCGTAATTTCGTGTATAGTGAACGATCGTTAAAAACCTAAATAAGCATAAAAAACGATTACGAAAGTAAAAACCTAGCAAGTTTCTTGAAAACACCTAAGTTTTCCAGCCCAGAAGCCCCGTCGACGGCTTGATTACGAGCATTCAGTCCAAACATAATCTGTGAAGTAGGTATGATCAAGTTCAGTTTCGCTCGCTTTGCAAGGGTACCAAATGTCTAATTGTAACCTGTCTTAAGTTGTAACTGATGATCGATCAGACTTTCAGTCATGCTCCCAGTGTCTGTGTATGTTCCTGCGAATTGGACGCTCTGTCGAAGAGCTAATGTCGTAGGTTGATAGGCCGACAGAATATCCACCGTGAAATATTCAATGGATGTTGAATAGGAGGGGTTCTAACTGGCTCGATGCGCTTCCTAGGCAGGTCATGCGGTTCAGTTGTATTGGTCTCGAAATAAGTTAAGTTTATTGAAGGCAAACTTTTGTTAATACCAATGCAACCGAATCGGCCTTACGTACATGTGCTTGATCTGCGTTGCTGCTGCTGCTGCTGCTGCTGCTCGCTCAGTCGAGGTGTATTTTAACGGATCAGATAATAATTCTTCGCACTCCGCTAGAGCGTGTCGATTTTCTTCGGCGTAAGGGACCACACAATATTTCCCATTCTGCGACCTAGCCGCTGCAACTTGGCAGAAGGAAAGCGACGTTGAAGGAACTCTTTTATCCAGAATACGCATTGACTAAATCGCTGTAGATACATTATTTCGGAGTAAGGGTGCTCGGAGGAAAACTAGTAGGAACGAAAGTGTGTCACAAGTATTTGCAACTATTAATTTTTAAACAGAAGTGTTCTAGCAGAAAAGCATTCGGAACACGGCAGAGTTCGGGAAAAGCATCTGGGGTGAAACAGTTAGAAAAGTTAAAGAATCGAAAACGAAATCCGTCGGTACTACATCCGGTTGTTTGTTCGGACATCTGATATTTTGAGTCAGAACATAGATCTGAACCAGTGAGAACTAATGGCCACGATGACAAGCACCAAGCAAATACCGAAAGTCCGTAAAATTACGGTCCAGAATTCAATAGATTCTGACAAGAAGGAGATCTTGTTCGACATGGATGGGAGGTTTTCCGGATGCCCCTCTCCAGCCGACTCCATCCAGGACGTCTCCTTAAAGCCTCAAACGCCGATGCCCCCCGGACCGCAACCAGGTAAGGTCATGATGAAGAACAACGGCACCCCGCAACAGTTGCCGCTGTCAAAACAGATCGAGAACTTCTCTGAGGTCGTATCAATCGTCGGTATACGCTACGCTTTCATTCCGACTGCGTCGAGGATTAAGAAGGCCATCTGGTTGGCCCTCGTCCTGTTCGGAATGGGCTTCATGATCTACCAGATCAACGATCGAGTCCTCTACTATCTGGAATGGCCCACCACAGTCGATCTGAGGGTCAAGTACAACAGCACTCTCCGGTTCCCGACCGTAACCATCTGCAACGAGAACAAAATGAGGAAAGCCGCCGCCCTTGAATTAGGTATGGCATCAAGCTAATCACTCATTATGTCAGTTAGCCAATTGATTTGGCGTTTCTTTCTTATCAAGCTCCTCTCAGAGGTCAGAAGGCAAATATACAGGGTGGGCCATTAAAAAGTAACCCTTCAGGTTTTTTGCTAATATTTCGGCCAAAAGTACAGATTATTAAATGAAATTTTACAGGCGCAAAACCAATTCATACCGGCATAAAGGGCCAAATTTGAATGAAATATTTTAAACAGAACACAAAGTTATGTCACCTTTAATGAGTTCAACCGCAGGTTTTTGATGGTCAAAAACATTGAACGCAGAAAAAGCTACAAAAACGATTTTGTGAAGTCACTTCTCAAAGTTCTCAAGTTATTGCTGTAAAGCAAACTTCAGAATAATCATTATCAGTGAGAAGAGAAACTGGGAACAAGGACATAAAAATTATGGACTTCACATTGACGTAATTTAGCGAGCAGCCGATCAAATTGGTAACTAAACATCGCTTTCCGTCGTGTTGCTGGGCAGATTATGATCATCAGCGAAATTTGAACGCTCCTCAGCACTGCTATGCCGGCTGAATGTTAGCGAGACGAAACGTGTGTTCCTCACGGATGAGAAGAACTACTTCAAACCACCAATCAGCAAGCAAAACAATCGTGTTTTTAAAGCGGCAAGAAATCCGATATCAAACCTGATCGACTGACTGTTGAACGCAAGAAGTTCGCTTCACATGTTATGGTTTTGGCTGGTGTTTGTTTTGTTTGTAAAAGTCGATTTCATTCTGTTGATGAGTAAGACAAGTGGAAATGGGCTGTAGGCTTATATTAAGTTGGTAGCTGCTTCGTCAATTAATATCAGAATGCAAGCAGCTGCTGCCAGCTGGATTCATCTTATAGTGCATACTGTAAGCCCCACGCAAGTTTGGCTCAAGGTCAATTGCCCTGGTTTCACCGAGAAGGACCAATGGCCCCAAGCTCACTGGACTTGAACCCCTTGGATTATCACGTGTGGGGAGCTGTGCTTGAGAAATACCACAATCTGTGACCAACGCCAAAAACGATGAGAGAATTGAAGTGACTTCGTAAAATGTTTTTTTTTACTTTTTCCTGCGTTGAATGCTTTTTGACCGTCAAAAAACCGTGGTGGACATATTAAAAGTCAAATAACTTTCGTTCTGTTTGAAATATTTCATTCAAATTTGGCCCTATTATGCCGATATGAATTGGTTACGCGCGAGTAAAATTTCATTTACTAATCTGTACTTTTGGCCGAAATATTAGCAAAAAACCTGAGGGGTTGCTTGTTAATGGCCCACCCTGTACAGAATTTCATTGCTGTATAATATATAGTCTGGAGATCGCATTCCGACAGAGTCGGTAACTCTCGCTCCAAAGACAATAATTATCTCTGAAGAACAGCATGTGACAATTTAGATACGTTTCTAAAATATCTAGTTGATCTATTTCCTTATCTTCGTCGATTACCTCAAGAGCAAGAACCCATTAAAGACGTACGGAGCCCACATGACAAAATTCTCACATTCGTTTTTTATTACTCCGTATGGGTCCATGTCTCTCCATATGGAATCATATGCGATCCATATGAGAATACTTTCATGTTCACTCGATGTGTTTACGTATAGTAAGCTATTATTGTTAAGGCAATTGTTAAAGTCTTCGCTATTTCGATTGTTAGATCGTTCAGTACCTTTGTTCCTCTCAAGCTCATTTCTGTTCATGAGGATACTTATAACATTTTAGGTACTTAGCGCTGTAAAGAATCGGTCGATGACGTTTATAAGCATGTTGCAAACGACAATAAAAGCACCGTTTGGTCTTTGGCCCATACGAATATCAATGGTAATTAAAGACGCGGAATAATAAGCGACGAACAATAAAAGGTTATACGTAGGCATGTAAAATTGTCCAAGCGGATGCAGACATTTCAGAAATATTTATTACACAGTGTCGTTAAACTACAATAATTACTACTTCCACTACTACTATATCCATTCGTGTCATCGTAACCCCGCCAAGAAATTTCAATCCACGGCTACTACGACTATTGATCATCATTGTATGCAAAGCCACCACCAATTCGTCCTTTATATAATCGTTATCGTAATCGCAATCTCCAAACTTCTAAAGCGCCTCTTGAAAGCCAAGCGCAGGGCACCACCTTATTCAGTAGCGATGCGTCGAGTCGGTGGGGCTGTCCTAAGGTAGGTCAGGATCCGATTCTCAGAGGGTCAGAGGTGGCAGATTAGCAGTAGAGGGGGTATCGTTTTGGGCGAGAATTGGAAGGTGAACGATCAGATGAATTTGTTGAAAATTATTGAAAAGGTGACTTTAGGTTTGAGTGGAAAGCCCAGGGATGATGGATAGAAGAGCCTGAGACAGATGATGATGCACCCATCATCATAGGCAATGATGATGGAGGAGCGGAAACGATGCTGAGTATCCTATTCGTACGTAGATCCATCTATTCCAAGTACCGAGAGCGCCGTTGACTAGTGTTTAATGAGCGCCACGTTAAGCATCAGTAGACTCACTCACACCTACAAAGATTACACAACAATATTGCAATGATACGTATACATGCGTGCATGCATACATACAAACCTACACACCCATATATACGCAATTACGAATGCTTATTATTATATGTGTTTGCACCGAATAAGTTCAGCTCTGCGATTACGACCGCATGTCCCTTCCTTCTGTAGGTATCACTGACGTCCTGCAAGCGATCCTACCGCCGTTTCCCGAGGTTGACGCCTTTGTCCCCAACTACACGGCTTTCAATCCGGCTGATTTCAACGCAGATTGGTACATCACGTACGCAATACTCGGCCAGCCGCTTGAACAAGCCGTCTTCAAGGTATAATATAGTCTGAGGTGATCTCGATAGGGAAAGAAAACAAAGGAAAGTATACGGGAAGTTTTCGAAGTTCAAAACTCTGTACAGTCTCAAAGTAGTGTAAAAGAGTAGAGCAGAGATTTTTTAGAATAACGAGGTATGAAGTACAAAATAATATGGAGGAACATTGTTGAGTTTTTGTTATCTTCTGCCTCAAGCCAGCGCGTAGCTACTCTTCGTATAGAGAAATAATAATAATAATAATAATCATCATCATCATCATCATCATCATCATCATCGTCATCATCACCCTTGGGGCAGAATCGCAATTGGTCAGAATCAGTCTAGTTCCAAGTTCCAACGACACCAGAACATCACCAGAAGAGAAGTTAGGGAGGATATACATTATGCAATCTGACAGGCCTCTCAGGGAACTTACAGAGCGGGTAGACATACGCGGCGAATTCCATGACTTTGTCACAGAAATCCAGTATTGAACCGGTTCAATAAAAGTAAAAACGTCCAATCAGTTGGAATAGCTTTTAGCAGTCTAATCATGAGGTCTAATGACTCGGCAAATAGCACAGATACTAAGTTGGATAGTCGATGCATATGACCTTGCAAACTTTATGCATGTAGGCGTATTTGTGAAATTATTATTTTTTTTACTCAGTTAGAATTGAGTCTCAGTAGGTCCTAATCGTAATTCTAATTTCTAAATTTCTAAAGCGCCTTTGCAGTCAAGCGCAACTTATTCACGAGGTCTACATAAATCGCTTACGTTTGGATTAAGTCACGATTTTTTTAGAACCAGTAAAGACTTTGAATACGTTGCATCTCTGTTAATGTACTTATAGAAAACTTGAGCAATTATAGCGCATACCTGTATTTAAGACATGTGATCGAATGTGTTATTATCGCAAGTGTATCTACGAGATGGCTTACTGCAACATGACAGAGGCATTTGAAATAACACCAACGAACATGGGCTTCTGCTATTCCTTCAACCCAAGTAAGATCCAAAATTTATATGCCACAGATGACGCTGAAATGTATTGTCACGAGGATGCATATTAAAAATGTGACTCTGAAAGCGATTATTTATTTATTTATTCATTCATTCATAATTCATTCATTCACTAATAGGACGTAGGTCTATATGGCACACCTTCACAAATAATCTACTGAGAAAATAATCCAATCCGAGACTATTTCAACCCAATTCAGGTGTTAAAGAATAAGACTTAGTTTCCGGATGCCTTTGAAAGGTGCATGAAGAGTTTCTAGTTAAAACAGCATGCAGATCTGAAGGAAGGATGTTCCTTGTGGTTGACCCAACTACTGAAATGGCACGACGTTGTGTCTTTGAAGTGCAAAAAAACTGAATTACAGTTTTTAATTACAGCCCCGAGATGCAGAACAAAGATTTCTGAGGCAGGAAAGCCAATCCGAGGTGGGGCAGCAAACCCCCGTGTGTAGGCTGGGGCGCTCCCTAACGGGCATCGTCAGACCCTGACCGAGATCTTAAATTGAGCGACATCAAATAGCCAGGCGCCTCCATTGTGCGCTGCATTGCGGCTTCTGCGGTCAAAGCCTAAGACGATGGGCGATGCAGATAAGCCTGACTATCATCAGCGTTGAGCTGATTCATAACACCACAGAAGTCTAGGACAGCTGCAATATCACTAATGTGTAAATTGTAGAACAATGGGCGGAGAAAGAGCCCCGCGGCAGACTAGAATGAGAGGTAACCCAATTAGATCCTTTGGACCCAAAGCAGCGACGGATATACTCCCAGTCGCCCATTCAACAAAGAGCGAAGCTAGTCAAAGGGCTTACCTCGAATAAATCCTTAGCGCAAAACAGTTTTAGTGCCGTTAACTCTCGTTTTTATATAGATGCGCGGACTTGCATCAGACACTGGAATAATTATGCGAACTATTATTGCAAAAGTATTCTGTCGTTCTCAACAACAGAAAGTATTTCATGTTAGGGTTTTTAATTACATTCTAAAACGGTAAATTACAATGCAACACGTTTTTATTTACCTTTGCCTATCCCAGTGGCGCGTTTACCTATAGGCGAACTAGGCGCGCGCCTAGGGCCCCCAAATCTCAGGGGCCCCAAATGATGAAAACATCAGTAACAAAATAACATCTCAGGTAGCCCCAAACGAATTAAAACATTTCATACGAAATAGCATCTCAAGAGCTCCCAAATGAATGAAAACATTAAATACAAAGTACCATCTCGGAGGCCCCCATACATTAAATATAAAATAACATCTCAGGGGCCCCAAATGAATGAAAAGATTTCATACAAAATAACATCTCGGAGCCTCCAAATGAATGAAAATATTAAATACGAAATAACATATCAGAGGCCCCCAAATGAAGCAACACATTTCATACCAAATAGCATCTGAAGGGCACCCAATTGAATGAAAACATAAAATACAAAACGACATCCCAAGGGCCCACAAATGAACGAAAACATTTAAAACAATATAACATCTCAGGGGCCCAACCGAATTAAAAATTTCATATAAAATAATTTCGCAGCTGCCCCCAAATGAATGAACACATTTCATACAAAATCACATCTCAGGGCCTTCAAATGAATGAAAACATAGAATACAAATAACGACCCTAAGGGTCCCAAAACAAATTAAAACATTTAATACAATATAGCCTCTCAGGGGTTCCCAACTGAATAAAAATTTCATACAAAATAACATCTCAGGGACTCCCGAATGAATGAAAACTTTTAATACAAATTAGCCTATGACCCATCCAATACATAGGTGCGTGACGTCATTTATAGACGACCCTTTCAGACTCAATGTACAAATTCAGAAGGGCCCCAAAAATGTTTGCGCCTTGGGCTCCGTTTTTTTTAAACGCGCCTCTAGCCTATCCTCCTTAGTCCTTAGACTGTCTTTCTATCTCTTATAACTGACGTTGGCCTACCTTGGATTTTACCTGATTTCGGATTTGTTTTGGTGCGCCGGTGTCCTGTGCGTTATTATGGGGCGCTTTTAAAGTATTTTTAGTACTTTTCTTCGTCATAGCATATTGCACTTGTCAGTTTTGGTGGCGCCTTAAGACTTTCCTGTTCCTTTGCCCAAGCGCAGACGCCCGTTGAGAGTGCTGCGAAGGGGCCGTTCACATATTATATAACGCTCAAGGGGTAGGTGGGTGGGTTCCAGTTTTGTTAGCGTTATATTGTGTAGGGTGGGGGGGTAGGTTGAAGGTTTCGTTATATAACAAACTTTTTCAGCTTATGCTATTTTGCCTGTTTGCCTGTCAATTGGAAATTTCATGTACTACGGACCTTCATCGTTTAATCGAAGTTCACAATACGCTGTGAACCAAAACTAGCACCATTAGCTGCCACCTGGTGAATTGATTTGACGTTCTTAGTTATTATTTTATAAATCCACTTTTAACAATTTACTGTTAGATACATGATGACAATCGTCGACTATCCAATTAGTTACCGTAATTAATACAAGTGAATTTAGCGCCCATAAAAGTCCGATTATTACGATGTAGAGGAGCTCATGCATCCGGTCTAATCATCATTGGCACGACAGAGTACACAATTTCAAGGTAGCTTTTGTTACATTGCTAATTGGGCATATGATGATTTTTACTGCAGTTCTTGAATTGGATAAAGACAATTATCAATTGAATCACTACTACTAAAGTGCTAACTAACATCGTATTGTTATAAAAGTGTCAAATTGTGCAATACAATTGTGTCGATTGTATGTCTTTTAATGTGCTTATAGACTGGGGTGGGGTAGGGGGGTGGATAGCATATCTGTTATATAATAAAGGGGTGGGGGTCACAGCTGCTGTTATATAACGTTAGTAGGGGTAGGGGTGGGTCAAAAATTTTGATTTTATGCGTTAAATAATATATGATATGAACGGCCCCTAAGTCGAGCGGCGCTATATAAATGCTTGATTACATTACATTACAAAACAGTAAATTGCAATTGCACAACGCCTGATATTTTATTTCATTTCAAGCAAAAGCCGACTACGTGACCGCTCGTCCTGGAGCCACTAACGGTTTGAATCTTATCCTTTATGTCAATCAATCGGACTACTTGATCGCAAATTCACCATCGGCCGGATTTCGGGTAAATCCTTCATTTCCACTATTCCTTAACTGGTAAAGAGAACAACATTTAAAAGTTGCCTTCACCGATTCACCTCTCTCATTCTCTGTTACATTACTCAACTCCCTTAGTAGTTTCAGTCTAACGATATGCACTCAGTGACAACAAAGATCATTAGACCCGGTGAATAAGCTGGTCTTCTTGACGGGCGCTTTTGTGGGCGTTGAGAAATATCTAAAAGACTTACATTACATTGCATTACCCTCCTCCTTTATCCATGCTTCTTAGTGGCACTGTCATAGCGCAATCAGTGGTGGGGTTCTCAACGTTCTTCCTTTACTTCTACTTACAAATAGCTAACTTCCGGTAGTACGTTGGTATCGTAATCGTAATCGTAATCTCCACATTTCTAAAGCGCCATTTTAAGGCTAAGCGCAGGGCACCAGCTTATTCACGAGCGCTGCGGCAAATCGAAAGGGTTGTCTAAAGGATAGTCCATGGGCGGTCAGAGTTCGGTTTCCATGAGGTCAGCAGGGAGGCAGAGTAGCTGTTAAGGAGGGTGTCGCTTTGGTCGATGATTGACAGGTGGGATGTCAAGTAGTTAGTCTGGGTGTATTAAACAGGTCATCAAGAAACAACTTCATCCGTAGGCCCAAGTAGGCCTACCACTGGGATTCTCTGGCACACATGCAGTGAGCCAGAGACCAACCAAAGGATTGTCAATCCAAGGGTTACGACATGCCACCTGAAATGTCCTTAATGGTAGCACAACAAAAGAGCGCCGACGATAGCGAGTAGAACGACAATTCATCCAATTGTTCTTGTTAAAACTGCACTCAAATTGTAGTTAGGTGTGGCTAGCAATTGACTTTCCTTATCATGTAAGTTTACTTGAGCTTCATAAAATAATTTTAGATATAGGCCTAGCAAATATTTGCAATAAAATTGGAAGTTGAATGAGCGATAAAAACATTTGACTGTTGAAGTAGGATGGGCGATGAAATATGTCCTGTCGAAACTGGTTGAGCGAAAGAATAGGCCTATTTCATAATCGAAGTAGAAGCTGAATTAGCCATTAAAATAGTTTACATCAGTAGTAGAAGCTGGATGAAAAAAATACGGATGATTCGGGATGAAGTAGGCTATATACTGTATGGGGCTTGAAGTAGTAACCCTATCAAGTTAGGCGGTACGTTAGATTTTATGGCCACACGCTTTTGTTTTGCGCGCTTTTGTTCTGGTTGTTATCATTGCGCTATTGTTTAGGCGCCTTTGTATCAGTTCTATTGTCTGCGCTCTATTGTCTGAGCACATTTGTCTGCGCGCCATTGTCTTCGTGCGTTGTTCTGTGCGCTTTTGTCCTACACGCTTTTGTTACGTCATAATTGAGCATCGCATTCATACTGTGAGGAACTACGACGGGCGACTAAGTTCGCAGCCCACGGTAACCGGTTCTGTATCTATAGTCCGAAGGTTCGATACTCCGAATGCTGCATGGTGACCGGTCGATAGATGATAAGATTGTGGTTTTAATGGTAGCTGGACTGATTAGAAGAATTATGTTCGTTAGAAGCTGGATTGAATAATTCTTTCATTCATCCAGCTTCCATTTAGGCATGGTTCTTTTCATATTAATCCAGCTCCCAGTTTTACACATTCTTTTCATCAATTAATCCAGATTCTAGTTAAATTAATGCCGGAGTATAGAATCTTCGGACTATCGAACCTTCGGACTATCGAACCTTCGAACTATCGAGCGGACACCCGGTAATACATCAACCGCGCGGCATCGGAGATGTAGGAAAGCGTAGCGTGCGGATATCCCTCGAGCCACAATAACTGAACAGGACAGTCGTCCGTCAAGTTGTCAATCGATGGATTGGTCGCCGAACCTCTCAGTGAAAGACGTTCGACGCCATTTCAATGACCGTCCTCGCCATTCCAAAGATTGTCCTCGCCATTCCAAAGACTGTCCTCACCATTCCAAAGACTGTCCTCACCATTCCAAAGATTGTCCTCACCATTCCAAAGACTGTCCTCACCATTCCAACAGATTGTCCTCGCCATTCCAAAGACTGTCCTCACCATTCCAAAGATTGTCCTCACCATTCCAACAGATTGTCCTCGCCATTCCAAAGACTGTCCTCACCATTCCAACAGATTGTCCTCGCCATTCCAAAGACTGTCCTCGCCATTCCGAAAGATTGTCCTCACCATTCCAACAGATTGTCCTCGCCATTCCAAAGATTGTCCTCGCCATTCCAAAGATTGTCCTCGCCATTCCAAAGATTGTCCTCGCCATTCCAAAGACTGTCCTCACCATTCCAAAGACTGTCCTCACCATTCCAACAGATTGTCCTCGCCATTCCAAAGGTTGTCCTCGCCATTCCAAAGATTGTCCTCACCATTCCAAAGATTGTCCTCGCCATTCCAAAGATTGTCCTCACCATTCCAACAGATTGTCCTCGCCATTCCAAAGGTTGTCCTCGCCATTCCAAAGATTGTCCTCACCATTCCAAAGATTGTCCTCGCCATTCCAAAGATTGTCCTCACCATTCCAAAGACTGTCCTCACCATTCCAACAGATTGTCCTCGCCATTCCAAAGACTGTCCTCGCCATTCCGAAAGATTGTCCTCACCATTCCAACAGATTGTCCTCGCCATTCCAAAGATTGTCCTCGCCATTCCAAAGATTGTCCTCGCCATTCCAAAGATTGTCCTCGCCATTCCGAAAGATTGTCCTCGCCATTCCAAAGATTGTCCTCGCCATTCCAAAGATTGTCCTCACCATTCCAACAGATTGTCCTCGCCATTCCAAAGACTGTCCTCGCCATTCCGAAAGATTGTCCTCGCCATTCCAAAGACTGTCCTCGTCATTCCAAAGGCTGTCCTCACCATCCCAGGAGATTGTCCTCGCCATTCCAAAGACTGTCCTCGCCATTCCGAAAGATTGTCCTCGCCATTCCAAAGACTGAACCAGCCCTTCGTCAACGAATCCTAGAGTTTCCAGTTGGTTTAAGACGACTGAGAAATTTTAGGCTTGCCACTGGGTATCCGAGTTGGAAACTGCCCAACCGTCTAGGTTTGGTCAATCCAGCTTTACGATCACACTTCTATGGATATTACCCGCAGAGACTATAAAAATGATCAACTTCAGCAGCCAACTAAATATGGACCTTTACCAATTACAATAGGATGGATCTCGACAGATTGGTGTTGTTGAGTGGTTTCTAACTCAACCATTAAAAAGTCAATTGATCTCTAAACCCTGAACCGAATTGCATGCAATGTATGATTATTTCTTTATATAGTCTAATGCAAAAATCAAAGAAGTCACAACACATTCCGGACACTCAAAAATCGACCAATAGAAAAGTCTAAGGAAATACGTTGAGATCAAAATGAACTGGAACTTAGGAGGATATAACTATAATAAATAAAAATCTGGTTCACAAATTGATTGATTGACTGACTGACTGACCTACCTACCTACCTACCTACTGACCTATTGACCTACCTACCTACCTAACTGCCTACCTGCCTACCTACCTACATGTACCATAATTGTACCTACTTGTCCTCAGACCGACCAACCGACCGAATAAAGGTCTGTTTGTTGCAGGTGTTGTTGCATGAGCCGAACGAGAGACCTTTGATGAAGCAATGGGGCTTCAAAGTCACTCCTGGATACGATACGATGATTGCCATTACTCTGTCGAACGTATGAAGCTCTCTGTCTCTGTCTCTGTCTCTCTCTGTCTCTCTCTGTCTCTCTCTGTCTCTCTAGTGAGTGTGACTATTTATGCATGTATGTATGTTTGCATGCCTGTGTGCAGGCCTATGTATACATATGCAGGCCTCAGGGGTGTAACAAGCGGGGGCAGGGCGGGCACCAGCCACCAGTTTCAAAACTGGGGGGCAAAGCCCCTCAGTTTGAGTGCTCAGTGCCCCCCATGTGCTCCCCAATCGGTTCTTTTTTTATGTTTCTCCAATGGCCTTTTTTGCTAAGATAATTTGTGACCCCCATTTTCAAATTTCTGGGTGGGGCAAAATTTAAAAAAATGGGGGGTACCGGATTGCTACAATTCAGTTAATAGAATTTATGAATATTATTTAAAAATATCGGTCGCATTGCTTTCAAAAATTGGGTTAGCATTGAATTAATTTTTTAATCTACTGGGCCAGTTATAAAATTGGGGAGGCACAACGTCAGCACCTTTCAACAACCAAACTCCACTATCCTTCACAAACCGAAACCTGTGTTGAGTAATAGCAACTGGATAATAGTTTGCGAATGGTTTGTTGACCAGTGTTAAATAGTAGCCAGTGATTAATAGTTTGCGAATGGTTTGTTGACCTGTGTTAAATAGTAGCCAGTGATTAATAGTTTGTGAATGGTTTGTTGACCTGTGTTAAATAGTAGCCAGTGATTAATAGTTTGTGAATGATTTGTTGACCTGTGTTAAAAAGTAGCCAGTTATTAATAGTTTGTGAATGGTTTGTTGACCTGTGTTAAATAGTAGCCAGTTATTAATAATTTGTGAATGGTTTGTTGACCTGTGTTAAATAGTAGTTAAATATTAATTGTTTGTGATTGTGTTAGTTGACTATGTTACCCAATCCTTACGGAGACTGCGTCTCTACGATTGGCTACGTGTACAGTGACTGCATGTCCACCTGTGAGTCCTACTACATCATGAGGGTCTGCGGATGCCGTGAACCTGAGGTTAAAGGTCAGCCATTCGCTCACCTGGGGTCAGGCGAACATCGAGCGTGGTCGATGGTAGTAACTTGTATTGCGACAAAAAACAGCCACCATCGCAACGTAACTGTAAAAGACAGCAAGACAGGCACATACAAACAGAAGGAAGAAAGAAATACATAAATGTAAAGGAAAGACAATTAATGACGAGGATGTTTGCTTTTAACAACATTAATTCTGATGATGATAATAAATTTAATGATGATGATGACGACGACGACGATGCCGCTACTCCTGATGGTGATGATGCTGGTGATGACGACGATAATGATGATTATAATGGTGATGCTGCTGTGCTGATGAGGATGATGCCGAACAAGAAGAAACAAGCAAAAATGAGATGACTATGATGACGATGACAACACTGTTGTGATGATGTATCGTATTGCTTTATCAATTTATATAGCGCCGCTCACAGCAGTTGCCGTTCAGTAACGCTCTTAGTGCGTGAACCCTGAGAGAAAAAGGGTTTGGGGAGGGAGAAGGATACAGGCATTGACGCAGAGAGTGTCATTTAGTAACACGTAGAGACCGAGAAGGGCATTGCATACATTGGTGGTTGTGGTGGTGGCTGTGGTGGTGGTTGTGGTGGTGTTGGTTATGGTGGTGGTTGTGGTGGTGAATTGGAAGATTGAAGGTGGTGGGTTGGTGAATTTAGGTAGTGAATTGGTGGTGGTAATTGTGGTGGTGGTGTTTGTGGTGTTGGTGGTGGAAGAGGTGGGTGGTGGCCTTAATGACTTTGATGGTAACCCCATGTATTCATCTGACTTGTTACCGTAGACCCTATGAGAGTGTGCAATCCAGAGGAAGTGGATAAGTGCGTCGCCAATGCATCAGATGCCTTTGTCTTGAACGGAGAGGCAGACAACTGCGAATGTCCCCGCCAGTGCCACCAGCGTGCATACCAGTACACCATATCGCAGGCAGAGTTCTCCGAATACTTCGCCGATTTCATCACCACCTATAATTTCAATAACAGTTTCTCCATCGATTTTCTCCGTCGCAACTACGTTATCCTCGAGATCTTCTACTCTGAGCTGACCTATGAGGACATTCAAACGCTGGCCTCTTACGACATCCTGTCCCTCCTCTGCGATATCGGCGGTGCCCTTGGCCTCATCCTCGGCAGCACCGTCCTCACACTCTTCGAAATTCTGGATTTCATTTTCTCCATTGCCGGGGAAGAAATCATGAAGAGGAAACGCAAGAAGTGATCCGATGATGTCAGTAGGTGATGGTCAGATGTATAAATATACTGGAATAACATGTTATTCGTTCTGCATCCAGTGGAGTTTGACTTTTATTCGAATGTAAATGATCCAGTGCTGCATCGACTCTACGTGGATTACACGCATTTTATGATTAACGATTTTGTGATAATTATGTGAGTTTATACCATGTTTTGTTATTCAGTCTATCTTGACACATTTACTCTTATCGCATCTGCCGTGACCTCTCGAGGCGTTCCTAGCTATAGATGTCACTATGGTACGCAGCCAATGAAGCATGAAAGGACATCAGAAGAGAATATTTGTCTTGCGCACCACGTAGCAAATTACAGTGGTCGCCCGTTCTTCCTTTCAGGGCTCCGTATACATAGGCCTACTTCGTGACTTCGATGCTGATGTAAATGATGTTATAATGTAAAGTTATAAGTTAGTCAATCTTTTGCCGACTGAATCAGAAATTAGACACAAATTTGATCGATTGAGAGTCTCAAAGCAAGTCGATCGAAATCAGTTATGTTCAAATGTGCGTATCAATATGTAGGCCTATAATGGCGAGGTGGTATGTAGATCTATAGTGACGTCCAGTAGCCTAGGCCTACTGGGGATTTGGGAAGACGATCCCTCAAACTTACCCGAAGCTGGGGATTAACGTTTTGGTCACTAACGAGGAGTGTTGATATCTGCTAATGATACGGCCTGACTATGATAATTAACCCAATCGACCAGAGTGGGGTTTGTTCTCCCATTCCATGATTCGAGGCGGGCATTAGGCGCCTCTGTATGTACGTACGTACGTACGTGTACCTGCAAGGGTGTCTGTCGACAGTGGGCCTATACGTCACCTATACGCAGAGCGAGGTCAAATGGTGGACCAGATTTTGATCGAAGGTGGAAGCGCATTTGACTAAACTCAATCTTGTATACATGTATCTTACGTTGGTAGACAATTGTGAGACCTTTAATCCTATTGATTATTTTGAATAACTATTTTATTCCGCCTCAACAGGTGGGCTCCCGCGTATGTGATTGCACAGACTTGAATCATTACATTGCTTTTGCACATAAACTGATTATCATCGTTTTCCTTATTGCGCATTTAACAATTTTGACTTGCCTTAACAAACTGATGAGCTAATTGAAATGTTTCCACCGCACTATAGTTCACAATCAAAGGCGGCGATCTCGTCTGAGAGGTTACAAAATTTTCAAACTATATTTACAACACGTGACGAATGAATGACTGAGTGAGAGTGGGTGAGTGAGTGAGTAAGTGAGTGTGAGGATGAGTTGGCAGTGAATGAATGGGTGGTGAGAGTGCATGGACGGGGTGGCGAGTCGGTGGGTGAGTGACTGAATGGTGTGAGAACTTGTGAGTGAATTGGTGAGTGGTGAATGAGCGAGTGGTGGTTATTGGGTGACGGGTAGATGAGTAGATAAGTGAGTGGGTGATTGTGAGGGTGGGTGAATTTGTTAGTAAATCTGCTAGTACGTTAGTGAACGGATGGAAGAGCGAGTCTGAGTTGTTGGAAGGACGAATGGGTGAGTTTGTTGATAAGCGGGTGAGTGAGTTTGAGTGAGTTAGTGAATGAGCGAGCAGTAGATATGATAATGAGGAGATGGAAGTCTTGATTATAGTTGGATAGAAGCTCAGAGTTGTGTATCTCATGATATAGGTCACAAAATAAACGGATTTGGCTTTGACGTGTGTGCTGTCGACCTCTAGTTGGTTTTCTATATGATTTAAAGATCAAGGTTAGTTATTATATATATCTCCGTTATTTTGCATAAGAATGAGGTGAGAGACATGGGTCGGTCGTTATAAACTTATGACTGATACCTGAAGCATCAGTGCCTTGCTTGAGAGTTGGGATATGTATATATATATATATATATATATATATATATATATATATATATAATTCCAGGGAGAGAATTATAGGGAGGACTACTAAATTAAATAAGCATGTAATGACGTTGTGTCTTAAAAAGAGGATTAGCGTCGCCCTTCTTCCTTCTTCAGATTATATAGACTGGCAAGCTAGTGGTTTGAGATAATGTAGACGAGTCGGCCGATGTCCTGGTTAACTGGCGCCGACAGATGACCAAGTTAAGCAAGGCGAATATTTACACTGTATGGGTTATCACAAACGCATTGCTGTAATCTGACTTCTGATTACGGCAATGCGTTTGTGATAGCCCCATACACGCAAAGGCCATGCCTTTGCTCGGGTCAGTAGATCAACTTACTCAACTATTTATAGCCAGAGTCAATGCTTAAATCTCTGTCTGGCTGTCTTCTGCCGACGTGGGATTTGGTTTGCCATATATATAGGCTATATATATATATATAATAATAATATATAAATATATATAATAATATATAAATATAATATATATAAAAAATTATTATTAGGCCTATTATTATTTTTAGGCCTACATCAGTTTTAAATATATTATTTATAATTCTATCGAGTATTATCGTCAGATGGAATATAGGCCGACGATAAACCACTATAGGCCTACCACAAAAGTTCCAGTCAAGATGGATCTCATCTGGCCAGGGTCATTGGTATCATAACAGACTAATATGTTGGGTGTGAACTTGTTGGTGTATACCTTTGGACCTTTGGTTAATCGAATCAGACTCGAGTCGTAATAATCAAGTAAGCCTACTTTAAGTTTCGTACTTCGAGTTTCGTACATCGAGTTTTAGCGATTTGACAAGTTCGACAAATACACAACCCCCAGCTGAAGCATAATTAATAAAAAAATAATTATAGACGTGACTCTGTATTGTGACGGTGGTGACTGTTTGGTGACCACCTTCAGAAGGGGTAGTACATATTCACTTACACCATTAAATTTTAAGGTCCTGCTGATAAATCAGTCTGCGACATGACATTGACAGCACGAGTTTGGTTTCAAGAGAGTTCAGGCAACGGCGCAGTTGTAAACCGGATGTGTACAACTGCATAGGCCTACATAACGCTGGAAATGATATCATTATGCACTCACGTAGGCCTAAATAATGATAGGCTAGTAGCAGCTGGAATCGTTTTATGGTGCTAAAGCTAAACTGTCTACGGAAATCATCCAGCTTCCACTTAGGTTGGCCTAAATTATGAATCTTTTCATATCAATCCAGCCCCCAGTTTTACGCAATTTTTCATAAATTAATTCGGCTTCTATAGTTAAATTAATGTCGGAGTATAGAATCTTCGGACTATCGAACCTTCGGACTATCGAACCTTCGGAATATCGAGCGGACACCATTTAGTTCACGTTGCCCACTTGCATTGTCTCTCTAGCTGTGACCCGTTGCGCTTTGACGCCATATTCATATTGATTCCTGCCTGTGTGTAACAGAACGGCTGCCTCACTTCCTGAACCCCAAAATTGACACCGACAATTACGAATACAATTATCATAATTTGTGTTGTTAAATTGCAGTAAGTTCCCCCGGTAACAATCACTGCTAATTAAGTGAAACTTTTTTAACTGAGTGAAGGTCATTAATGAAATCACGCATTTTGATGTTTGATGTGATGATATGACGTCACATTTCGTCGACCCCTCGTAACACATCGTCGCAAATATGTGACCCCCTCCCCCTCAGAGCTATCCCTTGCCCGACCGTAGGCCGGTCACATCATTTATGGAAGGTCCTTTAAACCATAGGCCTAGAATCCTAGATCTTAGAGTAGTAGAGTTTACGATTGTAACACTTTGTTTAAATTGAAACTAGGCCTACTTGAAGCTTCAAGGAGCCAAAAAACCAAACTAGAAAACTTCGATTAGTTTCGATTAAAAACCGAACATATAATTATACTGGCTGTTTTTCCATACACAGCTGTCGTCGAGTGTTCAATTAAATTCCCTAAATCCGTCGGCAAATTCAATATCAATCGCCAGTCCCGCTAATTTGACATAGATTCTCGAGTTCTAATGCGAGTCGCCTGTTTTGGAGTGAACTCAATTTTTTAACTCGCGTAAAAAAATGTGGACGTCTCACATAATCATTTTCAGCATTGCTTACCTACATTTTCAAGGTTGCGCGAAATGTCATTCAAGTCATTCGTGTAAAATAGTTACTTAAAATAGACTAATAGAGAGAGAGAGTCGTTCCGTTTCTAGAAATAAATTCTTGACTCAAGCGTACTAAAGCGCCAAAATGACTGACGTCCTTTTTGCTGTAAGTTTTTTATGCTACTATTAGCCTACCGAAAGTTGTGTAACCCGAGTTTGAACTGTTCGCCCGTGTTGGAGCAGATGGGATGTTGCTAATTTGTAACTAATATGAATTCAACGCTCTGATGCGAGTCGTCGGAATCACTGCGGTGATTCAAGAATTCAAGGATCGATGCGCGGTATGTCACAATGAATCAATATGAAGTTTACAACAGTTATTATTGGAGTGAACTCAAATTTTAACTCGCGTTACAAATGTTTGTGTACCTCACATGCTCTTCGTTCACGACGTATAGGGTCCTTGCGGGCTTACCTACATTTTCAAGGTTGCGCGAAATGTCAAGTCATTCGTATAAAATTGTTACTTAAAATAGAGAGTCGTTTTACTTCTAGAAATAAATTCTTGACTTAAGCGTGCTAAAGCGTCAAAATGACTGACGTAAACTGTAAGTTTTCTTATACTGCAATTACCGAAAGTTGTCTGATCCGAGTTTGAACTGTTGGAGCATATGGAACGTTGCTAATTTGTAAAAAATATGAAAGTCTTAATGCGAGTCGCCTATTCTTGGAGTGAACTCAATTTTCACTCGCGTTACACATTTTTGCGTCTCACACGCTCATTATTCTCCTTGATTCGCATGGCTAGGTCCAAGATGGGCTAGTTCCTTGGCCCTTGCTTTGCTTACATCCATTTGCATGGTTGCGCGAAATGTCGAGTCATTCGTGTAAACTTGTTATTTAAAATACAGAAAGTCGTTTTGTTTCTAGAAATAAATTTTTGACTTAAGCGTACTAAAGCGCCGAAATGACTGATGTCAACTTCTGTAAGCTTTTTATACTGCAATTACCGAAAGTTGTTTTATTACCCGAGTTTGAACTGTTGGAGCAGATGGTAATTTGCAGCTGATATGAAAGATTTGACAGATTTCGCCAAGTAGGCAATTAAATGTAGGCCACGATAATTACGGTTTTCTTCTCACGTGTCATAATTTTGCGATTCATGCCAGATGCAAGAATCACTGTGGTATTTCACGATGATGAGGTTAACGACAGTTATTCAGCATGGTATTTAAGGTTTTATGCAAGTAGACCCTTATTTCAGCATCGTAAATTATCCATATTAATAGCGTTGTAAATTATTCCACATGGCAAATCATGGTAAGGTAGTCAAAGCGAGATTGATTGAAAGAATTCTGTTTCCCTAGGAGCTGGATTGATGAAACTAGGAGCGGGATTGATAAGAAAGCAGAGGCGGCGATCCATGGGGGGGGGACGAAAGGGACAAGTACCAACACCTTTTACAGAGAGGATACATGGTATACATTTGTCCCCCACATTTCTTAGCCCTCTCATTGGGCGTTCCCGCATCTCTCAAACGTGATCGCCGCCTCTGATGAAAAGATAACTGTGTTTAACTCGGAGGAGGATTGACGAAAAATTTTCTGTTTAAACGAAAGCTGGATTTATGAAAAGATGTCCTTCTTAAAGAGCAGGTGAAATGGTGAAAAGAATCAGGCTCAAACACAAGCTGGATTGACATGATAGATTTACTTGAAGTGGAACCTTTTTCAACATTCCCGCTTCCATTTGGGTAGAAATCCTTTAATAATTTTTGCCTCCATTTAAGCAAAACCTTTTCACCAATCTAGGTTCTTGTTAAATAGAATTCTTTTCATCGATCCAGCTTCTAGTTTAACAAAATTATTTTCATCAATCCAGCTTCCATTCAAGCATGATTCTCTTCAACAATCCAGCTTCATTCAAGCATGATTCTTTCATCAATCCAGCTCCCAGTTAGACACAATGCTTTTCATCAGTTCAGCTTCCATTTGAACAGCATTCTTTCATTATTGAAACCTCCATATAAGTAAGATTTTTTCATAAATCTAGCTTCCATTTAAGCAGGATCTTTTCATCAATCCAGCTTCCATTTATGTATGATTTTATGCTAAAATATAGGTTTCAAACAACAGAAATGATTAACTACACTAAATACTTGTTCAAATAAAAGAAATAATTTACGACGCTAAGATATATGTGAAACAATGGAAATAATTTACGACACTAAAATAAGACTTTACCGTAAACTGAGCGGTTGGAGCCAATTAAATGACTTTGCTGATGTGCATGGGCATGTGCGGGGAAGGATTCCTGAAAATATGTACGTACGCAAATATAATTGTCTAATTATGACGTCCACAATACAGAATATGAAAATCAGAACTGTTAACCCAATCACAGACTATATTCCTACTTAATCAATTTTATGTAGCATTAAAATGGTTTGAAATGCAAGTGTTGTTAGTGTTTTATTTCTTCAAAACAGTTAGCAAATTTAAGCTGTTACATATTATGCTTAACAAAATAAAGAGCCTGTGGTAAAATCAATATCTATAGATGCTTTTGGCTATTTAAGCTTGGCAAGGGGGGTAGAGCTCACATGTACGTACGCAAAATGTATGCGGTGCAACAGAGGGAATTTTGGATGGGCCCTTAGGGCTATGAAAACCTAAGACTGTGCAACATGTGACCAAGTTCAATAGAAACTCCCAAGACCAAATAAGAAACTGAAATTTTTCTGCTGCTGATTTGTGGTGTAAATCATGGTGGTTTTTCTTGCTATGTTCACAATGTACACTCCACTGGTCACGTTATTTGGCAGAACTTCATTCAGTGGTCCTCCTCTTTACTGGTTTCGATCCTGTCTCACAGATCGCTCACATGTGGTTATTCTAAGAAATGCCCGCAGCCCCGCACCCCGTGAATACCTGTTAAACTTCGGGTTCCGTTGTCCTCTTTCGGCTGCCAAAGTCTGTACTAGACACATGGTCTTCAAAGAAGGAAAGTCAAGAGGAAGGAAGACAGTATGGGTCAATTTTCTTAGAGGACATTAAGGCAGTTGTGCTCCCCTACATTTGGCGACTCCTCAGCAAATGGGAAGGCGTAGAGTAGTCATGCGTGGGTAGTTGCTCGAACAACATCAAACAGTCGTTGGCCACGGAGACAATGGGTGACTAAAATATGTAGAGCATTGTAGATAGATGGTATTTGTTGTTTTATTTGAATTGATATGAATTGTGTTTTGATAGTTAAATTATTCAACACCACTGATCCCAACACGGCATATGCCTCTGCTCACTCTCTTCGACTTCTTCCAGCTCAGGAGAAGCTCATTGAGGTGCAAACTTTGCTCTTTCAGTATCCAATTTTGTGTGTAATTGTAACAATTGAAGCTTTAGGTTTAATGAGACGGCATTTACAACAGATACCTGTTTATATTTTGTGCATATGAGGTGCACTAGAATTTCTGGACTATTAAGTGTGGCCAAGCATCCTATGGAATGCCATTTCTATAGGGCTATAGCCTGCATGCATGATAGTACACTAGTCAGCTATGTAATGCTAAGAGAGTTTAAAAAAATCTTTACCTTTTAAATGTATTTGTTGTAAGCTTCTCTTGGAATTGTGATTGAGCATTTCACTTCGCTCCACCCTCATGCAGCACCTCTGTGGAGTTTTATATGCACAGGTGCTAAATAAATATGTAGCTATAATTGCCCTGTGATTATGCGATGTGTTTCTTTATTGATTATGTTGTGACGATTTATGCTTTCTCAGGTTACAATGAAGGAGCCAATGGCTATCATGCTCGGAAGTCCAGACGAGATTCAATTGTTGCAGAACCTCGTTCGAAGCATTGGGGCCAAGAAAACTCTTGACATTGGTTTGTTTGTTCATTACATTGGATCAAGCAGGCACCATTAGCAGTTCGATTACTTTAATTGAACAGCTGTTTTGTTGCTGTGACTTATTGTTGTCAGCAATAATGGTGCTACATTGTTTACAGCAATGTAAGCAATTGTAAACATTTACATTGCTGTTAACTCTGAATATAGTTGCTGGATGATATCCGGGAGACAGATAGCATTGTTGCACCATTATGCCATAGTTAGATATGGACATGGGATGTTTGCAGATTGGCAATTTGTGAATGTAATTTGGACAACAGAATGCGTGATGCAAAAGCTAAATTTTTAGTATGTGGATTAAGGCAAAAGCAGTTTCTGTAACTCAGGTCTGTGGTATTGTTACAGCCAGTAATGGGATTTAGTTTTCTCCCTTCTGAATTCTATACTGATATTGACATAGGTAATTGAAATGAATAAAAAATTAATCCCTGTGACTGTAAGTTAACAAGTATATCCTTTAATACACCAATTGATAACTACATTTCGGATTACTAGTGAATTGGAGTGATGAATTAGAAATAAGTAAATAATATATAAGAATTTCAGTTTGGTTAATTTGAATGTGTTTGCATTGTCAGTACCTTTTAGAATTGCTGTCATTCAATCAACTCTTGTGCATTTTCCTGATTTACAGGTGTCTTTACTGGATACAGTACATTGAGTATTGCTCTTGCACTCCCAGATGATGGCAGAGTTGTTGCATGTGATATCAATGACGATTATGCCAGTAAAGGAAAGCCTTTTTGGCAAGAGGTATAGCTGTTGAACCTTTTATATTGGGTTAAGCATCGGCCAGCTAATTAATTATTATTCGATCTTATACATAGATGGAGATTAAAGATCAGTACTTGTCTCATGCCTGACACAAGTAAAAGTACACTGGAAATGTCATTGTATGCTTGGTCTATTTTAGTTTAGTGTAATGTGTTAATTAATCATTTGACATTATACTTGGCTATATACTTTAATTCACTGTAACACTTCTAAAGTGCACTCTTTTGCATAGTGAAGTGCAGAGTTACTTGCTTAAAATGGTTCTTTTGTCCAACCGGTTTGACACAAAAAAATAACAAAGCAGCTTGTTGACCATTCTCTGGATCAGATTTCAGTATCAGAAATTTGCAAAATCTGCTGTAATAATAAGTGTTCTGTGGCAACTCATATGCTCTTATAAATGTCTTTTGTGGCTGGCATTCAGTTGCTGTTACTAGTCCTTTCATCTGGAACTATACCTCCTCGTGTTCTCAAATCTCGTAGCAGGACTGTCTTTTTGCCATAGACTGAAGATTTTTCTCTTCCAGTCTTCTTGCAGCAGCTCTTATTGATTACCTGGCTTCAGCTTGCACTTTTAAATGTTGCTAGGTGCATATTATGGAATTGTAACTCATAGTTTGTATGAATAAACTTTTACTTTGGTTTTGTAGTAAAGATAAGAAGCTGAGAATTGACTTGGACTATAATTTCACGTTGTTTACCCACAGAAGACTAAATATGGACTTCTGAAGTGTCATTGAATATGAAAGAAATGAAAACTGTTTTCTGATTGTTTGTTAGGCGGGCGTTGCTCACAAAATTGATCTGAGAATTGCACCAGCTGCCGATACTTTAGGTCAGTATTCTTGGTGTGTCCTCATGGTTTTCTAATTGCTGTCTCAAAGATAGGATAAGGGAGAAGTAAGATGAAGGTCTATGCATCCTGTTTACATTTTATTTCAGCTCTAAATCATTATCTTGTGTAAGTGAATGCATTGTTTCGGTTGAGAATTCAGTTTAAAATCAGTTTTATACCTCACAAAGTGTTATGTTTAACTCGCCTTACCTCAACTGATTGCTTACTCCATACAAGTTAATAATTCACTCGATCAACATGCATTTTAAACCACTTCTGCCCAATGCCGCGACTATGTGTCTGTTGACCCTTTGCTTTGGAAATATGTCCCCTCTATGACTCGCTCTTTTATTTTAACTGATGTCTTCTGCCCATGCTATTAAGACTTTCCAGTGAGGCTTTTTGCAGAGAACTGCTTCTGATAAGTTTGTACTGGGAAATACAATGCTTTGTTGTACGTCACAATACAATACCTTGTGGTACGTTACACCAAAATGCTGTTGTGCTGTTCATGGGCCATTCTGATGTGTTGGAATTTATGACCCAGTTGTTCGCATTCTGTGAGCTATGATGTGTCATTAATTTCTTGAGACTTGTGTGCCTCAAATTGTCTCTTCATTGTAAGCCTAGATTGGATGATGTTAGGAAATCACATAGATCAGAAACACAAAAGTTTGAAAATAAGTTTTTTGCGGAAGACCTGAATGACAATAACTTGGCTATTATTTTGTTTTGCTTCAGAGAAGCTGATCGCAAATGGAGAAGCTGGAACTTTTGACTTTGCATTCATTGATGCGGATAAACCGAATTACGACCGTTACTATGAACTCAGCCTCAAACTGCTTCGCAAGAATGGAATCATAGCCATTGATAATGTTAGTAAATTCTCGTAAATATGACAATTTCACTATATACCGAGTAATTGTAGTTGCAAATCTGTGTAGCTTCACTTCTAGAGCAACTCATCAGAAGCACTTAGGTTTCAGAAAGTGCTGAGCATAAATTTTAATTACAGTACAAGGAAATAAATAATATTGAATGATAAATGTGATGTGAAAGTAATGTACCAGGTTCACTGATCCAGTGATTAACCACCTTTTGATTTTCCAACCATCTCGTGTCTTGCACTATGCGATCAGCCTGCGTTATAATGAGGTCACATGCTTTATAATTATCAACCAATCAATCAATGAAACTTAATATAGCACCTCTTCAAGAAGTCTACTCTGCATAGGTCCCGATCCAACCTCGGCCATAGAAGACAGATTTAAGAGTGGAATACATATAGGGTAGAGAGTTCTTAGTAAGAGTCGAAGATCCAATTGTAGACTATTCCAAGCAGCCTAAAAACACGAGACTGCAGGTCCGAGAGAAAGGGACAAGAAGATGATTATGTAAATGTTCAACTACAAGTGTACAGTAATAGCACCGTTGTCCTGGTATGAGTTTCTCCATAAATGTGATTGTTTTACTTTTATTTGTTTACATTGTAATGTGCGCACTTTTTCCAGATGCTTTGGGGAGGAAGTGTTTACAAACCGGAGGTGACCGATGAATCGACTGTTGCATTGCGAGCGCTTGCCAAGAAGGTGCATGCTGATGATCGTGTCTACGTGAGCTTCCTTGTGATTGGAGACGGCACGATGCTTGCGTTCAAGAAATAAGATGTATTGAAACACCTGTTGAAGATTGTTCCAGAATGGTCTTTCTCACATTGTTCTTAATTGCAAATGGCCGATGTACATTTACAATTTCTGTGTTATCTCTGCTACAAGTGCCTATGTTATTCTACAGTAATTTCACTAGTTTGGGAGGAGTAGTTTTTTCTTGAAGTAGTGCTGTGTAAATGTCAGCCTACTATTATGAAAACCATTTGAATATAAATCCATTTTTTTGGCTTTAACTCGATTATTTTAAAATTTCTTTTATTTTTGCAATTTAGTTTGTATATTTTTGATATCTTTCTTCATCTTTTGTATCCTTGTACATAGAGTAGAACTCCATGGTCCGTAGTTGCATGTTGGATACATGCTTATTATCTAGAGTCAGCAGTTGACTTAATCAAAAGTGGAAGACTATGGGCCAGTTTGTCATAGGACTTGTCCTATGCTTCCCAGCTTACATCAGTGATAAAATCCGCTTGATGAGTGGGATAAGTGTACAACTTGTGAAGTCTGCATAGCAAGAATGAAGTGATACCCACTACCTTACAGGTTGAATATACTACCTACAAGATCACAATATTGCACATAAATGTACTTTAATGATATTGAATATGTGATCACATTCAACAAAACAGTTTTGTTCTTGATGATATTTGAAATCATAGAAATAGAATTTTTATTGAAATTTGTATCATTTGTTACATATATTTTAAGTGATAATGTTGATGCCTTTGGCGAGAGAACTTTTGTTATATGAATGTTAGAAGAGTTTTTTTTAATTGATGTTATTATGCCACTATTGTGCATTTGCTGGTAGTCTAATAAAAATATGTTATTGCTTAACATTCCAGACAAGTAGTCTACACTTGATTGGAATTTGAATATTCACAAAACATTCAGCTCTAATCAACTGCCTCTGGAAAAACATTGTCGTTCATAGTTGCATAACTGGGGTCGGCGTCACCCGTGGTGTCACTTCTATGGACCTCCTCCCTTACCAGTCCTCCAAAAAGCATTAGCATAAAGTTTCATCTCTAGGTAAATTGATAACAGTATCAAACAGCTGGGCTTAGGAAAAATGTTTTTGTTCATTTAAAAATAATCAAATTTAAAAATAATCAAATTAATGTTTCAGACAATCATTTTGTTGTCACCCCTCTGAAGGTGTCACCAGACGTGTGCCAACCGCCCATAGTGACGCCACTGGCCATAATGGTGATAATCAGTATGCAGCATAGGACATTTTAAGAGCTGATTTTGTTATGGTATTATAATTACTGGTGAAACTGGTGATTAAGACTTAAATTTGGCAAGTTTCCACGCAGCTTATTATAATTATAACAAAGCCAATTGTATCCGATGTATGTTTCCTTTTATGATTTGTCTCTAGATTACCTGTACTTAATTATTTTCACCTGCAGATCCAGGAGTAACATTTTCAAATCTCTGTTAACCTTTTTATTGTCCCTCTTCTTCAAAAGACCTTCTAAGTCTTTTCTAAATATTATCCTGACCATTTTTTGTTTTATGCAATGTTGCTACCCTGTCTACTCTTCCGAGTGTATCATGACTTTCCTTAGTGTAATTGTGGCCATTATTTGCAATTTCATTTGGGTAACTTTTGCCAATGGTTCTCAATGAAACAGGAGGCCATGGCCAGATTAACTGCATGTGTTTGTAATTTTCTACCGCTCTGGTGAATCGTATTGATATGCAGAATTTAATGACGCTTCAGTTCTTTTTAGTCTGATCGTATTGTATCTGAGAATGTAGGACTTGTGACTCTAATAATAAGCACTATTATCATAATGTGCAACGCATCTGTGTTAATGTTTTATCAGAACTGGATAGCAAATTCAATACACTAATTTCAAACAGTTTTCTTTTTGCATTGTGTATGATAGCCTAATAAAGTGACTTTATGGATATGAATTACTCCTCGAGACCTTTTACCTGGGAGTGTCAATTGCTCTCTGACTTAAACATCTCCTCTCGAAGTTAACGTTGTGAACCCCAAGGATTTTTATCCCTATGCTCAGTTCCATACAATGATGGCTGCAACTTCCCTACTTGCGTACAGGTTTCAAACTTTATGATAGTTGAATAGCAGTTAAGCGTGGTTGAATTTAGGCTCCATGACCCAGATTCGAATTCCGCGCTTGTTATGTAATAGTTCAGCTAATCAGCTTCACTCCTGCATGTAGCTATATTCGTTAGCTATTTGGTAAAAACGTGCCGGAAAGAGCACATTGGCTAGAATACTGATTTCTGGTAGTTGAAGCTAACAATATCTACATCACTGTAACGCTGCACATTATAGGCCTACCCTGTGCTGCCTTCGGCTAGTCAATCTCTCATTGACTGGATCGATTTGGCAAGTAAACGAACGACTTGGACTAGTCTCGTGGCAAAAGCTGCTGACTACCATTAAGCCTATGAATTTGTGTGATAACAGAGCTAAATGGTGTTTTTTTATGGTGTCTGTGTGAAACTACTTCTTCCGTCTTCCTATTATCAACAGTTACTGTTTTATGCGGAAACTGTGTTCACGTAAACAGTCTAATTAATCATCAATCTCATTCCATGGGTTGACCACTAAAGGCACTGAGGAATCTCTGCTATCTGCCCAGTTGGTGTTTTGAAGACCTTGTAGGCCTACCTGTGACCTCTGGAGGCTCTCGTTCAGGCATCTATGGCGTATTTGAAGAGTTTGTGATCCCGATATTTTATCTTTTCCAAATTTCCTGGAACATCTCCTCCGATTCTTCGTCTTTCTATGGTCGTTAATTCTCATCTGCTGACGAATTTTAGGTTGAAGGTTTCTGGAGTAGCTATAGGCCGTCTGTCTATCAGTCCTGAGCGACAGAATACGATGTTCTCAGGCCCAAGCTTCAAAACGGGTTCTGTATCGATATTCCGAAGGTTCGATTGTCCGAAGGTTCGATGATCCGAAAAAATTTCTAGTCCCGAGTTTTCTTCGGATTATCGAACCTTCTAACTATCGAACCTTTATAGGCACTCTCAAGCTTACACTAATCGAACCTTCGGACTATTGAACCTTCGGACTATCAAACCTTCGGACCATCGATCGAACCTTCGGATTATCAATCGGACACTTCATAACGTTATTTCCATCACTCGCTCCATTTGGCAACTCAGTCGCTCATGAATCATGATCATTCACGATCACTCACCGATACACACGTCAGCAGAGAGAGCCCCACTGACACAAGCCTACACAGACACACACCTACACACATATCTACCTACACACTTCCGTAATACGGGACGCCATGCGCGGTTTGGTCGCTGTCTGCTTAAAAAAAGCAATGAAATTATAGAATTAGTTAATTAAATTCAGTGGTTTGAAAGTAGATAGTGATCTGGTTGATAATTAATTTGCATATTTCGTTTCGCTAAACGTTCGCGGTTGATTTTCTGTTTATTTAACTTGAAGTGAGACCATTAAGAGATTGCTGTGTTTTGGTAGTCTTGTTCCGTGGGCCTAAGAGTGGGCGGGGCCAAGTTGCTGTGACAGTTCGTGATGGCGTCCAGATGTTCGAACAGAAGAGGCGCGTTTGGCTATGTTTTATCAGCATCCTACGTATACGAGTGTACAGTCTATTACAGGCAAGTATGATAAAATACACCGTAGGCTTTGGCGTCAATTTGAAGCTGAACTGGAAGCAGGCACGGTCGATTTTATCATACATGTAGAAGCCGCTCTAGATTGCCCGTATTCGTGAACACTGTCGTTTTTGTCGATTTTCGCAAAAAGGGAAAAGAATCGCTGAAAAGCTGGAGCGTTAAATAAGTTAGACAACAGTAGAAAACTGTATGCTATCATTAGTTTTTTAATTAAGGCTGTTCGGGCGGTGCTGAGTGTAAGCCTCGATTCTTGCCTATTTGTAGCAACTAAAAACCAAGAAGAAAGACAGCTCTGGCCCGTGTTATTGACTGTAAGGTATGTTATTTAACTGATACGATGTGTGTGTATAGGTCCTTTTAATATTAGGAGTAGGCCTATTTGTCTGCACTGTATTAATGATAATTAGGGTAATATAACCTATTATAATTTAGGCCTACCACAATAGTTTTTGACTTCTGGGGGATATTTTAGTCAATTAGCAACACAATCTAAAGCATTTCTTTTTGATTGGTTTTTGTAAGCCATTATTTATATTCTTCAGCCTTTCTAAGTTATAGTAGGCCTATGTGGCTTTCACTAGTGTAGGCCTACACGTTTCATAAGTCCTCCTTGTACACTGAACTCAGAGGCAAGTGTCCTATTCCAAAACTCCAACTAGACATATTTTTGAGATAACAAAAAGCCTTATGCTTGTTTATTTCGAAGGAGGACAATACATTAAAACAAATGCCTGAGCAGAATAAATTATTATTATCTAAAGTCTATCTTCAGAGTAAGTCGTAGTACTTTCCCAGAGCAGTGGCATATTAGAATTTCTGGTCAGAGGACAATATCATACAGAGGAGATTGGGTATGTGACCCCTAAGGGAATTAATGGGCAAACTTTATTAAACCCTGTTAGATAAGTATATATGCTTCTGAAGTTCAGGGTTCAAACCTTTCCAAGTCAGGAAAATATTTAAGGCATTCTGTTTCATTTGTGCACTTGTAGTGAACTGAGTGAACTCTAGTGCCAAATGAGTGTGTTTAATGTTCACTTAGTGTAAACTTAATGTACACTTCCATCCATCCACTCATCCATCCATCCACAGGCTCAGTGCCTGCAGGTGTCCAATGCCTTGCAGACATTGGACACATACCGGAGTTGAGCTCTGTAGGGGAGGAGAATAAATCTACTGTAATGTACACTTAATGTACGATGCCATTGTGAAGATCAGGCAGCTAGGGAGTGAATGGGTTGGTCACAGCGTTACATACAAGTCCCAGAAGGATAAAGACTTTTGACTCATACCTGCCTTTCAGCTTTAATGCAGAAGACTGTTCTCTTCCATGTGAGTATGCCTGCGTGTCAATTCCCAAATAGATCTACATAATAGATCTACATGGGTTTAATATGTATGGATATGATAGAAAATGTGACCGAAACCTATACATACAGACAAACAGATTTAAGTCTCTTGTCAATGGCCATGCATGGGAGACTGATCCCCACCCTTCAATAAATATTGAAGACTTACCCCACCCCTCAATAAATATGGAAGACTTACCCTCATCCCCTCAATAATTATGCGAAGTGCTATAAATTTCCGACTTCTTATGAGATTAGCCTGTTTAGTTTAATATATGAAATTGTAAAGTTCGATTGGGACATGCCATGCATGAGCCATGTTTTTGTGTATGTATATATATATATATATATATATATATATATATATATATATATATATTTATATATATATATATATATATATATATATATATATATTTATATGAGTTTTTCAGTGTGGGAGGAGAATGATAAAGGGCCTATACATGTGTGAACTGGATGTTTATGACTCTTAAGCTGAAGATATTGTTGGCCTAATGACCAATCCCTTAAAATTAAGTGATTTGTAATACTTAGTTCTAGTTTAATAGTTTGCTTTTAAAAGGAAAGTACTTTCTGAGTCATTTATGGCCAGTAATTATTGTGAACTTCTGATGCAGCCCAAAGTCATGTGAACTTTCTTAGTGGACATCAGTTGATTCATAATCACTTGATAGAACAATGAAATATACTATAGCTCTCTACTTAGTTTGCAACTGATATTTGAAATACTGGTAAATTGACTCGTTGAAGGTAGGAATGTCTACTTCATTTTCTGTGTTGTAATGTATTTAAAATACTCATGTGATCATTTTTTTACAGTGTAAATTGTAATGCTTGTTTTCTTCTCAGATTCAGATAAGGGCTGCTTACTTACATAGTCATTAGGAAAGGAGTCATTATTTGGAATTCATCTAATGATAATAATAGTGATTATAGATAAGATAGTGTTTCATTGAGGACTGAGAATGGGATGGGGGAGAGAACCCAGAAAAGGGTTTGGGAGAGGAGAGAGACAGAGAGACAGAGAGACAGAGACAGAGAGACAGAGAGAGACATACAGATACAGACAAACAGGGTGAGAAAATGTTTACAGACAAAGGATGAGGAGCATACAGAGATAGAGACATGCACACAGGCATAGGGAAAGACAGAGACACCCATGCCCAGATATGAGGAGAAAAAGAGACAGACAGACAGAGAGTCAGAGAGAAACATAGAGGGAAACAGACAGACAGAGAGTCAGGCAGAGAGACAATAAAATACATACAAGCAGAGAAGGGAATAGAGAGAGACATCATGGAAAAGAGACAGACAAAGTAAGACATACAGGCAGAGAGAGAGAGAGAGAGAGAGACAGAGAGCGAGACAGACAGAGACAGAGAGTGGAATGGCTGAGAGGAGAGAGCTGGGCAAAGACCGATTTCAAATCTCCTGATATATGTGCCATGCAATGACTGCCTGAGGGAGTTCTGCTTACTCAGCGGTGTGTATCTACAAAAATCTGCAAAAGGTGAGTTTCAGGGCCAGGTCCCTGATGATCAATGCAGAGGGGTGGGTGGGTTGCCAAGGTGCAGTTCTAATGCACCCAGAGCATGGCAAAGGAGCTGAGTTAGATAGCTGTAAGATTGTTTCAAATGTTTAGTTTTTAGTTTGAGATAGAAGGCTGCAAGAGAAAAGGACTGATCGAGAAGTTGAAGGTATTTGTTTATATGCAGATATGAAGAATGAGCGAAGTCTCGAAAGTCTTTTTTGTAAGTTCATTCCAAACAGTTGATGCAGCATATAGTAAGGAATGGTCTCAAAATTTCAGGGGAACTGACTCGAGGCCAAAACTGAGAAATGCACAAAAAGACCAACAAACAGACAGACAGACAGACAGACAGACAGACATAACGTGATCTTGTATCTTGATGTTTCAATAAGTACATTATCAGAGCTGAAGAATGAGAAACACCCATGGAGAAAAATATAGAGCGCAGCTGAGACAGAGCTGTATCGTATCTTTTGGCTGGCCTTCTCATAACCATTCATTCGTTCATTCATTTTCTTAGTGCTGTTGAGAAAAATATTTTATAACAGACCTAGTAATACTGGGAACTAGCATTCAGTGTGAACTGTTGTCAAGCCAGTCTTCTGTGTTCTAGCGCCTTGCCGGATTATCCCATAGAAGCTGATTGAATATAAATGACTGAACTCTGTAGATGTTATCAGTGGGCAGAGGCAAGAGCTACTAGTGTGGGCTGCTGCTTGCCATTTGTGCAATTAGGGCTGAGAATGTCCGAGCCCTAATTCCATTGGCCACATTCATGGCATGCCATTCTTAAAGGAAAAGTTTTCTGGGCGGTGAGTTTTGTGATAAACTGCTTGTCAATCAAACCTGAACTCATTGAGAGGGGCTACAGTCAAGAAGTGCCAGGTTCAAGTCCACCGCCGGTCAATTCCTTTCAATTGAAATGCCTGCATGCCTCAGAATGGGGCTGACATTGTCTGTCTGTCTGTCTCTACATATATCTATCCTGTAGGCCCAAACACACGCGCACAGCGGCAGCACAGGTGTTGAATACGCTGAATGATGAGGTGTTGAATGCGCTGAATGATGTGTAGACCCGCACAGGAAGGACTAAGTACTTAGTAACCTAAATATACCTTATCCTATAGCTGTATAGGAACAACTCATGAAAAGTCCCCATCCCTCGTTTTACCTCACCCTTGATTCTTCATTCACCGACACCTGCACTGCTAATTCTTATGTCCTCAATCTAGACATGACCTTTTACCAAAACCTTAGCTTCTCCGTACGTTTTATATGATTCATTCAGTATTCTCTTCATCGGCACTTAGGATCCACAAGGGTTTGACTTCAGGCTGATTTAAAAGTTACGTAATTACGCCAGATATGCGTGTAAGTCAAAAATAGACTGAAAAAATACTAGATGAATGCTTTCAAACGCCGCATATATATACATATATAGAATATATGTATATATATATACATATGTGTATATATATACATATATGTGTATGCTCGGACCTGAGATTTATTACCTGCAGATCTCGATCTCTCTCGCTCTCTCACTCTATATGTATATATATTGTTGGATTCAGCTAGTTTATGGTCCCGAGTTATAGCGAATCAAACATAAAACTAAGCTAAATTTAAAATGTATATTTAAGCACAAGTATTTACAGTTATTAACAAAAGAAAAATCATAATACCGTACCAAAGCGACGGTCACTTTCTCCACAACGAAGACAAGTCAACCGAACCAGCAGACTCGTGGCTTTAGCAAATATATCACGAACGCTCGACAACAAAAGTGAAGGTTTCACCTGGGTCTCAAGATACCCACCACAACACCAAACCTTAACACTCAAACCGTAAAACTCAAACGACAGACCTGGCCTCTGCACAACGGGTGCTCTCTCTAAGAAATGGACCACTCTGCGAACACACCTTGTCCTAACCTTCTTATATACCTTCTGACCTTCCTTTAGCCAGAACTACCTAACCGTACCTATCTGCCTAGACTCCTACTATCATGGAAGCTCAGTTGTACTATGCGAGTATACAACAATATATACATATGTATATATATAGAGTGAGAGAGCGAGAGAGATCGAGATATGCTTAGCGTACAGACAGACAGACAGACAATGCCAGCCACATTCTGAGGCATGCAGGGATTTCAATTGAAAGGAATTGACCGGCGGTGAACTTGAATATGGCACTTCTTGACTGTAGCCCCACTCAATGAGTTCAGGTTTGATTGACATGCAGTTTATGGCACAACTGACCGCCCAGAAAACTTTACCTTTAAGGAGAAATGTGATAAGAAGAATAAAATAATCAGCAAGTTCGGACTGAACGAGGTGTTTACATTTTGCCACTACTGTGAACTGCTAGTAATTATTGATTAGCATTTGGTCAAAATAAGGAATATACTTACTTACTTAACAATTTACTGAATTCGGTAATTGATAAAGTTTTGCTTTCCTAGGTACGTATCTGGATTTTATTCTAGCATTTTACTTCTTTCGGTTTTTATTCCGTTGGTGACACAATTAACTGCATACATTTGGTATAGCAAGTAACAATGACCTGGTGTCTTTGCAATGAGTGTGCCTGCAGAGGTTTGGGACAAGCAATCCAAACTTCTAACTGTTTTGCATTGAATCATGTTTCTTTGGAGGTGTATTTGATGTAAAGGCTATACATATTGTAGGATGTATTGCAGAGGATTTCAGAGAGTTGGATTGAGTCTAAATATGTTAGATGAGGTAGACTAGTTTTGTGCAGTGTTTCAACGCATTTTCTATGAGAATAACAAGCTTAGGACATAAGCCCCTTTGACCATAGGCCCCTCTGACACAAGCCCCCCACCGCACCCGATTTGATTGGTACAAAGGACCCTGCAATATAAAGGCCTAATGCAAATATATTTTTCATTAATCCTGCGTAATAATAATAATAATAATAATAATAATATTATTATTATTATTATTATTATTATCTTTGCTTAATTTCAAACTGACCACAGTATGATCACAGATACAATATGAGCAATGATGATAAGTTATTTATCTAATTTCTTTTTAGAAAATTATATTTGTAGTCGATCCAACTTCTGTTTATGCACGAATGATTAATAAATATTTTATCATCAGTGACAATGACAATAAGTAAGAATATTTGCAACTAATTACTGTGTTACTCACAAGACAAAGCAAGGCAATGATCACTACGTAATTAAGGTGATTCATTAGTGTCAACTTAATAAGTTATCTATCAAATCAGACATTCTGTCAAATTACAAGTTCACTTATATATTTCTATTTCACTTGTTGGGTGCATAAATACTGCAATACAGTAAGTGACACACATTATCTTGTGCTCATTAATGAGTCTTGATTAAGAGTTGAAGGCTAATTAGTAAATAATTACAGTTGGTTACCTACAGTCGGTGACATATAATGATCATAGGGTCTTGTTCTTGGTTTGTATGTATTAGGCCAAATGGCCGAACTTATGACATAACCTGGGGTGGGGCATATGTCATAGCCTGGTTTTTTGTCTGAGGGGCTTATGCAGAAGAAGAACCCTTGGAATAGATTCATACAAAGCTATATCTCATCTTGTTTGGCTGCTGTTCTTATTTGACTGAATATGATCGATTTCAAAGTAGTTTTACAATTAAATCAGATTAGCATATTTTCTACCTACTTTCGAATTATATAGGACTTTTATTTGGCAAGTTGTTTGTGTGATTTTGGTTTGTCAGTTACTAAAATTAAAATATTAATGCCGGTTGTACTAACTTTGCCCTTGCTAAGAGTTGTCCTGGATGATGTGTTCACCGTAAGTTTTTTGACGATAGTTTCTCTAACTTTACCAGGAAAACAGCTGTGGTCTACCCTGTTGAGTGTTGACCTCTCCTTATTAACAGAAAAGCATTGGTCCTTTAAAATTTACTGATAGACATTGATCATTTGTGTTGAACATTGGGTACTTAATTTTCTCAGCCTTGGCATAAAATATTGTAATTATTTGTAATTGCAATCTGACATTTATGAAATGCCACCTAAAGTATAACTCACCAGTGGCACTCCTGTCAAGCAACAGTGAAATGCTGTCGAATAATAAAGGCTTTTGGACTTGCAAAGCTCAGGAAGGGTCAAACTTAGGAGCCCCAGCTCTCAAGAAAGGCAATTCCAGCTGGTGGGCCCATCATAGCCACCGCTTCGGAACTCAGTCAAGCCCTGGGTATAGAGATATGTGAGGATAGTTGGCCATATTGTCTCTCATCTCATGTCATTTATTTATACAGCTCTCTGAGGTGCTATCAGGTGCTTCTGTTACAGAAGTGTTGAAAGCAGTCTTCCTCTCTTGATTGCGAATCAAAGCACATGGAGCAAAACCTTTTGGTTTCTGTCTTGTTTGTTGCTCAGTGAACTGATTGTAGTCTTTTCATGATGATTCTCGCATGACCGTTTCATAATGCACTAGAAGTTGGATATTGGATGCAGTGTTGAAAATAGTTATTAGGGTTCAATGGCTTTGATACTAATATTAATTCAGTGCCATTCAATCAATGACACTTATTTGGTTCCTGATAAGCACCTATCAGAAGCAATGTATATTTATGACTATCTAACTAGTCTAACACGATGCAACTTCATGTAGATGGTAATGATTGTCAAGTGGAGTCCATGAAAACAGATTAGATGTACAATAAATGGTTAAAGAAGGGAGACTGTTTGAAAGTGATAGTCTAACGATGCACAATGGGCTTGCAGCAGCTCAGTCGATATTAACTGATCTTTTGATTGAACATTGATTGATATATAAGCATTTTTATGCAGATTGCCAGAATCCAAATCAGGGTTGAATTAGGCTTACAAACTTTAAAAATGATAATTATAAAAACACTCATGCATGGTCATGTTCATGTGAGCTACTGCTTGGTTGCTGGCATTCCTAAATAGCATCGATGTAGGAGGTACAATGCTAAAAGAACTCACCTTGGACCCATATTAATGACCCAGCCACCACACTTTTCTTGAATCTTTTGACACAAAACTGAATATAATGCTGAACATTTGAAAACTATATCGCAATGTAACTCTTTTCTTTATTATCGTCTTTCTTCTTGTCATATACCGCCTGCTGTAACCAGTGTTGGGCACAAGACCAAAGCCTCAAGACCAAGACCGAGACCTAGACAGAGAGGTCCAAGACCGAGACCGAGTGGTCCGAGACCAAGACCGAGACCGACGGTCCAAGACCGATACTCTTTTTTATGAACAATTCAATTTATTAAGACGCTAAAACAGAACAACATGCTTAAAACATGAATTTTATTGCTGAAAAATACTAATCTTAATAATGGTCCAGAGACTCCAGAAAACAGTTTTACCGGCTAGTCGTCTGAACTTTTGTGGGTTCAGCCCTTGGCTTTGGTCTGAGAATATCACACTATAAATTACTTACAGTATACAATAGGTAAATACTTTAAGACATCTGAACAAGAAGATTAACATTCAGTTTGCATGGTGTACTTGTACTCAGAATTGTAGGTTAACAGTGTCTACACGTGGCCGACCACATAATTATTAGATTGTTCCAAAACCTTTAAATTTGTGATAGCAAATTTTGAAATGGCTGGTTCCATTACAAATGCATTTGTTCCCATAGTAAGTAGTAACATGTATAGAATAGATGGTCAGCGTGCCATAAGTTGATAACAATCGCGTAGGGTCTAAACATCCGATGTCTCTAATAATAGAAAATAACCGACAAATATAAAAAATTGCTCTGATACGGCAAATGACCAAGAACGCTAATCTAAGACAGACACCAATCCAAAGACCGTTCCTTTAAGACCAAGACCGACGCATTCGAGACCGAGACCAAGACCGATAGTACGGGACCAAGACCAATGCATTCTTGATCAAGACCGCAGTTTTCCCTTCTCGAGACCGCCTCGAGACCAAAACCGCGGTCTCAAGACCACATCCTTGGTAGCCTGTAACCATTTCTTTGTTTACCTGAGTAACAGTTGTAATTTGACTTGATTTCAAACCTAACCTGTCTGATCATTGTATTAATTTTTTATGCACCCGTGAAAAAATTATTCCTGTAGCAAAGAATGTGTTTGGGCACTAAGATGTTGAGTTCATGCTTATGAAAACACATTATGAAAACTAAATGATTTATGTCAGTCATGCTCAGTCGCTTGTGATTGTTTTAATCTACACGTTTGCTTACTTACTACCAAGCTGAAGCCGTATGTCATTATCATAGTAAAATGTCAAGACTATAATGATTTTATGGTTCTGTCGATTAGCATGTGGCTGTGTTTTGTCAAGTGTCCAATGTTCCTCATGGTTCCAATGTGTCTCGGTTTGTCAGCCTAGCGACATGTGCAATTTGGCCTCTGTCGTCCGTGCCCAATTGGTGGCGTTTTATCGTTGGATCCGGGTTCTTTGCCTGTGAGAAAAGCGACATGTAATACTGCACAATATACATCTTCTGATAACAGGTGACCCCAGTGATAGGCACGAGCCCCACTCCTCTGTGACCCTTTCGAGATGCTCTGGCAACAGTTGGCGTACCTCTCCCTGCCATGTCTCTGCATGCCTGGTTTGTTTTGTCTCCAGTTTATATCATTTCTAAGCCCTGTAAATCCTGTGCCGTCCATGGAAATCCACTGGGAAGGGCCTACTGGCTGGCTCTTCATCTTATGGTGGCCATCATTTATTACTTATCATGCTTGGTAATTTTGTCAGGCAAATATTTGTCTTCTGAAATTGCACTAACACATGCTTAAGCTAATCAGCAGCACAGGGCATGGCTTCTGGGGGTATGTGGTAGTGCAGAGGTCTTCAACCAGCCTGTGCAGCTGCAAATGCCCGAAGGGGGTATTTGTTTAGACCTAATATGGTATGTTGTTTCAAGTCTGGCTGGAGTTGCTCTTTAATTTGATACTGGAGTAATGAGGGAGGGTTTCTTAGAAATGTTTCTTTCAGACAGTCAGGGTTGAGTCATTGAGCATTCGGTAGGGGTGTTGGTGGTGGTGGAAGTGATGGTGGTGGTGGAGGGGCCCAAATGTGTGTGTGTGTGTGCATGTGTGTGCGTGTGTGTGCGTGTGTGTGTGTGCGTGTGTGTGCGTGTGTGTGCGTGTGTGTGCGTGCGTGTGCGCTGCAAGAAGATGTTTTTATGTGAAAGTATGGTTTGATGACCATGGTATGAGGAGTGAGAATTGTGCTGATTGTGTGCTAAGAAAAGTCTGACCAATGTTCATTTGTTTACTGATGGAAATAGATTTGGTAATTTCTCTCATTTGTGAGCGTTGTGTTGCTGGTCACTGGTCACTGGCCAGTCTCTCCTCTGTCCGTCCTTCTCAGTAGAAATTGTCCTGCTTGTTATAGATTAACTCTTCACGCTTTGTCTCTTTGGCATCTTGAAGTTGAACCTACTTATTTTCAGACAACCATCTATGTATCAATTCAACTCTGTGGAGTGGTCCTTATTATTGACCCAAGTCGGTTTAGTGGCTGCAGGATACGCCAGACTCCTGTTTTGATAAGTTGCTTTGACGATCATTAATAAAAACTGATGTAAGTCCCGTGCCATCTGTTCTCCAAGCCAATTATAGTTGATACTGACCAAAATTTCTTAACTTTATGCAATAATTCGCAAAAACTTTCCATTAAAAAATTCATGCGAAAACCGCCATTTTATGCGAAAATATGCGAAATCGCATAAACCACGGGGCCCTATTTATAGCTGGTCTAGTTGGTCAATCCACATCTGTAACTCAATTCAAAATTGATGTTTTTACATTACATTGTTACTACTTCAAAATATTATCCAGAATAGGTAAACCCAGACTCATCGGATTCATTTAACCTATTTGTCTGTTGTATCAATTATTCGTTTAAGCTTTTGAGTTTGTATTACCAATATTATTGTGATCTTGTGGTGTTTAAACTCTGTCAATAAATGACTTACTAATGACTTACTTATGTAAATACATGCATGCATACACATACATACATATTCTTGTTTTTTTTTAAAATATTTGCATGTATAGGTTTTATGTATATATATATATATATATATATATATACATACAGACATATGCATGCATAACATTGGATACATTACATAAATTCAGTCAGAACTTTGGGATACAAAGATTACAAAATGCCTTGAAGAATTTTGAGCTGTAGAAATTTGCTGCAGGAATACACTTAAGTTAAGTATCAGCTCTCCTTTGAACAGTCTATTCTTTGGGATTTCTGTTGAAAGGAGTTTATCAGCTTCAGATGCGAGAGTCAAAATCCAGGACAGTATTTTACAAGAGATATGTCAATCACAGTACTTTGTAACTTGTGATATACACCACCAACAAATGTTTGCCAATCATTGCCAATGTGACCCGGTAATGTGTAGCATGGGTGTGGCAGAAGTATTGGGGTAATGATTAATGCCCCTTGCTTTGCTCATTCAGGAACTATCCAGTTTCTAGAGCTGGAGTGGGAGAGTGAATAGGTTATTAAGTAAAACATACTTGTTGTCTGTTATTCAAGTTTTTATCTGAGGGTGGAGCTAGTGACATATCTGTCCCTCTGTTCCAGTGTCAGTCTGTGTGTCTGTCTGTCACCCTTCTGAGACCCCTGCTGGGCCAAGGAAAAGAAAATTTGTGGTTGTAACCTTTTGATTTCTTATCAATGGAATGGATATTATGTTTAATTTCTCTGAGTGATACTTTCCATCTGTTGGACTGGTGATCATTTCAGCTGTGTATCATCGGTTCTGTCTTTGGTTTCATTTTCTTTACTTTCATTGGCATTGTTAAGGATATTCTGAATCCAGACTTTACTTTTGTAATAACTAGTAGCATGTTATTGTGTGGGCGATAAGAGATATGCTCAGTGACTGAAGCCCATTGAGATGCATTCCACTGATGAAATTGATCAGCCGACAACTGTCGGCTAAGCAACTTTGATTTGCATGAATCATCAAATTTTGAAGGTGTTGTGTTCACATGGTGCTTGGATATTTGACCCTGGACATAGCCATCTGAAATATTTTCTCTACCTTTCCTAAAGCTGTATGAAGTGGAAAGAGCAGATTACTTGTGATCTTATGCTTGTAATGTAAAAATTTTCTCTAAAAATTTAAAACCTTAGTTAAAGTTTAACATAAGACACTAGATTATATACCAAAATTCGGACAAAGTTGATCTTTGACCAAACTGCTACAAGGAAATGCAAGGTGAGGTTACCTAGAGAGCAGGAAGTTCTCAGAGTTGGAACCTTTTCCCATTTTCTTTAAAATGACTGATAAGATTAGTTCAGAGCCCTATGAAGTATTTGATGGCCATAGACACTAGTTATAATAACTAAGAATCCTCTCAGTTTCATTAAATTATTAAATTGGTTGATCGAGTGATACCTAGTTTTGTTAGGCATGATCAGAGAGAGCTCTGAGCATTTTCATTTCATCTGTCTGAAATCCTTAACAGTTTTTTTTGTAAAAGAACATTTATGAGCCTGTTTCTGTTGAGTGGTCTGTCAGAAAGCCATGTGCAGATTGTCCGTCCTTAGGCACTTGACCAACAACTGTGAAAATCCTGTTTCCTCAAGTGTCAAGGATCCATGGAAACGAGGGAAGAGCAGCCATAAGCACCATTGACCTGCTTTTTTTAGCTGAAGTTGCATGGCAACTATCACATGTGTGGTATTAATAACAATGTAACAATGTTAATTTATCTATTTCTTTTCTTTTCTCAGTTAGGATAGTGCTGGTAATGTGATGCAATGATTTGACTAAACATCAGTGATAGTCTTTCATTGTAATGTATTTTTAATGTGACTTTATTCTTATGTTATGTTTAGTATAAGTTAATGCTAGGTAGCCTAGATTGTAAATAATCAGTCTCAGGGTTATCATAGAGCTTGCATTCTATGCAATGCTGCTTCTAGATATGTTACTTTACCTTACTTTACATTGCTCACAGAATTGCTTACACTAATCTGACTTACTTACACAGACAATGTTATCTTTGCCTTATTACATGCACGCATACATACATACATCCATGCATACATACATGCATACATACATACATATATACATGCATGCATGCATACATACATACATACATACAAACATACATACATACAATGCTTTATTGATGCTGTTCCTGTATTGCATCTCAACTGTTACCTCTAATTTCATTGGAAAGTGTGCTGTATATTCCTTTGTATAAGGAATTTTTTTCTTTTGGTTATCTCCTCAAATGCAAGCTCTCACTTGACTCCTTCTCGTATGCAACTGTGGCCTGTATATTGGCTACTGATACAGCTGGTGCCATTCTGACAAGTCTATTTTGTTTATGTCTGTGATAGGTTATGAAACTAATTGAGGATAAATGAGACCGCTTCTGACTTAGCAGACGTCAGTTGCCTGGAATATAATGAATAAGTCTCAATCATATTCTACAGGACTTTTCTTTGAAACTTAATGATGTACTAGAAGTGGCGGGGAGCCAGCGCAGCGCGTGGTTAAGGTGTTCAACTGTACCAAGGGTTCTCTCTGATTTACGAACATGTTTTGGTTTTTGATTGCTGACAGCAACGACAGATTTAGAACAGCAGAGAACTCGAGTCCAAGCAATGTATACATTGGGTGCCATATAAATTCTCGTATATTGGAATGATTACTTAAGAGCAAGAGAGACTGAGTTAGAGAGACTCGAGTGAGATGAGGAGACATGCATAGGGAGTGACATGTGGAGAGGCTGTTCATCAGATACGGAGGAGTGGAGTGGGAGAAGAAGTCAGCAAACGAGGAGGAATGGAAGAATGGAAATAAGAACAGACGATTAATAAGTGGCTGAAGGGATGAGAAATATCCTGCTGTTGTGATTGGAGAGGTGGTTTCTACACTAGGCTGCAAGCCTCATTGGTCACCGATAATTATATGCAGATTATATGCAGGATATGCTGCGCTGGCTCCCTATTCCACAGTGGATTGTGTTCTGGTTTCTGCTTTAGTATGGCACTGCATGTTTTTTACGTGAGCTCTGTCACTCTACTCGGGGCATGCATGACCGATGGGTTTCAGCTCTTCCAAACGGGTTAACTCCTCGTTCCCCTTTTGCAGACTGCGATTATACAGCATTGTGTTTTCTCTAGATATTGTTGGCCCTGTGGTATGGAATGGACTCCCGTAATTAGGATTATGCGTAATGTTTATTCAGATGCACTATATATTTTATTATTCTATAGCAGCCTTAAGACCATTCTTTTCAGCTGGGGCTGGGTCGGAGCCCACCTGGGTATTAACCTTGAAGTAGTGTTGTAATGAATCTTCATACCGAATTAATGAATTAAGGAAACTAAACTAAAGAAAATGAACTACCTAGTAAAGAAAAATGCAAATTAATACCATAGATGACTTACTTTGGTAATTTACTAGTAATAATAATAATAATATTAACAACGCTGTAAGGCGCCGTAAACACGGCCCTAACCACTACAAGGGTACCGTACAACCTAAGTCTTTGTATAATAGGATGTATGTATGCATTCATAAGATATCTCAAATTGCACAAATCTCCTGCTGTTTGGTAACCTGTAGGTTTGTGTGTATGCGTTTGTGCCTTTTGTATGCGTTTGTGCCTTTTGCATGCGTTTGTACCTTTTGTATGCGTTTGTACCTTTTGTATGTGTTTGTGCCTTTTGTATGCGTTTGTACCTTTTGTATGTGTTTGTGCCTTTTGTATGTGTTTGTGCCTTTTGTATGTGTTTGTGTGCGAGCTTTTTGTGTGTGTGGGACATACAAATGTGGGACATTGTATGTCCATGCATTATATTTTAATCTGTGCATGGCTTAAGCCCATCTGGCTAAGCACAAATCGCTGTAGCACAATCTTTAGCAAAGCTGTTATGGCTAAGCTGCATGAATGCAGTTGACTGTGCCATGAGTGCTGACCTCATGGATGCTGTAAGCAAAAACGACTTGGCCTTAGAAGCCAAGATAAATTGTAAGGTTGTAATCTCGGTCTTGTTTTTGTACTGCTTTCGTCCTGTGCTCTCTGTTCTAAGTGTATAGATTTGTATACATTTATGTGGCAGCTTACATTTGCCTTGGATGTCTGCAGGAATAGTTACCCCATGAAGAAGCTTCCTGGACATGTTGCATGTGATTTACAAAGTTCACTAGGGTCACAGGGCGATTGGCCGACGGTGATTCACATGGGCCAGTCTAGTGACCTGTTTTCATGCCTTGTTTGCCCCAGAGGAGCGTACATACACTGTGTCCATTGGAAGATTTGCCTCTGTCTCGTTGACCTCATGGGGGTCATTCAGTTCTGCAGTGATATATTTATATATGTGTTTATATATATATACATATATGTAGATTTATATATAGATGTACTTGTATATAGATAGAGACAGATATAGGTCAGAGACAGGTCATAATCTTGGCTTGCTCCAGACCCTTCTAACAGGACTCCAGGACAAATGGTGTGATGTGGATTTGTAATTTTGGTTCATTTAATTTTTAATTTTTTTCTCCTCCGTCAGGCTTGAGCCGACGATGAGGCCTGAACATACAGTTCAGATTCTAAACATTGGTTAAGCAGTTCCAAAGCTGGAAATTTTGAAATAGCAAGATTAAATCATGATTGTGCTTCTAGAGAAATTTCTTTGCTTTTTTTAAAATTTACTGTAGCTGAACTTCCTTGCTTTCTTCTTGCACCTGTTTAGAAAGAACTTTTCTGGCTTAATTACAGGTGAAGTCATCACAGACCAGATATCGTATTTAATATGTGCTATCCAAGGACAATTAGGCACAGTGGCTCTTACTGGAATGGATATCCATGGACACTGCTGCTGGTTCTGCCTCTCCTTTTCACTTGTCCAGCATTGGGCGATGGCAGAGTGCTGCGGGATGCAAAAGATGTTGTGAACAACTTCTACAATCGATACAATGTGACTAACCAGACAGATCTTGTCTTTGTTCTTGATCGTTCGAGCTCGATCTCTCGAACCCAGTGGATCTCCATCATCAACTTTGTGAAAGTGAGTTGCCAGAATAATTTCTTAGGAGGTGTTCAAGTATTATTACTGTAAAGCGTCTAATTTTATAACTAGTTTTTAGTCTGAAGAATTTTAGTTCCAGCTAATGAACCATGTAACGCAGGCCTTTCACTAAAGCAAAATTTCAACCATCGAACAAATGCTCTCAAAACACATTCAGCAATTATGTGTATGATAGCAGTTGTTTGGTTACCCATCATGTGTGATGGGTAACTCTATGTAAAAGATACTTGATGAAAATATTTGTATTAATATGACTGGTCAAGACTGAGAAATTTTAGGTTAACAGTTGATGCCATTTCCTTTAACCCCCATTGTATTCAGACTATAAAATGACTAAATTAATTTCATATACAAGATTTTCATTAAATCAGGTCTCAAATTCATTGAGGCCTGTCTGAAACTTGCCATACATATCATCTCTAACAGTGGCTCTTGCTGGAATGGAGGATATTCATAGACACTTCTGCTTGTTCTGCATGTCCTGGCAGATGGTAGCATGCTTGAATGATGCAAAAGAGGTTGTGAACAATTTTTTAAACTAGTCAAGCATATCTCAAACATGCCATATACATGTGTATCATCTCAAACATTTCATCATTACCATTAAGTCCAGAATTGGAGTTGTATCACCTCTTCCAGCTTGAGTAGCTGACTCTTGTCTGGCAAAAAAGTTTGGATATTGACTAGCTTTTTGTATAAATTGTGATCGACTTCAAACTAATTTCAAAGGAACCTTCTGTCTTGTGTATAATAATAAAGACAAGTGCTGCAGAATCCTTCAAAGTACAATGTAGATCAGATTAGGAATTAAAGTGAAGTGACTGGTCTCATAGCAGAAAAGCAGAATTTTGGATTAGCTCACTCCCATAGCATAAATGATGACGTTACTGGCATTTAAGGCAACAGCTACTTGTAGTAGAATAACACGTTAACATTATTATTTATGCAAAAACTCTGAATTACAGAACCTTAAACAGAACCGTAAATGATGACGTTACTGGCATTTAAGGCAACAGCTACTTGTAGTAGAATAACATAATTATTATTTATGCAAAAACTCTGAATTACAGAACCTTCTCGACCACTTCGTCATCGATCGCGATCATGTCCGTGTTGCCATAGTAACATTCAGTTCTAACACGGCCATAGAACATGATGACTTGGAACCGGGTCCAGCAACAGACAATTCAACAAAGTGCACCGTTTACATGCATCTGCGACTGATGATCGACCGCATACGACTGTTCGGTCATGCCGCAACTTATGCTGCACTCGGAGAAGCATATAAGATTCTGCTAAACTCACGACCGAATGCAAAGAAGGCAGTCTTTCTTGTGACTGACAGCCCATCAAACATCGGAGATCCACCACGAAAGATGGCTATCAAGATTGAATCGCTGAGCTGGAATCAGGGCTGGAATTCAAGTCTCTTTGGACCGCAAGTGGAAATCTATTCGTTTGGAATTGGGGGTGCATCTGTGGATGAGTTGCGATCGATTGCATCCGATCTCCCTGATCATTTCATTCACTTTCCTGACTTCACTACATTCGATCTGTTCACAAGAAATCTTCGGGAAAGTGAGTGTGCTGTTATCAGCTGTGGAAGAGGCAACTGTTTTACTTCTGTAAAGTCACTAAAGTGCTTTGTTAGTTCTTTGATTGAAGTACATACTACGTATGTTTGGTACCCGTTGTAGATACGTTGGTGTGAGGAGATGGTTGATTGATAATATTTTCCTGCTCTTTATGTGTTCACATATTGCTAAAGTAATAGTGCTTGCAATAGACAGTAATAAGCACAATAACTGGTGAAAAAACAATTAGTTGCAGTATGAAAGTTTAAAAGTCAATTTATCATGGCAGTTGAAAAGGATAAATTAACAGCTCTAAAACTTTGTAGTAAGCCCATCATTTGTGCTTGCGCAATTAACCATTTCGAATTAATGTAATGACCGGATGATGATATTTTTATGTAAAAGTGTTTGGATTCGTGGTTATTGCAGTTGGGTGTTGCGCCGGAAATAACTGATTAAGATGGTGATTATTTGATTTTCTATTTAAAAATCTAAATACAATGTTTTGGCAAATGCACCCCAGCCTCAGCTCTAAAAAGGTTCAATGTTCCCAGCCTAGCACAGGCATTCTAGTTGACGGACTAGTCCGAGGTCAGGGTTCAAAGTTTTGCCAGGAAACAAGATATTTTAGGATCTTTGTTCCTTCAATATCCTCTAGTGATCAGAGTTGTAGAGTTAGTACATTGACTTAACACTTTCAGGACAGATCCGTTCAAAAGGAAAGAAGTGATATATCTACTCTCAAATATTAATTCCAAGAAAATGGCATCTTACACTTCTAGTTGCTTCTCATTGTCCTTTTTTCAGTTCTATAACTGCTTATTTGAGTCTGTTTTTTCGGTTACTGGTATATTTTACAGAATACAGGTGTTAATTAATTGCTTTGTGTTTTGTTTTGTTGCCTACTTTGCTTGATTTCATTGTTGGCATTCTTGCAGACAGTCTTCTGTCAATTTTCCTCGATTATTTATTGACCAAACTACTTACCTACGTGACAGACCTATCTACCTGACAGCCTGCATGTTCCTGTTTAATATTAACGCATTTGTTTATTTTCTTGCTTCCAGATGGAGTGCTGGAGCGGTGGATTGACGCCGACTCGGATAGCTGTGGCCAGACTTGCGGTCGGGAGAGCACCAAGTGTATGTGCGGCACTAGGACCGGGCAGTTCGCATGTGCCTGTCAGCCAGGATATGAATCGGATGGCTTACGATGCAAAGGTAATATGAACTATTGCTTACCTATCACTAAGTGCTTACATACCTGAGAGGCTGATTGCTTACCTGACATTCATTGTTTGTCTGCATAGTATTGTGAGTGTTTACCTACTGTGATTGTTTACCTGAGTGCAATTGGCTGCTAACACACTGCTACCTAATAAAAATGTTTACTTACATACCAAACAAAAATACCATTACCTATCTAAAGCAGTGATTGCTTAACCTTTTCACCGTGAATGTGTACTAAAAGCGACTGGAAAGCCAATGCAGCTTTTGTTAAAGGATTGAACATATATATAAAGATGAGTACTTACCTGTTTCAGACATTGATTGGTTACTTACCATTTGATTCAGAGAGATTCTGAAGTCCAACTGTTTTGCTGCATATTGTTTTAGTGTAGCTTGTTGTTATTGAGTGGATGAGATATGTGTGTTATATGTTATGACTGGTCAGTCTGCATATGGCCTTTTAAGGTTACCAGGCTTCAATGTGCATTTCCAAACGTTTTGTAAGAGGGCATTATAAAATTACAGTTGTACTGTATTGTATTGGTAAACATGGTCTTGCATCGTTTGGTCTAATCTGGTGGAATGTTGTAATGATGATGTCATGTAGGCCTATGTGCTTCTGATAATAATAATGAGATCAATGTGTCAGATGTTAAGAATTGAATCTGAGGCACCCATTACAGACTACCATTTAAAGGTGTTAGACGGTCTACTGAAAGGCTGTTTTCAATCTTCAATGGTCCAATGCCCAAGTAATCAGTTAATCTGCCTACAAAGAGTATCTTGAAGACAGCCAGATGAGAAGCATTTGCAGTTCAGCCTAGATAATAGTTATCAGGTGTTGAAACAAATGCATGTAGGAATGTTGGTGTAGAGTAGAGACAATCCAGGGAGAGGGACCAACCACTGAGAAGATGCTGCATTGCTTTGTCAAGGTGTGTACATATGGAAAAGCTAGGCTATGGACCAAGGGAGCCATGGCCAAGCACACAGAAGAGGGTAGGCAAAAACGCTTCTACAGGTGGGCAAGAACTTTGTGGTCTGATTGAAACCACCAGGCACACTAGGAGAATCTTTAAACGAGGAGGTGCTAACGCCGCTGTAACGTGAAAGGCACAGAATGGAATTGAATAGCAATTGACAGTCCTTAAAGGCTGAATTTTGGCACTGATCAGGCGCAGTGGCTTAGTGGGATGTTTGGTGCCTTGCGTTCGGAGGATCGCTGGTTCGAACCCACCCCGAGTCACTGCGTAACGACCTTGGACAAGTTGCTCAGCCATAATTGTCTGTGAGGAAGGCACCGGGAAACCACCTCACTCATCTCATCCCCGGGTGGCATAAAGCCAATGGACCTGCCTTCTGGCAGAGCACTCATCATCAAGGGCTGGGTCTAAACTTATAATGGAAATGCATTGATTGTAATTCATTTTAGAAAGGTCTCCAGGATAGTGCATCAGCTTGAATAATTATGTGCTTTTGTATTCTACGTAAATATAGGCTTATGACATGAGATCGAGGCTAAGTCAGTATTGCAGGATGGACTTCATATTTAGGTAGGTTAGTTCAAGACAAGTCAAGCTTGGGCATGGAGTTCATGCAGGTCAGATCTCTAGCAAGTGAAAGGGTGACGTTTATATGACTAGCTAGCAGATGCAAAACAACTGGTTTATATCAGCAACTAAAGCCTAGTCTGTATTTGGCACGACACATCTTCATCTCAAACACTATGTAGCATCACAACAGCCCTATTTGAGTCCACTTGAGATTATGGATCCCAGATGAGTAGGCATGGTGGCTGAGGGCCCTTTGTTTTCAAGCAAGTTAGAATATGCCTTGTGTCTCTCATCCAGGAGTACAAAACAGTAATCAAACTTGAAAATACACTTCCACTTACCTCATCCTCCCACACACCCACTCTAAATTGTGGTGAAATGATTTTTGGAAATGGAGGAAACAAGTAGGTAATTGATGCTAGGTGGTTGGCCAATGAGAGCAGTTACCCCAAAGCAAACAAGTGACTCAGTAATTGACCTCTGGTTTGTTTGAAATTATTCTTCATAGTGTAACAGTGTAGGCAGCTGTGGGAGTGAGTACACCAGCCATTCACTTGGTGCTATTTAACACTCTTATCTCTTGGTTAATGGGGACATCCTGTGGAATTTAAATGTCCAGTGAAAGTGTCTGATGTTTTTGCTTATGTGACTTATGAACACCCTGTGACATTTAACAAACTCGGTAATTCTTGCAAGAAGTTTAATTTTAAGTTTTGTTTGTGTTGTAATGGGGTCCAATGTTTCTAAATAGGTTGGATAAGCTTAATTGGCGATGTTGATGCCATATTTGTGGCATTTCTTCACTGACCAAATTCCTACAAGGTACAGAGGTTGACAGTTGTATTACCTAAAAGGGATCTGAATGGATAACAGTTTTTAACGGCAGTGAGCTATGAGTTGCATGTCTCACCACTATGTCACATGTCATTTGGTGTTGCAATGAAGGACCTCAGGATTTTAATTAGCCCCAATTAATATGTAAAAATCTTAAACTGTGTTATTCCTGCTGTGTTTTCCTTCTTGATGCATTCAACTTATGAAATAACCAAAATCAGCAGTTCAGCAGTTGAGATCTGGTCATGACCAGGTCTTGGTTTCACGCAAATCTGCACTTAGCATCCAAGATTTGATCTAGTCTATTATTATTCGGTAAAAGGGGATGATGTACAGAACAATGACAAATACCTGTTGTACTCAGTGTCTTTACGTGTATGTAATTACGGCTACATCAAAAAGCAATGACCTGCAACAAATGAAGGTTACTGGTTGAGAGGTTAATAATGAATTCTTTGGTGATTTGCTGTATTTGTTCAACAATGAATTCTTTGGTGAATTGCTGTATTTGTGTGGTTCTGCTTTGGCCAAAAGGGAATCCAAATCCAGCCAGAACCAACCTTCTGAGAATGGTTCTTATCAGCTTTTGCCTTTATTAAGATGCTCATTGTTTGGTTGATTGTTCAGGTGATTAATCACATAACTGATAAATAAAAGCTTTAAAAGTTGTATCCTGCAATGTTTCACTTGAAGAAGCGATATGATATTTGTAATTTTTCTTAAAAAGTTTGTGACAAATTGTACAGATTATTTCCGCCATTGTAAGGCATTATTTCTCGTCTGACAGAAGTCTTGCCTGGTAAAGTGTGTGGAATAGTTTTAATTGGCCAGAGGCATCGTCTGTCAAAAGACAAACTACAGACTACTATGTAATCTGATTTATTTTTGCTGATAATTCTAGCTACTTCCTGTGAAACTGATCCTTCCTGTAGCATCTCTGGTTTCAACGCCTAGCCAGAGACCTCTGTCTTATGACCCTACTATTATACGAGCCCATGCCTACCTCAGAGTGGTAGAGTATCGAGTTTCAATCTTTATCAGTTTTTCACTGTGGGTTAAAATCCTGGGAGTTGTCACTGACCATCTGATAAGCCATTCTTTGGAACACATTTTCATTGTCTGTGAATTGAGTCTCCAGTAGCTTTCTGATTGTTTTCTCTCTATGCTTCTTTGTTCTCTGCTTGGCTGCAGAAATTTTCATCTATGTGATTCTCTGAGTGTCCTTGTTTCTGTCCGTCTGTGTCCTTTTATCTGTATGTATGTGTCTGTGTGTCTTTATATCTGTCTATGTATTTGTCTTGAAAATCATCTTGATTAATTGAACTTTCCTGTTGTTTAAGCATTATCACTATGCATTTTTTTCTGTCTGTGTATTTGTCTGTTTGCCTGCTTGTCCTTATATCTATCTATATATTTGTATTAGTGCCTTCGTATCTGTGTGTTTGTCTGAGTGTCTTTGTATCTGTCTTGGTGTTTGCCTGATTGTCTTTGTATCTATCTATGTTTTTGTCAGAGTGTCTTTGTATCTGTGCATTTGTCTGAGTGTCCTTATATCTGTCTATGTGTTTGTCTGAGTGTCTTTGTGTCTGTTTGTTTGAGTGTCCTTGTTTCTGCCTATGTGTTTGTCCAAACGTTTTGTATCTATCTGCTTGCCTTGAAATTCATCTTTATTAAAACGAGCCTAACTTTTGTTTGAACATTATGCAATCACTGTGCCTTTGTTTTGCTGTCACATTCATAACAAAAACTAGTTTTTCGTTCCGTTCTTTCTAGATGGTTACCAGCTCTGATTAATTGTTAAAAATCTGAACCAGGCATTATTTCAGAAAGCATCTGGTCTGAAACTGGTTTCTAACTTAAACCAAGCATCCTGTTGAATCTGACATAAGCCTGTGTATATAAGCCCCAGACACACAGGCTGTAAATTTGAGGCTAACTGTATAGCGTAGGTATTTATAGAAGCCTCTGACCTGCTTCTTATGGCCTAATTGGACCACTTAGTCTGTAGCACATCATAAATGCTAATTTAAAAATAAATTTAACTATTTTACCATTGCAGTGCTAAACAGCTGCCTTCTGAAGCACATTCACACTGACAGTGAATATTCTTTAGTTACTTTCTGAATGTGTTCAAATTTGCACTTTCAGCCCCAAATTTTTCTCTTCAACATTGATCTTGCTTAACTAGTAACTTAATCTACTTTTGCAGAAGTTTTTTTATCACCAGTATATAACCGGAAGACACGGCAAAATCGACGGTCACAAATATGGAAATGCTCTGTAATTGAAGGTTTTAGTCAATACATTATTATGGGTATTGCAGCAGATAGAATGCCAGTGGCAAGATGGCGGATAGGCACGTCTTGGCTAACCACAATCCAGTAAATTGACGATATACACAAAAGAAAATAGACTTACAAAACTGCAAACATTGCTAAGACATTTTGCTAACCGAGCATTCCGGGAAAGTATTCACCAAAAGCGTGCATAACAAGACAGCAGCAGGCTAAGAGAGAACAGGCCGTTTTAAGGCCAAGAAGAAGTGCAATTGATGAACTGTTTAAAATGAAACAGATACTTAAAACAAGAACACGACCAGAAAGTCTTCATCGGCTTCATTAACTTCAAACAAGATATTCAGCAGTATTATTGCATGATGGAATTTGAAGAATGATGTAAAATGTAGGAATACCAGAGCAATTTGTCACACTAGCCTTTGACGAGTATACACAGGCTAGTTTCATTGAGGCAACATTTAGCTCCTCAAATTCGGCAAAGGTGGAAAAACATGTGTCGTGAAGGTAGATAGAAGGTAGATCACAGAGTACTTTCACGTGAGAACATGAGTACAATGAGGATGTATCATGTCCCATACCTATTTAGCCTATTATCAGAAGCAGTAATTTCACTTAGCCTTTAGGCCTAGAACACCAGAACAGGAATCAAATTAATTGGAGTGCTGGTGAATAATTTCCGATTTGCTGAAGACAGTGACCTCCTTACTAGAGGTGAACTTGACTACAGGACATTGAGACACAGATTGACGAAACCAGTCGAAGATTCGGCAAGATGGGATAGTTAATGTAGAGAAAACCAAAACAAGGTTGATTGAAATGACCAAAGAGACAATAATAACTATTAACATCCAAGGAGGAGCTATAGAACAATAGTTTGTCTATCTAGGAAGGCCAATAACCTCAGATAACAGCAACCAAAACTACAGAGGAGAGAGTGAGCATAGTGACCACATTCATGAGCTATCGCCAACGACTTTGTTAGGCTTGGATGACGGAAGAAACAGAGCAACAGCTGTGCTAACTTAGTTCCCGACAAAGATGTTCATGCGTGTCCATAATCATAGAGGGATCTGCATGCACCTATGGAGAAGGGGTGAACAAGGCTGGTTTCCTCCTTACTCGTAGGGTTCCCCCTTCCCCGGTGATGGTGCGCTGCTCTCGTGCATAGGACGATGCAACAGTGTGAAGATAATCGTGATGTACTCGGTACCTTGTTCCTCAAGATACAGTCGGCATCTGCACCGCATTGCACAGTCACGGCAGCAGTTTAACCGAGACTCGCGAGTCGTCTGCGCTTTCAATAAATGTGCTTCCCTGTGCTTTGAATTTTTCAATATATCTATCATCTCTTAGCTTTCCCTCCTTCGCTCATTCTCACCTCAAAAGTTTTGTTTTCTGGTTACCTGCTCTGTTTCGTCCTTCTGGTCGTGACTTTGCATCAGCCGGTTTTTATGTAAATTTCTTAAAATTTTCAAGGCATGTTTTAAAACTTTGATGACGAGAGTGTGCTAGAGGCGACTGGGATACATGATGCAGTTTCTTGTAGTTGGTATAATTGATTTACTTGAAATTTTAAATGTCACTGTGAGTACTTCTGTACATGTTGCTTTCACCTTTTACCTTTATCCTCTTGTTGCTTCCACCACCTGACTTTTGCACTGGACAAATATCTGCTAACTTCCTTAAGTTTCCCAGCTAATTGTGTGTTATTATTGTAGTTTATCTTAAGAATGCCATGAATTTCCCTACTGCTAGGCCCTAGCTAAGTCACTGCTAAGATGACTGTGTCTGTGATGAGTTGCCAGGACAATTCTGAATGAGTTTTGCTGTTGTTGACAGTCATGCCACATGGGTTACCATCATGCATATGCAAGTATATTGTATTTTACTTCCGGGAGGGTACTATTTGAAAATAATGCAGGCTCTTGTGTATTGTAGCATGCCAGCAGAGTTACTATAAAGAAGGTTATGTGCCAGAACCTTGTAAACAGTGTCCTCAGAACCACACCACATCAGGAATAGGAGCTACTAATTTAAGAGGCTGTCATCCTTTGCCAGGTAATTATAATCGACATTACTGCAGTTTTAACTTATTATCCGCAACTACAGCGTGATCTGCTGTGATGTGTTACTTTGTACACGTTATTTTGTAGAAAGTGCCAAGTAGTTTTTATTTTGATCGTGTGGTAAACTGTCAATGCTGCATAAGGTTCATATCCTACTGTGATAAAATGGGCAATTGCATTGTTGTGTAATTAATGCAATATGTGAGGTGATGTTGTTTTTGACCAGTGGAGTCATGAATTTCTACACTTTATCAAAGACATTGTACTAAATCATACCACTGAAACTGTGTCTCTTTTGTTACAATACATTTACATTTTACAACAAATATTACATTCCAATAAATACAGTGAATGTATATTTGATTAATTACCAGCGAGTTTTAGCCCTGTATAATTTAAAAAAATTTATTATATGCATCATATATATATATTGTATTTACTGCTTACTGCTATGTAATGCTTTATACTGCATTTCTCTTATTATTACTTTCAAAAATTAGACTTTGAAATCTGTTATAAGTTACAGACTTTTAATCTGAAACACATTTTCATAGGATACTTATTATAGCTAATCTCAAGTTTTGCTGCATTTTACTAACTCTTTTTGTTGAAATCAACATTACTTGACTTAGTTTACTATTTGTACCAGTGACCATGGGTGGTACCATTACCCTTTACCAGTATTTACCTTTCCAGCGGTTTTCTTCGTGGTTTGTTTAGGCCAACGGAGATGTCCGGAGTTGCCTGAGATTCAGAACGGCTTCAAGTTCTTTGTGTCTGGGGATCAGTTAGAAGAGGTTGCTAACACTGGCCTCGATTGCAAGGACGTCCGAGACGGAAACTCGTGTCACTATGAATGCGAGGACGGTTTTCGGATCTTCAATGGCACCAAGACCTTGAAGTGCAATGCCTGGGGAAAGTGGGAAGGCATAATTCCCTACTGTAAAAGTGAGAAAGCAGACTTTTTCAGTTCTCATGTTGCAGTGGAAGTTTCAGTTGTACACAATCTCATTATGTATATTATTTTGAAGTAAACGGTGCTTCGGGTGATAGACACCTTTGAGGACTAGTTGATGTTTTTTGATATATTATTTGCAAGGTTTTCGAACTTTAAGCGTGTTAAATTCCTGATTTTTCCACACTTAAATGTAGGTTCTCAAATCTCAGCAAGATCAGAAAGATATTTCAAGATGTCTGGAATGGACAGTAACATCGTTCTCTGGCAACGTTGGCTCTAATATTAATGCACTGACTGTGCACTGTTGTGCAATTTATATAGCGCCAATTCAAGGGAAACTGATGCACCTAGATTTGTGGCATGGATTAGCAATGCTTCTGTGACATGCAAAGCCATTGCCGCTTGGTACTTTACAGTCCGTTGAGTTGGCACGCTCTAAAATGTTTATTTTACAGTGGAAGATGTTAATTGCTTGCAGTGATCGACTGTGAGCCAATGTCAGAGACCTGGGCTAACAAATCACGGTTTGACTTGATATATGCAAATGGCACAACAACGTACAAGTCGGTCGTCTTTGCCAGCTGTTGGCCGGGTTTAGTCGCATTGGGGCAGACGACGTGGACCTGTGGGAAATCTGCAATCTGGTCAAGACCGTGGAATTTTGAATGTAAAGGTAACAAGTTAATTCTCAGTCCTTTATTCCATGTGTGGTGCACGTTAAACTCTGTCTGTAAAGTGATTTAATCTGATATTTATAGAACTTCACTGTTGTGAACCAGACATCAGTAATCAATGAGCACAGACCTCTCTGGCTTCTCTGATAATCAATCAATCACTCAACCAATCAATCAAACGAATCAATCAATCAATATTGCTTTTTTCCCTGCTAATGGTTGTCGCAGATGCAATGCTTACATTCACTGCTTGGTCTCTGCCATCCTAGTGATGACCTCTACCATTTAGGCAGACTGAGCTTACCCCCATACCCTAATTAGGACGTTATTTGACTTGTTCGTCAAGGTATCTGCTCAGCAGAGCTCCATGTGGCTCCAGCAAACAGTTTTAACAGTTTAAAATGAGTGTGTATTAAAAGTGACTGGGAACCCAATGCAGCTTTTTGTTGAAGTGTCTAACAGTAGCATTCATTGGATACATCAGTTTTTCGATCAACAATTGTGAACCACCACCAGAATCTGTGATACATGTCATTGCTGTTGTGTCATGCGTGTTGTCAGATTCTTTACTTTCTGAGCCTTTTGTTCCAGAGGTTTTCTGTAGTCCTTTGACGCCTGCGGAGTTTTCCGAGATGGTGCCGCCTGTGTGTGCAAACACGACGCAGCGCCTTGGGTTTGAGTGCCAGATGATTTGCCGTGATGGGTTCCGTCAGATCGGACCGGGCAACTACTCGTGCAATTTTGAGGGAAGGACGTTCTGGAAGCCAAGGGCGGGAGAGGAGGGCCAGACAGTCTGCCGAGGCGAGTGATGTAGAAATATTGCTGTGGTAGATCGCACACAAGCGCCTCTGGTTTTTATAATTATTTTTATATTTCATGAATTTTATTTCTGTTGTTTTATGAAGCTGTATTTATATAGGACAATGATAATTTATTATAAGGTATGATGATGGCGATGATGATAATGATGATCGTGATCATGATCATTATGACGATGATGACGATGATGAGTTCGTTGCTCAAAGGCAGGGTTCCTTGGTTTATACCATCGGGGTATAAGATGAGTGAGGTGGTTTCCCGTTGCCTTCCTGACAGACAGTTATGGGTGAGCAATTTGTCCAAGGTTGTTATGCTGTGACTTGAGATGGGTTCAAATCTGCCACCCTTCAGTTACAAGGCACTGAGTATACTGCTACTCCACCACGTCCCATTAACGTATAACATTAATATAAGGTATAACAAAATTATATAGCGCCAATGGTTCAGCTGTCATTCTGGTTGGGTGATCATATGCAGAATACCACCTGCAACACTTGGTTAATGAGTACCAACACATGGTAATAGGTTTAATATTGTATCCTGTTGGATTGGTGTAGTCATTTTCAGTAGCTGAATTATCCATGGATCTCTGCAGCATGACTCCTAGGGCTTTCCATTACCATTGTTTTGTTAACAGGTGTGTAACCCCTCAATTGTTTTCCTGTTGCTGATGTAACTGTTCTCTTTGTTCAGACATCCAGGCACCGGTCATAACTTGTCCCGGAGACATCGATATTGAAACAGACAATGACCTCGACAACTGCACGACCGTCGACTATGACAGGGATGAGCCGCACATATATGACAATTCTGGCAACCCCACTTACAGAATCGTCGGAGGAGAACCGGTGAACAAGACGTTCTGCTTAGGCCAGGCCGTGCTGACGTACGAAGCAGTCGATAAAACTGGAAATAGAGACACCTGTAGAAGAGTTGTTACTGTTAGAGGTTTGTCTGTAGTGGGCTGAATCATAATGCACAGAACGTAGTCGATTGTCATTTCAAGTCGACTCTGGTGAGTCGACTCAATCATGGCAGTGAAGAACTCACAGAAATGCCAGCAGTGATTTCCAAAGCTTTGAACAAACTACAAAGAGACTGACACTACTCTAGTGTCAGGTACAGCAGGAGTCAAAATGTTACAGTGTTTGAATTTGGTTGTAGTGTTATAGAACATATCGTAGCGAGTTGCGGCATTCGGTTGTGGGAGGCAGTCGTTCCGTTTTCCAAAGATCAGAGCCGGAAAGAGACAGATTCCATAGTTATGAATGTAGCTGGATGTGGAGCTAGCCACATAGTCATTTTGCCTGTTTAGATTAAAGCAATAACTATTGGATATTGTCCAATGATTGTAACTGAAGATACATGTATATGTAAATTGCAAAGGTTATGGTCATGAATCTGTAATTATGAGTGATAAGCAATGATGGGGAGCAGTCATATGTTGATGAGGGTTCTGAATTTAATGATGGGGAGCAGTCATATGTTGATGACGGTTCTGAATTTAATGATGGGGAGCAATCATATGTTGATGACGGTTCTAATTCAGGTTAAGGTTAATTTAATACTCGATGTTACTGTCAATGACTTGACAATGGCATCTTATATCAGTGACATAAGTTATAAGATTTGAAAATGCATTTTGCACGTTTGACTTTCTTGTGTTTAGAAAAAAGCGGTCGAGTCATTCGCTGTCCTGAAGATATCGAAATGATAGCAAACAGTATTCTTAGGTCACACGTCGTCTTTTGGCCGGAACCAGTTTTTCATGGACCTCAAGGCGACACACTTCCGTCTAACTGCAGCCATGCCTCTGGAACTGAGTTCAAGTCAGGAGTAAACACCGTGGTCTGTGCCCCAACGGTTACTTATCATGGCAGCAGCTGTAAATTTAAGGTCACAATATCAGGTAACAGATTTGCTTCTAATATGGTTGACAATTGTTTTCTGTTGTTGAATGGGAAGTCAATACATTGATTCAACTCTTTTACGATGAGCAAGCTCTAAAATGTATGAGAATACCAGTGCATCATGTTGCTAAAGGGTTATGCGCTCATATTTTAACATATTAGTAATATCTCTAGCCAAAAAATTCTGACTCTGTACAGATTCTGAAGTGCATTTCAGTAATCTAGATGACTGGACCACAGTACATTTGCCAGAGATTTCCTTGAAGACAAGGGCACATGACACATTATTCTACATATATTACAAATATAATGTATATATATATTTGCATGATGTCTATAAGTGAATTATTTATGATGACCTATAAATGCCATCAGCATGATCTGTGAGATATCTACTAAAGTCAGTTGATGACAGCTGCACAGATGAGTCACATGAGAGACTGTCAAATGAAATGTTGATGCTTGTGTCATCAGCATTAAAATAAAATTAACAAAAATATTATTGTACGTAGTGCTCCTAGTTTATTGGCCAATCTGCTTACAACAAAGTGATGTTGTCATCTCCCCAAAGCTAATAACTTTTTCGGCAGTCTTTTATGAATTTGACAGAGGTACAAGCATAGTTCTAATTGTCTTGACTGAATTGACTGATTCTTGTAAGAATCACTCATTAGGATAAATCTGTATATGAAGTTTTATTTCCATGACGTCTATAACTGAATTATTTCCTGATTACAGTGATGCATGTGTATACAAGGATAATGTGCTTATTGTAATTATCGTAATTGAGGTAATCATTGGTTTCATTATAATTGACAGATCCTCCTTGTCGTCTACCATTTCCAGACCGTATTCCTATCAATGGTAACACGACCTGTGGCCCAGATGCATCTTACGTTAAGTCGTGTTCAACAAAATGTTATGATGGATTCGACATGGACTCTACAATCGATAAGGTTAACTGCTTCTGGAATGGTTCTTGGAGCCTTGACCAGCCATGGCCAGAATGCTACCGTAAGCCTTTCTTCAACTTCACTGGGATTAGGAATTATTGTTTAACGTGTGTAATTTGTGTTCCTTTAAGTGATTTTTTATAGTTGTAATCCCTGTGTCTTCTTTGATTATTGAGTATGGTTTACTCACAAGAGGTGATTATTCAATTGCGCTATTTGTATTACAATGGCATGGTACAGTTTGGATTACCATTGTATAACTGCATCTGACTTTTGGAAATGTGAAGGGTAAAGCTAGACTTTCTGCACCTATTAGTGTCTGCTGACTGAATTGGTTGCTTGATGAGTGTATGCATTGTTGCAGTAATTCATCTGTTTTTTGTCATTCATTGATTATACCTATTACAAAGGCTATGTAAGATGCGCTTGACTCACTTGACCAGTGCCTCCTACGTTCTGTGATGGCGACTGAGGCGTATGTCATGCCAAGGTCGTAACAAGAAGGGCGCCAGTGGGGCCGTGTCCTAGGGCGTAAATGTGGAAAGGGCGCAAATTTCAGGATGGAATAACTTATTATTCCATGAAATGCAGTATTTTCAAAATGTGGGGCACCAGATTGATGCTAGGCACTGGGCGCAATTATAGCTCGGTACGGCTGTGTGTCCTGCGATGCCTCTTCCCGCTTGTCATCCACAGAAGCCATAAACTGCGCCCTAGACTACACCCGTTTACTCTCCCAGTAAAAGATGACAGAAATTTTATTTCCAGGATTCTTTATAAATTCAAATTTTTAGCTAAGCATAAAAGTAGGCTTAATTGTACCTGTCATGACCCTACCTGCCGATCTTGTTGCGAACTACGAACACTGACCTTTTGAAACTCACTACGGTTTGTCAGTTTGTTTCTCATTAAACGAAGATGTATTTACTTGGTATGGATCTACTTAGATTATTATTTTATTTCAAATTTTATTTCAAATTCAGTCTTTGATATACTGATGTTATTCATTATTTTGTTTTACTGACTGGCAACTTCTGTTTGACTGTCACATCAATTGTGGATATGGTGTGGGTGAATTTTTGACTATATAGGTGCCAAGATGAACGTTTATAATGGTCATGAAATTGAGTGTATGTGTTTTTGCGTAGTTTGAACTTTGCAACTGATGCGTTAATGCTGTCTATGCAGGTAGTCGACGACCCAATCATGCCATCACCAACAACAGAATGGTCGTCACCCTCAACGGTTCATGTACTGAACAAAGAAGACAAAAAGTTATTGACTCCTTCATCAGAAAGGTTGGTGTGGTTCTTAACGATCGACAAGGCCCTTGCAAGCCACCATACAGATGCTCCATCAAAGAAGTTAGCTTCAACTGCTCATCCAGTTCCAGATCTGAGAGTTCAGTTGGTGATCCAACGGAAGATCCAACGGAAGAGTCAGTAACATTGTTGTCATCAGAGTCACATGGGGAAAACTTCACTTTACGTCTTGTGTTAGAGGGTGAAGTCAATCCAGTCAATAGATCTGTGATTGTGAAATCGGATCAAATCAATCTTGATGTCGCTCTTGGCGATGTTTTTTTCGACCTACAAGATAAAGTGGCAGCTGGTCAGTTTTTCTGGCAGGTAGATGACCTGTTAGTGACAGCTGTGGAGATGAACGAAGAAAGTACAAAGTTTGTTGGCGTAATCTGTGAACATGATCAACTGACTAAACAGGAGGATTATTTTTATGCATGCCGTAAGTGTTTGAATCGTCTGCGTCATAACAATCGAATGGTTACCATTGTGCTGATATCATTCATTGTGGCTTTCCAGTCCACTTTTCATGATCTGATCTGACCCTGTCTGCCACACCTTCCATAGTATGAAACTAATGCATTGTCAATCCTTCTGATATGTAGAATGGTGACATTTATCTTTTGAACATGCATGCATTGGCTGTGGTAATCTGAATGTGTTATTGACGATTCACTGTAGATGAAATTGACAATTCACTGTGGTGAAATTGACAATATGCTTTAGTTAAATTGACAATTTGCCTTAGGTGAAATTGACAATTCACTGTAAGTGAAAGTGAAAATTCCCTGCCAGTTTATGTAACTAACAAGGAAAGGTTGCACAGGTTTTTGTTTGCTGTTTTAATTAACCAAATTATTCTTCTACCCCACATGCTTTGCCCATCTTAAGACCATTGTTGTTTGTAGCTCACATTCACTTTTGAGATTGATTTGACTTTGTATTTGTAAAAGCATTTGATGACTTTATTGGGGGTTGAAAGCATGGAACTCAAGCGAGAGGTGCTTTTGAGTGGGATTAAGGTAGCTAGATAAATGTGTTGTTACACTACCTTATATGCTGCTGTTGTTGTTGTAGTGATTTGTCCTGTTGGTACATATTATCTGAATGATTCTCACAATGCTGCCTGTGTTCCATGTCCACTTGGCTTCTACAAGGACGAGGAAGGCGGTCGGCAGTGTCGGCCATGTGGGCAGGACAGAAGCACGACAGGCCTGGGTGCCAGGAATGCCTCCGAATGTCTCGGTAAATGAAGTTTTAAAATTATCTATCTATCAAGACGCTTGCTGTCATTGTCTAGAATACACGCATTGGTTGTCAGAAGCAGTTTGTTTGTTTCATTGACTTTTGGGTGACTTACTGATTACTTCAGTGAACACTGAACAGGTACTAGCATCTCTCATAATGGTACTAACTCGTGGATGGACTTAAATAAATTAATTTCTGATTACTAGTTGATATGTTAATGATTGGCTGATTTTTTGTGTTGATGGATATATGCCTTGCATGATTAATGTATGAAATTGGTCATATCTGTTGTGGGGTTAAATTTTCGGTTGGTTGACTTTTTGACGGATTGGTTATCGTCTAGATCCTTGTCCTCCTGGTTATTCGTCATCAACCGGTTATGAACCATGTTCACAATGCGTGCGAGCGACATACCAGACAGAGAGCAGATCAGCGTCTTGTCTTCGCTGTCCGCTGAACCAGACGACACAGAGCGATGGAGCCACAAGCCTTGACGACTGTTTCGGTTAGTCGCTAGGGATGTTAAACGATAACTGTCAATTGTTCTTCTATTCTGTGGGTTCAGTACCAAGTGCTGATAGAGCTGTTCACCCCACTCGCCGAAAGCCTTAAGATCGGACTCAGGTTAACAAATTAGCTCTTCTTCAGTATTAATTTTAAATATCTTAATATATGCTTTTAGTCAAACATGCAAATCAAGGCCAAACTACACAGCAGGTGAATCATGCATTGATGTACTTCCAAGTAGAGGTTACAGAAACGTCTGTTACTGTCTACTTATCTAGCAGAGTATTGGATTGAGCAAAATTTCTTTTAGATGCTAACCTTCATATTTTGTACAACAAAAACAGATCCTATTTGACCCATGCAATCACGGGATCAAACTTAGGCCTTTATTATTTTCGTGTAGACTGAAACAGGTTGGATGTCAAACCCTATTTGTAGAGACTGTTCCTTGTGTTGAGCACAACAGAACTTGCGGACAACATGGATCCTGCATTCTTAAGAAGGGAGATGTCTCCTGCCTGTGCGATGTCGGCTTTGCTGGCGCTGAGTGCAGCACTGACGTAGATGAGTGCGAGAACTCACACTGTCAGAATGATGGTTCTTGCATTGATCGAATCGCTGGCTACGAGTGCCACTGCTCATCGAGTTTTACCGGTAACTCATTTATTCTGATGTTCATCATTAGTATTAAGGTTTCTGTTTCTGTTTGTGAATATTTGTGTTTCTGCTACCTTTAATCCACTAGGAAGGCTGTTAGTTTTTACGTATTGGATATACTTGTATGCATAATTGCATATAAGTATTACATTCTTTAGGAACACGTGCTGCTGGATCTGGTTGTTCCACAGGTCCTAGAGCAATGATTGAGTGGTGGTCCAATGATCTGCACTTATCTGTAAAGCTTTGGTCACTAGTCCATGAAAATAATAGTTTCATTAGTGCTATGCAACATAGTTGAGATAATTTGAGATATGAAAACTTAAAAGTAGCAGTTCAGAATGAAAATCCCACTTCCAACACAGGTTAAAATTTAAGGCAGCAGCTTTATTACTATATAACTTTATTCTTATCATTATGATAATAAAACATAGAAGTATAAGAGCCTTTGTGCTAGGACTCAACTAGTGGAGCTGTTGCTATTATACTTGTTGCTGTACTGGTGGTGCTGCAGACGAAATACTGATGCAACTGGTGTTGCCACTTCTGATGCTGTTGCTCCTGGTACTGCTGCTGTTGCTTATTTTACTGCTGTTGTTATTGCTGCTAAACTTTCTTCTAATGTTACTGAACTCGAAACACTGCTGGGTACAATAAATTGTTTGTTCCTCTTGTATTATGTACATGAATAATATTTGATGTACTTTTGATTTAGGTGAACGCTGTGAGATTGAGGTTGACGAATGTGCGTCTTTGCCTTGTCGCAATGGAGGATCGTGTATTGATGGCCGTGTCTCATATAAATGTGTCTGTCTTCCTGGATTTGAGGGCTCTAACTGTCAAGAGGACTTGAATGAATGCGTTGCAAATCCATGCAACAATGGCAGCTGCCTCGATGGAATTAACAGCTTCACCTGCTCATGTCATGGAGGATACACAGGTGTGCTTGACGACGAGTACCTTCTTTGTCAATTTATTTTAGTTTTCTGCTGAGCTGTAACTGAAACAAGGGTTTGCGATGGTCTATTGTTTATAGTGACATTGGACTATCAATAAACAGGCTGGGGCTTTGAATACCAGTCATGGTTGAGATTTGCTTCTAGGTTTATGCTCTGCTTTTGCCTAGTCAGCTTGGCTATGCTGAGTGCACTGGCCAGATGCTGCCAGTGGAAGGATCATATGGTTGAGGAGAGGGCTGACCACACAGGACCTCATATGCCAAGGCTAAGAAAAACAGAGTCTTCAGCACTTCATACCAAATTACCGATGGCTGCCTTTTCGATCTTGCTCAAGGGACTGCACTCCTTAATGTTTCATCATCATTGCGTGGCATTTGGCGATAGTAATAGAAGTCTTATGCTGCTCTTTAATCAAGTCTGCAAAACCAGGACTGCTGCAAGTCAGCTGCTTCAAACTTCTGTTTGTCTTCAGCGTGTCCTTAGTTTTTATTAATCTGATATGCTTCTTGAACACTGTCCTAATTTTCACTACATAAAGAGACAATATTTTGTATTTATTTTATTTATTCTGAAATTTGATATCGCCCTTCTTCCAACATTTTTTTTCAGAAGTGCACACTCCTCGACGGCGCAATTGCATTTGTACTGCAGAGCAATTGGTGTAATAAGGACTTGCTCAAGGTCCTTACACAGTGACGCCTCGGGCGAGGGTCGAACCCACTCACTCAGCGCACATTGAGCGTTACGGGCCAACCGCTCTGGCCAATCGGCCACCGTGCCACACAATGGCACATGGCTCCTCCCTTGTTTACCGAATGAGCACATTAACAAATGTTTATGTACTTAATAACTCATTGCTCTTGATGAGGTATTGCAGAGTTGTGAGGATCATTTCTACCAAACCTTGCTTTATTCCCTGTTGTGGTTGTGGTACTATAGTAATTGTAATTAAACATTTATATAGCGTGACTCAGAGATTCAGAGGTGCTCCCAGCATAAGTCAGTGCCGACACTAATAGTAGCTCCTGTGGTTAGTTGGAATGGTAAATTAATGTTACTGTTACATGTTGGTTGAGAAGATGCAGTGCTTGTCTTGCTATCCTTAGGTGACCTCTGTGATAAACAGATCGACTTCTGCGTTAATGAGACCTGCTTCAATGGCGGAAGGTGCTTAGGTTCTTCATCTGGAACAAGCTGTCTCTGTGCAAAGGGATATACGGGTGAATCTCTATACTTCCTCCTCTTTTTATGGACTTTGTGTGCATGGGTTATGTACATTAGAGCAGTAAAATACAATGGACAGGTGTATAAGTGGATCGAGGATATGCACTTATAATATATGCATGTTTAAGATATTTCATTTAAGAATTTATCCATTGCACCCTAATGCCTCGACATTAGGAGCTGTTACCAACATCATTTTGAGGACTTTTGCCTGATGAATTTGGGCACTTTTCAATAGATTTTGAGAAAAGGTGCTTCATAATTTGAATGACTAAATGAACGAATTAATTAATTAATGATCTTGATTTATTGAATAATTAAATATTTTCTTATCCAATAAATTAGGCATTTCATTTGTAAACATTTTGTGTGTACTTTTGTATGGTTACTTAAAATCATATATATTTATATATATATATTTATATATATATATATGTATATTTTCATGTAAAAGTTAAGTTATGGCTAAGTGAAACATTTTCATAATATAAAATGTCTTTTTATGTAGGGTTAAAGTGTGAAAGTGAAATAAACGCCTGTTCTTCGAATCCCTGTCTCAACCAGGGCATATGTTCTAAGGAGTTGGATACTTTCCACTGCAGGTGTCTTCCAGGATTCATCGGGGAAACCTGCTCCCTTGGTAAGTGCTTGTTACGCTGTTGGTATATGATGTCAGTCTGCCAGCCATCACAACAGTTTTTGCAACTGCCCGTAATAAGATAATAAGAGGTCAATCATTTATTGTATATGTGGTTATTTATCATTCTTATTAAGAAATTTTAAATTTCTGGTGCATGTAATCTTCCTAAATATAGTTATATTATTTTATATCCTTCAGTTGTTTTCACGTGTTTTGCCCTCATGAAGGTTGGTTGGTACTGTACACCAGTTATATTTAATTTGTACCCCTTTGGGGAGGAAAGAAACATGCAAATTTAATTATTTATTATTATCATCCCAAAAGCATTTCATTTTTTGAGTTCAGATATCAGGTATTACCACAGTAAAGCAGACTCTACTGATTTGTTGGATTTCTGCGTTTAAGAGAGCAAAAAAAGTTTGCAATTATATCACTTGGTCAGATACAAATATTTCTTGTAAAATATTTGTGTTACTTTTTAGTTGTGTCTCCAAACTTTGACCTTGTTTTTCCGGAGCCATCTGTTTCTAACTATGTGATGATGCGGCTGAGACTGAATGGGTCGTCATGGCTACGCCAGGTGACTGTTTGCAGCTGGATGCGAACTTCAGATGTACGGAACTACGGAACTGCCTGGTCATATTCTGCCGAGAGCAATTGGTTGACGGCCGACAGTGCCAATGTCCTGACCGCCTATGACTACGGAAATCTACAGGTTGGATTTTTCTTTGCCATAGGTTCTTACTTTTGGTGCTTGCGATAAATTTAACTTTACTTTTTTGGGTTAATGTTTGATTAACATTCCTGTTGATGAATCTGTTTTTGGGGGTGAAATGCTGCACTTTACCCGTGCATTGACTGATTTAAACTTTTAAGTGTCTTTTGTATGTTTTTTGCTCACTTGGGATTTAAAGCACTTTGGATGCTATTTTTTGGAAAATAATACATTTAAATTGAAGTTATATGAGTGATTTTTGAAGACTTTCCTCAATTTCAAGTTTGTCTTTGAGTGAGCTCTGCTATTCTGCTGAAGTCACTGTGAAATATTTTATTAAAGAAATTGTAGAAATTATTAGCAAGAACTTGTCTAAATTGACTACTTCTAGTTCTTTGTGAATGGTCATGTGGTTGCAACGAACCTATCGCTGAATGACGGGACATGGCATCATCTCTGCTTTACATGGAATGGGGAAACGGGCGACTGGGCTGCGTACATCAATGGCACACGCAGGCGTTCAGGTCATGACCTTGCCAGAGGAACAGACATCAATGCCAATGGATACCTCGTTTTAGGTGAGTAGCTCCTCTCTCCTTCTCTTCCATCTCTCTCTCTGTCTCTCTTTCTCTTTTTCTTCCGTCAGGTGCGTGCTGATGATGAGGTTTATTACATAATGGCTCCATTTCTGTCTGTCTCTGATGGTATCCAGGGCTGTTCTTGTGTTCATGTTATTTTCTTCCAGATCTTGTCTGACATTTTCCATCCAACGTCTTTGTCTGTCTTCCTCTACTCTGTGTTCTGAGGATGTATTAATATTTATTTTCATCATATGTGTATGTATGTATGACATATGTGTATGTATGTATGATGTATAACTTACAGTATTTATACCGTGCACTTTAAGCAAAATAATTTCTGAACGCATTACTCAGTAAATCAATCAATCAAAATTTATATAGCTCCCCTTCATACTCAGAGTTGCTCTTAATTGTAATGGAATATATCTCCAGAACCTTATTAACAGTGGGTGGGTTATAGTTTTATAGCACTATGGTGAAGTGATGAGTTGTCAGCTGATGGAATAATCTTGTTTTAAAAACTTCTTTGAGGCCTCTAAGCTATGACCATGCAAAGAATGTGTTAATCTGATAGGTGGCTTGAAAACCAAAGAACAGAGTGTGACATGGTTATTGCATAATAGTCAAAGATCTGTGCAAGGTTTTATGTGTTGTGACCAACTGCCTATAATTTGTTTACATCAGAATAAAGTACTTTCTCAGTATGAAACATACCTTGTCAAGCTGTATATAGATGTGCTCAAATGTTTACGGTGTGACACATTGTGGTGTATTGCTTGAATTGAAACTCAGAAGGGAAACTGTGAGCTTTTCTAATGGTAGTCAGCCTGCAAGAAATTTTAAATGCAGTTGCATGACTTCATCAAGTGGTGTATTACCGTTAGGCAGTGGTGCTGTATACTATGAATGCTTGAAAGTTATAACTACAGAAATGGTGAAATTAATACACCATAACTAAGGCAGTTTAAAAGCAGCGGAACCAAGCTATGACCTTACGTTAGCTCCTCCCACTTTCTCTTACATTTAACCTTATTTGATATTTATTTTAAGGTCAGGAACAAGACAGCATTGGAGGAGGCTTTGATATTCAGGACAGCTTCGTTGGTGAGCTGTCTCAGTTTGCTTTTTTCGGTGATGCCCTGGAACCTGATGCTATTGCCCGGATGGCTTTGGTTGGCTCAGAAGGATGCACGGCCATCCAGGGAGATGTCGTATCATGGACAAGCGTACTGGATAACATTAGAGGAAATGCTATCAGACGAAACACTTCTTGGTGCATGGGTAAGAGTTTGATGCTCATGAAATTAAGAAATGTCTCTGCGGTTCAATCCGTTATCTTTATTTAGTGATGATTCATGTTTATGTTCAGATGACTATTCTTTCCATATTTGCATCCAATTTCCTGGTGAATTATGTTGAGCCCAGACTTACATTTGATGCAGGTGATAAGGAAAACATGAATTCAGTGTTCTAATGGCAAGCAAGAAAGAGGCTTCAGAGTGGCTTCAGCCATCTGTTGGAGAAAGAGAGAGAGAAAGAGAGAGAGAGATGGAGAGACACACAGAGAGAGACAGACAGAGAGAGAAAGAGAGAGAGAGAGCGAACAGTACATCTCTTCTTGGTAACTGAGAGATTTCTCTAAAAATGTCAGTTTCTTGGGTTTTTCACGAGTGTAGTTGTTACCATTCTTATTCACCTCGCTGTTTGGTCCTGGCTTTCAGCCTTCTGTGATCATCCTTAACTGAAGAAAAATGAAGTTGAAATTGGGTTTCAATTGTCCACCCTAGATGAGAGTTTTGGTTGGGTTCAGAATGCATGCAGGAACCCACAAGTTGTGACTTTTCCAGCGATTACAGTTTAACGTGCTTGTGAATGAACCCATTATAATCACGAACTCTTACATCATTTGGGCTACAGAGACGCACCTTCTATGAAGTTGCTAGGTTGCACAGATACATTTGCACTCAAATGCTTTGTTTAAAAAATTTTCCTGTTTTTGTTTATAGATGTCAATGAATGTAACTTTGCTTCTTCGAATACATGTGTTGGTAACACACGCTGCCAAGACACCAAGGGCTCGTTCCTCTGCGTGCCGTGTGAATCCTTGGAATGCCTAAAGCCAGATGACAGTTCACGGCTATGTGCCACGAATCCGTGTCAGAACGGCGGCACCTGTCAGCCAGACGTTGGCGACTACCAATGTCTGTGTTCACTTGGCTACACCGGTCGACACTGCTCCGATGTAGCCGTTCACTTCTCTTGCAGTCCAAACCCTTGCCAGAACGGAGGTTCATGCAACAACAGTTTGGGCGGAGAAGCACGGTGCTGGTGCGTTGAACCATGGATTGGCCGGCACTGCCAAGTCCGATACAGGCGAACATGTGATGCCCAACCCTGCTTCAACGGCGGAACGTGTGTTCAAGATGAGACACTTGGTTACCGTTGTCATTGCCCATCGTTTAACCAGTCGTTGGGCCCTGACTGTGAGACCATCACAGCATGTGCTTCATCCCCGTGCCGGGCCAGAGGGACATGCGTCACTATCAGCAGTCCACCAGGGTACCAGTGTGAATGCAAGTCTGATTTCACAGGCCCCAGTTGTGAAGTTGATGTCATTGTTTCTACCACTGTTTCAGGTTTGCCACTTTCTGTTCAGCTTCAGATTACTAGTTTAAAAAGTAATCTGACAAAATTGAACTCCTCAGCACAGTAATTGCTGTAGTGGTCTCTTTACAGAGGAACCTCGAGGAGCCAGTGCCCCACCAACTGAGTTTGTAGCCCCACCCTATGTGGTAACCGGGTAACCCCTCAAATTTAGTCCACTTTTAGTTTTGATGAACCCAGACATTCAACTGGTTTTGGGTCAGGTTCCTCAGCCCCTACATGACCCTCCCTGTGGGAAAATTCCAAAGCCACCACTGGGTACTGGTAGTTATACCTTCTCTTGAATAATAAGATACTGTATAATAATGAAAACATATTCAAATAAAAATAATTTTGACATCAGTAATCAAGCAGATATATATCTAACTAATATTCTGTTAAAAACTTAAATCATGGCTGTTGCTTTTTTTAAATTTTGAATTTTGTTATTTGCATTTTTATTATGTGACTTTGAGATTTGCGGTTTCTGCAGTGTTGTCCTACAATAAACACATCATCTATTATGTTGCAGCTCTATGTTTAAATGTTGACTGCAAGAATGGTGGCACGTGTGAAATTGTCAATGGTAAATATGAATGCAAGTGCAGCAGAGATTACAAAGGCGTCTACTGCGATGTCCTCCGTAACACAGGTCAGTTCGACTGAATTTCTCTCAGAAAGATTTGACTTTTGCACTCCTTAATCGATGTCTGGTAATAGGATGCAATAAAGTGGTTAGAATGCACTGTAGCCTTGACCCAAATCGAACAGAGAGTCTAGTCTGACTGTTGGCCACACTAGCACTTACATGGTAACTGTATTGATACCAATGCTGTTCATGCATGCACTGCTTTCAATGTTGTCTGTGTGAATCTTGTCATAAGATGTTTTATTCACTTCCCAGTGCATTGATGTCTGTGCAGTTGCTGTCATAGTAAGATTCAGAAAATCTCTGTGACTAATGGGCATGGTGATAAGGAAGCAGTAGAGCACCTGCTCAAGCTAGCTCTGTGGCATCCATGTGTATGAAGTGTTAGCAACTTCATCTTTTTATCCTCGGCATTTTTTTAGTTGGCCAATTGCTCTCCCTCTCCATCTTAATTAACCACCAACCGACAATGTACAGCCACTGTAGGCTACTTCTTATAGCTCAGTTGAAATGTGCTGAATGAAGCTAAATAGAGATCTATTCAGATCTATTTATTAATCACATGGATTAAGATCCCTCATACTTTTCTAAAACCGTGTATTGAATTGACTGCGATGACAGCATCATGAACTTACCAGCAGACAGATATCAATGCAGTCTTAGCAAACCGATCTCCTGGATGGTGACCTGATTACAACTTGGGATGGTTTGCATGTATATGTGCTATTTGATGACTTTTGCATTATACACTGGTGGTATAGAAGTTGCCAAGTAATAATAGTAATAGTAATGTAGTAACATATAGTGACTGATGTCCACAAACATGGAGCACATAGCATATAATAAAAACCCATTATTTAGAAATCGACACGAGTAAATCCATTCCTAGTTATTAAGTCACAGTGAGGTGGGTCTCCTCGATCAGCTTTGTTTTATGTATTCTGTATGGATTGTTTGTGTAGGTTATTTGCCAGTTGTTCCTTTATTGAGCTTCTTTAATACTTGTGTAGGTATTTAAATTCTACTGCAAATTTCTTGCAGAGGTCAAAGTCTATCATGTTATTGTGAAACTCGATGAGCAGTATAACAATCGACTTCCATACAACGAGACATTCAAAGAAACATTTAGGCAACAGGTATAGTTGCTCATTACGATCTATAATCTGATTTTTTGTTAGCTTTCAGTTCTGAGTAGTAAATGTGCAGTGAAGGAACATTATAGTTTACGAATACGACAATCAATATTAAAGCTTTTGTGGATGTCAAGTATGATGCCCTTATACTTGATTTATGGTCTTTTTTATATGGTTTGGGTTTTGCTATGATTATTTTCTCATAATGGCATATATCAGTTCACTTATCAACCATTCTTTGATTTCAGATTCATCATCTTTATGCACCAAAGTTAGGGAGTGGCCGATTGCTTGCAAAAATAAACAACATCAGGTACATTTGAAGTTCAATTTATGCAATGTTATTTATTATACTGACAGTGTAAGATTCCAGCAGACATTGTAAAATGTATGGAAACACTGCTGGCACACCTCAGTCTGTCGATTGAACCCGGTGTTACACCTAAGAAACAGACGAAAAGAATTAGAAGACAATGGGATTAGAGCTTGGCTGTTTACTTCTACTGAGATGTGGAAATTTGTGGAGAAGAGTAGAACTTTAAAGTCTAGAGAATGTATAGACCTACCATTGTGACAACAGTAGGCCTACTCATCACCTTAGAACTACCTTGTGCTGTGACAGGTTCTGTGGAATGCAGTTTGGAAAACATTGTTCAATTGATTGAAATATGCATTTATGATGCAAGTGTATTTGAGAGAGTGTAGTGATTTGCTGATATGGCGATTAATTATTACAGGGCAGGAAGTGTTCTTGTGGAATTTGACCTGACGCACACCTACTACCTTGACGAGACGAATCCAGGTGCAGAGGTGATGAAGCGTACCTTGGAGGAGGAGCTGGTCAAAGGTCAGCTGGGTATCTACAGTGCCACCCCTGACGAATTTGTGTTTGTGGCCGAACAGGGTGGGTACAGCTTCTCTCTTTTATTTTCTTTCCTTTTTATCCCTCTTCTTCGTGTACTACTGTTTTGTTATGCATTGTCAGTCCAGCGCTCGTGAAAAAGCTCAGCGCTCATGAGTAAGCTCAGTGCTCGTGAATAAGCTGGTGCCCTGCGCTTAGCTTTAAAGTGGCGCTTTAGAAATTTGGAGATTACGATAATTGTTGATTGAGGTGATAATAAAAACATTTAGTTAAATGGTTATGAAGTTAAACTACAGTTGATTCACGATTCAGCTTATGGAGAGTGATCATATCTAGTTCTGCTTTGTACAGGGAACAAAATCATAGAAACATGCTGCTCATTGATACACATTTCATGTATCATTCTGTTTTCACTGGAAATAACTTCTGAGTAGTATGTAGTTCTCGTCAGGTGAGATTAACAGCAGCGACTTAAAGAGTAGGTGCAGATGGTGGGTGTACATGATTTAATTGTACTTCGTTTGTTATGTGCCTTTGTGTGGGGAGTGTATTATTTTAAGACCTCACAACAGTACACGATCCTACAACCGGTTCAGAATGGCATACTGATTACAAATGACAGTCTTAATTAAATTGAACTTTATATACCATACTCAAATTGTAAACTTAGAGGCTAGACAATGCATAGATGGACTTGTGTCCGCTAATTTCACAATTGCTCAACTACAATATTATATGAAGAAGGATTAACAGGATGAGCAATTAATTAAGTTTTGTCTTCTTTTGTATTTTTTAGATGTGAGCTCATCGAGCTCAGCTCTTTATGCTTCAGTCATTGTTGTCGCTGTCATCATCGTTGCTGCAGTCATTTCAGTTCTTGTCTGGTGGTACATAAAAAAATATCGACCTGCAAGGTGGGGATTGTTCTTCAGAGTTTGTGCTTAATATAAAACTTCTCTTTATCAGGACACAAGCGTTCTGTTTCTGCTAATATTGTGCCCGAATTAGTACTGTGTATGGGGTTAGGGTCCTGAAGTATGACAGTCAAACTTGTGCATTCATGCCAATTAGCCTGACAGGATGAACTTCAGTTACAGGTTTATTCATTCAATCACTTAATTTTACTAGTACAAAGCTGCTTTCCGAGGATGACATTTCAATCGTATTTTAGTGGTTTTGTCACTTCGGAGTATGCCAAGGATTCTGTTTCAATGGCAGTAGTTGGCCGTATCACTCAACACCAAAAAATTCTGCAGTTAACTTATTGTACTTGTCTATAAATACAGGAATATGCGTACCAAGCTGTCCAATCCAATGAGGGTGAGCAACCCTATGTACCAGGGTGATTTCTCATTATCAGTTCCATCCCCTCACACCAACATACAGGGTGAGCTATTACTTTGGCAAATTTTTTATTTCTATGCAATTTTAAATAACATTCTTGTCTATCCAGAGACAAATTCATGAAAACTGACAAATGTAACGGTTGGCCTTCACTTCAGTATTTAAACACTTTCTACTTTATTGTTTCACAGACTTTTTCTGTTGCACTATCTATTTTAAATGCATGCTTGCCTGACTTTATAATGCACCCTTGCTTCCACATAAGATACAAAATAAGTGGTTATTGATAGTTTAGGCTTCATGAACTGATTCAAACAGTCTTGGTCATGTATCTGCTATCACAAATACAATCACCTCAAGGATGGTTGGAATGTTGAGCAACTACAAGCAATTAATAAATTACTCTCTCCTTACAATTTTGTAGAGGATCTCTACTGCGAGCCAAGAGAGCTGCTGCCATATGCCACATCAGAGGACTCAGACAAGGACAGCGATCCAGGTGCCAGCTGCCAGAACAAACGCAAGAAGAACAACTGGCATCTACGCCAGAGCATTCCACTGCCTCCGAAGCCAGACGAAGCCCAGGCGTCATCCTTCTGCAGCGGACGTTCCATCGACGAGATGAACCGTGCCACGCCTCCTCCTCCGTACTACCCATCTCACGGCGGTGGACCTGACCAGCCACCCATCCCTCCTGCTAGAGACCTCCCAAGAAATCCAACCCCATCGTCATCCCGACACAACTATGCTAATGAGCCTCAGTTGGCTGCTGACTCGTGCTACTTCATGCCACTCAGTGACGAGGAGGCTGAACTTATCAAACATCCAGAACAGGTCTCTGACAATCCAGCATTTGAGATGGAAAGCGCCTATTTGATACCACGCCAATCTATAGAGGAGTCAGAAAATACAGAAGCCATCGAGATGACATACTTGACTCCGGTACGCGACACGCTTGCAACTGGTGATGAGGCAGAAGCAACCTCTGCGAAAATCAGTGATGCAGATATGTGCAATGATTCAAACGTCATGTATGCCATCCGAAGTGTGTCGTGTGATGCCCCAGTACCAGACGATGTTACAGGAACTGCCAGACAACAAACAGATTAAAGACAAATGGTTTCACATTGCAATTTCCATTTTGGAAGAATTCAGCTCTCTTGTGATGGTGTCTTTTGATGAAGCTGGAGCAATGTTGCCCAGATTTGGTTGCTACAAGTTCAACACAGCAGTAGCACAATTTCAATTCATGTGCCTGTTGAGCAGACTTGTGGATAGAAAACATCATAACCAAATAACTGTAGTGCCACTTATCACTTTCACAAGTTAGATACTGGCGAGATGGAATTCTAGTACATACTGGTGTTAAACTGAAACTATACATGATGTTGCACGACTTTCTACCAACTGCTGTCACCAGAGATAATTAATGGTGACCAGGTTCAGATGATTGACAGTTGGAAGAGTTGAGGAAACTCTGAATACAGTGCTACTGCTTCCAGGGTTCAAATCCCGGTGTGTGTTGCGAAACTGGAAGTGGTCTTCGACTGGCAGCATTTGGATGTAAATTAGAATCGCCCTAAATCTACAAAATCGCCCGAATGGAAATACATGTACTTGAACGAACCAGAATTTATCACCTACATCTTTTGTGTGTGAAACCAACCTGTGAAAGCTAAATTGAAAGTAGTTAGAAAGTTTAGCAGTATACTGTATATATAATTTAGGTCACGAGATAGATGTCACAGCAAAAATGTCAAGGACTGCAAGGCAATTGTGTACTTTTACTATAAATAAAATATAGCCAGGCTTCACACACCAACCCGTTTGCTTAAGGAAACTAATCTCTTTATTCAACTACACCTGTCCACCTTTAAAGAAAAAAATGGCTTCCATTGGGCAATAGAAATGCAGTGTTTTACGTTGTAATGGATACCACGCTGGGGTGCAAAGACGAGGAACCAAGTTCGATACCTGTATCCCATGTAATGTGGACTAGTCCTTCTTTCGCTAGGCAGCAATTCGACCCTTATAATAATTTGTCATCATTTGTTACATCATACTGTATTTGTAATCATACTGCTGTTTGCCAGTTTGAAATTAAACAAACATTTTAAAATAAATTATAAATACATGTAGTTGAACACTCAACCTTTCAAGAAGCAATGCCTTCACACAGCTCTACACAACCTAAGGCCACAAGGGAAATTCAGACAACAGATACAGTTTTGCAGATGTGTTTATTCTAAATTTATTCGCCTTTCACAATTGCTCGTCGCCAGTGTCAGAATCCAGATTGTCAGTTTCCTTGGCTTCAGATGTTCCTCCAACAACATACTTCACTCGTCGAAGTTTAATGGGTTGTGTGGTGCGCATCTGTCCATCCCACTCTCTAAGCAAAGAGAATCAACAGTGTGGACGATAATTGCTCTCTGAACATAAATGAGCCTGATAAGTTTCAAAACCTAAATGAGTAACCGAATAGATCACCACACACGAGCACAACATGACCATGTGTTTTGACCATGACCATGTGTTTTATTGTACCAAACATAAACAAACAATTATCATTTTAGAACAGAAGAACAAAATTGGAAGGGTACAATCGGGATACCATATAAACCCTAAAGGGACCAACTGGTCCCGCTAGCAGGGCCACCCTTACTAAAAGTTCAAGGCAGCAGGTTAAATAAACATAAGATAACATAAAGTAAACTAACTTAACTGGTTAACTAAAAGAACAAGAGTGACATACAGAGAGTGCAGAAAATTTTATCACACAAAATTAGAAAACAGGTAATCTTTAAGTTTAGATTTGAAAAGATAGTAGCTGCTAACACCACGTATTTCAACAGGGGTTTGATTCCAGGCAATTGGGCCAGCACATTTGACGGAAAATTTTCTTGTATTGGTCCTAACAAAAACAGGTCTATAATTTTGAGAGGAGCGTAGGCTGTAAGGATTAATAGTGGAAGTAAGGGTAAAGTAGTTCCTAAAAACAGGGAGCAACTGATTGTTGGTGTATCTATACATGAACTCGTTTAATTGCAGAAGTGTTATTTGGTCAAGCCTAGGTATTACAAGCTGACTGAAAATGTGGTCTATATTGTGGAGGTAAGACAGGTCAGTGATCACGTGCATTGCCTTCCTTTGCAGAGTATGTAGTCTATTTAGTCTAGATTGGTAGTTAGATGCCCAAATTAGATTGCAGTATGCTAAGTATGGATGAATCATAGTGAAGTCTAAGTTAGTTCGGATGTTTGCAGGTAACAAATAGGCAATTCTTGACAAGATTCCTATATTTTTTGCTATTTTTAGTGAAATTTTCATAATATGGTCCTTCCATGTGAGAGATTGATCAATATATATACCAAGAAATTTAGCAGATTTAACTTTGGGTATGGGGATGTTGTTAATAAGCAAATCTTCAGTTATATTGGGTAAACGTTTACGATGTGAGCAAAACAGTATATAGTTGGTTTTAGAAATATTTAGTGATAACTTATTCAAAATAAACCAGTCATTCACATGGGACAGTTCTTGATTCATGAGCTGGAATAATTTTTCATAAGATTCAAGTGAGGCAAAAATATTGGTGTCATCTGCAAAGAGGAAGGAATTTAGTAAGGAGGAGGCATTGGGCAGATCATTTATGAAAAGGAGGAATAACAAGGGGCCAAGGATTGACCCCTGTGGGACTCCATACCTAACAAGTTTTAACGTGGACAAGAAACCATTACATTGCACTTGTTGGTACCTGTTTTGTAGATAACTACGGAACCATTCAAGAGCCACTCCACTTAACAGATACACCATGTATGTCATAATCAATAACGGCGCCCCAGCAAATGGGAAATTGAGCTAGATAACTATGAACAGTGCTCAATCTCACAACACTGATTATGCTGGAATTTCAAGGCATGTGTATAAGTAATTACCAAGTATTCAAATATTACTACCTAAAGACAGCCAAGTTTTTGCCATTCAGTATGTCAGGGATTTCTGAAAGAAAACAAAAAACTTTGTCAAGAACAGGTGGAGTAAATGAGAGGAAATTATTTCATCGAGGTAGATCAGCTTAAAGCAGGAATAGCCATGTTGTTAAGTATCTGATTAAAATACTATCAAATGCATTACGTAATTGATGACAATATTCCAAGCTCAAACTCTTTGGAAGGTCTTCTATACTATGTACTTGTCTTTTATTACCTTCATCTTGTACATAAAGCTATATAAATGCTTAGATGCAATAGAATACAATAACCACAACCAAATGATGTGTCACAAACTTGCAGATGGTTCTTAACCCATTAACGACCAGCACGTAGTAAAGCGTTAAGGCATAATCAATAACACTGGTCGTTAAAGGGCTAAACAGTGACCGCCAGAGAGGCTTGAACCTGCACAAACCACTCTCACATATGATGTCATGTGGTGCCCCTCGAAGGACTCTGCACAGAGGCAGGCAAAGCAAAACGACACTTTCCTATTTCGATTCATGTGTGTTGCCGAACTGCTAACTATGGCATTGGCCAAATGATAATTAGTTGTAGCATGTGGTGAAGTGTACAATCCAAAACTAAAACAGTGAACTCACCTAGACCGATGCTTTTGAATTCATTTAATTCTCTCTCAATCAGTGATTTTTTCATCTCGATCTTTGTTGATCGATCGCTGAACACTCGCATTAGATGAGCTTTCGTCTTGTTTTCTGCCTCATGCTCCTTTTGCTCATCGTCAAAACGGTTGAGGTAACTGACATACGCAAGAAATCCAGATTTGGTAATGTAGGTAAAAATATCATCTTCCAGTGACCAGTTTCCAAATGGTAGACCTGGGTTAGCTAGCTTATCAAGAATTAACAACACTAATTAAAATCAAACTAAAATTAAATGAAGTTATTAGAACAAAGCAAAAATGTGAAAATTTTATTATGTTGAGCATCAGTACAGTTTAATACAACAGATGCATAACATTAATGGAATTGATGAGCTGCAGTGTTTGTTAGTTAAGACTAGTTAAGCTGTACGTTTGTACACCGTTTAATCTATTATCTTTTGCTTTTAATCTTCTCTTACCGGCTATCTCTATTCTATATAACATAGATCCTACTAGGTGGCCCTAACTTGCTGGACCTTTGGTCCCTAATTTGGTCTCCTAGGCTTATCTCAACTTCTTTGCTCACTCCATAACTACTTCTCTCCTTTTTCAAATAGAATTGATTTATTTACTACTTTGTTGTGGATTCGTTGTAAATTGTTGCATATAATGCTGATCAGCCAAACAAATTTCTTTGATAGATTGATGATTGAATGTGTTATCATTGCATAAAAGCAGAATGCAATGTTAAAGCCTGCAAACAAGCTTACCCCTCTATCAACTTGCATGACTCTGCTCTAGTATAAGATGATTTGGATGGGTCTAAGTTGGCCAGAAACCATGTCAACTTGTCACCTATAAAAAAAATTCAAAAGCACTGTATTGATCAATTTAAGCTCAGTAGGAACCCAGTGTTAACATTGCAATGCATTGATGCCTGAGTTTGTAAATGAAATTAAACCAGGTCATCTCTCAACCAACTGTTAGCTGATTCTGCTCACATGCTATAACAATATCCATTTTTCATTCCAGTTCATGGTCACCTTCTATTAATTCGACAGATAATCGTTTATTTCTTTCATGAACATATTCACGCCAGTCCTGTAACCAGTTTACCACATTAACGATGAGAGTGTACAAAAATTGACTGGGAAACCAATGCAGGCTGTTGTTAGAGCATTAAAACCAGTAAATCCAATCAATATGAAGTATAATTTATTTGGAGGATTTATATAGCATCCCTTCAAGACATCTACTCAGAAGTGCTCCCGACCCTACCTCGGCTAAATAGGACAGTATTAAGATTAGTATAGAACACGGTTGAGTGTCCCTGAGCATAAGGTGGAGTGTGACAGGGAGCCCATTCCAGGTTGCAGGGCCCGCAACCGAGAAGGCTCGGCACTGCCTTGTGGAAGTCTGAGAGCGAGGGACAAGAAGCTCGACCTGTAGGGATGAACGTAGGAAACCTCGGCGAACCAATTAGTGAATAAACAACAAATTGATTCTAGGTTGAACATAGTTCATTCAGTATTTCCCTAGGTCTTTTTGAGTATTTCTCTTACCATACATCTACATTATGTTTACATCTATAGACACTCCTTGATAATAAAAACCAACATAAGAAAACAATTTCATCAATCATACCTAGGGCCTCAACTTTCATCTTCCTCTCTTTTTGTCTCCTAGAAAGACACAAACAGAAATTTAATATCATCCAGATTTCACTAATAAAGTCAGAATCCAGCAAACACAAACAAATCAACATTGACCAAAAACTATTGTCAGCTTAACCAATGCATACCTGCCATTTTCATCTGATGCACAGTATTTACATCTTTTGCTTAATACATGAAAGTTACGTTCATACAAGCATATGTAAATACGTATGCATGGAAATGTACGAACACACAATCATATTTAAAGATACATTCACGTATGTCCAGTTTTGCTCATCAACAAGTCGATTCTAAATAAGTAAGCTAGAGTAACTACTTCAATGTGCATATTTTTATTCGTTTGATTGTCTTGCGAGTTATCAATATTGACATGGTTCAGTTACTTGTTAACTTTTTCATCACGATGCATTTGTCTTGAAAGCTGAGCAGCAACACGGCTGTTGGGATGCACAACTTTTTCTGTCTTTGGAGCTTTCGGCTGAAATGTAATAGACGATCATTTCAACAGACAATCTATAACCTAGGCCTAGAAGTAATGCAAGCATAGAAGTTTTCATCTGAATTTCTCCAATAAGACAGTTCCCTACGTACACTCCTAAAATTAGTTGGTTCAAATACATGGTTTGAATTGGCAACTGTTAGATGCCAACTTCAACTACAGTTCATTTGCAAAAAATATTACTTTTAGTAATTTTTAGATATTTTTAGTCTTAGCGTAAAATTCAACGAAAAACAAATTGCACTGTATCTCTAAACTTATTTAACACCAAACCTACCATCTGGAATGAACTTCCCATACAGATCCGTCACCTACCTAAGAATTCCTCATCTTCATTTTACGCCTTTCTTAACACTGTCCTTTTCAGCCGATGGTTCGGCCGGGAGCGCCTTTGAGCAGATATCTTGAAGGGGTGCTACGTCAAGTATTAATGATTGATTGATTGACCAGTCACAAACCACTCAGAGGTGCTTCCAGTGTGAGAGACCCCAAAAAAATAAGCAGCTAAAGAATGCATACAAAACAAAGAATAATATAAATTTCAATAAATTTGAGCCTGGCCTCCCTGGCCTAGTTTTGCAAATAGCTAAAAATAACTTTTTTCGATAAAATAAATATTTTTTCAGCAAATAAATTTAGGACTAACGAAATTACTTGTAAGTTATTAATTAAACAATAACTTAACATTCCATTGCATTTTCTTTAAAATAATTATGTTAAGTTATATATTTTAATTTCTTTTGATTGCATACCCCAGTTGATGTGGCACCAAATCAGTAATTTTCCCACTTGAATTGGGTCCACCCACTTTCCGGTAAAAATTAGAGAGTAAAGACATTGTTGATAACTTCATATTTCAAATTTTATAACAAGGTTTTACAGTTTTTCACATATAGAGTTATTAAATAATAAATACATTGTTATAGGCTAGAGTGCGTTGTTACGCTATATGAAGGATATTGCTATAAACTCTGCACTGACTATAGATAGTTCACCGTAGCTGTGCACGTAGCAGGTTTACTACGTTTTGCCTACGAATGGTACTCGCTGGTAGTGGTGGTGGCGCTGCATGGAAGCAAAATACGCAATTGTGTACCAAAATAAAAATAAAAGATCAATTTTTAACTAAATTATGGATCATCCTTCAATGTCTTTCAAATAAACATCATGTGCGGAACATGAGTATTGCCGCTATTGCTTACCAAATATGCAAGGCTAGCTCCTCCACTACTCTCTGGCCAGATTTGCCGCTACTATTCGGTTCGTACCCGGATCCGGCAAATAGTTCATCCAAATACTCGGATTCGGTACTCGGTGGAAATTGTCTACTCGGTTATGCCCTACCTGGTACGTGTACGACATGTCGCAGGTGATATGATCCAGGCGAATAAGAAGGACCATTTTGCTTTTATGGGTGTGTGAGAGATGCACCATAGGTTTTTGACCCTGGAGACCAGAAAGAGGGCAGCTGCGGGGTTCAGGAATCCTTTACTGCGTGTCCCAGGTGTTCCTGAGCCAGCGGCAAAGGTTTCGAGTCAATAGCTGCAAAACTTTGGAAATGCACTGCCGGACAGAGGGACACACAGAAAGTTTTCTTTATTTAAAAGATATAATACATTTATTTATATATATATTATAATAGTACATAAATCATATAATATACATATATATACATATATACACATAATAGACATATATAAATATATATATATAAATACGGGTGTATATGGTGGGGAGGGGGTCTAGAAAATATGCACGAAATCAAATATAATTGTCTAATTGACGTCCACAATACAGAATATGCAAATCAGAACTGTAAACCTAATCACAGACTATAATCCTGCTCAATCAATGTATGTAACATTAAAACTGTCTCAAATGCAAGTGTCGTTAGTGTTTTATTTCTTCACAACAGTTAACAAATCAAATTTGAAGCTGTTAAATATTATGTTTTACAAAAATAAATAGCCTGTGGCAGTGCATTTTTCTAGGGAATAAGGTGCTGGAATGCGTAGAAAAAGGTGCCGGAACGCATCCTTAGGCCCCGAAAGAACTTTATGACGCTAAAATTAGTTACCAAATAAAATTAATTTTGATAGGACACAATGATTACAATCTTAATATTTCATTTTAGAAGATAAAAAATTGAAATTGTAAAGCTTTATTTCCAACTCCAGAGCTTTTGCACAATTACCACTTGTATTATTAATTGGAAAAAAAGGTGCCAGAATGCTGGAACGCCAGAAAAAAGCCCTGACCTGTGGTAAAATCAATGTCTTATAGATGTTTTCAGCTATTTAACCTTTGAAATGGGGGTGGTAGAGCTCGAGTGTAGGACAAAAGTCCCCCGGACAAAAGCCCCTCCTGACTGGGACAAAAGCCCCCTCAGTGTACGCCATAAGCTCGCCCAAATTACATATGAGTGCTTGTATATGTGTGCATATGATGCATGGTTGTATGCACAATATGTACATGTGCATGGATGTGTCCATGTCGTCTAAGTGTTACTAAACCTGTAAAATATCTATGATTATCGCGTGTCACTGACTGACTGTCACCATCTGTAAGCATACTTACGAGCTGACCTTCACCGCTTGTACTCATAGATTATCATCCATATAAAGGTATTCGCCCACTCTCTCTTATTAACAGGAGATGTTTATCACGTGTCGCTGACAGTATGCTAACCAACTGTAGTCTGAGCTGCTTACTAGCCGACGACCTTTACAGCTCATTAAGGCGTGTCACGGACTGTACGCAGTATTTATGCATCTAGCAAGATAAATAAAGATTCAGAACTGGACTCACTTTGTCTCCTATACACTATAATTAGTTGCTTGTTTTCATATATTTTACATAATGGCAGCTAAATATATAACTTCATATTTCACACTAGGAGGCTTTTGACCGGGGAGAGTAAATGACCTACCCAAAATCTGGGGGGCTTTTCTCCAAGGGGGCTTATGACCGGTGGTTTTTGTCCAGGGGGCTTTTGTCCGTTCCCCGTAGAGCTCAAGTGTACACACGCATGGAGGAGGGATCCACGAAATGTACGCGGTGCAACAGGGGAGGGGGTCCGAAAATTCGATTTTGTTTTGTGTACGTAATATATGGATGGAGCCTTTCATTCAGATGCTCTCCCTGAAGGCTGCTGAAATTGCTGAGCTACAGTCGAGGCTGCAACGCACAAACTGTGTGCATATGGATATCCCACGGCATTCAGAATAATTGACATTTTAAGCATTTCCGTGAAATTGGCTTTCGTGAAACGGAGACACTTAGAAAAATTCCGCGACAAAACGTGACTAGGCGATAATCAAAGAATATATCACCAAATACGCAAAAATTTTAAATAAACAGCAATTGCAGAAAACAATTCTTTTTCCTAGAATTTATACCAACACATATTCGTAAACTAACCATGATTATATAAAACACAGTATATAAAATACTTTTTCACAGTTTAAGCGTAAACATGAAAGTTATAAATGACAAAAACACCAGATTGAAAGACTACGAATAACGAACTGTTGCACAGATATTTTATAGAGCTATCCAGCTTTCATACCTCCTTAAGTTAACAATGTAGATGTGTGTGTGTGTAATAAGTTTATTTAACGACACATCCATGACAAGGATGATATACGTTAAAAATGTAGAGGACTATTGACTATATATATTGTACAGCAATAAATTAGCGCCACTGGTAGTACTCGGCCAGTGCCGTCCCAAGTCTGGATAAAGGAGGAGGGCAACGCTAATGGTCTTTGTTACCACACATTGTCGTTAAGCTACAACAACAACCAAGTGGCGCCGTAAATAGGAATGTTCCCACAGAGCGAAGATTTTTATATAAATCTAAATCTGTTCTTATCTCAAGCGCCGCTATCGCAGGGCACCAAGTTAATGTTTCTGCACAAAAAAGTACATTGACGATTATGCACTTCAGAACGTGCGGTTTCAAAATTGAAATATCGCGAATATGCTGAGGTCAATATTATATAAGTGATATTATTAATAAATTTGTAACGCGCAAAGGTCACACCTAAATGTGAATCTAAGGCGCGGATAGTCAGTCACTAGGAAAAGATGCAATCAGATTTCCAAATCCTTGAAAGCCAAAGAGAAATAATGAGTTTGAGTCGCTTTTTAAAGGAAGGAAGTGAATTTGAGCTACGAAGAAAGAGTGGCAGTCGATTCCATTCCGTAGGAGCCGAGACGTGACATGCACGAGAGCCCTTAACTGTTCTGCATCGTGGTTCAATTAAAAGACCTGTACTTCATGATGGTAAGCAACGAGGAGGAATGTAAGGAGTTAGTAGAGCATAAATATAGGTAGATGTACTGGTGATGATGGTTTTGTAGGTCGAACAAGCTAACTTAAATTTGATTCTGAATTCTAGCGATAGGCCTAAATGCTGTAAATAATAACTTAGCCACTGTACCGTAAATTATGTAGCCTACTTCTTTCAACTATACTTAACTTTTTATTTGGTAGGCCTATATCTGGACGACTTTGGTATCTGTGGAACGATGCAGCGCTCTTTACGAAGTAGCACTAATACTAATAGATAGGAGATAATCCTTCTGAGCATGATGTATGACGTTAAGATAACAATTGGGCTAAAATTGTGCTAGTGTATAAATTATATATGCGTTAACTGAATTAAATCACGTATGTGTAGTTTTGTGATAGTGTTTTACTTCGTATTTGTTTGAAATTTAATTTGGGCAAATTACTTATGAAATCACGTTTAGGTAATAAGAAATTGACTAATTTACTATCAAACATTTTATTCAGGAATGACTTTAAACCTTCAATTTGTGGATTTCGCTACAGGGAGAAGACGCCATTATACGCGTCTCTAGCACTTCTTTATCACTCGTTCACCTAAAATTAAATAGTTAGTAAAAGTGTTGAGCATGAGACCAAAACCTCAAGACCAAGATCGAGACTTCCAAGACCGGGTGGTCCGAGATCAAGACCGACCGAGGGTCCTAGACCAAGACCGATACTCTTTTTTTATAAACAATTCAATTTATTAAGACGCTAAAGCGGAATAATACGGAGCCCCTAAAGGAACACAGAAGTAGAATATTTTTTCTCGTGCGCACGAGATACTAACTCGTGCGCACAAGTTATTAACTCGTTCCCTCGACTTACTAACTCGTGTGCACGAGATAACAACTCGTTCCCTTGACTTACTAACTCGTGTGCACGAGATAACAACTCGTTCCCTTGACTTATTAACTCGTGCGCACAAGATAACAACTCGTTCCCTCGACTTAATAAGTCGTGCGCGCGACTTATTTGACCAGTAACAGGCCGACTTTCTGTGACGTAAGCAAACTTCTATTTCGGGGATATAATGGCGTCGCTGCAACAATTGGCAACAAGGTTGAAATGGGACAACCGCGATTTGTCGTTTTAACGTCCCAAATTCCACAACACAACTCATACGATAAATCGCGCAGGGATAACTCTATCTGATATTGTCAGCATTTTAGCTCTATCAGTCTGAACATCATTTTCATTTTCGCTTTCATATTCGCCTGCAGAGTGATATCCTCAGTCTGGCACACGCTCAGCGTACAAACGGCATCACAAATAACATTGGAGCTTTAAATGCCTTCCTAATAGGCCAAAGGCTTTCACACCACATGTTATACACCCCTATAGTAGTAGTAATCGAAATCTCCAGACTTCTAAAGTGTCACTTGAAAGCTATGCGCAGGGCACCAGCTTATTCAGGAGCGCTGCATCAAATCGAAAGGGTTGTCCAAATGATAGTCCCTGGGAGGTCAGAGTTCAGTTTCCAGGAGGTCAGCATGGAGACAGAGTAGCTGTTAAGGAGGGCATCGCTTTCGTTGAGGAGTGACAGATGTCAAGTAATGAGTCTCTGTAAGAGTTATTGAAAAGGTGAGATTTAAGTTTAGAATGGAATGCCCGAAACACTCTATGTCTTAGACATTGTTTCGTTTATAGATCTGTGTTTCCACATAAATACTATAATAGAAGTGTGTTTATGTCACAGAAAAGTCGGCCTGCTATTGGTCAAATAAGTCGTGCACACAACTTATTAAGTCGAAAAAACCAAAGAAACCAAAATGGCAATATTTTGTTTTTTTGGGTTTTTTTAAAATATTTTTGTTCAACTTACTAATATTACTGTTATATTACTAATTGTGTGTTATTCAGTCCAAAATCAAGCTAAATTAATTATTTAAACGAGTTAGAGCTCTTTTTCATGCTGTGTTTGATGCTTTTATAACAAAACTGTTGTGAAAAAATCGAAACCCACCCACTCTGGGTGGGTAATTTTGATATCATGTTCGGTTTCAGTGACCCTTCACTTTTTATCTCCCTTTTCTGACAATTTAAAACTGAGTTTGCTTAAGCTATATTAGTTAAACAGAAACAACAGCCAGTGTAATTTGATATAAATAAGGAGTATTAAGGGGTTATCTGCATGCCAATACAAATTATTGAGTCAAAATTTTGCTGTAAGGAGTATAGTAGAGATTGAAACCTGCCTCAGTAGGCATGTCCAGAAAGGGCTGTCTGGACCACAATTTCTATTTTTGAGGCCCATAGAGCCTTGACAAAAGACTTCACAATTTGATAATAAAAGTTTGAATTTGGCATTTTTAAGACTTAATGAGCATTGTGTGATGTTCATTACTGTTAATGATGATAAAAATTAAGTTTTTCTGCCTGGTTTCACTGTTTGTATGATAGAAAATGCAGCATTTAAGAAATATATTTGCCAAACCTTTCATTTGGTTCATGCACTATGCCCTTTCCTAGATCCCTATCCCTATTTTGCTCAGGCGATTTTGGCAGTTTTGACACCCTGGCCTGCCACGTGCTCTAAAATATTGCTAATGGCCCGCCATTAACAAAAGTTAAGAACCACTGCCTCATAATAATGATCACTTGATATTCAGTGCAATATTCAGCAATAAGGAATTTTCTGTGAGACATGCTGAACTGCAAATGTTATATTTATTGTCTATTTAATGTCAAAGGTTTTGCTATCTTGTTAGTGTTTGTGTAGTTACATCTGAAAGATGACGGTTGAATATGCGCAAGACATAGCCACGGTTAGTGTGGCAGGTCTCTTCAAAATTCTTTTCAGGTTTGTATAGTTTCTCCAGTCTTTATTTCACTTTCCAAGATGGAAAGTGTTTGCTAGATTTGCAATTGACGTCCACAGACGAACCTTAGCTGATGTATTTGACTACTTAGATGGCTGATTAAGTACTATGCATTTGATGCTGACATTGAGAGTTTTGACTTTGATTGACTAAATAAGTCTTATGGTTTTCGAAATCTTTGGAAAATTCTACTCAAGTGTCACAAACATGACTCATAATGCTTTTTGTGTATCTTAATTTAATAATGATATGCCATATACTTAGATGTTATTTTTCTATGTGACCGAAACTGTCTTTATCACACTGCAATACTGCACAAGCCACATGCTTTGACGGTGAGGCTTATGGTATATGAAACTGATGGGCATTCATTATTCGACGTATTGCTGTCACTATTTTCCAAATGTTTGTGGGCATACTGGTCAACTTATTATTTCCTTGTGTATTTATATTGTTTTTTATTTGCTTTATGCAGACTGGAATAATATAAAACAAAACAAAAGTTACTAAATTAAATGTAATGAAATGCCAACATTTATGATGCTTTCGATTCAGAGGTCATCGAGAGTCGCTGAAGACAAGATGAATTTTTATATGGCAACTGCATACATCTAGCATGATTGTGCTTTAATCCTTCAGTTATCCATTATGGCCAGTGTTATGCTAGCAGTGTTATTTTAGTTCAGAAAATAATTTTTATTTAGTTCAGTGTTTTGGTTTCATTTCTGATGGCTATTTTCGTTTTAGTTTAGTTTTCATATATCAAATCGTTTTAGTTCAGTTTATATTCATCAAATCATTTTAGTTATGATTTTAGTTTATGACTGTCTAATCTTTTTCATTCTCGTTTTGCCTTTGTTCAAGAAAACAATAATAAATCAGACTACAGCCTCTCACTATTCATTATCCATGAGTAATAAGGAATGTTGCTTATCCAGTAATCTTATAAAGCGTTCATGTTTAACTTTTAAAAAAGTTAGCATTTCCAAAATTTCGGAAGTCCACATAAGGAAAAGATCCTTTCACCACAGTCTAAGCCTGGGAAGCAGGGGCTGCAAGGAAATCTTCAGCTACAGGAGTTAATTAAGTTAAATCTTTTCATGCAGACCAAAATCTGAAGGCATTGTATCCGATATACTATGTCACCTCTCATAAATATCTGTCCATTTCTTCTTGACTTTTCCCCATTGATTCCTTCAACATCATGTTTAGCTATGTCACGTTCGTTCAACTTTACTGCCAGAAATTTGAACTTTTTTAATGCTCCAGATCCTGATGCTTTATTTTCAATTGAAAACCTGAATTAGTGCAAAAGGATAGAAACTGATACTTGTATTTTCTATAGCTTCCGTTCAAAGTTTCAATAACGTTTTCGTTTTTATTTTGTTCTACGTAGAATCTTTTTAGTTATTATTTAGCTTTAGTCCATAATTTCTTTCTTTTCTCGAGAACAATTACCTATTCAATTTGATTCTAGTTCTAGTTTTGTGAATGAAATTATATGCAATGCTAGCAATACTTTGACCTTTATTTGTTGTTTCAGGTGGAATGGAAGCATCTATAAATTACTATGGAAGGACTTTTTGCTCTTTCTTGGGATGTTCTATGGAGTGAATTTGGTATTTAGACTAATGAATCCGGTTCAGCAGAGGTAAACCGTTAGACATTTAACGACCACCTGCATTGGTTTTCCAGTCACCTTCAGTGATGTAGTACTCGAGTCCGGCGAAGGACTCGAGTCGAACTTGAGACCGATTTTCGGAGGTCTCGGACTCGGAGTGACTTGGACTCGGACTCGAAGCCCTTGACTCGAATTTTGACCTTGTCTCACTACAGATATTACGTGTGCTCACTGCTTACTTACTTACAATGGCTACCATTCTAACCTAGATTGTATTTAGAGTTCAGTGTTCTTGGCCAACCTCCAGTTAGTGTGTGTACGTTGTGTAGTGTGTTCGTGGTGCATCCACTGCACAACGCTGCATTGGAGAGTGGGGTATATGTGATGTGTTGAGCCATAACAGCTGTAGGGCCAGCCCCCTGGGACTGGGAGAGGTCATTGCTCTGACCTGTGTTCGGCAGCGGTCGGGGCTCTTTCTAATTATTATAGCTGTGACCGTTGTTCCTTTGCCTTCCTTGCGCCCTCAAATAATTATTGCCATGTGTCTTCCGTGTTGGTTGTGGGTGGGGTATTATTGGGGTGTCATAAACAGAGATAAGAGATAATGGGACCCTGTGTTTCAGTGCCTGCACTCCACAACAAAGACTTAGGTTTTGTGCTCATTAAATGTAATTTGGATAAATTACAGTAACTCTTGATAAATTGTACTATTATGTTTTTGACATCCTACGTTTATTCCTTGTGCTATAACATATATTGAACTGTCGATTTCCAACAAGACCTTTTATTGTGTGTTTTCGTGTACTTGGACTGGGACTTGGACTCGAACAGTTGGGACTCTGGCAACTCTGGACTCGGACTCGACTCGGACTCGGCATAGGTGGATTTGGACTCATCTCGGACTCGGCTTAGGTGGACTCGACTACATCACTGGTCGCCTGTGGTACACGTTCCTTGTTACAGTGTTAAATATACAATCAATCAGTCTGATAGTAAGTCCTTTAGAGGGCAATTGGGTTATTGTTTGAACGCCATTTTGTGTGATGTGTTGTGCTTCCCGCCATTTGTTTGCATTGAAACTGTGTTCTCTTCCTTTTGGTTTGCACTAGGTAGTTAATGATGAAAGTGCTAAAGACTGCAACTGAGTAAGATATTTGGTAACAATTCTTGTTGTGTTGCATTGCATTAAGTCATGGTACTCCAGAATATGTGGTAAAGAAATCTCTAACAAAAACGTGCAGACAAAATTGTTTAGCAGCTTTGTATGTGTTAGCTAGGCCTAAAGCGTCAGGCGTACAATTTTGTTTGTTTGACAAAACTGGAATTTCACTTAATGAAAATATTAATACATATTGTGAAATCGTGATCCATCAAATATCGGCAACTTTGAAGCTATTATGTTTATTTGTAATTTTAGTCTTGGATTTCACGTGCATATGTATCTGTTTTTATTCCAGTCACTCTGCTTACTGGGTGGTTTCTGTTGTACCCTGAGTATCTGATCAGTTGACCTTTTTTCTTGCAGCAATTTCTTGTTTGTTTCTGAGTACTGCCAGAAGTTCAGTGGTCTCGTTCCTGTCAATCTTGTCCTCGGCTTCTATGTCAGTCAAGTCATCACCCGCTTCTACGCACAGTTAAATTCGGTGCCTGGGATTACGCGCCTTGCTGTCTTTTTGTCTATGCACATCAACGGCACAGACGACAATAGTCGTCTCATACGACGAACGATTGTGCGCTATACCTGCCTCAGCAGCATCCTCACAATGATCTCAATCTGTCCAAATGTCAAGAAACGATTTCCAACCCTCAAGCACTTGACAGATGCAGGCAATTTGTTTTATTGATCCTTTGAGGTTTTAATTAGTTCTAACAATTTTTCAGCAAGTGCTGTTTTGCACTGTCAGCACTTGACCTTATCAAACTTTAAGAAATGTTAATTTAGGCATGAGAACTATATATTGTGTTGTCATGGTGATTGTTAAATGAGCCTATTAGCATTTTTATGAGCCATCTTTTTCTGCTTTGCTAGAATGTGTGCCAGTCAGGGCCATTAACAACACTGGAAAAAAGTATTGCAACACCAATACCAATACTTCATCAAAAACAGTATTGCAATACCAATACTTTTTCTTAAAAATATTGCAATACCAATATCAATACTTTCACCAATACTTTTCGACTAGCGAATTTCATGTTTATTCACACAAAACATGTGCTAAAGAAAAAGCAGTATAATTACAAGGTTAATTTTACATATAAAGCAGTATAATTACAATTATTATTTTCACATAGCAAAGATCAGTATAATAATTACCATTATAATTTTTACATAGAGAATCAGAATAGCTACAATTATTATCAAAATTATTATTTTTAAAATTGTGTACTACTCAATTAAGCCTGCTACAGGATGGCCTATAGGTAATGGGCTTGCTCAGGTATCAAGCGGTTGACTCCCTGTAACGACTCTGGGCAAGTTGTTTGTGCACAAGTGCCTCTGTCACCAAGCAGTAATTATATGCTGGGAAGTAAATAGCAAGTCCTGTGATATATCACTGGCCCCTTGTCCAGGACCTTGGGATTCGTCCATTGCCGGCTGAAGGGCCTAAGAAAAGAAGATGAGCACCTCTCCTGCATTCCGTATGGAATATAGGCTGACTTTGCTACTCAAGGATGTGCTTAGAGGGGAAAATACTATAATTATATCCGGTCGTTTCCGTATTTATAGATTCCTTCCATTCACTCCATAGTACATAGGTTACAAGAAGAGACAATTTTCTGAGTGTGTTGATTTACTGCTCACCATTTCTTCATCGCAAATATTTCAAGTGGAAGAGAAATATTATAATTTATTGTTACGGTGAGAAAAAGTATTGGTATTGCATATTGATGACTGGCTAAAAAAGTGTATCGCGATACACATGCGATACCGACCAAATAAAACTATCGTGATACACGCTGCAATACTGCAAAAAGATTGCCGATACCAAAGTATCGCGATACATTATTGCAATATTAACAGCCCTGGTGCCAGTGTATAAGTCGTAAAGAGGTCACACAATGTGCTGACTGGTTACATAATATCTATTTATTCATGGATTCTTCTGATAACTATCTACAGTACCAGTCAACTAGTTTCTGAGTGTCAGTATTTGGTTTCGTAATTGCATTCCCAGCTTGTAATATATTTCCACGTTTTTCTTTTAGAACATGTTAAATGTTCATTGTAATTAACCATATTCAAACTGTAGATGAATTGGTACTTTCCACGTGTAACAAAATGAATGGTTTAGAAAAAATAAACATATTGTAAAGTCATGATTAATTAACATAAAGTTTTGAACAATATAACATAAACCTTGAGTAACGTAAATATATCAACATTACTTGGTATGCCACACAGACAGTCACCCTTTTTATTAATCAACACAAACATAAGTGAAATTTCTTTGCAGAAAATTTATTATTGGGTTAAAGTCAATGTTCATCAGGATGCCATTTTCAGTGTACATAATGCGAAAGCCAGTTCAAAGCTGCTGTTCCATTGTGCTGCAAGGCTAATTCTTTATAGGTTTTGATGTGGAAAATGAACATTTGGCTGTACAGCTGGTCACTACTGGGTCAAATGAAAAGTAGAATTTTAACATTGGGTGACACAGATTACAATTAGTCCAAAAATATTTGTCTGTTGAACACAGGGAGAATGTTTTCTGTTCTTTTTAATTGGGAGACCAAGAAACGAGGGCATCTGGCGACTGCCCAGCATGCCCGTGCCTTAAGACTAGCCTCATGATTGCGAGTTTGATCCTGCTGGATGAACTTTGGCAGGATTTCATGCTGTCTCTGTTGCCTAGCCATAGATTATTTGCACCTGCATTAACCTAGATGAAGAGTTAAGAATCCATCGCAATCGTGCCAAAATGTACATATCTCTTGGCCACATGACATTTTTAGCTTCCCCAAAATGTCAAAATAAGCAATCTCTCTAGGAATCTTGAGTTCCTTATAAAGGATTATTATTCAACACTTTTTTAAAATCATTTTCAAAATACTGTCATTCGCTTTTCAGGTAATAAAACTTATACAATAGGAAAAGTTACATATATTGTAAAGATATAGTATTTAATCATATATTACCTGATGAAGATTTGCCAATACAGATGTTACTATCAGGTGTTACTACCAGCACTTTGTCTGATTATTTTCATAGGGCACACAAGGGTATATTTTAAAAATGATTTAGCAGCACTTTTGGCACGCACCTTTGAACGTTTACCACCTCTGACCTAGGCAAATGTCTATAAAGTGGTTGCTATTGATTAACTCACTTATAACATGCCTAAACAAAATGAATCTTGCACATAGGTGCATAACAGGAAAATTTAATCATAATATTACCTGATGAAGATTTGCCAATACAGATGTTACTATCAGGTGTTACTACCAGCACTTTGTCTGATTATTTTCAGGTAGGGTCTTCTTTTACTCTTCTATTAGGTCTTTTTACGGAGAATGAGCAGAACATGTATGAAAGCATCGACACCATATATAACAAGTGGTTTGTCCCAATTGTCTGGGCGACGAATCTCGTAGCTAAAGCCAGAAAACAGGGCAAGATCAAGGATGACATCTACACCGTTTGCCTCCTCGATGTAAGCATTGCTTTCGGGACTGTTATGTTTACCTTTATTATCCATCCAAGGGCAGAGATTAGCTTCAAGATTTCTGCCTCATCTACATCCATAGCCGCTACATTGATGTCATTGTGTACACTGACCGTACTCTGTCGGTTTGAGATCAGGTGGCAAAGGAGATGACTAAAGCCATACGCCTTCGTATGCCGGCGCTAAGGCAATCCAGTTGCTAATACTTTATACCCTGGCAAAGATTGCTAGCTTTAGCGACTGCTAGTAAATTTGAAATAAACTATTACTGCTTAAATTGAAGCAGTTTAGTTAAAACATTTGTGATGGTTAATCACATGTATTCAGGAACTGTTTGCAATAATATCTTAGCAGTGTCCTAAGACGTAGTGAATATGATAATATTATACCAAAAAGGTAGAATATAATGTGGCATGGTTCTCATTTTTAAAGTATTACAGGTATTATCATCTTTTGGTTTCTGCTGCACATATTGTAGTTCAGTTTGGACCCCCAGCCACAACCACTCATACATAGTCTGTTGTAGGAACAAACACTTGAGAATGCAGACAGTTATAGGTTAAAGCTTTGATTAGGTCAATAACAACACAAATATTGATAACAATGACATATGAATTCTCATTTATATAATGTTATACACTGATGTTAAGCAAAAAGCCTCTGAAAAATATGTGTAAAATTTATTTTATTTGTTTGAAGCAGTTCACACTGAAAGTTTTCCGCGGAACCCTTGTCTTCACCGCATGGTACCCCAGGGTCCGCGGAACACAGTTTGGGAAATGCTGTTATAGTTTCATGTTTTGCAGGAGATAAGTGCATTTCAAGGTCAACTTCAGACTCTCTTCTGCTTTGACTGGGTTCAGCTACCACTTGTCTACACTCAGGTGAAAATTACAAGAAACATCTGCAATGAAATTGCTTTTCATATAGTGATTCATTGGTAGCGAGCCGGTAGTGTACTGAAAGCTGCTTTGAGGCCACTTTTTACTTCAACAACCATTTTTTAAAGGTTCAATATATTACCAATTTCAGTTGGTGTGCCCAGCATCAACCGGCAGGCAAAGCATTGAAAGGCTGTAAACTGTTATTTAACAGCATCTAGTGATGGGGTGTCAAGACCATGGTCTTGGTCTAGAGAAAGTCTCCAGACCATAATAAGGTTTACATGAATCAACAGCTTTAGAAATATAGCTGTGAATGATATTTTATGAGACCACTAAGAAGAAGAAGAAAGGAACCTCTTGTGATTTAGTGTCTATAAGATACAAGAAACATCTTGTGTGATTGTTTATTTTTTTGACACTTCAATTCCATTTTATGCTAACCTCTGTGTGGTTCATTGTGATCCATAAAGAACCACAGTGAAATATATTATTCACAGTTAAAACAAATATGTTTAAGAATCGAAGAATTTGTATGAGCAAGAGATGATGTGTAATGTTTTAGCTGACAGAAGAAGGAATTTGTCATGGTTTGGGTTCTTTTGAGACAAGTGAGATTGACAGAATGTCTGTAAGTTCATTGCAGATGACAGCAAGATGATTTGAAAGCTTGAAGGAAAGAGCTAAACTATGGATTATCTCATGTGTTTCATTCAGTCTTAGTGATGATTGGAGCATGTATGTCTGTTTTAAAGGTTGTGTCTCTTGTGGTTTACTCCTATTTCCTTGCATGCCTCGTGGGCAAACAGGACATCCCCAACCGCAGTGTTCAGGAACTTCCTTTTCCACTCCTCACGTTCCTCTTGTTCTTCTTCTATATGGGATGGCTCAAGGTAACAGAAGAGTTTTTGTAATTATTGCATTGATGGGTGAATTAGGTGGGATGGGTGATACATGTGGTACGAGCCTTGCTTTCATTCTTACATCTAGTCTTAAAGGCAGGTGCCAAACGTTTGGTAAATCTGTCTGTTACAACGAAAAGAGGTGTCACAATTACAGACTCAAAGAAGTATGAAGATTAAGACTTTTTACATCAAACTTAACTTAAAGAGATTGACATAATATGTAATGTGATTACTAGATGCATATTTCATGTTTTTATTGGTTTCAGGGCTTTGAGAGCTATATGCTTAAAGTGCACTCTTCGAAAGCTCATAATTATGCATTCATGCATAGTTGCATATACTGGTCTTGTGTTGACAGTTATTAGGTGGTGAATCAGGGTCCCAATAAATGTGATGCTGCATTGTACTGAGGTTTTCATGATTTTTCTTAAACAGGTGGCTGAAGAAATGCTCAATCCATTTGGCGATGATGATGATGATTTTGATATAAATTCTATAATTGACTTCAATTTGGAGGTAATAACTTAAACTGTCATGTCGCTGTTTTGCATATACACACACCTACACATAGTACACATCAGTGTTGGGCACGAGATCAAAACCTCGAGACCAAGACCGAGACCAAGATCGAGAGGTTCAAAACCGGGTGGTCCAAGACCGAGGGTCCGAGACCAAGACCAAGACTGATACTCTTTTTTTATAAACAATTCAATTTATTAAGACGCTAAAACGGAGTAACACGCTTAAAACATTAATTTTACTGGTGAAGAATACTATTCTTAATAATGGTCCAGAAAACCGTTTAACCGGCCAGTCTGAACTTTTGCGGGTTCAGCCCTTGGCTGTGGCCTGAGAATTTCACACTTTAAATTACTTGCAGTATACAATAGGTTCTAAATAAGACATCTGAACAAATAGATTAACGTTTCGTTTGAATGGTGTAGGCCTACTTTTATTCGGAATTGTAGGTTAACAGTGACTATACATGCCCTACCGCTTAATTATTAGATTGTTCCAAAACCTTGACATTTGAGCAAGCAAATTTTGAAATGGCTGGCTCCGTTGTAAATGCATTTTTTTGCCCTTAGTAACATTTATATATAGATGGTCAGCATGTCATAAATCGATAAAAAGCGCATAGGCCCTGTCAGCCTGTTGCCCTTCAAACATCTCCACTGCTCATTATTATTACTGTAATTGTAAGATGAATTTTATTGGAAGCCAGTTATGAGATTTAACAGCCTAGGTGCTCTTTAAGGCGCATTTTATCCATGAGGTGATTTGCTTTGCCAGTTGCTTGTAGTACTCTTGTCATTGGATTGTCCCACAGGCTGCAAATATCTCTTCTAATGTGTCTGATTAAAAACATTTTAGGACCTCATTCCCAACAATGGTGCAGTGCATGAGCAAGCACAGTGTGATCAAGTTACACACTTTTTCAAAGGATTTACAAGGCAGGCTTAAGTAGAAATGAATTGGAATCACATTTCTAGCATTACTGGATAGATTGAATAATATATTCGATCTGGCAGGCGGAATGCTACTTTTAACAAGATTAGAAGTTGAACTCTAATTATGGTCTCAATGTTGTTGTTGATGTTTTAGAAGTTGTTATAAAATTGAATGATTATTGATAAACAAATAAATAGTAAATAAACGTAAGTAAATAATATTAATAATAAGCTCAGAATACTATGCAACGCAGCATTTATAACGCGCTTTAACATGACAAGTTGTGCACGAAAGCGCACACACGTCTCGATGACACTACTGCAGTTGCAATGCAGAGCAATTGTGTGCAAAGGACTTGCTCAAGGTCCCTACACAGCGACGCCTCGGACAAGAGTCTAACCCGCTCACTTAGCGCACAATGAGTGTTACGGGTCGACCGCTCTAACCAATCGGTCACCATGCCATGCAACAGGCGGAACCACACTTTCTTGGTAATGGGCTACTCTACCTGAAATGGCCTCCTTCTTGGGCTTTGCCTCTTTTGTAGGACCTTCTCTTGCTCTTTTCTCAACTTCAGATTGCTCTTGTGACCATGCAGTAGTTGAGACTTGGGAGCTTCTCTGAGTAAATTTTGTGAAGGGCACTATGTTAATGTTTGATATGAGTGAATTTGAGAAATTATATGAGATGAGGATAGATCGTGATAATATCTTATAAATTACATGGTTGGTCACATACTGAGATGCATAAAGTGGCTTCTTCTGAACTAAAAGTTGTTAAATGGATGTTGACTGCAGAACTGAAGACTGGATTAAATATCACTGCTTCAAACTCCATTTTCTGTCAGTTCTGTATTAATTCTGTAGTGTCTGTATTCTTACAGATTGATATTTTTTGAAGATTCTTTATCCAGGTAGGATACCTCATAGTTGACTTGCACAGTCAGGTTCTGGAGCTATCAAAGGACAAATTCTGGGACAATAATGATGCCACCATTCCATACACTATAGCAGCTAAGAAGTGGCAGAAACTCCCACATCTAGGGACAGCAGCAACTATGATGTAAGTCTTCTTGGTTATTAGTCTCTTTAATATCACTGTTAGTTTTTTTTTTTAATTATCATTTTCAGGCTAAGCAGATCAATTTTACTTATACTGACTGAGGAGTTAGTGTACTTCTATTCAGGGAAGAAGTGATTGCCATAATAATGAGAAATGCAGTTTTTTTAATATCGGTGGAACCGTCCTGTATGCTATTTTATTGATTGATCGTAATTTATAAATTTGTACATCAGCCCAAAACTTAGTCATGGCAACCAGTTAATTCACAGATGCTCAGTCATAAGAAAATTCATCGGGTGGTATATTAAGAATCTTTTCAAGGTCATACCCAAATTATGGAATCATATTCATTATGACCCACAACTGTGCCTTCATTTCCCTGTTCCATCTGTTGAGAAATTGCTAAATACTCTTAGCACCATGCATTGGTATACATCATAATTTGTTGACAAAGCCTTCAAAGATGTTTGAATTCTGAAGTAAAAAAATATATATTCTTTGAGAATTGCATTGTATAACTAAGCAGTAACTAATCGCTTTGATTGCTTTTGCATCTGCAGTTATCAATATTTTACATTGTTGATACAATGCCCAGTATTGCTAAATATCTCTTTTAATATATTTCAGAATACCTCATGAATTACAAACTTTTATCAAGACTCTGCCAGGACATGTGTAAGTTGTCAGAGCTTAATTTACTGACTTTTTTCCTCCATCAGATTTGTATTTCTATATAAGTTTCAGATTGTGAAAGAATATTCTTAATTAGATCGAACTTTTATAAATGAAAGGTGGATGTAAATAATGTACATATGCGACATTTCGGCCTTGTGGTGACCATGTTCTAGTTCTATGTTCTGAATAAACCAAATACAATGTCAACTCGGTTAGCTGTGTTGAACTGCCACAGTCCCCTGTAAGGCTATGGGCTTAAAATGATCTTCATTGCATAAAATAAAGAGTAAATTAAGACCTGAACACTCAAGACGTGTGCAGACTGAAGTATGAGGCTGTGCAGAAACAGTTGAAAACTTTGCAGCAGAATACTGCAAAAATTCTAATTTATCTGTGTCTATTTTGTTACAGATGTTATTATAACATTTTAATTTGCAATGTAACAACAGGCCTGTGTGAACTTCTGGTGTCATGTTATTTGGTTTGAGTTTAAGGACATAAACTACTCAATGATCATTTTCAATAACACAGTGCTATTGTTATGTTTCAGTTTGCAGAACCTTTCCACTCTTCACTTGAAATCTTCATGGATAGCAAGTAAGTTTATTAAATATACCAGGTATATACGAACTGCTTTAAAAGCAAAGCAGCTTGATTCCAGGACCATAATCATTGGTTCCTGTAACAAAGTTACCATTATGTACAGTGTTGTACACAGAACATGATGATATTGTATTTGGAACCACATGATCTACAATCGTGGTTATTGGTTACACAGATTTGATACAGATTAATGCTACAGAATTTGCAGCAGAATAACAAGAAATTATCCAAGATATGAACAATATATGATCCAACATCATCGTTATTTCTTTCAAGTCATGCTTGTTGTGTGACATGATTATAATCTACAAACTTCTGGTCTAGTAATACCTGTTCAATTTGATCATATATTCCGTTTCAAGTCCTGTACCTACACATAACATATTACCCATTTTTTTATCATTGCTGAATCATATAACAACTTGATGTTTCAAGGCAACTAAGGCCCTGATTACGATGTCAGTATGTATTTTGTATTTATTGTATTGTATTATATATACTAAGGTATTTATAAAGCGCTTCTAGTAGGGTGAACCATTCTGAAGTGCTGCCAGTGCGCGAGGCCTAGCAAGAAGAAGTAGGTTTTGAGAAAAGCCAAAGAGGATGAGAGACTACTAGATAGAATTTTAGAGCGAACAGATGGAGAAAGCGCATTACGCAGAGAGGGACCAATGGAAGCAAAAGATTGAGACTGAACCATAGCTGTTCTAGTTAGAAGAACCAAGATGTCAAGTCTATTGAGCTAACGAAGCGGACGGAGGGAGGAAGCTGAATGTGGCCAAATTATTATGTCAACCAGGTATCTGAGCCTTGAAGTTTGGAATGAGAATTTTAAATTGTATGCAAGCATGAAGATAGAGCCGGTGAAGTTCATCAAAGAGAAAAGTAGAGATGCGAGAGAAACGGGGAAAGCAAGCTGTCAGTGTATATGCTTGCCTTTCACATATGTAGCAAGACTTCACATACGTTGCAAGACAAGTCTACAAATTAAAATTGCCCACATGGCATTGGTGGATAGGGCCTATAAAGTGTGTTCCAAACTATTTCTACCCTCTGTGTTAGGCAGGTAATGATATCTTACCCTAACATATCGAGTTAACAGTGTACAGAGGATGTAATTAACCTTAAGCACTCTCGACTTGCAATGATGCACAGAGCATTATCGTTAGGAATAAACTCGAGACTTATGACTTGTGCATTCAAATGTATTGTAATTTTGAAGCTGATTATACTGACTGCTGATATTTGTATTTATTGCAAACTGCAGATATTTGTATTAATTGAGACATTTTTTGTGTGTTATAAATGAAATTATGCAGAAATGATGTGGGTTAAATAGAATGTCAATCTTTAACAGCAAAATTTGTAGAGGGAAATTCTACATAGGCCTACATCCAATTCCTTGCTACTTGGAAGCTATGTTTAAAGATAATAATCTGATTGACTTCACTGAATACTTTTTAATTTCTTTTGCAGAAGAAACAAAACATCATGACAAAAACAGTGTACGTTTAATAGTTTCTGTATACAGTAGTGATAAATTGTAGCAATCTGTGTGATGATGATGATATGATGATGATATGAAAACTTGATAGAACTCTCTGTGCTAGCTAGCCTATGTTAATTGTCATTTCAACGACTGTTAAAACAATTAGCATAACAGTGTACAGTAAGCTAAAAGAGTCATCAATGACTGGCCCATGCACAAGCGTGAAACCAACCAACGTATTCCCGTCAAAAGCTGGTAGATGGCATGGATGTTCAGAGTCTCTGGGCCAAGCTGCGTCGAAAGGGTTTAGCGACGACTTGCTTAGATCGAGTCGTAAACACGGGGGTCGGTGTTGACGAGTAGCCCCTCACTGGTGGAAGATGACGCATGTCCGGATATTCATCGAGGTTCAAGGAGGATGTAGAAGAGGCATTCGTCTCGTGTTGGTCGATAGATTGAATAGTCACCTGTGACTATCTGTCAAGTTCACTTCAATGACCGCAACAGCCACCATCCACCGAAACGAAATGCTCGGATACAGGGGTGTACATGGTGCATGACTGAGACACGAACGCATGCAGTCACATGGGGTAGGCAACTTTGAACAAAATGCATCTTAAACGCACGTAATCCTTAGAAAGTTGACGAACATGTCCCATACGGAAACCTAGCATTAGCACCTAGTGATATGGTGGTACTGTAAAATGATTTATCAGTTTTCACTTGTACTGAATTGCAATTTTAACCCTTTAAAGACGAGCTTGTACTAAAAAGTATGGAAAACCAATGCAGCTCATCGTCAAAGGGTTAAACATTCAGACAGGTGCAAAAGGAACAGCTTGAGTGCGCTGTACTTCATTCAGTTTAATCGATTAATTGCACATACTGTTATTGTAAAGCAAGAGTTGGTATGGAAGTATCGAACTTAAGAGCTAAACTACCTGGTATGTTGAGTAGTCGATTTCATCATGGCAATCCATTCCAGCCAAAGATCTAACATGTAGTTTGGAATTTCGGCTGTGGCTGATAAAAATCTAGGACTTTTCTTCTCTTGATTACCTGGTATGTCACCAGTTCAAAACATTCTGCAGGAAGTTAGATTTGTTTCAGAATGTGAACAGAAGTAGTTTTCAGGTGGAGCAATTATAATTAAATTACAGATAGAATAAAGTGTATGCAGTTGTTATATTTTTGCCTGCATACAGAGATTTAATGTTTGAGTTTACTTATCAATGCATGAAACAAATTTTTCTGGGCTGCAAGCAATTCTGAGTTGATGAGGTGATGAGTTTGATGAAGATGATCAGCCCGAAGAATAGAAAATTTGTTAATGTAGCTATTAATGACTGACAAGTATGACAGTCATTAATAGCTACATTAACCAATTTTCTATTCTCAATTTTACAGAACTGATCGTGTGTCTTTGACAAGGCCAACAATTTAAAACCTAGATCACTGCTTTGAAGACTAGTTACTAAGGGTGCATTATAAATCTGAGACAGCTATTCATTTGCATTTATTTGTATTAGAACAACGATTATCTGATAAACCTTGGCGAGCAGGAGGCCGCATATGGTGATGAGTTTGATGAAGATGATCAGCCCGAAGTAATTCTCACACCGTCATCTGTAACGTCAATGGATTGGCTGGAGGACGAAGATCAACAAGGTGCCGAATCAGAACTGATATTTTTAAGGTGGCGTCATAGGTCATTGGACCAACAATTCCAATGCGCTGACCTTGCTTCAGATGTACCGTTTTAGAGTGCATCTCATTTCGGAGACTCTCACAGGGAATGACATTGACGATTTAGTTGTTTAAGGTTCTAAGGCATGTGGCAGTTTTTGTTGGGTTTATTATCATTTGAACTTGTTTTTAAGAGAGCTGTATCTAAAGAAGCAAGCTAACAATATTTAGTAGTAATAGACAGCTCAATAATAAACAAGAACATTCAACGGACTATTTAATAGACCAGTTCCAAAGAATATTGCTACCTTGTTATAAGAGATGGTCTTAAACTTAAAACCAGTTATGGTATTATACTCAAAACCAATTTTCCGTATTACGGTTAAGACTATTGTATACCAGTGGTATTTATCATTAAGTTAGGTGAATATTGCCAATATTATAAGGTTACTAAATCTTGTGACTAAATAACCAGCCTTTTCTGCTAGTCCTTGCATCATATTCATCCTGCTTGAAATCTGTAAAACGTATTGCCTTTTCGGTTCTCTAACTTCATTCGTATCAAACCCAATATCCCAAAAAAAAACACATTAATTTTACCAACTTTTACATCATTTGCTTAATACAAGAAAGTCACAATCATACAAGCATATGTAAATATATATGTTTGTTCAAATGTAGGCACACACAATCATAGTTAAAGACACATTCATGTCTGTCTAGTTTAGCACATCAACAGGTCAATTTATGTAGACAAGGTTACAAGAGTAACTACTTCAATGTGCATATTTTGATATGTTTTATTGTCTTGCGACTCATGAATATTGACATGATGTATTTACTTTTTAACTTTTTCATCACAATGCATTTGTCTTGAAAACTGTGATGCGCACGACTTTTGGGAAGCACAACTTTTCAGTCTCTGGAGTTTTTGGCTGAAATGTAATAGAAGATCGTTTCAACAAACAATCTATAATCTAAGCCTAGAAGTAATGCAAGGATAGAAGTTTTCATCTGAACTACTCCAATAAGATAGTTCCTTACATACACTCCTAAAATTGGTTCAAATACATTGTTTGGTTTGGCACTTTTTGCAATCTACAACTGTTAGGTGCTTACTTCAGAACTTTAAGTACAGTTCACTTTGCAAATGATTAAGTAATTTTTTACATTTTTAATCGTAGTTTCTAAAATTTAAGGAACAACAAATTGCATTCTATGCTCTAACTAAATTTATATGGCACCAGTCACTGACCTACACCAATCAGAGGTGCTCACAGTGTGAAATACTTCAAGAAAATATGCAGCAAAAGAATGCATGCAGAATGACGGATAATTTCAACTTCAATAGATCATTGCATAAATACAAACTGCATAACAACTGTACAAGTCAGGGCAACTCAACACTTTCCCTCAAACATCAAATAGCTGCCCTCTCCAGGGTGTGTCATTTTCATCTCAGAAGAATCCGAATACTTTGCTCTGTCTTTGACTCAGCATTACTCAAAACACTATCTTATTATGACACGACTTGACTACTGCAAATCGGTACTTTATGGCGTCCCTAAATGCATGCTGTTTCCTTTAACTATAATTTTTTATATTATAATGCACCAGGCTGCAAGACTGCTGGACGCTCATACTGAGACTATATCACACTCTTCGTTCTCTAAACTGGCTTCCTGTCATTGAGTGTTTTAAACTTATTAGGAAGGAGACCAGATTGCTCAAGATAAGGGAGAAACTGGAGATAAACAAGTTAAAAAGTCTTAGAAAGGAAGACGTCCAATCTGTTTCGTCCGTTCAATATTATTCCCTCTGTCTGTCGGTAGGCCTAATGCCGTAATATTCATTGTGCAGTATTATTCACTGTACCGTAAACTATGTATGTAGGCCTACTTCTGGCAAGTGGCAACTGTTGTTACTTGCCTTTTCACTTGGTATCTCTGGACGACCTGGTATCCGTGAAACGATGCAGCGCTCTAGACATAGTAAGTAGCGCTAATGAATGGGAGATAATCATTTTGAGCATGATGTAAGTGTAAGACATTGATTTAAAGATTATGATTGGGCTACACTTGTGCTAGTGTATGAATTATATGTGTTATCTCACGTATGTGTAGTTTGTAATAGCGTTTTACGCAAAGATATAAAAACGGTTTTACGTCTCACGTGTTTGCAATTTAATTTAAGAAAATTACTAGTCTTATGAAATCACGTTTAGGTAATAATAAATTGAAAATTTACTATAAAACAATTAATTCAGGTACATCCTTAGACCTTATTTGCGAATTTCATATCGGCGAGAAGACGTCACGACAAGCGTCTCTAACCGTCATCACTCAGTCACTAAAACTAAATAGTTAATAAACAGTAAATTGGTAATATGATGACCGATGGGTTATTGGACCCGGCGTGGGTCAATCCAACGCGTCTCTTAGTTCACCCTTTTGTGGCTTTTGCGGCGCTGAGCCTCAGTGCTGGCCCACATGTAGACCTATCTGTCCGTTGCCACCCCGTTTATGTGGTGGCTGCCATTCATAAAACATTTAGGCCCTACAATTGTTTTCATTAATTCAAGCTGACACCACTTGGTTCAGTCAGTCAACCTGAGTGTGTATTTTATAACCAATGAGCCCCATGAAGCTTAACTTTTATTTTGTCAGTTATTATTGACTTCCTTTTCAAACTTGGTGTTATGCCCTATATTTCCTTTAAATAGGAAATAATTCCTTTCTCTGCCTTCTGTTTTCAGCGACCCTTCATTTTTTCTTATCCATTTTCCAACAATTTAAAACTGAGTTTTGCTTAAACTATATTAATGAAACAGAAACAACAGCCATTATGGGTGATTTGATCTGAATAAGGTGAGTTTTATGAGTGATCTGCAAGCCAACAAAAAGTATTGAATGAAAATATTATTGTAAGTAGTAGTAGAGACTGAAACTTTCCTCAGAAAGGGGGCATGATCAGCAAGGGCATCCTGTATCCTCTGCCTCAGATAGGGCAAGTCTAATAAGGTCAGCCTGTTTTCCGTGGTATCAGAGGTGTCTGAGAGCTAGCCCACATTCCATTTCTGGCATGCCGACGTTGTTTTGTGGCCCATGGAGCCATAGCAAAAGACTACCCAATTTGATAATAACAGTTCAAATTTGTCATTTTTGCGACTTAATGAGATTTATGTGATGTTCGTGACTGTTAATGATGATCAATATTAAGATTTTGAGCTTAATTTCATTGTTTGTATGCCAAAAATGCACCATTTAAGATATAGTTTGCAAAAATTGTCTCCCATTGGGTTCACTCTGCCCTCTCCCAGATCCCTGTCCCTATTTTGTTCAGGTGCTTTTGACACTTTGGCCCACCACTTGCTGGAAAATACTGCCACTGACCCACCTATTAAAAAAGTTAAGAACCACTGCCTTATAATAATGATCACTTGGTATTCAGTGCAATAAGTAATTTTCTTTGAGACCTGCGAAACTATAAATTTTATTATCTGCTTAATATCAAAGGTTTTGATGTTTTTTGTGTTTGTGTAGTTACTTCCAAAATATGACAGTTTCATATGCGAAAGACTTGTCCACGGTTAGCGTGGCAGGTCTCTTCAAGGTTCTTGTGAGGTTTGTAGTTTCTTCAGTCTTTCTTTCTCTTTCCCAGATAGAAATTGTTTGCTAGATTTTCAATTAACATTTACAGACGAACCTTAGCTGATGTATTTGACTATCAAACCTCAAATACTTAGATGCCTGATTAAGTACTAGTATGCATTTTATGCTGACATTGAGAGTTTTGACTTTGATTAATTAAATATGTCTTATGGTTTTCGAAATCTTTGGAAAATTCTAATCAATCGTCACAAACATGGCTCATAATGGTTTCTGTGTATCCTAACTGGATAATGATGCAGTATATATACTTAGATGCTATATTTACTTAGATGTTATTTTTCTTTGTGATTTAAAACTGTCTTTATCATGCTGCAATACTGCACTTGCCACAAGCCCACAAGCTTTGACCTTACAATCAACTGATATGGGGATATAAAACTGATGGGCACTCTTTACCCAGCGTATTGCTGCCACTAATTTCCCAATGTATGCATACTGGTCAACTTATGATTCCCTAGTGTAATAATATTGGATATTTATTTGGCTTTATGCAGACTGGAATGATACACCAAACACAAAACAAAAGTGACTAAAATCAGGTGTAATGTAATGCCTGTATTCAGAGGTCCTTGAAAGTTTCTGAAGACAAAATGAATTTTTTTATGGCAACAGCATCTAGTATGATTGTGTCTTCAATCTTTCAGTTTAGATTATAGTGTTCTGCAAGCAATGCATTAACCATTTTTCTTTGTGTTGTAGGTGGGAGGGAAGCATCTATAAATTACTATGGCAGGACTTTTTGCTGTTTCTTGCGATGTTCTATGGAGTGACTTTTGTATTTAGACTACTGAATCCTGTTCAGCAGAGGTAAACCATTGAACATTTAATAACGAGCTGCATTGGTTTTCCAGTCGCCTTTAGTACACGCTTGTTGTTACAGTGTTAAATATGCATTCAATCAGTCTGATAGTAAGTCCTTTAGACAGCAACTGGTTGATCGTTTGAATGCCAGTTAGTCATTTCATGTAATGTGTTTTGCTTCCCACCATTTGTTTGCATTGAAACCATGTTCTATTTCTCTCTGCCTTTTTGGTTTGCACTAAAAGAATTAAGCCGTAGTACAAAATGAATCACTTAAGACTGCAGTTGAGTAAGGTATTTGGTACAAAATGCTAGTAGTTGTGCATTGCAATAAGCCATAGTGCTTGAAAACATGTGGTAAATAAATCTCTGACCAAAAGGCACAGGCAAAATTATTTAACACCTTTGTTTTATCTAAGCGTAAAGCTAAAGCGTCAGGCGTACGATTTTGTTTGTTTAACAAAACAGTCACTGCTTACTAGGTGCTGTTGTATTAATACAGGGGCAGTTAATAGTTGAATGGTAATATACATGCACGAATAATAGAAGGGGCATTTTTATACTCACTATCCCCATGACTCACTATCTCCGTTTGGGATGCTCGACTCTTCATCCTTTGGTGACATCACGAGTAAACAGTTGCGCTTTATCATCCTCGCTGCTGCTCCGAAGTCCTGTAAGCTGGATCCTGTGCCTGCATTCCTTGTGCAGGAACTCGTGGATGATTTCCTACCTTTTCTTACACTCCTGGGTAACTGCTTAATTCAGGAATATCATCTACCTGCCTCTCAGAAGCGCTCCATCATCCTCCCCGCTTTGAAGCGGGATGGCTTGGACATCAACGATCCTGTTAACTATCGTCCTATAGCTAGGGTATCGTTTCTGTCTAAAATATTGGAGCGCATAATTGCTTGTAAATTAACTGTGTACCTAGATGCAAATGGTCCTTCCTTGCAATCGGGATTTCGTGGGAACCATTCTACTGAAACTCTCTTGGTTCGCCTTTTGTCTGATTTCTATAGCGTAATGGATTGTGGTCAGATAACTCTTCTTGTGCTTTTTGATGTAAGTTCAGCATTTGATTCCATGGACCATTCCATTCTCCTTCAGCGGCTTTCTATTTCTTTTGGTTTGACTGGCGGCCCTCTTGAATGGCTCCGCTCCTTTCTTACTGACCGTACCAATTGCGTAGGTAGTTACTGGTACTTCTCAGTCTCGCTTGGTCTATGCCCCTTTTGGAGTTCCTCAGGGTTCAGCGCTGGGTCCTTTGCTCTACATTTTCTATACCTCTGATATTAGTCCCCTGCTTACTCTATCTGGCCTCCTGCATCAATTGTATACATGCAGATGACATTCAAGCTTATGTCCATTGCAAAGCAGCTGCAGCAATGGTCTCGGTTGGGAAGATGCGTGATGCCATAAATGTCCTCTCTGAATGGATGGCCTCGAATCGCCTCCTCTTAAATCCCTTCAAAACAGAATTTATATGGATTGGCAGTCGCAGGCTCCTGGCTGAGCTGGATATGCAGATATTGGCTGAGACCTATCCTCACATTACTTTTGCATCTGTTGTGCATGATCTGGGTGTATTGCTTGATCTGGAGCTTAGTCTCTCGCAACATGTAAACCAGGTTTCTCGTAACTGCTACTATCAGCTATGTCAGCTTCGTGCAGTTATTCGCTCTCTTACCTTTGAGGCTTCAGTAGTCCTCGTTCAAGCTTTTGCAACCAGCAGAATTTATCACTGTAGCGCTGTTTTGGCTGGTCTTCCCTGTGCCTTAGTGGTGTGTTTAGATCGCGTTCTTCGCTCTACGGTCAGGCTTATTGGACGTATACCTAAATATTCACCGGTTTCAGCTTATCTGCGCGATGTCCTTCACTGGCTGTTCAACAGCACATTACTTTCCGCATTGCGGCACTTGTTTGGCGGTGTTTCTCTGGTTGTGCACCATCCTACTTGACTGAACTGTGTCGTCCGGTGTCTGAACTGCTTTCGCATAGAGCTCTGCGCTCTTCTGCTAAAGGCGAGTTTCTGGTGTCCAGGGCCCACTCGTCGCTAATGCTGCGTCGAGCTTTCTCAGTGGTTGGTCCATCGACCTGGAATGGGCTCCCGGTTGCCCTCTGTCTTCCCCCTTATGATGATCTACCTACCTTTTGTAAGCTGCTAAAGTCATTTCTTTTTGGCCATGGCTGGGCTGGGAGCACCTCTGAGTAGTTTCCCTTGAAGAGGCGCTATATAAATTATTGTAATGAATGAATGAATGACGTTGACCAAATCTTCCACTCCCTAGGGTTGATGATAAAGTTAATAATAAATATTCATTTATTGATATACATGGAATGTCACACAGCAAACCATTACAATATGCTAGTTGTTTAGTACCATTGTCTGATTCAATCGAGTTTTAGATGATATTATAATAAATTATCATAATAAATGTGAGAATTCCTTTGGAGATTTTACATGAGAGTTCTGTATAGGACGCGAGGGATGAAGTTCTTGTTATCTTTAACAGGCAGCATTAGGATGAATCCGTGCCTTATAGGCTGCCATATGATTATAAACTTGACTTCTTTATGATTCACATAATCATAAATGTGATCATTCATGTAATCATACTGCGGTTTGTCAATTTAAACTGACTAAACGAAAATGTGTTGACAAATGAAATAGTGACCCGTCAAATATTGGCAACTTTGAAGCTGTTATGTTCATTTGTAATTTTAGTCTAGGGTTTCACGTGCATATCTATCTGTTTTTATTTCAGTCACTCTGCTTACTGGGTGGTTTCTGTTGCACTCTGAGTATCTGTATCAGTTGGCTTTTTTTTTTGCAGCAATTTCTTGGTTTTTTCTGAGTACTGCCAGAAGTTCAGTGGCCTCGTTCCTGTCAACCTTGCTCTCGGCTTCTATGTCAGTCAAGTCATCAGCCGCTTCTACCAACAGTTCAATTCGGTGCCTTGGATTACGCGCCTTGCCATCTGTTTGTCTATGCACATCCATGGCACCGATGACGACAGTCGTATCCTGCGACGTTCGATTGTGCGCTATACCTGCCTCAGCTTCATCCTCACAATGATCTCAATCTGTCCAAATGTCAAGAAACGATTTCCAACGACCAAGCACTTGACAGATGCAGGCAATTTGTTTTATTGGTCCTTTGAGATTTTAATTAGTTTTAAAAAGCTTCATGTTTTGCACTCTCAGCTCTTGACCGTATCAATCTTTAAGGATAATTTTTTTATTTGAGCATGAGGATGGTTGTGTTTGCATAGTGATTGTTAAATAAGCCTATTAGCATTTTTATGAGCCATCTTTTTCTGTTTTGCATAAGCCATAAAGAGGTTGCAGCATGTGCTGACTGGTTACATAATATTCATTTAATCATCAGTTGTCCTGATTACTATCTACACTATCAGTCAAATAATTTCTAAGGATCAGAATTTGGTTTCCTAATTGCATTCCCAACTAATAATGTATTAGACACTTTTCTCTTGGGCATGCAGCATTCAAAGCTTCCCCAAGATTTAAAAATACGTAACTACTCTAGGAATCCTCATTTCTCTTGAAAGATTTTATTTCTAATCCTTTCTAATAGCATTGTTGAAGTAATGTCAATTTTATAATTTTGTATGCTTTATCAGTTATAACTTGTACAAGAAAGTTACATGCTGTGTGTAATTTCATGAGCACACAAGGTTTTTTAAATTTAAATGATTTAGTAGCACTTTTGGCAAGCATCTTCAAATGTTTGCCACCTCTGACCTAGATATATGTCTGTTACTATTTTTAAGTGGTTACCCTAGACGTTTATTGTTTTATAATAAACTGACGTTTATGACATACTTAATGAATCTTGCACAAAGCGCATAACTGAAAAGTCTAGTCATAAGAAATCTTTAACAAACAAGTCTTAATATTGAAGGGCAATAATGTTGAAGATTTCCGAATACAGAATTTACTATTAGATGGTACTACCATCACTATGGATAATATTGAAGACTTGTCTGATTGATCTTAGTTAGATTCTTCTTGTTGTACTCGTCTATTAGGTCTTTTCACGGAGAATGAGCAGAAGACATATGAAGGCATCGACACCGTATATAACAAGTGGTTTGTCCCAATTGTCTGGGCAACGGGTCTAGTAGCTAAGGCTAGAAAACAGGGCAAGATCAAGGACGACATCTACACTGTTTCCCTCATTGATGTAAATGTGTGTTATCTTTATTATCCCTGCAAGGGCAAAAATTTTTTTAAGGTTTCTGCATCATCTGCACCTCTAGCCACTATGATGAGTACACTGACCGTACACTGTCGGTGGGAGATCAGATGGGAAAGGAGATGACTCGAGCCATACGCCTTTGTATATGCCTTTGTATACCTAAGCTAAGAAAATCAAGTTGCCAGCACTTTATACCATGGCAATGATCCCTAGCTATAGGGCAGTGGTGTCAAAGAGCCGGACCGCGGGCCATTTCTGGCCCACGATATATTTCTGTCCCACGAAGCCTTGTCTAAAGACAAGATGGAGAATAAAATAATGGAGAATAAAATAATGCAGAATAAAAATAATGCAGAATAAAAACAAAACCGTTAAATTACAAATTAGACATTTGTCATTTAACGGTTTTATAGGCTTTCTGTGATTTTTGTAATTGATAATGTGTATCAGAATCACGTTTTCAAAGCCTAATTGTGTGTACTGTGTATGTCCTCCTCTGAGATCCTTACTCCAATTTTCTCACGTGCCTTCAGCACTCTGGCTCGCCACTTGCTGGAAAATATTGCTATTGGCCTGCCAACACAAAAAGGTTTGACACCCCTGCTATAGGGACTGCTAGAAATTTTGAAGTAAACTATTTGTGCTTAAATTGAAGCAGCTTTGTTAAGACATATATGATGGTTAATCACATTTATTCAGGAGTTGTCAGCAAACTTGCATCGTTAGGATCGGTTATTTTTTCAAATTCGATTTGCGATGTTCTTGTGTGCGGAATTATATTTTAGAGTCTAAATCGAACATTATTTCATTCATGGGATGTGAGTCTAACTTGTGCGTATGCATGTTCGTCTCTTTGTCCGTCTGCTTGTGTTCATATTTCTGTCTGCTTGTCCACTTGTAACCTTAGTGTGCGTGTGCATCTGTCTGTGTATGATTGCATGTGTCTGTCTCTTTGTCCTTGTCTGTCGTTCTCTTTGTCCGTGTGCGTTTACCTGGATGTATGTGTACTTTGGTAGAACCTGTACTTAGCACACTACTATGGACAGACAGACGCAAGCACAGATATCAAGTGACTTAAGTAACTATTATTACATAGATACCCAAAAGGAAAAATAAAATGTGGTATTGGTCTCATTTACTGAAGTATTACAGGTCGTATCATCTTTTGGTTTCTGCTGTACATACAAATTTAGTCTTTTGCAGGAGATAAGTGCATTTAAAGGTAAACTTCGGACTCTCTTCTGCTTCGACTGGGTTCAGCTACCACTTGTCTACACTCAGGTGAAAATTACAAGAAACATCTGCAATGAAATTGCTTTTCATATAGTGATTCATTGGTAGCGAGCCGGTAGTGTACTGAAAGCTGCATTGAGGCCACTTTTTACTTCAACAACCATTTTTTAAAGGTTCAATATATTACCAATTTCAGTTGGTGTGCCCAGCATCAACCGGCAGGCAAAGCATTGAAAGGCTGTAAACTGTTATTTAACAGCATCTAGTGATGGGGTGTCAAGACCATGGTCTTGGTCTAGAGAAAGTCTCCAGACCATAATATTCGGTCTTGATCTTAACACGTTTTGTTGCTCTTCAGCGTTTGATCTTGGTTTTGAGACTTTGGTTTTGGTCTTAAACCTTTGGGCATGTGTGAGTGGCTGCTGATTTGTGGTGCCACACTAGATAGAGACACTGTTATTTTTCAGTTTGCATGAATCAACAGCTTTAGAAATATAGCTGTGAGTGCTACTTTATGACACCACTAAGAAGAAGACCCTGGGATGAACCTCTTGTAATTTAGTGTCCATAAGATACAATAGTCATGTACTTGAACTTGTGTGATTGTTTATTTTTTTGGTACTTCAATTCCATTTTAAGCTAATCACTAGTTCATTATTATCCATAATCCATAATTATTATTATCCATAATAAGGAATCATGGTGAGTAATTTTGATCACATTTACACATTTTTTGGGTTGGATCAATTTGATTGAACAAGAGATGACATGTAATGTTTTAGCTGAGAGAAGTTGGGAGTTGGTTTCTATTAGTCATGGTTTGTGGTTCTATTGAGAACAGTGAGATTGACAGAATGTCGGTAAGCTCTTTGCAGATGACAGCAAGATGATTTGAAAAGTTGAAGGAAAGAGCTAAACTATGGATTATCTCATGTGTTTCATTCAGTCTTAGTGATGATTGGAGCACGTATGTCTGTTTTAAAGGTTGTGTCTCTTGTGGTTTACTCCTATTTCCTTGCATGCCTCGTGGGCAAACAGGACATCCCCAACCGCAGTGTTCAGGAACTTCCTTTTCCACTCCTCACGTTCCTCTTGTTCTTCTTCTATATGGGATGGCTCAAGGTAACAGAAGAGTTTTTGTAATTATTGCATTGTTGTGTGAATTAGGTGGGATGGGTGATACATGTGGTACGAGCCTTGCTTTCATTCTTACATTTAGTCTTAAAGGCAGGTGCCAAACGTTTGGTAAATCTGTCTGTTACAACGAAAAAGGGGTTAAACATGCTGCATTTTTATTAGCTCTGATTACTCAGTGAAGTATGTAGATTAAGACTTTTTACATCAAATCCTGGGTACTTAACTTAAAGAGATTGACATATGTTTAATGTGATCACTAGGTGCATATTTCATGTTATCATTGGTTAGAGGGCTTTGAGAGCTATATGCTGAAAATGCACTCTACAAATGCCCATATACATTCATGCATACACTAGTCTTGTATTGACACAGTTTTAGGTGGAGGCTCAGGGTTCAAGAAAATATAATGCTGCATTTGTCTGGTGGACTTCATGTTTTTTTCTTAAACAGGTAGCTGAAGAAATGCTCAACCCATTTGGCGATGATGATGACGATTTTGATATAAATTCAATCATTGACTTCAATTTGGAGGTAATTGCTTAAACTGCCATGTTGCTGTTTTGCAAAAACACACTCCTACACACACATAATGTATGAACTCATATTTACCTCAGATTTTTTTGGAACTATTTTGTACCCATATCTAGCATTATCTCTTATACCCTGCACTTCTCAGACGATTACATACCTGACTGTAGCCGAACCAATGCTAGCAAGTTTTCAGTTAAATGTGTCGGTCCAAATACATGGTATAAAATCCCAAATGACATACGCATTTCAACTTGTATTCATATCTTTAATAACAAATTGAAAAATTATCTGTTAGCAATTTTGCTTGAGTGATGTTGGTGCACTGATCATTTCCTATTTGACTAGTTAAGTTTACATTTTTCAATCTGAATTATCTGCTTATGCCACTGATTATTGTACTCCAAGAAAAGGGTTGCCTGAATAGTGGGGTCGTCAGTCCCACTAGTGCATTTTTTCTTCCCGGTTGTCCCCAATCCATTAAATTATCGATGTATGTATTTTAATGATATTTTCTTTGTTGGAATCAATGAAAACATTGATTGTATATATAATGTATATATATTTATATACTGCTGGAGGTGAAGCCAGTGGTGCAAATCCAGCATATAGAGCTGAAGACGTTGTCAAATTTCAAAATACGCAGGACAAGACGCTTGGCAGAAAGCGGACCCGATCCAGACACCGCAACCACCCAGCTGGGAGGCCAACATGGGATAAGCAGCAGTAAGCTGTGTGATGAAAGAATGGATGAGTGTAGCCAAGGCGTCTAGTGTGGTTTCCAGGTTATAAACACAACTAAAGTGGGATCCAATTCCAGGTGAATAGTCCCAGGACTGAAAAGGCCCTGTTCTGTCTAATGCAGGAGCAGGACCAAGAGCTCCCACTATAGCTGAAGAGCAAAGACCTCTGCAGGCCAGAACAGTTCATATTGGTTTATTAATTCAAACTGACATGTGTGCAGTAAGTGCAATAATAAGTTTAACAGGAGTAGAATTTAACTGCAGCCCATGAGTGTCACGATGGGGGACAGCAGGTGATGTTGGAAGGCCTAGATTCGGAGCAGGCACCTTCCGACGCATCGACCGATGATCCGGGTCAAGTCAACAACCTGGGGCAAAACACGTGTATGGAGGCAGGGCTGGATAGCAGAAGAGGCGATGGGCCGGAAATCTTGCCAAAAGCGTGCTGAACCGGTTTCCTGCCGTCAACACCAAGACAAGCCGAACAGTTGTGAATAGATACCGGGGTGAACTATGAAGAGACGTGGGCATGAATTATGAATAGACACGGTCACTAGGACCGGGCGAATCAGACACTATAACGGCCCTTTGGTAAGAGACTTCAAAGGCCCCTTAATGATGCTAAGGATCTTAGGCACGTGTATATATAAATTAGTTGGATGGTGCATGAGGAATCCCGGAGCCGGTGTAGAACTGCAGATGTGGTCAACGGATGCTGTCGATTTCGTCAATACTTATAATCAACGATATTTCAGTTGTACATTTAATTTTATCTTAATATTTAAGTTTTCTTACATTAACACCGGTTTGAAGTGAATCGTCTGGAAAGGCCCGTCCTTGATAATAGAAACAAGGAGGCAGTCCATGACAGTGAGTCAAAATTATTGGGCTAGTGGTTATCAACTTCTGATCTTTGTGACAGCCTTTTACTGTTCAACCATCTCCACACCCCATTATTATTATTGTAATTATTGTAATTGTAATATCAATTTTATTGGAGATCAGTTATGAAATTGAACAGAAACAACTGCCTTGCAGCTCTCTATAGTGCATTTTAACAAAGAGGTGACTTGTTTTGCCAGTAACTGTTGGTACTCTTGTCATTACATTGTTAAGACAGGTAGCAAATATGTCTTCCAATGTGTCTGATTAAAAGTTTTTAGTAGGACCTCATTCCCAACAATGACGCAATGCATTAGCAAGCACAGAGTGATCAGGTTATACAATTTTTCAATGGACTTGGCAGCTTTAAGTGGAAATGAATAACATTTGTGGCATTATTCGTCTTTATTCTGACTCCATTGTAACCTGTCTGTTTATTACATAACTTAGTATTTGTTTGTTAAATATTTAAGTTATCCAATCTACTATCTCACTTTCATATGCCACCTATTTTTAGTCAACTTGGTGAAAGGGTGTCCCAGGCACTGTCCCTGTTAGCAGGACTTCGGTCCCGTTTGGGTCTATTCTTCCCTATTGTGTCTTGTCAATCCCATTAAACTATCATGCTATAATAAACTTTATCAATTGCCAGTTAATCAATTAACGGATTGGTTTGGATTATGGTTATTCGAGCAATCCGGAAGACAGCATGCTACTTCTTACAGGATCAGAAGTCATGGTTTAACAGTAACTCTGATTATGTTCTCGATGCTGTAGTTTACGTTTTTGAAGATTATAATGAAAATAAATAATTATTGATAAACAATAAATAAATAGTAGATAAACGTAAGTAAATAATACTAAAAAATAATTAATAACAAGTGGCAGGCTCAACCACACGTTCTTGGTGATGGGTTTGTCAACCTAAAATGGCTCCTTGAGCTTTGCCTCTTTCCGAGGACTTTCTCTCTGATGTTCTTTTCTCAATTTTAGATTGCTCTTTGTAACCGTGTTGTAGTTAAGACTTGAGAACACCTCTGAGTAGAGTTTGTGAAGGCACTATATTAATGTTTGATATGAATTAATGTGATTAATGATAAATGGTGATATTATTTTATAAATTACACGGTTGGTCACATACTGAGATGCATAAGGCGGCTTCTTCTGAACTATAAGTTTTTAAAGTTTTTAAAGTCAATGGATGTTGACTGCAGAACTGAAGACTGCATAAAACATCACTGCTTCAAACTCCATTTGCTGTTAGTTCTGTATTAATTCTGTAGTGTCTGTATTCTTACAGATTGATATTTTTTGAAGATTCTTTATCCAGGTAGGATACCTCATAGTTGACTTGCACAGTCAGGTTCTGGAGCTATCAAAGGACCAATTCTGGGACAATAATGATGCCACCATTCCATACACTATAGCAGCTAAGAAGTGGCAGAAACTCCCACATCTAGGGACAGCAGCAACTATGATGTAAGTCTTCTTGGTTATTAGTCTCTTTAATATCACTGTTAGTTTTTTTTTTTAATTATTTTCAGGCTAAGCAGATCAGTTTGGCTTATACCAACTGAGAAGTTAGCGTACTTCTATTCTGAGAAGAGGCGATTGCAATAATAATGAGAAATGCAGTTTTGTATCAGTGAAAGCGTCCTGTTTGCTATTTTATTGATTGATCTTAATTTTGAAATTTCTACATCAGCCCAAAACTTAGTCATGGCAACCAGTTAATTCACAGATGCTCAGTCATAAGAAAATTCATAGGGTGGTATATTAAGAATCTTTCCAAAGTCAAGACCCAAATTATGGAATCACCTTCATTATGACCCAAAACTGTGCATTCATTTCCCTGTTCCATCTGTTGAAAAATTGCTAAATACACTTCTAGCACCAATCCTTGGTATACATCATAATTTGTTGACAAAACCTTCAAAGATGTTTGAATTCTGAAGTAAAAAAATGTATATTCTTTGAGAATTGCATTGTATAATTAACCAGTAACTGACCACTTGGATTTGTTAAGCATCTGCAATTTCCTACATGTTACATTGTTGATACAGTGCCTGTGATTGCTCAATATCTCTTAATATATTTCAGAATACCTCATGAATTGCAAACTTTTATCAAGACACTGCCAGGACTGCCAGGACAAGTGTAAGATGCCAGAGCCTAATTTACTGATCTGCTCTTCCTCTCTCAGATTTGCATCTCTTTACAATTATCAGTTTGTGAAAGAGTATTCTGAATTAGATTGAACATTTATAAATGAAAGGAGGTGGGTGTAAATAAATAGTGCGCACATAAGTAATTTTACCCTTGTGATGACCATGTTCTAATTCTTGCTAACCAAACACAATTTCAGCTCATAGTCAGCTATATTAACTGCCACAATCACCTGTAAAGCTATTATTCCATTTTTATTTGCATGATAACAACTGTCTAGCTGAATTTATGGTGTCCTGTTCTTCGATCTGTGTGTCTAATGACATAACTCTACTCGATGACTGTTTTCATTACCAGTCCAATTGTTATGTTTCAGTTTTGACAAACTTTCCACTCTGCGCTCAGAAGCCTCACGGAAAGCACGTAAGTTTATAAAACATACCAGGTATATACGAACTGCTCTAAAAACAGCAGCTTGAACTGCTTGATTCCATGATCTTAATCAGTGAGTGGTTCCTGTATCAACGTTATCGTTATGTACACAGAACTTGATGACATGATTTGACAATCGTGGTTATTGGTTACACAGATTTGGTACATATTACTGCTACAGAATTTGCAGCAGAATGACGAGAAATGATCCAAGAAATGATCAATATATGATCCAAAATCATGGTAATTGGTTACACATCATATTCGGCCGGTGATATGATTATAATCTATAAGCATTAATACCTGTTCAATTCGATAACTTATTCTGTATCAAACCCAGTAGCCACACAACATATTACTGATTTTGTATTATCATCACTTGACCATGAAAAACTTGATGTTTAAGGTAACTAATTTCAATGTCAGTGTGTATATATGCTTGCCTTTCACATACATAACTATGCAGGCCTTCCAGCTGGGCATTTGTGGTGCCTGGAGCGAGTCCTGCGTTCTGCTGCACGTCTTGTTGAAAACATTCCTAAATTTGGCCATGTCTCCGGCTATATGCAGGATGTGCTCCACTGGCTCCCCAACAGCGAATCTCGTACCGTATCATCTCTTTGGTATGACGGTCCTTGCTAGGTCTTGCCCCTACCTATCTTCACGATCTACGTTACTCTACTTTAAATGTATTGGGTCGCCGCTCTCTCCGCTCTACTGAGCGAGGCATGCTCATTGTCCCATTTGCCCATACAACTATTGAACAGAATCGTGCCTTCTCAGTGGTTGGCCCCTCGCTCTGGAACATGCTTGCGTTGGCGTTGCGGTTGTCGCTAAGGGTCCACTCAGACTCATTCCATACTCGCCTTAAAACTGTTCGTTTTAACTGTGCTGGAGGCTGAAGCACTTCTGAGTAGTAGCCTTGAAGGGGCGCTATACAAATCTCTGTAATGAATGAATAACAAGATCAGCCATTAATAGAAATTATCCAAATGGCATTGGCAGACACCAAGATTTTTTAATCAAAAGTTGTTTTGAGTTTTATTTGGTTTTTAGTTTTCCTTTGGATTTTCTCATAACAGATTTGTTATAAAGAGCATCAAACATAGCATGAAAAAGAACTCAAACTTCTTTTTATAATTAATTTCACTTGATTTCGGATTGAATAACACACAATAGTAATAATAATAGTAATATTAGTAAATTTTAAAAAAATATTTAAAAAACCAAAAAACCAAAAAAAACTGCCATTTTTCGTATCTTATAAAAAATCCAAAAAAACATAACCAAAAAACCAACATGTTTACAGCCCTGGCGGATATAAAGTGTTGCCTACTTTTCCTAACTCGGTGTAAGGCAGGTGACAATATCTTACCCTCATCTTCTCATATCCAGCTAACAGTGTAGAAATTATGTAATTTAATCAAGGTTGAATCGGGAGCACCTGTGAGAAGATTTCTAGAAGCACTATATTAAGTTTCATTGATTGATTGATTGAATACTTGTTCATTTCTTTTGCAGAAGAAACACAACATGGTAACGAAAACACTGTACGTTTAATAGTATCTGTATACAAAAGTCGTAAATTTTAGCAATCTGTGTGGTATGGAGGTACTGTGAAAGAATTTCTCAACCCCTACTGAATTTCAGTTTTAACCCTTTAAAGACGAGCATGTACTAAAAAGTATGGAAAACCAATGCAGCTCATCGTCAAAGGGTTAAACATTCAGACAGGTGCAAAAGGAACAGCTTGAGTGCGCTGTACTTCATTCAGTTTTATCGATTGATGGCACTTACTGTTATTGTAAAGCAAGAGTTGGTATGGAGGTATTGAACTTAAGAGCTAAACTACCTGGTATGTTGTGTAGTCAATTTCATCATGGCAGTCCCTTCCTACCAAAGACCTAACATGTAGTTTGGAATTTCGGTTGTGGCTGATAAAAATCTAGGATTTCCTTCTCTTGATTACCTGGTATGTCACCAGTTCAAACCATTCCGCCAGAAGCTAGATTTTGTTTTAGAAAGTTAGCGGAAATAGCTTTTTTTATTAAATTCATTTAGTACAGCCACTGAACTCAAAGAGAAATACAAATTATTTTTTCATCAATCAGCAACAACAGGGGACCCAGAAAGGATAATCAATAGTCCTGCTAAGTAGGGCCACCTAAGAAAATTATAACATTAATTCTTAACTAGAAGCAAGTTAAACAACACTAAAACTAAACTAGTTTTCATGTGGAGGAATTAATTTTTAATTATTAGTCAATTACAGATAGAATAAAGTGTCATGCAGTTGCAGAGGTTTAATGTTTGAGTTTACTACTGAATAAATGAACAAATTTCTGGGCTGTAAGCAATAAGTATTCTAATGTCAATTACCAGTCATTGTAGCTACATTAACCAATGTTATAGAAATTATTTAGTGTCTTTGCCAATGCTAACAATTTTAAACCTCCTAGATCACTTCTTTGTAGACTATTTGCAAACAGTGCATAATAAATCTGAGACAACTGTTCATTTGCATTTATTTGTGTTAGAGCAACGATTATCTGATAAACTTTGGCGAGCAAGAGGCAGTATATGGTGATGAGTTTGATGAAGGTGATCAGCCCAAAGCAATTCTCACACCGTCATCTGTAACGTCAATGGATTGGCTGGAGGACGAAGATCAACAAGGGGCCGAATCTGAACATATATTTTTAAGGTGGCGTCATATGTCATCGGACCAACAATTCCAATGCGCTGACTGTGCATCAGATGTGCTGTTGTAGATTGCATCTCATTTTGGACACTCACAGGGAATGATATTGACGATTTAGTGGTTTAAGTTTCTAAGTAGTATTCTTTTGCAGTTTTTGTTTGGTTTGTTATCATATAACTTGTTTCCAGGAGAGCTGTATCTACATAAGCCAGCTAACAATATTTAGTGGGCATGGACAGTTTATAAGAAACAAGTCTGCTCAATGGACTATTTAATGTACCAGTTTCACAGAATACTGCTGTATTATTATAAAAGATGGTAGTATACTTAAATCTAGTTTTCAGTATTACTGTTTGAGACTACAATGTATTATTAAGTTACATGAATATTGCCAACATAAGGTTACTATATTTTGTGACCAAATAACCATCCTGTTCTGCTAGTCCCTGTACCACATTTATCCTGCTTATAATGTACAAAAGCTAATACCTTTTTGATTCTCTAACTTCATTCCGTATTAAACCCAATACCCAAAAAAACACAATTACCACCTTTTTACATCATTACTGAATCCTGAATTCTGCTACTGTGTATCACCTATCACTCCTATCACCCCAATCAGTTGAGAAGTTTGTCTGTAGTTGGGTAATGTTCTGATCAGCATCACGAGCAGCCTCTGAGCGTAGGAAGCTTGCAACATGAGCCATTTGAAGGGCAGCATCTGGGTGGGTGTTGCCTGCAAGCAGGGTGCATTCACGGTCCAGCAGCTGAGCAATGGCATCGAGCAGCTCGTAGAAACCAAGCGCAAGTGCTGCTCGCCGCAGTCGATTCAACTCCTGAAATGAAAACAATTTATAACAAATACATCAACAATAATAACAATAGCCTATCAAGATAGCAGAACATTGGCAAAGTAGTTCAGAAAAATGTCTATTTAACCCTAATGCCCCATAAGGCCAAAATATCGGCTTGTCTTTAATAATTGTATTCCTGTAGGGCCAATAAACCGGCTGTGCTGAACTTGTCAAATACCTGTAAGGCCGATATTTCGGCATCGCGTCTATACTTTATCCCAGTGTGGCCTGTATGTCGGCTATGGTAATTAGGCGTGCTTATTCCTTTCCAAGCATTGACTCAGACAGGCAGCGGTCTAATTTTAGAGTTATCAGGTCACTTGAAGGTCAATGTCAAGTGAGTTTGTTGAGCACAGTAGCATAAACAAACATGACCATAGCCGTTGAAAATGCCAAAACGCAAAGCATCTAGGAGTTCAAATGAAAAAAAAACGGTTGCAAAATAAAATTTCTTAGAAAACGTTATACCCTTGGATAGGCAAGAGGAATGATTATAGACAGTGATAGCAGTGGAGATGAATCGGTTGAAACCGAAAGTGATGAGGGCATTCTATGGTAAATATGATTGCCATGTGAGTGATACTGGTGATGTTAGCACATGTTGGGTAGACAATCACAGTAAAGTGAAATTCTTGTGCTAAAACCTAGTTATCAGAAACGTTTAATTATATACCAGACTTCTTATCACAGACAGTAAAATTTCAGTTTACATGCATTCTGAAGTTCTTAACTTTTAGCCCAGGAGCTCGTGGTTAGGGGCGTTTTCGCACAGGGCTGTAGGGTTAATCCACTTTCACTATAAGGGCTTAGGGGCAAAAGGGTTAAGATAGAAGCCTATGTTGCTTCCTGTCTCCATCTGTCCTCTCTCTCTCCTGCTACAACTGCCTTAGCTCCATATTCCATATCCCCATCTGCTCTACCCTACCCTCATTCCTCTTACATTTGTGAAATCTTTTGCTCACCATTTCTCCCCTCTCTCCCTCTAATCTTCTCTTCCCTCTCCACTCCCAGCAACCCTGGTTCATCACCAATAATCCTCCTACCTTTTCTTCTCGTAATATATCCTTTCTTCCTTATTTACTTTTAAACCGTTAGAGAAGTCATAAGTTTGCACACTAGAGGCAACCGCAACAAAAAGCATTGTATCTGCTGCCATAAGATGTTTATACCTTGTAAAAATGTGGCAACTTCTCAGGAAGTTTTCTTGCATTTCGAAGAATCTTCTGTATGTCCGTCTAAAAACGTTCATAAAATTTGTCTGGAATAATATTCTATGCAACAAATACAAGTGCTGAGTTAGAGTTAACTGTAGTCTTTATTCAATAGCAACCATAGATTTAAAACAGTTGCCACTACTGCTAACTGAGGTGGAAAATCACAACAATTCACCACGAAAAACCGAAGTTCAACACTCAGTTCAAATTAAATTAACAATTCGTATTTAACCGATGCAACACATAAGCAAGGTGCAACATGTAAGGGAAGAAAGGGAAATTCGACTTCATTGATTGGGACCATACCCAATGGACAGAGTTTTTATAACCAAAAACATTTCATGACAACACTAATTTATGTTCCTGTGTTTAATTCACAGGCCCAAGAAAACACCTGAAATGTAGAGTAATTAATAATGTAAACGAGCACACATGTCATTTGTTCATTGGGTAGTGCAGAATTGATTGTGAAGTGGGAGAGGAGTAAGAGGGGAGAGAGGAAGTGGCAGATGGATGGAAACAGATAGGAGAGGGGAGTAGGAGGGGATAGATAGGGTAACAGGAAAGTGAGTGAAGAGGAATGGGACAAGGGTAGGTAAGAAGAGAAGTGGCCCCAATCAGTGAAGGCAAGGCACCTAAACTTTACCGCCCTAGGATGGACAACTAATACGACGAGTGTTCAATCTGCCACTACTATCAAGAGGTACATTGTCTTATCAAAGTGCCACAATACCAATTGTCTCCAAGGGCGGCAATCCCGGAGGGGCGAGGGGACAAGTCCCTTCCACCTCTTACAGATAAGAGACACATAATATGTTCGTCACCCAGATTTTCTATCCCTCTGGGTGTCCACACACCTGTCAAACGAGATTGCCGCCTCTGATTGTCTCACTGCTGCATGTGCATTGTGCACTCACCTGAAGACCAGTGTTTTTTATCCAGACAACACAGTTCTGTGAGTAGCTTCTTCGTTCACTTGGACAGACAGGAAATGGAGATTTGTCATTGGCATAGGGTGACGTCTCAAAGTCAGAGATTGGTCCAAGGTGATTAAGGTTTCCGAGCCACGGAATCACATTGGGACCTAAAAAGATACGTCATGAAACTATCAATCAATTTCTCAATTGGTCATTATTAACGTGCAATAGGTCATTAGTAACGTGCAAACACTGCTTCAGCATTTAATTCATATGTTCATTATGTCCTTTCAAAAGCAGTTTTCGATTAATTTAATTTGGGCAATATAAGCATTTGTTAATGAATTACAGGGCCATACCAAGCTATAATTGTGCCCTGTGCCTAGCATCAATCTGGCGCCCCACATTTTGAAAACAGTGCATTTTATGAAATAATAAGTTATTCCATCCTGAAATTTGCGCCCTTTCCATATTTGGCCTTGGGCCTCGGCCCCCTCACTATGGCCCTGATGAATGATGTCAAAGACCACTATAAACAATCAGTTTCATATCATCACTTCAAACAATATGCTAGAAATGAATAACATAAAGAGACAAGAACAGAAAACTACCTGGCTCAAAAACAGACAACATCAGGTTTGACTTTTTCTTGCTGTCTGCATAAGAATACATCATTCCAAACCAGTCGTCCCTGAAAGAATAACTAATAAAATTGAAATATCTATTATTAACTGCACCGGTTATGTCAGCAAAAGTTGAATCCGACAAAAACAGGCAATAGGTACCAGAAAAGATGGAAGGGACAGTGGCTGCAAAGTTCAGCCATCATCAATTGCATACTTGCATTTCTTTCATAAAGCTTTGTTTCAGTACTGTTATGAGTCGTAATCTCACTTGGCATATACACACAATTTTCACAGCTTATGGACTCGTTCTTACTTATTCTTACGCGTGAACAGTGTAAAGTGACACAGAGATGCATATTCTGAAATCAAATAACACTGAATACATTCTGTTTTCAGAACAACAGATTACCATATAACCATAATATTTATAGTTCCCACAACAACAGAATATAACATTAGAAACACATTTTTCACAAAGACAAAGGAAGCAATGGAAAAGAAAACCATGAAGGGACATTAGTCCAGCTAATAGGGTCACCTTTTATGAAATGAATAAGTGTACAGACATTTGGTTGAAAGCAATGCATAGAGTAAATTTATTAGAGACTTAACTAGTTAACTAAAAATGCCGAAGTGCAAAAGACTGAAAAATTTTAACATATTTAGGCATAGAAATTGCCAAAAGATTTAGAAAAGCACATGAACACTTTTTAAATGCACATATGTTAGGTTGTAAACGAAATGTGGATGGTAAGTTATTTCAAATCATGGGTTCAGTGCGTCTGATTGAAAATTTTCTAGTATTTATTCGTGCAAAATTCAATCTCTGCTTTTGTAAAGACAACCCTAGATGTTTACGTTATAAAACTCAACATTTAGCCTGAAAAATATTTAACTATTACCTCAATAATGCATGCATAAGAATAAGAGTAGTGAAATCAGATTGGTTTACTCACGCAATTTTGACGAGAGCAACCATGCCTTCAACTTTAAGGCTTCCATGTAGGAGAACGGTGAATGCAGCTGACTTGTCTTCTTTGTCTTCAGTGTCTTCTGCCTTAACTAAAAGCAGACACCTGACCTCAGAAGCATACCAGGACAGTGGAGCGGCTCAACATCACTGCACCGCTGATATGATATAGATCAGATTTCAACCTCACCCCAGAACCATTCAGGAATAGTCGAGCGACTTAACGTAGCTTTGCGTTGATATCAGATTGCAACCTTACCTCAGAAGCATATAAAAGAACTAGTAGAGCGGCTTAATAATAAACGCATATCCTCCTTGTCATGGATACATCGTTAAATAAACTTATCACACACACATGGCTCAATGTATAATTCTGTCCTCAACATCAATGCCAGCATTCCAATTGCAAAAACTATGGAAGTGATCAGAGCTTGAATCTCGATGCATTACATTAACAAAGAGCACTCCACTAAAAAACTCCTTAGTTTTAAAATTGTTTACAATTTATGAATTATGTAATTACGCAACTATGAGAAATTGTTTTGCAAGTGCCTTACTGTTTGCTGGCTGTGTGGTGCTGATGGGAAGAACTAAATGACGAGAGATGTATGCCGGGCTAGCAACATCCGCAACACCAAGAAAGCCACAGATTTCAATGTCTTTAGATGGCACTTTCTTTACATGCTCAAATTCATGAGATCTGATGTAGAAAAAGAAAACTGGCAAAAATTTCTTACTTACAACACCTCAACTGTAAACCAAACAATCACATCAAGTGTGACCAGAATCACAATAATCTCTATTTTCAGCCTAGGCAGAATGACCAGTGATATTTCACTTATGAAATAATTCCTATTTCAATTTTAAATCAGTTCTATGTTCTTAAATTTAATTTGTAATTATAATTTTACTTCACAAATAATTTTAATTGTTATTTCAATTTTAGCTCTCATGTAATTTTGGTTCTTATTTCAGTTTCTAAATAATTCTAGATTTTAGTGCTGTAAAATGTATTTTAGCATTGCCATAAGATATGTTTGTTAAATTCCAAGAACACTCTCATTTCCAGAGATTTATTCCTGCATTTTCTTCGTCCATCTACACTGACAGACAAAGATACTGCAGGAATTAAACTCTGGAAATGAGAGTGTTCTTGAAATTCATAAATATATATCTCAAAGATTCACCATACAGAACAAAATTCTTCCACAAAAGACTGTGGGCCCCTGGCAAGACCCATTGCTTTACATAAGACAGTTTTTCTTTCTTGACATAAAGTTAGGTGAGCCCCACCGTACAAGTGTAGCACATGAAATTGTAGATATTTCTGCTTTGAACTGTAATCTTCATTAACATAAATATCATTGATATGGCAGCCACCAGCTACAAAATCTATTATCATTGTCATTGTCAACAAAACCTCACCATCATTGCAAAACTGCCAAAGAAATTATCACATTCATTAACTGCATCATCATCATAATCTTGTTCAGCATGATGATCACTACACCCACTCTTGGTAGTCTCAAAATTTCGGCTATACCCCGACAGCTGCTTTACTTCTGATTGCAAAATTGATCAACTGACCTGTCATAGTTATCCAGTGTAGGATAGACATGTACAGGGCATTTTAGATTTCCACACTTGAGCACTCCAACGAAAGGTGTGAAATAACGCTCCGACAGCAGAGAAAACATTGTCAGAACTGTCTTTGTCGAAAGCGCTCCATCTGGAACAAACAACTCCCCACCCTGATTGTTTATCGTAATGAGTTCACGTAGTAGCGACCCGCTCATGCTTGTCTGCTTGTCAGCAGGATCAGCAAGCAGCAGAACATGCAGTTTGCATGGAAACTTGAATGGAAGGCTGAACTTGTGGCCTGAGCTGGAGTGAAGGGCACTCTTGTATGCCTCCACAGTCTGCTTTAGAGAGCCTTCACCAAAGCCAGTGGCACCATCAGTTATTAGAAGCACCTAAATCAAAACATTCACCACCTTAAAAATAATGACTCCAAGGTAAACAAACTCATTAGTAATTGTTAGTATCTGTCAGCAATATAATCCCATTACAAAGTTGGGTAAATCCAGAAACGAGAAACTCTTGGTAGATAAAAACATTTACAAAACCAATATGTAATAAATATATTTTGATCACAGCTCAATGTGCACGCAAACTGAAAGCTACAGTTTGCAACGAAACACATTACAAATCTTTGGCATAATGCCTACATCCAAGATTATCCTGTCAAATACAATACTCAGAAAGTTCGGCAATCGCCAATTTAACACAGATTTGAAGCAATGTCAAAACACTGCAGCGTTACCTCTCATCCACAGTGCAACATGATTAACATAACAGGTGCAATTCGACTGCAGGTGAGTAATTTGCGTAGCCACTTTATCTTATACTAAATATAAAATCATCCACAGGATTTATTTCTACCCAAGTTTTCATAAATAAACAATACAAGGACACATCATGATTTTGTTAAGAAGAACCAGTTCTTGTGAAACTGACTGCAAAATCACTCTCCTCAGTCTCAAGGCAACGACAAATGGCTGTTAAAGTTCGAATCAAATCCCAAAATTCAAAGTCATCACTATGAAGCAATACATGGCTCAGTGGACAGCACTTGTCATGGTTGTCAGTCACGAAATGGCACTATGCACATGAGATTAGCAATACACAAGGCATTAACTACCATACTATTAAGTCAGTGGTTTAGAATAGGTAGGGCTAGATTAGAATACCTGACAAGGTGCTGAAGCTCCCCACTCGTCTAGAACAAGTGCGTTGACACCAGCGAGCGCTGTCTCAAAGCATGTCTTGTTATAGTCATCCAGTTTCTCAAGAGCTGACCGGATTTCAACATAATCACGTGTAAAAGGAACAACTTGCTCGTACAATGATGAAAAGATTACCTACAAAAGGGCATGGCAAGGTAACAGCTTATTTACTATACAACCTCAACAATATACATACACATTCACATTAGCAGTCATGTTGATTTGCCTTCTATGTCAGTTTGGCAAAGTAAGGCAATTTTTTTCCTGCCATATTCTCCCCTATCTTTAACTATGGGCAAAGTCAAGAAGAGCTGTTTATCAGATTCAATGGTGATGCTTCCATACATTTAAGTATTATAATTATAAACAGCTCAACTTGTCGATATTAATTAACTCTAACAAAATCAGGTTAGTAAGAAATGGCCTCAAGAGATACTTAGAATGAGCTATATAGCTGTTCAGAATATGGTAAAAAACCAGAACACAATTTAGTTTAATTATATACCATAGTAAATCATGCACTTACCAGTGACACAAATTCCAACTTGCAATTGGCTGTGAGGTAGTCTAAGAATGCATTCATGCCAGCAACTGCCAGGTGGCGCCTGCTGATCTCAGAGCCATCTGGTGTTGCAGCAGGTCTACTCATCGACAGAGAGACATCGAGAAGTATAACGGTGGGCATTCTGTCAAAAACTGTCGCTTCTGAAACAGATAAATCGTATGCATTATCAGCTAAATTATGCAAAAAAATAAACAAATTGATCCATCCATTCGGAAATTTATATAGCGCCCCATTCATTCATTCAGGATTTCATAAAGCAAACCATCAAAGAAACTACTCATAGGAACTCCCAATCCAATGTGCCCAAAAAGAACAGTTTTGAGTTCAATGAGGAAAGTTAAATTCCTTAATTTTAAACTTTTCATCCATTTAAAACAAGTAATACTGCTTTCACAGAAGCTTTTAGTACACCTCATCTGTAAGGGGTTAAATAGCTTGCTCAGTCTCAGTAGCAACCTCAAGCAAGTGTTTTAGCATCTCTAAATAAGAAACAAAAACTGACCACCCTCTGAGAAAGCAGTTCACATTTAACATGACCAAGTAGTTACTGATATCATCAAAGTCACATTGATTTCCACCGAAGAAGCACAAACTTGCACCAAAATAAGCTATGCAAACGGAATCCATTGAACAGTAACTCAAATATAAATCACTGATGTAAGCCTTCCAAGGGTTGGTTGTGGTGATATGGTTGCTTGGAGTTGGCTGGGTACATTAAGTTTATATGTAACTTTTGCTCAGTCACACATATAACACACAAACATACAGGTCAGTAGCCATATGTATTCAAAATAAAAAATTCAGACTACCATTTGACAAACTCTCTGACTCGAAGCAGCCCTCATTTGTCAGCTGGTACCATGCACTTGGCTTTTGCGTGGAGCTTCTGAAGTTTGGAGATTACGATTACAATGGACAGTCAATTTATGAAGTCTTTACAATTTAGGCATGTATATATTCTTGGCTAGTTTACATCCTAATAACATAATAAAAATAAAATGCTAATTTTTTTTTTTATAAAATCTAATACATAAATTTCAGTTGAAGCATTGTTTAAGTATAGTGTTAGTCCTAATGAGCCTGGCTCCAAACTGAATTTGACTTAGAGTGGAAGTAGGAACGGTCACTATGGTGTTCCGGAATGGCAGCGCTCGTGAATAAGCTGGTGCCCTGCGCTTAGCTGTTAAGTGGCGCTTTAGAAATTTGGAGATTACGATTACGGCAGAAAAGAAATGTGGTCGCCCTAGTAACAAGCGTCGACAGTAAACTATCCAAGTGGTGTAGCGTGTTGATATCAATGACGAGAAACGAAATATTATGTGAAATACAAAAAACATACATAAAAACCGGGACAACTAGGTTTGTACGTTGTGGTAAATCCTTGACTAACTCAACTTTATATATTATCGCTCATCTACACAAAACCTGCAAAAACACTAACACTGAGTTCTTCAAATCAAGTACAATTTCAATTTTAGCCAAATAAACACTTGATCTAACCCACCTGAATTATAGATCTGGAAGGACTTTTATAAACCACGATATATATTTGTTATATAACTGTTGCTCGACTTACGGCTTAGTCTCAGGTTCGACTACAAAATAATGGTTATATAGAATCTTTCGGTATTTAACAAATCTTCAATTTTAAAATATTAGGAGTCTTGAAAGCCTCTAGACAAAAGTAATGGCAAACAATTATAACTATAATTAGTTCAATATCAGAATGTATAGCCTTCTATACATTTTCAATATCTGAAACATCTCCTATCCATGATAAGTAAGGGACGCGTCAAATTACAAACTACCTGGGAGCAGAACTCAGCAGATGCGCTGTGTGGGTCTTCGGCACTCTACGGCGTCTTCGCTGTTGTAAGTGTCAGACATGTCGAAATGCCATAATTATGGCACATACGTACTGTATGTTAATAGTGAAACACAAGGATTAAGACAGCGCCTAGAATAAGCGAGAAATTCAACTACACACAGCGGTTCTGACTTCTTAGGTCATTCATGTTCAAGGCAAGTATGTAGCGCTTATGGAGGAGGCAGAAGAGTGAGCGACCGAATAACGATTTAGAATGGAGTTGTAGGGCTCCAACTACTCTAAAATGCACTTACGAGGATTGATATTTCAAAAATTGTCCACTGGTTATAACCCAGCACCCCAACACCCCAAGTACTTCCTTTGAGAAGCCCACTACACACAGCGACACAGCGAGTGGTGACAATGGTCCTTGACATGGCCATAAGATGTCTTCCTAGTTATCGCTTATTGAATTTGAGTCTTTTGGTAGTGCTGCACAAGGAGCATCTGAGAAAGCGCTATAGAAACATTTTCCTTCCTCTTACCGAACTCGTTGATATTTGGATGTTGCCGCTGTTCTAAATTCCACCAGCGAATTAAACTTCTGCTTTTAAACAATTTTTCGTCTTCGCGTAGGCGTAGAATAAAAGGTGCAGTTCTTGTCAATGTAATACGCTAGCATAACAAACATTATATATATTAGTACAGTATTCAATACAAGTTTGTAAGTGTTATATAGAAATATATTGAAGTTTTTGCTGGGAGAGGGAGGAACGTGGGACAGCCGTGGGTGTTTGGATATCCGCCATGATTGAAAGGGAAAGCGAGATATGACGGTGGAACAGTGTGGCGTTCGTTGCGAACAACCTGAGGTAAAACAATAATTAGCAGTCTGTTTCAATCTAAGACAACTTTAAAATATGCCTATTTGCTTGTTGTGAGCCTATCTTTGCAAACGGAATACATTTAGTACCAAAGGCGCCACACCCGTGGTTAAAAATAACCACCGCCATCATTTCCCCCAACTGGGACTTTAATGCGAACCCATGCCCATTATTTATAACGCGTTTCTTGGTTAATTAATGACTATTAGTTTGATTTTCGGTGTACGTGTATTTACGATGATTATAAGTGTTCTTGGGATTGACGAACACACTGGAGGTATATCAGCCGCAATGTTAAATTCTAGAAGTTTCGGTTGGCACTTACTACCGGCATTTGGGACATCTGGCATGCACGAAAACTTTCACTTAAATATTAATGGATGTGTTATTATGATGTGTGATTCGTTTGTGAATGGTAGAATGTTGCAGCTTGATTACATTGCAATAAATTGAAGGATTGATAAAACGTGTATCTGGTCACTGCTCATTCCGTATGATATTTGGACATCTATTACTAAAGTCACTCATAACATGTGATTGGATGATGCATGTAACATGGTTTTTCCAACATGTTTCTCTGGCCATGTTAGCCACATTTCTTGTGATTTTTTTATTTAATAGGTTTTTGTCTTGCTTGATATTCATCATATCCTGTTGTTGATTCGTTTTTGTGCAAGTTGAAGTATTCGGGTTAAGTTTAACATGCTGCTGGGTTGAGTTACACTAAGTTCTGCCTGTTTGGATTACCACCCAACAATGTTTTGTATGTGACTAGATGTAACTTGTTTAAGCTTGTTTGGCTTGTGATGTTATTGCCATTGGAATATATGTGTACTAACTGGGGCACCCGGCATTCGCCCGAGTAAAGACAGGTTTTCGGCCCTGGAGAGGAGGAAGATGGCACCGTTGGGGTTCATCAACCCTGCTACTGGGTGTCCGAGGTGTTCCCCGAGCGAACGGCGAAGGTTTCGAGTGAATAGATGTAAAAGTGTGCAATTGCATAAATGGAGAGACGGACACACATAGAATCTAGATATACATGTCAATAAATAGTGTTTATATACATAATGATGGTAGATTGTGTGTATTGGCCGTGCAGAAAAGCAACTTCAGTGTGAAAGGTTTAAGGTATGACATGACAGCTTATCGGTTTAGGCAAATCATTTTGCTATGCTTATGGATTTCACCCTAATCAGAAGGCTGACAAGTAGTGTATGGTGTACACATTTTTTTGAATAGAACTTTTGTAGCACAGAACTTAACTGATGATATTTTGCTATCATCCCCACAGTATTGCCATCTCTTCTACACCATGTCTGCATATTTTGCCATGGAGTTACCACTTTCTCTATTACCCTGTCATTTTGTAATCCAAGCCCAATGAGAAACCCTTCCACAGAGTCATATTACTTTATGACATCACTTCTCTGTTATACTTGCAATTTTTTGAATTGTGGTAACAGATTTATATAGCACCTCATTGAGAAAAACTCAATGGAGGCACTTCTGATCATAGAATGCTAAACCACAATCAAAAACATTCTTTTCAAGCACTTTTCAGTAGAGGTATAGAAGACGCAGGAGCTCATATTATGCGATTGACCAACCCAGACAGATTTTGTGAATGCATTGGGGATGGTTTGGCCAGACTTTTGTGTATAAATTGAGGCAACATTATGTCACTTATGTCGAGTGGATTTTAACGGGTAAAGTTTTGATTATCTGGTTTAGTTGTCAGGATTTAAGCTATCTGGTGCTGCAGACAGAGGCAAAGATAACATTTCTGTTTTCACTTTAACTTAACTAACGGCTGCCTTCCATTGTACAATTTCTATCCTACTGTTCCAGAAGCCATTCAAGTTTATCTGGCAGCCTAATTTCTAAATGTGATAGATTGTTATGTCTGCACTGTATATGTGTGTATGCTTGAATGAGATAAATTGTTAATTGATTTTATCATCCTTTTCTTCATTTATTATTTCCAGTGATATTTGCTTATGATATGATCTTTAACAAAGTATATCTCGTATAGTGTGATACCAGTTTTACCATAAAAGTGATAGGTTAGAAGTTTGCTTTTAGAAATTTGGATCATTCAAGACGTTTGAATTAGAGAAAGGATGGATTAGATTGTTTGAATCAAGAAAGTAATAGATCCGGTAACAAAAAGTTGAACTTGAGAAAGTGATGAAATAGTTGAAAGAGTGAGATCTTATGGTGTGCTGTTATGCTCATGCGTTGCTTCAGAAGAACGTAACCGAGGTGTATGCGAAGATCCACGAGGTGACTGGCATCCACGATCGAGGGCAGATCGACCGGGCGATCAGTGCCTGCCAGGACAAGACCGGGAAATATGCCATGGATGATGTTATCAATATGCTACTGGAAAACTCTACTCCAGCCGCTGTGCAGTCCGGACCGGTGAGGATTTCCATCGAGATTCAGAATTTATGTTCAGTTTGAGAGCTGCCATTAAAGTTGAGATTTTCTTTTGAGTTTGGGAAGTTGTCAAGTTTATTTTGAACTGGAGAAATTTCACTTGAAAATAGAATAATTGTTATATGAGTAGGTAAAAGTTCTCTTAGTTTCACACGGGTCTAGGACATTACCCCATTCCATTACATAACTAAAGTATGTATGTGTATGTATGTATATAATTATGTATACAATGCTGCATGTATGCACATAGGTATGCATATAGGTACATGTATGTACGCATGTAGGTATGCTTATATGTACGTATGCATACATGTATGTATTTATGTATGTATGCATGTATGTATGTATGTATGTACGTACACATGTGTGCATGTATGTATGTACACATGTGTACTTGTATGTGTGCATACATGTATGTATGTGCACATGCGTACATGTATGTATGTATATATGCGCTATGGAAATATTGTGATGTCCAGGGGTTAATGTCCGGGAGGGGGTAATATTCTGATACAGTTTCAGACATAGTCATGAGAAGTTGTTGCTGCAGATTACTTAAAAGTTAAGGAATTCTGTTGTGTATCATGTTAGTTGTGTCGTAACAGGTGCAGTTCCTTGCACAGCATTTTCTGGTATGTTACTTGGCATGTTCTTGTTTGATGCAGATGGGCTTGTAGTATTATATGTATCTTGTATAAGTGTTCTGGATATATACCTTTTTACATTTGATCCAGTTTGGTTATTTCCATTGTAGGTTGTAGCTGTTTCATCTGTGAGCAAAGCTGTGGAGACGGTCGATATTACGGATGTATCGGATGACACTACTAGCAACAAAGGTATTGAATTATGAGTGGTAGTTCCATAGTTGCCTAGTGATTTCTTAGAATGGAGCAGAGCTGTTTTGAGATGACAAGGGATGATTTACTTGAGGAATTGTTCATAGTGAATTGTAATTAATTTGGATTAAGGTAGTGAACTTACAGATGTTCTGTTTGTTTTGGTTAATGCAAGTCTTAAATTAGTTGTATAAGTGAGCTGAACATCTTTTGGTGAATTTGGCTTGTGATTTCAGCATGGACTGTTACAATTTTCCTGTAAACAAAGAATTTGATGCTATTTACCCGAAGTCTAATTAATGACTGTGAATACTTGTAGGTCCAAGATTTTTGAATTATAAATTTGACTCTTTGTTAAAGCTGTTATCTGCAACTTTATCCTGTTCCTTACCCTCTGCTGATCGTGAAAGGAATTAATGCTTTCTCATCTTGACTGGTTTTACTTACTTGATGACAGGCATGACAATTGACTTGACGACTGGCAGTGAAAACGATGATATACAGCGAGCTGTGGCAGAGAGTCTAAAAAACCAGCAAGGAATTCTGGGTGGTCAGGTGACAAGAGAGGACGAAGAAATCAGCAAGTATGTTACAGACTAACTGAACATGTTTCAGTTTAATGTTTTTGGCATTTCTGTCTTTCAATAATTATCATTTTCATGGCTGTCATTGTTTTTGCTGTGCAGTTCATGGTGATCTATTGGTTCCTTTCATGCATAACATATATACATATATATATATATATATATATTAGTAGCATATATATATATATATATGGTGCTATATATCACTCCTTCATATGAAGGAGTGATATCAGAGTGATTACAAAAGGCAAATTAAAATAAATCAGTATACAAGATCTGGAGCACCCATGCACAGATAGATAAGTATGTTTGCTGTTGGCATGTGTAAGTATATTGTATGGCCATTGTCAGCATATACTTGCTCAGAAATAGCTTATTTCTATGCACTTTTGAACTACAATATTTTTAAAATTTGCTGTTTTTGCGATATCCTGGTAGTTTTTTTATTTTAAATTTAAATATTAGAATATTTGCCATTTGTTTTGGTTTTACAACGATAAATACCTGACATATCTGAACGGATCCAAAGCCACAACTTATTGTGCCTCCATTATGCAGTGTTGCACATCCTAACGGTTTTTTATAGGCTGCTCATGGAGTTGTGATATTGCCCTATCTATCTGACGCATTTTATAACAACTTAGGGAGTATATGTCTTTGTCCGCTTGGGTTGACAGCGTCTCTGAGTAATGATCTTGACAGGGCGTCTTTACACATTTTCTGAGTAACTGTATTTGATCAGCACTTATCATCATGATTTTTAGTTTTCTTAGTCATTATATTATCACTCTGCTTTGTGTCATCATCGTAACCATCATCATCGTGTTGCAGAGTGATAGAGCAGAGCATTGCTGAAGACTCAAAGCTTGGAATGAAGAGGAAGCGCGGCGATCTTTGGTTCATTGATCCACTTAACCCACACGAGCGAATGCGAGAGAAGGACTGGCCAGTTGGGTTGAAGAATGTAGGAAACACCTGTTGGTTCAGTGCTGTAATACAGGTCGGTACATGCATTTCAATTATCCAGTGTGTGACGCTGAATGTTGGACTAACAGTGATTTATTAATAGAAAGCATCCTTTGCATTAGACTTACTGGAAATAGAATGTGCTGAAAACTCGGCATGCTTCTAGCCAGGCAGCTCGAATGCACCTGTCAGTGTGGTCATTGTGCTCATAAATTTTTATGGCACCATTTCAAGAGAAACTCAACAGGGACTTGACAACTAGCAATGTAAAGAATAAGAAAAATTCATCCAGTTAGCATGTGTGTACATGTTTCTGTATTGCTGTCAGCTGATTGATTTGCTTGTTGCCTACAGGGTTGTGATTATGCCAACATCAGTTATTGTCAAAAAGTATTTTAAGAACTTTCTCTGTAACAATGGCTGTCAGACGGATGACATGTTAGGATATGAATGTAATTATTTACTTTTGTCTCAAATTAGGAGATCAAGTGATTGTGATCATATATTTTTGCCTTCTCAGTGGTTGACCCCTCGCTCTGGAACACACTCCCGTTGGTGTTGCGGTTGTCGCCAAGGTTCCACTCAGACTCATTTTATACTCGCCTTAAAAACTGTTCATTTTAGCCGTGCTGGAGCTGGGAACGCTCCTGAGAAGTGGCCTTGAAGGGGCGCTATATAAATCTCTGTAATGAATGAATGAATATTGAGTCAAAATTGTAATTGAAACATGCTCAAATGACATATTAGAACCTAATTGTAATCAAATATATTCTGAATCGGCCTCTGTTTTCTGAGCAGTGATGAACATATCTATTTCAAATGGTATTCACATTCTATCAGTGTTGGTACAGGTATCCTGTTACTGTGTTTTAAGTGATAACGTGTTATTGGCCATCTTATCATTTAATTATGTGTTTGCATTCACCACGTTGTCAGTAGCAGTGTGCTATTTACCGCCATGTTATCAGTGGTAATGTATGTTATAGTCATCGACCAGCTAGCCACCGACCGTAACGTGTTATTGGTGGCAATGTCACCATTCGTAGCATGTTTCTGTCTTTTTAAGCCAACGATAGTGTTTTAGTGACTGGCTCAATGCTCACGTGTGACTGTCACCAGTGGCAGCATGGTAGTACTTTTATTATGTGAATTTAATATGACCTTATTTGTAATCGATGCTTTTATTTATACCTCTTGTAAGCTACTGTGCATTTGCTGGTAGTCTAATAAAGAATATTCTTACTTACTTATGTTGTCAATGGAATTGCTTCTGTTTGATTGCAGTCACTCTTTCACCTTCCTGTCTTCCGTCAACATGTTCTGAATTTTGTACCTCCAAGTGAAGGAAACAGTCGTGAAGGAACTGATGTGAGTATACCCTGCCCAATGCTCACGTATGACTCTAATGATGGTGATTGACAGTGAGTTTCCGGACCAAAACGTCGAGACAGTAATGTAATTGATAGAGGTCAACTGGGTAGACTTTGCAATCGGTTTACGAATCTGAGTATTTGGACGTATCCGAGTACCATTTGTTCCATATGCAAAGCTCCACATTTTCATGCAATAAGATTTTATCGAAGTTAATTTTTTTGCTTGTAATAACTGACTAATACATTTTCATTTAATTATTGCATAGTTGAATGTTATTTTGTGTTGCACTGGTTTTAGAGGCACAGAAATCTCATGTTTATGCATGAGCTGCGCTGTCTTTTTGCTCTAATGGTTGCCAGTCGAAGGAAGTACGTGGATCCATCAAAGGCTGTAGAAATACTCAAAGAGGCATTTTCCAGTGGAACCAGTGCCATTGGAGCCTCTGACAGTCAGCAGGTAACCAGTTGTTTGAGTTATTTGATTCGGATCTTGGATTCGTGTCCACTGTAGTCTGTTTCTGTGTCATCTTTGATTCCCTTATTGGCTTTTGACTTTGTTCACCAATGATTTTGACTTGGACAAAGAATTTGCATGACCATTGACTTAAGCATTGAACTATTTGACTTTACAAATAAACACTGACATGTATATTGAAGTATCTTGGCATATCTTTTAATTTTAGGATGTCAGTGAATTTCAACATAAGCTGCTGGAATGGCTTGAGGATGCTTTCAAAACAGTGGAATCTGGCAGTGAATCACTGTCTCCGCCAAGGTAATCTAAGAACTCTACAGTGTCACCGTTACATTGTACTAGTGTCACCAGTTAAGCGCCTAAGACATGCAGAAATATCGAGTTGTTTTTGTCAGTGTGTGAGTATTTGCATGAATATCTATAGATGGTGATTGACAGTGAGTTTCAGAGCCAAATGTTGAGCCAGTTGACCTCTTATTTATGTGCTGTTGAGCTCATTAACCGAATGTTTATCCTCGCTTGGTTTATAAACCTTGCAGCAGATGAGTTAGACAGATGGTAGAAGATAAAGGAACTTGCTTGTCTTTCTTTGGTTAATTATGGGCTAACTCTGTGTCGTGCTATCATGTTTTGTATCATTTTCCATGTGGAAAACTTCTTCCTTTTCAAGCACTTGTTCTCTTTGCAGTTTGTTTAGCCTGCATATACAACTGGACAGTGCTGTAGCACCTCAGAACTGCTCAGATTCCTAACTAATCTAGGCAAGAAATCTTGCAAAAATACCAAGTTTGCAATGGGGCCGATGATATTCTCTAATTTTCACTCAATTGCAGACATGTAGAGACCGACAGACCAACGTTTGTAACAGTGGCCAAATGGTTAGAGCGGTAGGCTCGTAATATATAGTGTGCGCTGATTGAGCGGGTTCCACCCTCGACTGAGGCGTCACTGTATATTTTATCTTGACAACTTCCATTTACGTTACATATGGGATTTAAATCAGCCATTGTGCGTTATAGGATTTGATAATAATAATAATATATTCTTTGATGTTTCAAACTGACAAGATTGCAGTATGATTAGAATCATTGTTAGCACCTCTGAGTAGATACCTTGAAGGGGTGCTATTTAACTTCACATTGATTGAATGATTGATGAAAGGATGACCACTTGTTATTGAAGAAATTGAATTTGATTGTTTTGGCAGCCATGCTCTGCATCTAGACATAAAGGAAATTAAATGTGTGCGCATATTGAAAGTTTTTTAAAAGGTGGTGTGCAGTTATTTGTGTATATGCAGTTATGCATACATAAATCCTTTTTCTCATTTTGTTCTTGTATGCAGCGAAGGGGGTGCTGAGGCCGAATGCAAAGGTCGAGCCAACAACCCAATGGTGCAGTTGTTCTATGGTCGATATCTGGCAGAAGGCATCAACGAAGGTAGGTGGCATGAATTTAAGTAAAAAATGGATCAAAAGATTAGTTAGTTACATTTTATGTCTTGGCAATTTCTGGGTTTCAATTCAAGCAATTAAAATGATTTTTTTCCCAAAATCCAATGTGCAAGCAACGAAAATTTACATCGTCAACTATGTGCTGGTAACAAATAATTTGGTTAGAATTTATGAGTATACAATTTATACATGAATTCATTATTATATGAAGCAAATTAATGTAACTAATTGTAAGGATTTTGAAACTTCTTGCAATTTCCAGCTTGTTTGCCAAAGTGTTGTAGTTATTATGTAGGAAAGGCAATTGCTTTGTTGGGAAGTGCAACATGCTTACCAGTAACATAATGTTTCTGTGATGTGGCTAATGTTTACTTTGCAACAGGTATTAGGTTAGCTGTTTTATAGGCAGATATTTGCGTACAGCTGCTGGGAGACAGCTGCTTGGCAAGTGGTAATGGATGGACAGTTTCACTGCAGGTGGTATTTAGGAAGTTGTGTGCATTTTAAAACTGTTAATGTAAACATATAGCTATTCTGTAACATTTGTGCATGTGACCAGTTTCATAGGGTTTGTAATATAGGCAGGCAGTCAGTCAGAAATCTTTTTATGGATGCACTATCTTTTTAGGTAGCTGTGAAAGAGATGTACAATTGAACACTAATATTTGCATTCTGTTTTCAGGTAACCATTTTGAGAACAAGGGTATGTTTGGCCAGTTTCCACTTCAGGTGGAAGGCTTTAAAGACATCCATGAAAGCCTAGAGGCTGCAACGGCCCAGGGTGAAATTGAGACTCTCACTGATGACACCACAATCAAATCAGGGCAAGAGGTTAGAATGGCAATCTGGTGTGAGTTTATTATTTAGATGGAAGGCCTGGATTGATTAGTTCTCTTCATGGCTTAAAGACCTTCATTTCACCAGCCTATCATGCTGAGAGTGCCTTTGAATAGGCTGCTGCAGAGACACTGTAGAATTATCCATTTAATAATAATAATAAATAATGATAATAATGTGTCAGATTGGTATGGTTCCTGGTTACCTCCATGGTTACCTCAATGAATGACATGGTGTCTCTCGTATAATTGCTTGTGGTATTTTATTTGCATAATTAGCAGATAATTCACTGCCTCTATTACATGGTATTTCTACCATCTGGTGTTGTTCTTTTCCACGATGTATCTGGAATGATCAACGACAAAGAATTTATGTCTTTATTATCGATCATGTACCTATTGATGCTTGATCTTCTGTGTGCTTGTTGCAGCTCTGGTTCACAAGACTTCCACCTGTTTTGACCTTTGAACTGTCCCGCTTTCAGTTCAATGCAAAGCTGGCTCGGCCTGAAAAAATTCACAAGAAACTTGACTTTCCGGAACGAATCTTCATGGACAGGTATGGCTGGATCCATTTGAATTTCTCATCCAGTTTCACAGCTGTTAACTACTGGTGATGCTTGTTGATATGAGATGCAGTTTGTTTGATGTCAAGAATTATTTGCCAGTTATATATGTCTTTTTATGACTTGACCATCATATGAAGAGGATAATTTTTGATTTTGTATTAGTTTTCCTGATTGATCTAATTAAAAATATTATCTGATAAATTGATTATGTGGTCTAAAGGTATATGTTTGCTTATATTGTAATTGATTGATAAGTTCATTTATATTATTTATTTGAAAAGTGTTTTTTTTACACAGGTACATGGAATGTAACCGGTTTATCACACGACGAAAAAGGGAAGATGCCAAAAAGTTGAAGGAAGAATTATGTGAACTGCAGAACCGACTCGACAAGTAAGTTGGCTGATTTAGATATGTTTCTCACTAGCCCAAGCATAGTTTAGTCACACAATTCAGTGTTGTTTAGCTTTATTATTACTACTACTGTTTGTGGTTTGGTGAGGAACTGCACAGAGGAATTGGGTCAGGTATGCAGTTTCAGTGATAGAGTGATTCAGTCGTATTTATAATCATGGACTCAGTAATTTCTAATGCGCTACTTAACTAAATGCAAGGTGCAGTGCTGTGTCAGGTCAGAGGGGTTGTCTAAAGATGCTCTGTGAAGAAATGAATGTCTGGCTGCAAGTAGATGAGAAAGAAGAGAGAAAGGGACCTGTGTTGTGTTTGCATTGGGAGATTTTGGAAGGCAACGAATTGAATGGAATAGGGTAAAATTTCTGGAACAGTTAGAGTTTTGAATGGAAAGGTTTAGCAGTAATGGACAAATGGCTTTAGACACATCATGACGTAGAAATGATAGAAGAATGAGAATCTATCAATTTCAGTATTGGGATTTAGTGTGTTAGTCTCAAGTTGACCTGTTTGTCCTTCTTCGGTTACACGTGTCTGTATATTTGTATAGTGTCTTAAGAATGTTCCAGATATACCCAGAATTAGTTTACCTGAGTTTGGGCAACTAATGGCTCTCTGCATTGGTTTCTTTTCCAGATATATAAATTACGGATCGGGCTCAAAGCGCTTTCCACTTCAGGATGTTCTCCAGTGTGTCCTGGAGTACGCCGAAAGCCGTGGTTCCCACAGCGGATCTCCAAAACCCGACGTGAGCTGTCCTCCTCTAGACACCAGCCAAAGTATCTGTGACATGGAAATGGAGTCACCACAGTCACGATGCAGGTGCCTTTGTGTTTTAGTGATGCTTCTTGTACAGGGCAGATTATACTAATTATTTGGATAGTTGTGTGCTTGGATTGATACAGAGGTTTTATTATTAATTAGAGTGCTCAGGTGGGCAAAGTATAATCTGGATATTAGGGTAACTGATTGGCAATGGATCATCATATTGGTGATGATCATATTCATATTACTTATTTGCCCTAGTGATATTGCTGTTGAACCATTTATCCCAGATATTGATGTATATTTTGTGTTACATACGACCAGTCTAAGTATGTGTAACATCATATTAGTAACTTCCTTTGATTTATAGCTTTGAGTCCGTAAGGTTGTCAAGTTTTCTCATGAAAACCCTTTATGTTGGGAAAACCCCAGAAGCTCATTATGCATAAAATTGGTCCAAAACTGTTTTGTGTGTACTGTATACAGTGATGTGCAATTCACTCAAAAGTTCTTGGGCTGAATTTTCTAACTTTTGAGTATTTTCTCAGGTACACATTTCTTTATAATTAAGCAGTAATTAAATTTGTTTTATTTAAATTCTGTTACTTATTTAGTCACTTGTTTTTTGTTCATGGCCATTTGATTTGTTTATGGAAATTTATTCTATAAAATTGTGACATTTGGTTTGTTATAGTAATTTTCGTACTTAGATGTGATCGTTCACTTTACCGTGAATAATTTTTTCAGTACTTCAACAATGGAATCGCCATTAAGGTCGTCCCCAAAACTTGATCTCGATTCTGGTTCAGCTGATGCTCCTCCGCCCACATCACCGCGCCCGTCCGCCATGGAGGTGGAGGAGGGCAATCCGTCTCCGCGACATGTGTCAAAAGAGGAGCTCAAAATTCTGCAGACCTGTCTTCGGAGGTGGAGGACGGAGGTTGAAGACGACGTCTTTGGTCAGTTGAGCGATTGCAATTGCAGAGAATCTTTTCAATTTAAAGAGTTTGGTTTTTTAAATCTAAGTGGTAAATCAGAAGCTGTTTATGATTAAAAGAATAATTTAAAAGAATAGTTTAAAAGAATATTGGGAATGGCTTTAACAAGATGAGATTTTGTATGAGATGATATTGCTGTAGTATAATGGTTTGTATGTTAAGTTTTAAAAAATTTTCCTTAATTGAATGACTTTCATTGTGAACACTAGGTTTGTGAGTCTAATATTTAGATGCTGGTCGAAATGGGAATTTTGTTGTGCTGATCTAATTTGGCTTAAATTAGTTCATACATTGGACTATGTCTTTTGTTTCAGCCAGAGTGGATGCATATATTTTTTTAATTTGGCTAGCAGCTTGAATATATGTGTATATATATATATATATATATATATATATATATATATATATATATATATATATGCATGTTGTTTGTTATGTTAATAACTTTAATATATATAAATGTAATTTTTTTCATATTTCAAGGTACGAAATAATTATGTTTTGGCCACGTAGATTTGCAAGAAAAGATAGCAAAGCGAGAGGGACAGATTAACGCCTTGTATGCAGACGAGGCTCTTATGAAGGTCTGTGGATCATTTGTTTAAATAAATAAGTGAATTTATTATAGTTTTATTTTGTTGGTGTGTTTGATAGGTTATTGAGTCTTTTGTCCAAACTTCAGATGAGAAAACTTCATTGTTTTTTGACTACTTATATCATGCCCGTAGTCTTATATAAGTTTTTTTGTTTATCTGTAGTGTTAATTAATTAACAGTTTCACATGGTTTTGAAGAGTCAATTAGAATTTCATTGTCTTCTCTGATGTTCTGTAATATATCCTAATTCATATTTTAACCGTAATAACCCTACTGTCCTGCTTCAAGTTTAAGGCCTTTAGACAGTTGTTTCTATTTTTATTTCAGTGTCCATACCGACTGCATGCTGTGCTGGTCCATGAGGGCCAAGCAGTATCAGGCCACTACTGGGCCTACGTATTCTCAACTAAGTACCAGAAGTGGCTCAAGTTCAATGACATTGCCGTCACCGAAGCCACCTGGGAAGATATTCTGAAGGACAGTGTTGGCGGCTTCCACAACACGAGTGCCTACTGTGTAATGTATGTCGACCAGAACTTCCCGGATCTACTTGAAGGTCAGTCGATCCTTTGGTGCCTTGAAAATTGATTAGGCTGTTGTGCCATGATGCCACAACTGTTTTTGCTTAAATTATCTAGGAAATTGCAACCTTTAAGAAATATAGGTGCCCATTCTTAGCACTTGTGCTTGCACATAATGCTGTACATTTCTTCATTCTAAAGACACTGAGAAGGCGTTGACACGGATGCATACTTAATCTGTGAAAAGGTTGTATAATGGATATAAGTACACTATACGTTTGTGCAGTCTGTGGAGTCATATGAGTATATACTGATCTAACCGTTTACCTTTGAAAGCTGGTACAGGATGGGTGCATTTGAACTTTATTATCTTCATTATGACCAAAGAATCTTTGTGATGTGTCTGTTAAAATCCTCTGGCTTACACATGTGTATATTGGACTACTGTTTTTTCCATAATAGTTTTCCAGACAGCTTGTTACATTTTTGGTTTTTTCTTTACCAGAGACAATTGGGCAGGGCGATGACCTAGGGATCGATTCCCTTGTTCCGGATCTTCTCCAGTACGTACAGGAAGACAATGATAAGTTCCTGGCAGAGATCCAGACATGGGATGCGGAACAGAGGCGGAAGAACCAGCCAGCTGTTGCTGATACGAGCTTGATGGATGTGGAAGTGAGACCATGCGAGTTGTTCAACGGTATTTATCATTCATCTACTCAATTACTTGCTGTAACCGATTATACCGATGATAAGTTATTGTCAATTTGTAATTCCATTGCATTTTTTACAGCTTGACTTTTGATGTCATGTGTTATTAAACTTCTTAGATGGGAGTAATTTATAGTAAAGTTGACTGATATAATTTGTAATAGGGTATGTATTGTGATGTATATGGACATTTATAAAGTGCCTCTAGCAGTTATGAATGTTCAGACTCCCAGTATTATGAGCATGCTCAGGAAAAAGAAAAGTTTTCCTGCAATGAGCAGAAATGGATACACCGCTTGCCTTTCAGTCTGAATTTTGGGGAAGGTTATTCACGGCGTTGAGCTATGGCTGTCTTGGCATGGGGGATGAAGTGGTCAAATATATCTATTGAGCAAAGAGACCTGATAGAGAGAAATGGCTGAGGCCAGTGTACAGGTGAGATCACGAAAGTGCTTGTAGCTTTTTTATGTTGAGCTCTGGAGACCAAATGAGTAGGCACTATCTTAAATTTTATACTACTGTTATTATTTATGTGGTCCTTTTTGTGGACCCTGTGAAGAGAGTTCATTTACGAGCTCTTTTCGGCATCTAATTATAACCGCTGTTTCATTTTCGGTCATTCAAATGGAATTTGTGTTGGTCGTGTTAAAGATTTAGTGAATGAAGGTACCTGTATCCAGTCAACACAGGCACCGTGTCGCAAGAAGAATCTTTTTAGCCTGCATGCAACCATCTCTGCTCCGAGCACGGCGGAACTGCTAAAGTGGGTCTGCACCATGAAGTGGTTCGGTTGCAAGACTTCAGAAGAGATCCTGGATGAGGTAGAAAGTCACCTCGACCGAATTTTCCATTTATATAACTATACGGAAGTATTTGTCTCAGCAAATAGTACACACGCAAATAGATAGTTTAGAAAAAATTGGAACTATAATTAGAGAATTCATAATTCGATAACTAATTTCATATATGTTATTTAGTGCCTAATCATGTAGTTTTTAAATTTATGTATTTAGTATTAAAAGGCTAAAATTTTATTTATATTATTCTTAATTTATTACATGTATAACATTGAGCTTCGTTATACATGATTACGATTGACGAGGCAATGGTACTTTCCGGAGTGGCCGCTCTCACATTTCAAGGTGCTGACCTGTCCGCACTTAATGCATTAGTGCAGTGGATGCCAACTCTAATTTTATCTTAACCGAGAGCACTCTTGGGCTCTAGAGCACCCTCGGTGGCTGTCCTGAGCATTGGAATTTACTGTTCAGTCCTGTGCATTCTGTTAATTCACTTATATTTGCCTGTTTCATCGTGCTTACTTACCATGTGACTTGTGGTATTCCTCACCTGTCGGTCTGCTACCAGAGTTTTGTAGAGTTTTTAACTGTTTTTAGGGCTTTTTCAAAAGAGGTTGCCCATCAGTTAATCCATTGCACTTTGTGATAAGAACACTTGCTCAAATTTTAGATCCTTCTCCTGCAGTGAGGTTTTAGTCTTGGTTTATCATATAAAGTAATGAGGTCTGTCTGTCATCAGTTTCGTGAAATTTTGCAACATTGTTGTTTTGTTTTTGGATGATTGTGTCGTGAAGAAATGGCTGATAAGTTTATGTTGCTGGTTTTAGGCATTTAAGGAAAAGTATAGCAAGGAATGGACTATGTCAGAATCCTTGGCGGTTCCCGTGCGAAGTGACCCCCGAGTGGCAGATGTTTTTGATTACTTCCTTGTCGGCGGAGCAAGCGGTGATGTCCTTCGATTGGCCCTCTATGACAACATATGCTTCAAACTGACAATGTGTCAGAGCCCAGATCCAAAGTGAGAGCAGGTCTATTAGCTGTCAGTCTATTTCTCGTTCGGTGTTCCTAGCTCTTTTGGTAGTTGTAACTCTTTAGATATATGATCAGGTTTTAGAGTTCAATGTTTTTGTACTTCTAAGTATTTTTAGGTATTCATTGTTATGAAAAGTCATTTTCTGCCAACCACAGGTGAAAGATTTTTCAACACTTTGAAATTAGCAAACAAATTTTGGTCTAGTCATTTAGCTGTTCCTGGCTCTATAAATGTCCTTTTGTTGCTGTTCCCATTGTCAGATTCTGGTTTATCATTAAGTTTTATGATGATAGCAGCTTGTTAGACAATGGCATTATCTTGTTTGATCATTCCAATACAGAATGAGTTGTGAAATGTTTGCATCATTTCTTCTTTATTTGCAGCAGCGGAAGTTTGAATAAAGCTTCCAACAAACTTCGTGAAACCTACAAAATGAAGCCCGGTGTTTTGGATTTGTATCAGGTATGGTTATTTCATAGCTTTGCTTCCCTTAGCGAGATGGGAATGTTCTCTTGCCCTCTTTCTGGTCTTTCTTGTTTGGTTGCATCTTTTCTAAAACCTTCCTGTTTTCATTTCTGTGTGTCTGCTCTTCTCTTCTTGCAGTTCTGTTGTGGTTATTTTTACGTCAATTTTACTTTATTGAATAAGTTTAGAGTTGATATTGAATTGCAGTATTGGCTTTGTTCTTGTAGTCGAACAGACTAATTAAGAAGCTTACTGCTGTGTTTCACCCTATTCATAAATTGGTGGTATGATGTGTCTTCCCAATTACTGTATAAACTCTTAAAGTTTGTCTTTTTTTGTTGAATAGGATTGGCATCAGAAGTACAAGAAATTCCGAGAGTTAGTGTTCGCCTTTATTTCTGGTGTCCGTGCATACCACAACCAGAGGTAATTATATTGACTAATTCATTCGATGACTTAGAGCAGAAGTTAAAGGAATTATAATGTAAAAAAACGTAGAGAAATAATATTTTCATTGATGATGATGCCTAGAAGGACAATGGCTATCACAATTATAATGACAGTCATTGTAAAAACTTTGATCTTCTGCCTGAGCTAGCGATGAATTTTTAAAATATATATTGTCAGATGCATACAGACTTACATAAAACCTCTTATACAGTTTCAGTGAAAAAAATCACACAGTGACTGAGTGACATGAATTCTGCATGTCTAGAGTTCATGGACTCCTGTTTCTAAACGACGGTCCTTAAGTGAGTGAGAAATGAGGCTAGAATTAGGTCTATCTGAGCATGGTTTTCTTGATTTCTCTGATCTTAGGTTCAGTGAGGCTCTTCCCTGCTTTGTTGTGGCTTGTCTGCACAACGACGTCCTGACAGAGAGGGGTCGGCAGCCGCTGCGAGGCCTCCACTCGCCCTTGTTGGCCTACTACCGACGTAACTGTCTTATGGTCAGTTGTGCTGTAGTATTATAAACAGACAAACAATTGACCTCAACTGAAACATTTGATGATTAAACAAGAATATTATAATATGCAAGGTACAATAGGGAGAAAGACCCAATAAGGACCAAAGTCCTGTAGGATAGGCCACCCATGTTGAGAGCAAAAGAAATTCAAAGGTCGGAGGTCGATATATAGATAATACTAATAATTGCTTAACTGGTGAACTATTACATCATAGCCTAGCTAAATATTTAGTTACCACGTTGACTATCTGATATTTTATAACAAGGAACTATTATGATATTTACATTTATGGATGACATCAAAACATAATATCAGATTTAATTACATTCAAGTGAAGTCAATAAGAAGTCGCCTTAAAGATATACAGATTTGGTATTGTTTTCAATTTACCAGGAATGTTATTCCATAACTTAGCACCAGAATATTTACAGGATTATCACTTGCTCTTCAACACTTTAATGGCAAAAGTGTGCTAAGAGTGACTGAGCTCATTGTTGTTAAAGTGTTAAACTTCTGTTGCATAGGTCACTGATACTTTTGCATTTTAAGATGATTTAAGTTCAAAAATGGCTGAGAAAGATAGAATGAGAGTATCATAGAATTTCATAGAATCTTGATGTTAATGGTTTTTTGTTGTCTTGTTGGTCTTCAAAGCACAGGCAGCTCATAACCAGCTTAAGTGCACATCGGCTTTAGCTTTCCAACAGCACATTGGTTCAAATGACTTATTCAGTACTGGTGCTTTAACGATTAATGCAGAGCCGGCCCTAACCCAAATGTGGCTCTAGGCGAAGCATACATTTGGCACTCACTGAAGCCCGACTCCATTGTCCATCCCAAGTCACAACCCAATGATGGACCAGCGAAAATATCTACTGAACCCTGGATAATATGAAATTTTGTGGAAAAGTCTGTAAATGTTGAGACATAAAACTCATAAAAAACATGTTTTGAATGATGCCCCTGCAACTGCCTGCTTTGCTTGGCTCTATATAAATGTATGATGACTAAGCAGAGATGTTTAATTAAGGAAAGTTATATAGGACCAAGGATGATGCTAAATTGAAATATTGTTGATATTGAGGTGTTTGAGTGTATCATAAGCCAAACGGAAATTTTGTAGCAGTGACCCTTTGATCCTCACTTCATGAAATCGAGTGTTGTTTCTTTTGGGTTTAGAATTTGACGGAGATTTCTGTTAGGACGTTTGATAGCGACGAACTTGTGGAAGATCTGTTCAGTGAGATGCTGAAACTGTTCCTGCCATGCTTCATGACAATCGTCAACAGTAGTGTTGATAAGGATGTCCAGACAGTGGAGCACGTGCGGGGCAAGTGGTGCGACCTGCTCTGCAACGACTACACAGGTAGAGGCGAACTACCAATGGATATATGCTGTTAGAATAAGTGGTTGAACAATTCATGTCCTTAGAATTGTTGGTGTTACGTTGGGTTGTAAATCATTGCTGGGTGTAACCCTGTTGTGCCACCTTGAGTGTCATTTCAAGCTAGCTTGTGAGCTTGCAGCTTCCAGCTGCAGATGTGTTGTAAATGCAGAACAGGTTTTGGTACTTTGCCAGATTTTCTGGAAGTTACAGCAGAGCCAGAATGTAGTTATATGCTTGTACAGAATTGTTAAATTCCCTATGGTACAACATCAATAACCTTATATTTCTCACCCATGTAGCTGAACTTTTGATCATAGCATGTATCTTTGAATAAATGCAACCTTATTACACGTGATTCTGTAAATAGCTTCATGAGGGTTGCCTGATGGCCTGCAACCTTGTGCTTGAATTTGAAAATAAAATTGTATGATCATGCATAGACCACTTGAAATTGTTGAAATTTGATATCACCCTTCTTCCAACATCTTTTGCTCAGAAGTGCACACACCTTGACGGCACAATTGCAGTTGTACTGCAGAGCAATTGTGTGTGAAGGACTTGCTCAAGGTCCCTACATAGTGACTCCCCGGCCGAGGGTCGAATCTGCTCGCTCAGTGCACACTGAACGTTACGGGCTGACCGCTCTAACCGAACGGCCACTGTGCCACACATTTATATCCAATGTTTGAAGTGCATCCTAACGCATGCATTTTTCTTTTTAGAGAAGAAACGTGAAACATTGCAAGAACTTTTGGCCGCTCTGCTAGATGACACAAAGGAGACAACTGCTCCGATCGGTCAAGTGCCACAGTTGCGTGACGATCCTCTGATCACTGACTTTGAGCAGGCTTTCGATCTGGCCAGCGCCAACAACTGCATCGCGGCTGCCCTCAACAACATGTGACGCTCGTATACAAACAGACTAATTTTCTAATTAGTTAATGGATTACTCGCACACCATCTCACCCAAGAATCAATTCCAACAACAGCGAATATGGTTTAACTCCAACTGTGGCTGTTGACTGCGATCAGAAGATTTTATTGAATGCGATCTATTTGGCGCATGTACATTAAGTCACATTACGATCCTCATCGTTTTGATTTGCTTCGATTTTCAGGAGAGTTGGCACACTGCGAACTGTGGCGATTGGCTGCGTGCGTTGTTATATGTTTTCCGCAGGTTTGCAGAACTGTTTGCCAGTCCATTAGCTGCAGCAGCAGGCATTAGAATCTTTTTATTTCTTGCAAAGTTATTCTTCTGTTTTTGATTCGCTTGATGCCGATATTCTGCTGCCTTTGGCGCCACAATAAATGCTATTACAGTGTACAGTTCATGGAATCTCATGAAGACAGAGCCACATTCAGAGCCACATTCAAGATAGAGCCACACTACATATGAATTCTGCACTAGTGTCCAGTTTTTTGCCTCATGAATGCCATTTCCCAGGGCCGTACTGAGGGAGGGGCCAGCAGGGCCATGGCCCAGGGCGCAAATGTGGAAAGGGCGCAAATTTCAGGATATAATAACTTATTATTCCATAAAATGCACTATTTTCAAAATGTGGGGGCACCAGATTAATGCTAGGCACAGGGCGCAAATACTATTTTCAAAATGTGGGAGCACCAGATTGATGCTAGGCACAGAGTGCAATTATAGCTTGGTACGGCCCTACTATTTCCCAATGCTGCTGTAGGTTTGTACAATCTTTTGTGAAGTGCCGTGAACTCAACAGTGCGGTAAATAAGTTGTCTTACTATGACCAAGTGATTAGATGCTTGTGTGTAGGAAATACTCGACTTGTCAATGGTGATGTATTGAGCATTATTGTGCTGCCACAGAGCATTGACAGGTAGGAAAACTTCGGATTGTCAACATCTCCCAACAGTGACATCATAAGGCAGAAATATGAGACCCCTGTGGCAATATTTCCAAGTGGTTTACTTATGTAGGAAAAAGCCCATTATGTCATGGAGGTTTCGTGAGTCCTATGTGTGACTTTGCTATTGCAAATGGACGTCTGCACCAAGGGGGTAGGGGGCTGTGCAGACCGAGGGGAGGGGTCTTGGACTATTCGGACGTCAACATGTGACCATGTTAAACTATCGCCAAAATCACGTCTAATGGTAGTTACGTCATAATCTTAGTTGTTTATAGTAGCTTAAGGTTATACTTCACATTTGAAAGAATGATATATGAGGTTTACATGCAAATAAGTGTTTAAAATTTTTTTGTTTTTTACTTAGCTTTTATTCAATCTCATTCTTTGTCAATAATTGTCTATTAAAAACCGATGCAGTAAAATGATTATCAGCAGTTGCAATGTCGGCTGACACATGTGTGTTGCAGACGTCCGCAGAGGGGGAGAGGGTCAAAAAGTAGGCTTTTTCGTGGACTTTCTTTGTGGACGACCCCTTAAAGAATGCAACTTGTGTAGAGGATGAGCAGTCTTGTCATATTATTATCACCCTAATTGGTCCGGAAATAAAATATGCCACTTATTGACATCTTTTGGTTTTTGAATCTGGATTACAATCTACGAAGTTCAAGCGCTTTGTAAATTAGGCGGAACGCCGTTCCGGGCAGTTCCACCACGTTTTTACTTTTTGCTCCGAAGTTTTTACTGCAGCCATAGCATTTGCACTTACGAAAGATGACCATGTTAAAATAATTATGAGCAATTATGGGATGTATTCAGTGGCCCCCGCACCTTATAACTGGCCGAAGCACGTGTCCCTGCACTTTCTACAACTTATGGGCTCGACGGGGCACGCTTGTTTTCATTATTGTTATAACTAAGCGTAGCGTTTAAAACAAACCCATATGTGAGACCCACGCGCGAACAGCCGCATCAACCGATCAACGGTAAACGCGCGCACCGCGTAACAAACCAATAAACAGACACACGCTCGCATAGCCGCATCAATCGATCAACAGACACACGCGCGAACAGCCCAATAGACCGATTAACAGACCCACACGCGCACAGCCGCATCAACCGATCAACAGGGTCACGCGCGCACAGCCGCATCCATCGATCGACAGACCCACGCGTGCGCAGCCGCATCAACCGCTCAACAGACCCACGCACGCACAGCCGCATCAACCGATCAACAGACCCACGCGCGCGCCGCCGCATCAACCGCTTAACAGACCCACGCGCGCACATCCGCATCAACCGCTTAACAGACCCACGCACGCACAGCCGCATCAACCGATCAACAGACCCACGCGCGCACATCCGCATCAACCGCTTAACAGACCCACGCACGCACAGCCGCATCAACCGATCAACAGACCCACGCGCGCGCCGCCGCATCAACCGCTTAACAGACCCACGCGCGCACATCCGCATCAACCGCTTAACAGACCCACGCACGCACAGCCGCACCAACCGCTCAACAGACCCACGCGCGCACAGCCGCATCAACCGCTCAACAGACCCACGCGCGCACAGTTACTGTGTAGAGGCCTTGAGTGATAGTTATTAGCGTTTAGGTCTAATAACTTTCGATTTCCGCGTCTCATCAAAGAATGCAAAATGAGGGTTTGAAACTTTATTGACTGATTCCGTAGCGACATAGAATGCCTTCCTACTTAAACTTAAAGTACAACAAAGGATATGGCACATTATAATGATTAATGTTTAGTCAGACGATTGTAGAAGAAGCCAGATAATAATAAAAAAATTCAATAACCGTTTACACGATTACTTAATTTTCATGTTGACAGCGGTGACTTTTGTGCCGGAACACAACTCTATTGTAGAAAAAAATGACGCTAAAACTAGCCACCAAGCACAATAAATTTTATAGGACACAAATACATTTTAGAATGCAAACAATCTAAATTTTAAAGTTTTAAATCAAATTCCAGAGTTTTCGCGCAACTATTTATTTTTATTTTTAAGTGATTGAAAAAACGGCGCGTTCTGCCAGGAAAAAACACTGATTTTGGCTAATAGAATGATCTGAAGTTGCTTGGAACAAACAGTTCAATGACAATAATATTATTATATTAACTCACTGTAGCATGGGAAATTGTGTTGCTTTCACGGCGTGTCGTGAATCTAGTGATCTCAAGGACCCATGATACTAAATATAGATTCCTTGTGACTGATCTATGCTGGGACTGCATAAATCTATGGTTATATTGTGAACATTTTAACAACAAAAATATACAAATTGGAATAATTATTATGCTAGCTCACCGGAGCAGCTCCAGCGGTGATGGGTCTCTGCATCTCGGTAGCTTAACGAACGAATGTGAGGTATCTATTTAAACGCGCACATTAAAGAACCATTCCTACGCTGTTATACTATGCAACCAAACGCGCTCTCGGAACTTGTTTGCCTGCGATTGGTGAATAAGTAAGGGAACAAGATACAAGGGTTAGGGTCATTGGATATTTGTTATTGAAAAATGACATGGGCGGACTGGGCGTGACGTAATTGAATGAATATGTGAAGTGAATGCATTATAGTGTGTTGCATCTTGTAGCAAGCCGTTTAATTATGGGCGACGAAACGTAATGGCCTAAAATTAGAGCGTAATCACAGCAACTAGCCTAGTCACTGGTTGTTTGGTATTGCAGCAAAATGTGATGTGGCCTTGTAAGTTAATGCATTCCCATTTGCATGTGTCAAACACTGATGTCTTTCTGACATGGCATGCAAAAATACCAAGAGCTTTCAAATACGTCTTAAGCAATTGGGCAAATCATGATTACTCGTTTTGAAGAAGAGTATTATATTTAGTTTTGAATCCAGAAATCAGTGCCGTCTAGAAGAGCTGCACAAATTTCATCCTGTGGTTCTCCTGGGCAGATACCCTTGCAGATCCCTGTGCACATTTAAGTAGTTTTATGTTTCTTGTTTATTTTTGCAGAACAACATGGTAGTGTGGACAGATGATCTTCCAGTCTGTCGTCTGTCTGGTGTCGGCTTTTCCACCAACCAGGTCTATCGTGAGGATGGCATCCGACGAGAAGGTCATGAATTTGAAGACCGAAGCTTCCACTTCAGGTCGGTGAAGAAGTGAAAATGACATCGGAGAACTCTGCTGTATCTGATTTTGAGGAGTTTAGAGTGTGCAGCAGAAATGCATACTTGCACAGGTTGCTATGATATAATATGGAAATAAATGATGCGACTCTGTGAATAGGATCGTAAGTATGTCAAATTTATAGAATATTTACTGAATTCCTATGCAAAGCTGCTTATACAATCCTGTTTTGACATAGTGCTTGCTATATTTAGCAAATGGGAAAAGTACTTTTTTCTTCGTTAAATGCTTTATGTATTTGTTATATAGTTATGTTTATTATGTTCATATGGTCTGAATGTGAGGCACAAAAAAACAATTGTGAGTGAGGGTCTCTTAAACAAGTTTACAGTGACATACACTCGAGTAAGCTCCACGTTTCAAACCGAGTGCTGTTACCAATCAGCTTACATGCGCCACAAATGAGCCACTGTGTGCCACAAATTTATATGCAACTATGTGTGGAATGTTTGAATGAGGAAATAATTTATTATAAAAGACACTGCTAAGGTAGGGAAGTATGAGACAACATTGCAGTATGGGTTGTAATTTTATTCTGTTATGTAATGTAAAATTTGTATTGTAAATAGGATGCTTGTCAGCCTTCCACACATGCAGCTAGTGACCTGAGGTAGTAAGTTTCTGTTTAATGTAACGTAATGGAGCACTTATATAGCTCCTCTCAAATCAGAGACACTCACGAATCAACACAAAGCTAAACAGAAAAAGGGAAGTCTTCAAGCATTTCCGGAAGGCAGCAGGGGAAAGACAGAGCAGCTCCTTCCGAAGAGGAAAGGGGAGGCTGTTCCAGCTGGTGGAACTCACATGGGCAAAGCTCCTGGATTGGGTCGTGGCAGAGCGCATGCGGTGAACCACCAGACGTCCACGAGCAGAGGAATGAAGGGAAACCCGTTGCGGAATAATGGAGACCCTAATGCCGAGAGCCAGAAGATAGGCATTGGCAGACCCAAGGAAACAGTTACGCATCAATGCAAGGGTCTTAAGGACATTGTTCCATAACAAAGATGATTAGCACCACCCTCTTCCTTTATCCAGTCTTCACACTGGCACTACCAGAGTACAAGCAGTGGAGTTTCGGCGACCTGAAGAGCCTTGGTTCCAGTTATGGTTCCAGTTAATGGGACAAATGGAACTCTTATTCTTTAACTGTAATGTTTGTTTTGGTCTCTTTTGTGTCCTACGTTGTCCTTAATTCTGACAGTCTTTTAATTTCTTGCTTCTTAGTGTTGACAACAATGTTTTCCTGTACGGAGTATTTGATGGCCACAGCGGATGTAAGGTGTCTGGCTATGCTGCTCAGAATTTACCAGCGGAAATCCTTCTCGATCAGTTAAAAGGCAAAACAACGGACAAAGAAATGAAAGATGTCCTCTACCAGGTTGAATGATTCGACTTATTCTCTAACATTTCATACATATTATGCTATATCTCGAATTTGTGTTACTTTGTGATTTATATAGCGCCATTGCTCAACTGAGGCCGAAGGAAAGGGCGCTGTACAAGATTTCAGAATGCTATTCGCAGTCAGAGGATTGTTTAAAAACATACGTTTTGATTTGAATGTCTCTTATAGATGGCGCGTTCGTCCCATGGTCATGGAGACTGTGCCAAGCAGTGGGTCCTGCGACAGAGAATGAACTGTCGCCAAACATCGTAAGTGTGTGTCTTCAAATTTCTTTACTGCATACGAGAACCATTGCCTGCATCATGCCATTGTCTAATAATGGTTGCATTATTTTTCTAGGCTTTCCTGTCTGTTGAGAATGGGTATTCACAGCTCATCGACGGTGTGCTAGCAGAAAGATACAATTTGCAGCTGCATTTGCCAGAGGTCAGTTAAAAGCAGCATTTCCTAACCTCAGTGCTGCAGCACCCAATGCTGGCGTGAATCTGCTGTATGGAGTGCCATGGCTATATAGCGGAGATAATCAATACTGGAAAACTACTGATTATCCCCTCTGATATAGGTCTATAACAATTTTTTTTAAAACTTAAAGTGTGTAGAAATAGCTGCAACCGTGCAGTGAATGCGAGGAGCGTTGCTTGTGTTAAAATAAGAACTGAAAGGAAATTAAATGAAATTGAGAACTGGATGATTTTTAGTAAGGGTGTCTTGCTCTGAAAAAGGTTGGAAAGAATTGGTTTAAAAGGTTGCATAAACAGGAATTTGCACTTACAATATAAGTATGAAAGTGTTACCTTCCCATTTCATGAAGCATCTTGTGTGCGTCGGTGTCATGCAGTTGATGAAATTGTCTCTGTGGCTAAATCCATGTACTTATCGTGTCTCTGAATGCTCTTCTTCCTCAAAGTTACTCTAGCTCAGCGTTTCTCAATCTTTTTTTGGCCGTGGAACCCTTTAGATCTTAAATTTCTTTGGCAGAACCCTGGTACAAAGCTAACATACTCTGTTGTATTTGCAAAAGCTCGAAAGTGCAGGCAGTTATAGGTTTTTGGCATAGATTAGATTAATAACTTAAGAAGCCTCCAGATAATTAGTCTGATCTTAGTTTATCTGTAAAGATTCTGGAATGGGTGATTGTGGTTTACTGAATGAGCTGCCTTTTGTCACATAAAATATACATGCATTTTCTATTTGCCTACCACAAATACCATTCTTGTGAAACTGAACTACTTGCCATTCACAGTCACATGATTGGCAAGAACAAAGTAAAGTAACTGTTTTCATCTGATATGTGTACCACTTGGTTCTTTTGATTGCCGGATATTTATTTCTTTATTGTTGAGAGAACTGGCTGAAATCCAGGGTCAGAGAAACCAGATCTGTGGGTTGTTTTCTAGTATCATTCAATGTCATTTCTTTCAACTTGTGAAATACATTTTCTTTATGATGAGCTTTTAAAGGTTGGAACTTGAGCCTATCTCGTGTTTATAAGTTATGCCTATGTCCATTCAGTACTATATAAAGTTTCATGCTGTGTATATTTTTTGTGTTGTGTTTTGAGTGATTTGTCTTGTTCTTTATTACAAGCAGACAGAAGTGTTTTGAAAAGGAAATATTGAGTCTGTATGTTTAGAAAGAGGGTAACTCTTCTTGAGTCTTTAATATTCACTAAGCGATGATTTATTGATTGATTTGATTTATTGACTGATTGATTGATTTGATTGGTTGCTTTGGATATGTGTTTGCTAGGAAGGACAAGTTCAGTCTGGGCAGCAGCGAGTGGACATACTGCAGCGACTCAAGTCGATTGATGCTCAGTTGCACGGAGGAACGACAGCCCTCGTCGCATTGATCGTCAAAAATAAACTTTATGTAGCAAATGTTGGTATGTTTGAGACACTGCAATAGTTACTAGAGTGGCATCCAAACTATCCATTTGGTGTGGCTGGCATGACTGTTGATTATTAGTGTGCTTGTTTGATTGGTTCTAGTGCTGATATCATATGAAATTAATAGTCTATTGTATACTTTGAACCTTTGTGTTCTTAGGTTGTCCAGATATTGTATTCACACTTCTTGTGAAATGACTCCATCATCAAAACTGAATGATCTCACCCAATGAACTCATTGGCAAATGAGCAAAGACATACAGCCACTATAGAATTACATATAGCTTTGATGATGATGAGTGCTCTGCCCGAAGGCAGGTCCATTTGGCTTTACGCCACCCGGGGATGAGATGAGTGAGGTGGTTGCCTTCCCGTTGCCTTCCTCACAGAGAGTTATGAGTAAGCAACTTGTCCAAGGTTGTTATGCAGTGACTCGGGGTGAGTTCGAACCTGCGATCGTCCGAACACAAGGCACCGAACATCCCACTACGCCATCATGCCCCACGTGTATAGCTTTACATTTCCCTTAATTGACATCACTGGCTGGCCTACACATAGGTTAAAGTCTTTATTTATTGGGAAATTGTTCTTTATCAGAAGGTCTTGATCAGATTACTTTTTGTACATATTGTATTGCCCAACTCTGTCACCTTGTCACCTTGTGCTGTTATTTCTTGGAAATCTAGCGACCGCCATGACCAATCCTCTCCAATTTTTTCTGTCCAAAGTTGCATCTCTTAATTCCTCCAGGCTCATTTCTGTTTTTTCATGTATCACATCCATCCATTTTTTCCTTGGGCACTCTCTTTTCTTCCTTCCTCCTCCACATGCCAGCATCATTTCTTTTTCCATTCCATTTGATCGCATAACATGTCCGAAAAACCCTAGCTTCCTTCTCAATTCTGTTTGTTGTAACATCTCATCATTCTCGACTCCAATCTTCCTGCGCACTTCTTCGTTTGTCTTCTTCTCCGTCCATGATATTCTCTGCATCTTCCTCCATATCCATATTTCGCATGCGTTGATCTTCTTCTCCATGTTCTTTGTCATTGTCCATGTCTCACAGCCATATAGTACTGTAGGGAAGATCATTGCTCTCACTAATCTTTCTTTTGTGTCTATGCTCACATGTTTGTCTTTCCATATCTTTTCCAGTCCGTTCATTGCAGTTTTCTTTATCGCCACCCTTCTCTTTATTTCCGAGTCACATTTTCCCTCTTTTTCTATTAATGATCCCAGGAACGTGAAGCCTGTTAACACCTATTTCCTCTCCGTCTATTTCGAAACTGTCCCAATCAGCTGTTGTCATTATCTTTGTCTTCTTTAAGTTGAAGTATAGGCCTGCCTTCTCACTTTCTCTCTTCAGTCTTCTTATCAGATTTTCCAGATCTGCTTTCTTCCCTGCCAGTAGTGTTGTGTCATCCGCATATTGTAGATTATTCAATGTCCTTCCTGCTATATTTACTCCTTCAGTTGCCTCTTCCATTTCTGCCCTCCTCATTATCCTATCTGCATACAGGTTGAAAAAAAAGCAAACTCGGTCAGTTTTGAAAATACCTTAAAAAGTATCATTAGAGTAGTTTAAGCCATATGTGCTTCTGTGTTAATTTTTGCAACATAGCTGATCAAGATTAAATGATATTGGCTGCTATTTAAGAAGAGGCTGAACTATGACAGAGGCAAAACTAGTGACAGATTTCTGATTGATAGGATAATAAGGCCAATATAATTATAGTCACTTAGTCAGGTAGGGAGCAATTCTACAAAGTGTTGTTGAAAAACTATAGGTTCGACGCAGAGGCGGCGATCTCGTTTGAGAGGTGAGGCACCCAATGAGAGGGGTAAGAAATGTGGGGGGACAAACATATAACATGTGCCCTCTCTGTAAAAGGTGAGGGGTCTTGTCCCCCTCGACTCCCTGGGATTTCCGCCCCTGCTTTGACTAGAAAAATGAAATTTAGACGATTCAAATCTGAGAGCAGATTTTATCTGTGTAAAATCTTCAGAATTTTGACGATTGTCTTGTGAATGACACATTGTTTGAAAGGTTGCAGCCGTGCTCTGCTCTGCACCAAAGACACAGACGGCCGTCTTCACGTGACTCAGCTGACCAATGACCACAACCTCGACAACAAGACCGAGCTTGACCGCCTGGCCACCCTCGGACTGGACAGTGAGAAGATCCGACAATGTGGAAACCTTGGTGGACATGGCTACACTCGCAGTATTGGAGACCACTTCCTCAAAAACAATTACCAAGATATTGAACTTCTACGGTAACATGGCAGATACATCTGTCTTCTTGTGCTTTGAAAATGGCTATGTGTATTCTGTGTAATAGTGTTGCCATTTTTGTTTGTAAGGCAGACAGTTACAGTTTCTTACCTTTTATGTTCACTGAGCCAAGATGTGTCGAAAGTTTCCATACTTAAAAGGTTTTGCACACAGATAAATTATGAAAATGACAGAAGTTCTTTATTTATCAGATGCACATTTTGGTGTGGCCTTGCACACATTACAAATTTAGTTAATAAATAAATATTAAATGAATAGATTGCTTCTGATGAGGACAGTTGTTGAATTGTCTAATTCTGTTGCTGTTGTTGTTGATATTTGCTGGTGGTGGTATATGATACTCGATAAATAGTACACTTGTAATGAAGAGCAACAGTTGTTTTTCTTAAATGTTTTTCTGTATTTAAGGCACTGTGAATAGCTACCCTATAAACGTTTGCATGATATAATAAGTATGAATGAAGGTGTTTGTCGTTTTTAGAGCATCCCACACTTCTCCACTGATTGCATTTCCTGAAATAAGTGACGGTTTCGAGTTGAGCGAGTCTTGCGCCTTTCTTGTGCTCATGTCGGATGGACTGCACAAGGCGCTCGCCGACTCTGGCATTACGGAGCACGTCAACATAGCCGTGTCGCGCATGATTGCCCAGCAGTTTGCCGTCCAGTCCACGCTCAACGGAGTGGCACAGGCGGTCGTCGACCAGGCCGTCCGTATACATCACGACACCTTTATGACGGCAACGGACCCTGTACGACGCCAGCGTTGCCAGCGTCGGGACGACATCACCCTCATCATCCGCAGCTTCGACTACCCTCTGCCAAACGCAACTACAATTGGAAGCCCTGGCTCGGTCTCTTCATTCAGTTCGGTGTCCGTTCCTGCCCTGCCGCCCCCTGCCACGATGACCCCACTTTCCCTCATCATCCCGACATCGTCCGAAGCGCTCGCTGCGCCGCATGACTCGTCACCGTTCTCACGAGCATTTTTCAGTGGTGCTAGGTCGGCGCGAGGTCGCAGCAATCAAAGCACGCTTTACAGCTCCAACGAGGATTCAATGCGAAGTCGGGACAGCGGTTCATTCAAGCGGAACTCGGCCAAGGCGCCCAATCATCTTCCGCTCGACGAGCAGGGGCGCATTGAACCGTACATCAGTTTCAGCGAGTTCTTTCGTGCTGTTGAAGAGCTGACGGAGGCACAGAGGGAGAACCTGGAGGCAGAGACGGAACCAAAGCCAGACTTTGAAGCAATTCCGGAGGAGAAGGAACCGGGTTCTCTGACGTCTAATAAAAGTTCATCAAGCCAGAGACATGAATAGTTTGGGAACGATCCTCGTGGGTGGGGGTACGATCACAGGTGCCACAGGAAACAGTTTTAAACCGTTATTGCATTTCGTTGTACATCTTGTCGAGTGAAGATGTGATCATGATTAGAATTATCAGTGATAGGCATATTATAAAAAACAGATGTTGATAGTGACCTGTGTTTCTTTCTATTTGTATCCAATGCTATGATTTCTGTCTGTGCCCAATGCTGTGTTTCTGTTGCTTTAAAAGACTCCATCCCGGACGGGAGGATGAGGCCAGTTGGTTCTAATTAAGCTTTTCAAAATTTTTCAAATTACCAACGGTGTCTTGCTACATTGGGGGTAAAACCAGGCCTTGAAGTTGGACGGGGTATGAAACGTTATGCCATACTGGCACATCTCCTGTCCGACTGCTAGTATACCGGTACTTCTCCAGACCAAAAAGCAAAAGAGATGAATGGTTCTTGTAACCATATTGGCACCTCTTTTCCCCACTTCAAGCCCTGGGTAAAACAACTTTGAAAAAATGATCAAATTGCAATATGGTGCATGCATGAAACACTGAAGTGGTGAAGAAGGTTTGATCTGTTCATTCTATCTCTTTTCACCAAGGATGAAGATGAGGGGGCTATTGGTGTGGTTAGCCTTGTAAGAAGGGTTGTTCAGTCCATTCTAACCCATCTCTGGTTTCACCAGAGTAGGCTAACACGATGTCGTACGATAGGTTTAACCACGCAGTCACCATACCTACCAGAATCTCCAAAAATGATTTATTTTTATTAAAAAAAACTAGACATACAACTATTATGTTGTATCCTTTTACTTAATAATGTACACGTTATCATTGATTTATAGAAATGTCTGAGATTCGCATTTTAACATGGGATGACCATTGGCCAAAGGCTTATCGCTCTCTTCATCGTATGGTAATTGCTATCATTCGCTGGCGTGATGCTTCAAAATGGAACGTTGAACTCTTTCTTTGGCAAGATGAAAAACAGTGATTCAAAAGTAAAAACAGTATTCAAGTGTAAATCAATCAAAATTAATCAGCGACCGTACAATAACACCTAGCTGTTAGTGTTACGTATGCCTCAAATAACCTAGGCCTGATTGTAGTCCAGATAATAAATAAAATGTGTGGTATAGTTGGAATACATTGCAAACTAAATTAGTATCCTATATTTTACTAACATAATACAAGGTAATAGGCATTGCTTACTAATTAATTATCGTCATCGTTTATTTTAATCAGCTGTGTCACCAGTTGGCCGTTCTTTAGAGGACCAATTAAAAAATTGGCCACTATCAAAGTCTATGTATACACCACCGCACAAACCATCTCCTAGTGTCGGATATGATCGAGGAAAGGAAGCCGACTATTCAGACACCCGTGAGGAGGGCCAGGACCCTGAAATGATTGCCCGCCCTTGGAGAGGTTGGAAAAAGGCAGCTGGATGCCGTCGCCAGACGTGGAAGCCGACCTACGCCTCTGAACTTTGGGTTGCACCACACGGCCTGTGTAGGCGAGTGAAAAGAAAGCCGGTTGTGCAAAAGGCTCCGCCTCGGATGATGATGAACGATTTGTAACGGATGATTTGTAACGATTGACAAAGTAATTACTGTTCAGATAGATTCTTTTCCATTGCTTTTCCTCGCTCCATAGACAAAGCGCCTAGCTAACACGCAACTTAACATAAGTCCCAAAATGTGGTTGACTGTGACTCTAATCGGAGTGGCTGTCTTTGAAATGTTGCAACTAATTTGAAGCGTGAATGGACCAAACGGACTATTTTACTCCGAAAGAATTAATAGATAAGTTGGACCATTTTAGTCTGGATAGACCCCTATCATGCCGAGACTAGATACATTGGTTCCTCTTTGAAAAAGCCACTTTAACTCTTGATGGAGAGTACAAACGCTATGAGCCAGTCATTTGGGGGTAGCACGTAGGCATAATATATATCGCCACCCGAAATTATAGAGGATGCAACTAGGCGTTTTGTCACTGATTGGAAGCTATTTGCTAAAGCCGACTTTGAGCATAGGCCTTAGCCATCGTTATATTACGATAGGCCTATTTCCTGGAATTGGCCTGCTTCATAATTGTTTGTTTCGGAGTTGAACTTCGAACGAGGCGATGCGCGCAACTTAATTCGGTCTTCTCGACGCCATGCTAGGTATCAATGGCATTCCACGCATCTGACTATCACTATTAGTAGACGTCAGTCTATGTTTTTTTATACAATCTTTTCCATCAGATGGTTTCTAGGCAATGATCTTCAGCCAGAAAGGCTTTTTAGGGCAAAAATTATCAATTTCCTCATTCAAAAGTGGCTTATGGACAATGCCCAATCTGTTCAACGAAAAGAGGTCTACGGTAATGCCCAATCTGTTGAATGAAAGGGGCTTACAGCAATGCCCAATCTCTTCTATAAGGGGGATCCAAGGGCAAAGATAAATCTTCTCAGTGAAAGGAGGAATTTGCATGGTTTGACTCTTAAGCATTGTCTTCTTTGTTCTTCTTCTTAAAGAACCCATCGTCCGTTGTACATTCTTTGACCGTGATCGTCACGTCTTCGCAAGAGACATCCGTTATGCTCACCTTATCAAGGACGGACTTCACTTCCGCCGAAGGCTTCCAGTAGCTCACCTCCACCCTGCTTGCCTCAGCGCAGTCCTCTGCGTCCTTGACCATGCTCTCCTTGACCGCGGCCTCGTTGACCCTCACCTGAACGTCATCATCTTCTTCTGTCGATGAGTCTGGCTCGCATAATGCTGCAATGGCGGGGTTCGGTTTTCGGCATTTCACGAGATGTCGCTTTTCCGTTTTCCTCCTCGACTTCCTCCGCGTTTCCGGGCTACTATTTTCCGTCATCTCTGTATCGTCATCCGTGACGTTATCGTCCTCGTCGCGGACGACGCGAGAAGCAGCCGATTTCCGCTTGCGGGACGATGACGTCAAACCTCTGCGCCATCTACTCGTGCGGCGACTGCGAAGTTTTTTTGGTTCGGGCATGCGCGATGACCTCGATCGTGAGTTGCGAGGCTGCGTCGTGACCTTGGTGCGTTTGCCGTGACCCTGTTCCCGGTAGAGAGATTCGGAAGTGACAGAACTGGTGGAAGTGGAGGAACTGGTCGTCGTGCTGCCATCTGTCGACTGTGTGTCGGTGTCGCTAGAGGTCGCTTCGTCTGTTATGACGTCTTCGTTCTTCATCTGTCGGCGACGCAGTTCGGACGGCGAGTCTGGCCTCTTGCGCTGGTTAAAATGTAACATCATTAAATGACCACGTTACTGCGTAACTGGTTAACTTCAACCACACACATTCATAAACGCATTAGCGTCAGTGACGAAACTGCTGGTTTCACTGACGCTGAGAAATATTAAGACATGTAAATACGTTACTTTACGTTACGTTCCTCAACATCGAAACACGATTGAATAGGCCTATTTCTCTGCACATTGAAACCCTAGAGCAATGATTGGTGGAATGCTTCTAAAGCATTTGCTTTGACCCACGTAGAAAAATGTCATCAAGGCCATATCTGCACAACGATAGCGTATACTAGGCGAAGCTGTTATAAGCTACATTATGTTAAGAGTTCATAGGCCCGGCAAGATGACGGAAAGGAATTGCTCTGGAACCCGGCGATTTATATGGGCCCAGAACCAATCAACTTATGAAAAATATTATGTTCCGTAAAACGAAGTTCATGATATAGGCCTATGCCTTTTTAAATAATTACTAATAGACCTACTCAACTATTATCAATTTACAATTCAAGCACCTGAATATTGCGGTTGGTATACTTATAATTCTTTTATAGAACAGTCCCAATTCCGTCTGTAGAGTATAGACGTCTGTGACACGTTTGACTGACTGACTGACTGACTGACTTACTGACTGACTGACTGACTGACTGACTGACTGACTGACTGACTGACTGACTGACTGACTGACTGACTGACTGACTGACTGACTGACTGACTGACTGACTGACTGACGGGATAGCAAGAATCCGGTGATGTCAACACTGAACATAGGATCAGTTTAAAGAAAGTAGCTGAAACGTTTGTAATTTTTCATAACAAAACTGGTTTTGTGAAACGGCACTGTGAACCATTGCTGTTCCCCTAACCTACACACTAAACTAACGCCGAGGACTTTACAAACATTTCTCTTAGCAACGTAAACAGCCTTTGATGGTTGTTAAACCGGAGCAATCCATCCTCTCCCAAAACAATGTCGTCCAGCCTAACCATTCCATCCGTTCCTCCACATGAACTTCGATCTGTGTGTTTGGCTCTCTCCAGCTGAACCATTGTCTATGTCTTTGTCTGTGCCGCTCTGCTTTTCCCCAGTCTGTGATTCTTTCCCCTCTTTCCTACTGAATGTATATATACACGCTCATTACGATACCACTCTGTTATTGGGTTCGAGAATGAAGCACTAATTATAAGTCGAAAGCAATCTGTGTAAATTGCAGTCCTATAAATCTGGGCGAAAGTTAAAGCAGAACAAAGAGTCGTAATCCAAATGTCTATTTCGATATATTTTGCGTTTAATAGGCTATAGTTGATAAGAAATTTCAGACAGGCTGTACTTGATACAGGCTACACATAGACACTGTATACTACTGCATGTTTTATGCACGTCTCTGTGTGTGTATATATATATAATATATATGTGTATATATATAATATATATGTGTATATATATAATTATATGTATATATATTATATATTATATTTAGAAAAACCCTGGTGCGCTTAATAATTGAACAGACCGCCACGCTGCTATTTCCTAACTAATATACACGCCTAATGCCCTCCGGGAGGTTTGAAATACGCTGATGCAGTACTAGACTGTGCTCGGTGTAATTCAGGTCTTAACCGTTGATCTGTGTTTGGTTAGTGCTGGAATAGTGTAAACACACTTTACTTCACAAGCATTATAAATGCTATAAGATTACACCTATGACCTACATCCATCGTATGTCTACATAATGCTTCGATCTTACTGGTTATTTACGATTACGTCATCGTGCGGTAAGCCAGTGACTTTTTCAAATCAATTTCTAATAAAGGCAAAATTTAGCACAGGCTTTTAGTCGTATACCCTTGTTTCAAAAAATTCTTTTTCTGGTAATACCTATAGGGCTATAAAGTACCCTCTGGAAACCGGACTCTGACCTTCCTCGGACTGCCCTTTTGACAACCCATCTGATCTGACGCAGCACTCGTGAATAAGCTGGTGCCCTGTGCTTGGCTCACGAGTAGCGCTTTAGCAGTTTGGGGACAACGATTACGGTTACATCTAAGCCTAATTAAGTTTTGTATTTCTGTATCTCAGGATGTTCTGAGCTTTCGCCAAATAGAGCCAACCGATTTGAAGGGTAGGCGTATATTCCAAGTAAACTGTTCTGGATCGCAATTTCTCTAAATATTTAAAACTAGCGGAAATTTGTCGCATGAGTTTTGTTCGAATTTTCAACTAAAATATTCCACAAGAAAGTACAAGAAGAGGACATAGATCACATAGCACCCCTATCTATCACCCCCGGGCTTTTCAATCTAAGCGAGAGAGGAAATGGCTGGATGAACAGAAAAGGAAGGTTGAACAACTAGATTTGGTTGCTTGTCAGATAGGCTACAGCTGTATCCGGTGTGATAAAATATCTGGTTAGTCAATACATTTTAATAATAGCTCTGTACTTCATAGGCGTTGGCCTATTTTCTCCTATATATTATGTATAAAATGACTGCGCTTGATTTTGTTTTAATTGAAATGAATCAATTGAACGCCCTAAGCGTTGGTAGGCCTGTATTCGTATATCTTACATTATTAACATCAATTTCACCGACCGGTTGAATTTCATCCTGATTTCTTTAGTTTGTGCTGTACAGACCTATAAGAAAGTCTGCTGCAGCCCCTGAAAGCATTATGTCTGCTTTTGCGCCTAAGCGCATATTTTATAAACGCTCTGACTCCGGTTGCCATCTATTTTGTAGGCATATTTTTTGTGTTCACTGCACAAAGCCTATAACAGAAACGTATCGTATACCTGCACGCGTGCGATTGTGAAATCTTTCGGCAAAACACGCGAGGGAGGGATGAATCGAATACTAGGAGAAGGCATATGGTCGAAGATAAGGATGCGATATTGATATAGGACTGAACGAATGAACTATATAATTTACATATAGGCTACATATATTATATATATAAATGTATATATGTATATTTTATATATTTATAGGGAGGGAAGAAGGAAGGTTGGGGTAACTCTGCCACTGCTTGCACTTTGGTAGTGCCAGTACCCAGCCTGGATATAGAAGGAGGGCGACGCCAATGATATTTGTTAACACGCAGTGTCGTTAAACTACCGCTGCTATTAGGGTTTGGGGTGATGGCAGGACCTACCTGAGATGTTGTTCCATGTGTCCTGTTTCTTCTCCGAATTCCACATTCTTGTTCGTTCTGACTACAGACGAAAGAAAACAGAATCTCATTAATATTTAGTAATAACGTCATTCAAGCGAAATAGAAAATGAAGAATTGCGATCTTTTAAACCGATGCAAATATGCAGCGATTGATGCGACCTATTAGATGGGTCGTTTTCTTGTCTTATGGTGGGGGTGGGTGGGCATACTGTAGTCCTCTGTATTGTCCTCTGTATTGTCCTCTGTATTGTCCTCTGTATTGTCCCCTGTATTGTCCTCTGTATTGTCCTCTGTATTGTCCTCTGTATTGTCCTCTGTATTGTCCTCTGTATTGTCCTCTGTATTGTCCTCTGTATTGTCCTCTGTATTGTCCTCTGTATTGTCCTCTGTATTGTCCTCTGTATTGTCCTCTGTATTGTCCTCTGTATTGTCCTCTGTATTGTCCTCTGTATTGTCCTCTGTATTGTCCTCTGATCCACTGTAGGTCTAGACTCTATAGCCGAGTTCGCCAGGAAGAGCAAGTGGAAGTGTACCGTGGTTATTCTATCCAAGCGGGAATTTGAACCACGCCATTCGGGTTATGAGTCCAGCACGATAGCAAATCTATATCGTGCTCCATTTATGTTTCCGCATTATATCGAAAGGTAAAGAAATTATAACGATGCACCCTTTGGGTGCACATGCATTGAGAAAACAAGCGCCTAGTCTCGCCATGTGCTTGCCTATAATTATGAGAAGGACATATTATTATGTATTCAGTTGATGACCTCTATGAACCTGAATGTTTCGCAGGTTCAGACGGAAATGACAGGAAAGAGATGAACGCTAATGAAAGTGAAAATCACGAGTTGAAACCATGTAATACGAAACGCGAAGATTATTATACAGGCTGCAGTTACTGTATGGATCAGAAACCTGGTTGTAATTAGGCCTACGTATCTTCCCTCTCATCACGTGCGCAATACGGTGTAGGCTATACGTCTATGTTTAATACGACGTTGGTCCTGAGTCAGTCCAGTTCATACGCACTTGGTGAAAAACGCGTGCACAATAGACTTTGAAACTTGTTGTAATCGAAATGTTTAACTTCGGCTGAATGTTATTTGATGAAGGATAAAAAGACGCATGCAACGGTTATTGGAAGACGGATGGAGAACGGATGGGAATCGTGGAGAGGAAGACATGGGATGATTGGTTGACAAACAGAGGGATTGGTGGATCAAGAGAAAACGGACGGAAGGATGGACGGTAGAGAGAGATGGAAAGCAGGCAGGAAGAAAGTAAAGAAGGAAGGTAGGAAGAGCGAGGGGGAGGGTGGAGGGGTGGATGAACGAATGAATTAATGAATAGACAGATGGTCTGATGAATGGATGAAATGATGGATGGGTGGATGGAAGGAATGAAAGAAGGAAGGAGGGAAGAAAGGAAGGGACGGAGAAGGGGTGGATGGATGAATAGATCGATGGATGTATAAATGAATGGATGAATGGATGGATGGATGGATGGATGGATGGATGGTTGAATAGATGATTTGCTTGATTGATGGGTAAGCTACTGAAAAATATATGAGTGGGACATACGCGTGGAAAAAGAGGAAATAGGGGAAACGGGATTGTGATGCAGGAAAATCCACAGCTTAGGTCTGTACCTGTCCTCGAAAGTCTCGATTAGCCGTGGATCTAGAATGTTCTCTTCCGGTTCCCACGTGTTGTATCTGTTGATAAGTAAGTAAAACACGCGCTGAGGAATAGAATAAAGCAATGGAGAAGAAGTCTCGAATATTTACATGGTCCCCATGCGAGGATGATGATATCTGCACAATGCAGATAAGTTCGTCTACGAAAGTGGACTATTACGAAACAGGTTCCGTCTTAAATTTGTCAGGACTACATCTATCTGTCAGAGATTGTGTCCAATCTCTCCGGTTCGAGTATCAATCTCCAGTCATTGTTGGTTTCGAATCCAATAGAGAAAATTATTCTGATCAAATAATAACAGTTGAGATCTTTTTCAATCCTCGCTAATGTGCCATTTCACTATAATTTTGTTCTTTAACTTTTCTGTGGTGAACCTCCTCGAATCTCGAATCCTATTGTAGGGCAAATCGATTTTCATGGTCCTCTAACTACAGAATGTGCCCTTTGCAGCCGCCCTTGAGTAGAAATTTGTCTGAGCTGATAAGTCATAGATACCTGAATGACTATGCCATTCCGGTATCGCAATAAAACAATAGCTTCCGAGACAATAATACTTACAGCAACACAGTACAGATTTCATCTATAGTGTGAATTAATTCTTCATTTTATGTTACAGTACGTGACAACTTTTACTTAACGTATCATACAACTTTTAAAACCATGTTCGTGTGTCATATTTTGCAATTTAGGCCTACATGCGGCCTCGAGCTTTCAGTCAATATAACAATGTCGTGGGCTTCCTATGCATAGTCTATAGGCGTATACGAGGGTCAAACGAAGCTTGACCTTCTGGATATCCGAAACCCCAGAACGATGTGTTGCAACTTGATAGAAATCATTTTGTCAGTTCTTCCCAGTAGGGCATCGATAGGGATATCAGCGATGTTCCCATTCCAAGGCAAACAATTTTAACTAATTCAAAGATTTGTATAGCGCCCCTGTGTAACCACTCAAAAGCGCTCCCAACTCCATGCAGCCCGGCCAAAAAGGTCAGTTCCAAATGGCCACAAAATGTACCATTACACGATTTAGGCAACAAAAAAATGGAGCCCCAAAACCACATTCATACCAAAGAGGGTGCATGGCTTTGCATAACTGCTGTACGGACAGATCAATCAGCATAAAACATACAAACCACACAAGATCCTCCAATCTATGGTGATAATCCAGTAAAATATTCGAAAAATCAGACAAAACTTTGCCAAACAGGTTACTGTAAATTAAAAAATAAACATTCCGAAACCGAGTTGGTTTTGACACTCCGAGGCGTCACGTAACGTCATCATTACAAATTAAAAGTATACCTCACTTCTCTTCTTCGTTTAGGACACAATAACCAACAGAGTTAACCAGATCTCTATCCCTTAAGTTAATGGTTCACGTTTATCAAATTATTGTGTACATGTTCCTTTCACTTTTTAATAAAAAAGGCGCTAAAATAGAGTGTTTATAAACAACAGAGATGAGTTGGATTGAAGGCAACTTACTTGCTGCTCCAGTCTTGCCATTTGACCAAATATTCTGTTTTGCCCTGACATCAAAGAGAAGGAAACTCAGGTACACCAAAAAACAATTAATCGACAAATACCATACCATTGTCGTCATCGTCATCATCACTTTTCACATATGGCGCTTTTTAGGAGTCTCTCATAAGTCACAACTGACAAGGTAGCTGCAATAGCTGAAATGATGCGACATCACTTCGTATTTTGACCAACATCCCTGGAAGAATCATACTACGGACTACCGGTGGAAGGATCTTCCTCACCAAGAGCCCGGTGAGGATTAAGAAGTTCACGACCCAGGTACCAGAAGATCAATAGCCTAAGGGTCAGCAGAGCGAAGAGGTCGAAAGGAAGGAGCAGAGAGTGGATCATATATAAAATAACATTGATATATTTAATCGCAAAGCCCTGCTGAGACTTGGCAAGCAAGAACAAGACCTTATATGTATATCCTGCCCCAGAGCCTGAGATAAATTATGATGTGCGGCACATTTGTTAAAGCTGCGGGCGATCAGCAGATTTGAATGTGTGCCAACAACCTCTGTTGACGTGAGACTGAATCATGTGTGGCACAGTGGCCGAGTGGTTAGAGCGGTCAGCCCGTAACATTCAGTGTGCGCTGAGTGAGCGGGTTCGACCCTCGTCCGGGGAGTCACTGTGTAGGGACCTTGAGCAAGTCCTTCGCACACAATTGCTCTGCATTACAACTACAGTTGCGTCGTCGAGACGTGTGCGCGCTTTCGAGCACGACTTGTCGTGATAAAGCGCGTTATAAATGTCGAATTGTATTGTATTGAATCATAATTTCACCCGAATCAGTTCCGCGTCGTTCCGCTTAGAACCTGCGCAGTGCTAATAGTATTACAAGCCAAGTAAGGATCCCCACAGAATCTTATCTCTAGCGGACGAATCACGTTTCCTCCAACATCCGCTTAATTTCTACCACACTGCAAGCTTTGGCCCAGAGCAACATAGGTTAGACGAGTCCCGCTGACGCTGCATTTTCTCCCCAATGCAAGGTCCATTCTGATGCATTCCACTCTGCCATACCGTGCCATGCAATAGGTTTCTTCTGCTCTCTTCTACCGTGCTGATATCGGAAGCATCTCTAAGTAGTCACCTTTAAGGGGAGCTATATAAATCTTTGTAATTAATGAGCGAGTTGTTTAATTATGCAGGCCTAAATGTGCTTTTGGATTTGCTTGGCTAGACATGTTTCGTAAAGAAGGCACTTGGGTTATTGTAATGTTGCGGGTTGAATGTGGTGGGGTGAGGGCTGATTGGTGCGAGGAGGGTTATTTTATGGGTAGTCAGGTCGGTAACCAAGCGCTCGAGTGGATGCGTCAGATCCTCCGCTCAGCATGGGTGAATAAGTCAGTATGTATGTGAAGGCTCCGCTTTTCCAACCTAATAATGTTGCTTCTCATGACTCCGATCTGACTTATTTGCCAATTATATTCAGCTGCTGATTAAGACGGAGCACTTACCTTGCGTACGCGGCTCTTGATGATGCATTCTGCCGCAAAGACCTGCTCGCCCACCTCGGTCAATTCCATCCGGGTCAGACCTCGAAATTCCAGCCAGGAAACAGCTTGACCTGTTTCTCGGACGCCCTCCGCGGCACTAGAGGCCCATTAGTACACCATAATCCAATACGTAAACATCACACAAATAGTCAGGTTCTCGGTCGAGCAATAATTCCCCTTTTATCGCCAGACTGTATTCTCTCCATGAGCAAAGAGAGCGCATGCAGACGCCTGGGTCCACCACACTACATTAGATCCACATTCTTCATATCCTAGGATAAACACAGACGTTGCAGGATCTGCGTCCGCTGCCAAACCCACAACAGCTCGCCTGCCTATGTGAAACGTACCGAACGTAACGTACCAACGCAACGCACACTAAACGTACGTAGTGCAACCCATACGTTTAGCCACCGAACGGTGTAACCAGTTATTGCCCTTCGGAAATAAACAGAACGAGCGAGGACGTGACAGTAGAACTCAATCACACAGCCACGTTACAATTACGCAACGCAGTTAATTGCGACGCATCCACGTAACGTACGCTACGTGCAGGCCACCATATTAAGCTGAGTCGAAACGACGTAATATATAATTGAGCAGTTGACTGAAGTAGGCTAACCATGTATACGCCAACAGACATAATATAACAACCGGCAACACTGTCCCGCATACAGGCCACCGCACGGGCCTGCACCCGCCGTCAGCAGAGATATCTATCTATCAAGCGAACGGGCAACACACTAGGCGCTGAGCATTATGCATGCTCCTGCATTTGGGTCGGAGGCGGAGGCGGTGATCGCTGCAGCCACACATACCGTGTGCCGTCCGTGATCGATACGTCGAATACATTAGTATCAGCGGTCAAAGGCATGCTTCCATCGCTCAACAACTGAGATGCGCAGCGTTGCGTTCGTGCTTTGCGCTCGTGCGTTACGTTCGTGCGTTACGTTCGTGCGTTACGTTCGTGCGTTACGTTCGTGCGTTACGTTCGTGCGTTACGTTCGTGCGTTACGTTCGTGACGTCTTGTGCACACTGACATCTTATGCGAATCATAGAAATCAGTTTGCGTTGTGGACAAAACTTAACGTTGTTTGACTAGCGCTTATCTATGTGGGCAGGGACGTCCAGACAGAGGGAGGGTCCGGAGGTACATGCCTCCATTTTCAGGTGGGGGGTATTTTTTGAGTCTTTGAGAAGAATATTTTGCCTTTCTGACACTTGGTTTGCCTCCATCACTCAGAGGGGATTGACGCCCCTCTATATATGTGGATACATTTAACCATGTAATCATAATCCTTATCTCCTAGCGTCTAAAGAGCCAATCGAAAGATCCGGTTTTCAGAGGGGTTAGAGAGAGCAGGGTAAACTGTTAAGGCGGGGGTTGTATAGCGCGAGTGTTCGAATGAGTCAGGGCATGTTTGCCTGGAGTGTAATGGTCGTGGGCCTATATTTGTGTCAGCACATGATGTTGCTCCAACGGCTGTGTTTCGTTGAAGCTCAACTTATTCGTTAGGAGACGTTGCAGTTACTCACCCCGCCTACAGAATGCCTAGCTACACCCTTGCTTTCATTAATCACTGGCTCCTCAGCGATGCAAAATTTGATATTGCCCTATACACGAATATGAAAATTCACAGCGCCGTGATTGCGAGTTGTATTCTTGGATATACTCCCTCCTGATTTTTATCTTCGGACACTGGTCTTGGGCCTCTTGGTATTAAACCACGTGGTCTTGATCTTGATCTCGTTCTTGCGATCCATGTCTTGCTTATTACACTGCAAAGCAGCAATAATTGCGCAACTCAACTTTGGTGGCCTCGAGTGGTGCGAGTTATGTGACACTGGAAACCGAGCTTAACCGACCTCAGCGTCGACCTACGAAGTGAGAGACGAACGGTCTTCGTCCCGTTGGCTGGAGGCTGCGTCTGCACTCTGCATATTATGAGCGGAATCTGCCGGGAACTTTGACCTCAGGACAGCGCCTTTGCGGGAGGATTGTTTACGAGAGAGAAACGATTTTACGGGCAATTTGCCAGACAGATGGAAAATGTCGGTATGCAAGTTAGTTGGCCGGTCAACCACCTATAGATACCATGAACGTGTGCCTCAATGCCTCCTGCTGTCTTTCTCTCACCATCAATTTTCACTTTCTCTCTCTCTTGCTCTGTCTGTCTGTCTGTGTTTGTGTGTGTGTGTGTCTCTCTCTCTCTCTCTTCCTCAATCTATCTTTGTCTCTAACTCTGCCTATCTGTCTCCGTCTATGTCTCTGTGTCTGTCTGTCTCTATCTCTGTATCTGTCTCTGTATCTGTCTCTGTTTCATTCACTCTGTCTCTCTGCTCTGTCTGTCTGTGACAGACAGACAGTGCCGAGACAGACAGACAGGCAGAGACAGAACTGTTAGGAGGTATATGGATGTTGGTGGTCTGCATATACCTTAGTGATTGACCGCCAACTTGTACTTACAGATCGATGTAAGTCTTGGTCACTTCATATACCTGCAAGTTTTTAAAGCATTCCTTAGACGTCTTGGATGGACCTTATGCCAGCTCACCAACAGCCAGCTCTCTCCTTCCATTCTCTTCTCTACTCACATTTTTCTCCCATCAGCGATTGGCTCAATGTGCATCCGAGTTCGCTAGATGGCGATAATTCAACACACATCTTGAAATATAAATGGTCTTTCCTGGCAGAGATTTCAATTCCAGTCCTCTGTGTTGAATGAGCAAAACGTTTACCGCTAGATTCATCCAATCTCTATCCTTCCAGTTTTGGTCAGTCACGATTTGATTACACTGGCAAAACAAGGACGATGAACGCTTCCCACATTCATTTTTAGCCTCAGACTTGGGACTAGCATTATTAGCGGTTCTGAACGCATCAGCCAGCCTCGTTTCTCATCTTCGTGACTGAGGTCCTACGCTGGCTTCTTCTTGTCTCTAGTATCCAATACAAGGAATGTTCTATGCTTAAGAACTCATCAGAGGGTGGCTCCTAAGTATCTTCCAGACTTAATGCGGAAATCTGCTTCCGCTGTCGCTTTCCGTCCTCTCCGGTCTGTGGGATAGACTTGATCTCCTAGTTTCCTGAACAATGACTTCCGTGGCCCTACACCGTGCATTTGCCATCGTGGACCTTTCCTTGTGAAATTACCTCCTCAGTCAATCCGTAGTGTGTGATCTGGGTCCTTCGTTGCTTGAAAAACTTTCTCTCATCGAGGCCGTCACGCCGAATAGCAATGGCACTGTAAGAGGCGCCTTAAAAATTCTCAGATACGATGCGATATAACCAGGTCAGGATCAGAAGCCCTTAAATATGTAATTTCGCATTTGTTCGCATAAATTTTGAGGTTTTCACATAAATTCTTAAATGGATAATTTTCGAAAACTATTGCATAAAGTTCGGAAATTTTGGTTTGTGTCAACTAAATGGCTCCAGGCTATAATTTAATTTATTAATCTATAGGGGATATATTATAGTTTATCGGCCAGACGACGTAATTGTTGATGGCTAGGACCCGTGGTTTATGCGATAACGCGCTTTTTCGGACAGCTTACGAATTTTTTGACAGAATCCACTGGGCATAGTAATATGTAGTATGTAGCATGTAACCTGTAACCTGTAATATGTAGGCCTATTGCGCGCTCGATATGCAGTTTACAGCTTACTTCGCCAGAGAGAGCTAGTGTAACATAGATCTTGCGACGACATCCTGAGTTCATTCTGAATCGGCAACATAAAGGCTGACAACGCGGCTTGCTAACGACCCTCTTTTATAGCGCATGTGTTTGTTTATCCAAATCGCCATCCCTTGCACTTCGTTTATCCTGCGTGTGTATACAGACATGCAGGTGCGGTCCATGTATATACATATACATATACAAGGTCTTTTATAAATAGAAGCGTGCGCGTGTGTATACATTTTACCATCGTCTGTTGCTTCTGTTGGACCGATGTTTCTCTTAGTTCTGCGACCAAGAGGAGCTTTTACTTGCATTTAATTCAGCAGACCACTTCAATAACTCTTCCCTTGCTTAAACATTCGCATGTATATATATCTATTTACACGCATATTATACATAGCTGTCTAAGTGTATGTATCTATATATGGGTATACATGTATGTATATATATACATGTATACATTTGTGTGTATACCAATACCAATGTATATATTTGTGAAAATTTACACGTATATATGTAATGCGTCTCTGTGTGTGTATATAAGTTATGTATACATCTTTGGTATATATTGGCTGAAACATTTGCAACTTTCCTAATCGCAGATCCTTAGTTTGTATACAGCGTAAGTGGTATTTATGTATGAAACTGCACGGTAGGTCTATATATACATGTAGAGCAGACGGGACGTAGAACTTAGGGGATCTCGGGATTGGAACCCCGACGATATTATCAGAAGCACACATCCGCCGGTTGACTCAGACAACCGTTGGCTCCAAATCAATTAAGGCAGAGGTTGATATATAGCATATAACATTACGCATATGTGTACAGATATCATGGTATTTGCTAGAGTAACTATAGTTAATAATTGCATAACGTTTTGCTGAATTGTCTGCGTCTAATTGAATCACTTAAAATATAGTATAATTGATCTGTTTTTCTGTGCTATAGAGACTTTAATACATGCGTTAGGCTTGTATAGTTATCATGACCAGAATGAGCTTAGAAAACGATTAATAATAATATACAGCAGAAAACCAACGTAAGACAAACGCTACTATAGATGTTTAATATATGTGAATATTGTTAAATATAAATGACCTAGAGATGTGCTGTGAATATGAAAAGCCGAGATCTCGTGTTGCTCTGCCCACCAGCTGATCGGTGGGCCACAATCTGGGATTATTAGTGGATCAAGCCATTTAATTGGGATAGACTCAATGATATTGAACTCAAGAAACTGGCAAAAGTTCGTCTCTGACTCTCTGTTATACAAAGTTTTGACCTTAAACCTTATCGTTTCTAAGCCTGTCGTAAATATCACTATTTGAATTTTAACTTAGAATTAACATACTTGCTTGCTAATGAATTAATTTGAACAGGCATTGTCTAACCATTTGTCAGCACTAAGCGTACTTAGAAATTTAAGTATACAGGGTGGGCCACTAAAAGTAACACCCTCTCGTTTATACTAATATTTCGGCAAAAATATAAGTTAGGAAATGAAATTTTACAGACGCATAAATAGTTCATATTTGCATATAAATGCCAAAATTTAATAAAATATTTCAGACATAACACAAGTTATATCACTTTTAGTGTGTCAAACCACGAATTATTTAATGGTAAAAAACAGTTAACGCAGCAAAAATTACAGAAAGATTTTATGAAATCACATCTCAAGTTATAGTTATAAAACACACTTCACTGTGCTTCACAACCTGTTTTCAACCAGTTACCACACATGTTATGAGTCTCTTTGAAAAGTATTTGATGGCTTTGTTGATGGGTTCCACAGGTAAATTTTCACATATCATCTTCAATGCGACCTTACCGTTTTTGGCTTTGATCGCAGCTTGCGGTATTTTTCAAGCATAGGCAGCACAACTAATGATCCAGCTGGTTAAAATCTGGAAAGCTTTGGGGAATTTGTTACTTCTCAATGAAACCAGCTCAATTGACCTTGAATCAATCTTGCGTGAAGCGAGCAGTGTGCACTGGTGCGCTGTCTTGCTGAAATGGAAGCTGCTGGCACCAGATGCTTGCATCCGGATATTAATTGTGGAAGCGGGTGACCGACGTAAAATGCAGCTTCCACTTTCCCCATTTCATCAGCAAAATGTAGTCGACTTTTGCCATTGGAACAAACAGCCTACACCGTAACATGTGGAGCGAACTTTAATCGAACAGGATTTCTTGCCGCTGGACTAAGTAAGCACTGTTGTTTTGATTGCTGATTATCATTAGTGGAGTGAGGTAGAAGTTCATCTCATCCGTGGAGAACACGCGCTTCTTGTCGCGAATCTTCAGCCGACGAAGCAGTACTGACAATTACTTGAAATGTGACTTCATAACACTTATGCTGCGTTAAACGTTCTTTTGACAATCAAAAATCCGCAGTTCGACTCATTAAAAGTGATATAACTTTTGTTCTGTTGAAATATTTTAATAACATTTGGCCGTCATATGCAAATATGAACTAGTCTTACATGTGTAAAATTTCTTACTAATTCATGCTTTTGACCGAAACATTAGCAAATATCGAGAGGGGTTGGTTACTTTTTTGGCCCACCCTGTACACGCAGTCAACCTGCGTCATGTACTCTCACCCATTGCTGCTATTCCCCAACTCACTGAAGTTGGGTTCCTTACAGTTCATACGTCGACCTATACGTATCCTGTCATGCATGCTCGCCCTCTCTGTAGTACCATTTTTTGTCGTCTTGTCCTCTTATCATCGATCATTAGAAAACTTTGGTATTGGAATTTGTATACTAGGCCTATATGGGCGTAGCAAAGCCCTTCCAACTGTCGGGCGCCCCCGCCCCACCCCGTATCCATGGCAACTTATCGACGCCTATGACGCAGAGTATTTATGTGAAGTGGAGATGTATACACGCTCGGTAGACGTCGGCGATAATTCGGACATGGAAAAGCTGTTGAAAGGTCATGACCCCTATCGTCGTAGGACCCGGATAAGGCGCCGAATATACAGAAGCGATGTAATGCAGGCACATGCAAGCACTCTTAATCGCATAAACAGACAGACAGAAGCACACAGAAAGAGAGAAACAGGTAGAGACAGACAAACAGAGACGTATACAGACAAACATACAGGCGTATATATGCAAACAGACGGATTGCAGCGAGATTCCGATTAACTGTCATGTATATCCGCAACCTAATTATTATAATCATCACGAAAGTTGGGAAACCTGCCATGCACGACATGCAGGTACCAGCGTTTGCAAGACCATTGGCTTTGAATCGAATCGAGTAAATATGAGACAGCAGTGGGTCCGATAGAAAATTACGGAGTTCAGAGAGCAAGTTATTGCATTTGCTGAAACAAAGTTGGAGGCCAATCCCTGCCATGCGTGTATATATTCGTGTCTTTGGAAACGAATATGTACAAGCAGGGCTTGAAGTGGGAAAATTTGAATTAGTAATCAAATTGTCTGATGGGGCACCTACACTCCAGGAATTCACTTCATAGCGCCTGGAATTTCTCATCGAGTCGTTGGATGGCGAGAATGATGCGAACTCGTTCAAAATGTGGATGTTTCTAATTTCGATCTCAATTTAAACAGTCAATTGAAAAAACAGGTAACTTCAGTTTCCGCCTCTTCGTTTCGACTCCCTCTCCTGTCTCAGCTACGCTGCAAACGATCTTCCTTTTCTACAACAATCAATCAATCAATCAATCAACACTCAATCAAAAATACTTGATATAGCCCCTCTTCAAGATATCTACTCAGAGGCGCTCAATACATGTAATTGATTGAATGCAGAAACCAAGAAGTTCGGGAGGACACTTTGCACTATATATGGAGAGTTCCACAGGCATCTGTGGTATACCTAGGTGAGACCAACAGTTGGATTCGCCTTCTTAGATCAAAACAGTGAATTTGCTAAGAAAGAAGGAATGGTGAACAATTTATACCAGCAGAGGGATCGGAAAACCCACTTCTCAAGAGGACACCTGTTGATATTAACAGACCATGGCACTCTGTTCTTCTATCGCCAACAATGCAGAACAATTATCATATCCGTCACCGATTGTCTGATGAAGTTATACAGATCGACGTTGGAATTCAACTCGGAACCTCATCAGTGTCACTGTGGATATGGAGAGTCGATGCCAGAAGACTCCCGGGTCTGGCGTGCAAAAGAAACACAAACAGCAACGACACTACATGCTCCACGATATAATATGGAGATCGTTTCGAAAGGAGAGCATTCTCTTCTCAGAAAGAGCTTTGGGGTCTCACCAACGAAGATAGCAAAAGACCAGACGGCGTAGTCATTCGGCAGGTGACTCACTTGGGATGTGACCGTTTCAGACGCTCTGCGATTTCACATCTGACAGCGACATCAACTGAAGCGGGAGAAGAGCAAACCGGACAGCCGTCGCCAAAAGAACACAACACGCATCAAACACTCGAACGCATGCTTTTGTGGCGGTGGCACTGGAGTCTAGCAGTACATGGAGTTACGAAGGTTTGAACTTTGTAATGGAGCTGGGACGAAGGATAACCGATGTGACCTATGACACATCTGAGACAAGCTACCTGTTGCAAAGACTCTCGATAGCTGTACTGCGAGGGAACGACATCTGATTTTCGTCAACACTAACATGCTAAATAGTTATAATGATGATGATGTTAATGATGATGATGATGAGAATAAATAAATAAAAATAATATTAATAAAAATACTACTACTACTACTACTACTACTACTACTACTACTACTACTACTACTACTACTACTACTACTACTACTACTACTACTACTACTACTACTACTACTACTACTACTACTACTACTACTACTACTACTACTACTACTACTACTACTACTACTACTACTACTACTACTACTACTACTACTACTACTACTACTACTACTACTACTACTACTACTACTACTACTACTACTACTACTACTACTACTACTACTACTACTACTACTACTACTACTACTACTACTACTACTACTACTACTACTACTACTACTACTACTACTACTACTACTACTACTACTACTACTACTACTACTACTACTACTACTACTACTACTACTACTACTACTACTACTACTACTACTACTACTACTACTACTACTACTACTACTACTACTACTACTACTACTACTACTACTACTACTACTACTACTACTACTACTACTACTACTACTACTACTACTACTACTACTACTACTACTACTACTACTACTACTACTACTACTACTACTACTACTACTACTACTACTACTACTACTACTACTACTACTACTACTACTACTACTACTACTACTACTACTACTACTACTACTACTACTACTACTACTACTACTACTACTACTACTACTACTACTACTACTACTACTACTACTACTACTACTACTACTACTACTACTACTACTACTACTACTACTACTACTACTACTACTACTACTACTACTACTACTACTACTACTACTACTACTACTACTACTACTACTACTACTACTACTACTACTACTACTACTACTACTACTACTACTACTACTACTACTACTACTACTACTACTACTACTACTACTACTACTACTACTACTACTACTACTACTACTACTACTAATAATAATAATAATAATAATAATAATAATAATAATAATAATAATAATAATAATAATAATAATAATACTACTACTACTACTACTAATAATAATAATAATAATAATAGCAGCTGGGGAAGATTCTTAGTTGCGCCACGAGGGAGTCACGGGAAACGTCATGCCTGTGCCAGCTTCTATCGATTATCATACAAAGCTACATCGCCATAGCATTCAAATGAACTTTCGTCGTTCAGGAGACCGATTAGTAAGGCCATTCTAGACAACAAAACATCTAGTTTAATATTGTAGTCCCTGAGGGGTTACCTCGGGGCATTAAAAAAGCAATAATAATATTAGTAAATTAAATCACGCTTCCACGATCTGTTTTCTAGTTGGTAATAAATTAATAATAAATACAGCGGTTTTCGACCGTAACCGATACCTTGGGTAGGACCTATCTACTCTTGGATCTAAGTGGAGCCGAATCTAGGTCGACGGACCAATAAGACAGACCAAGGCCGGGTTTAACCATGGGCCGGTAATTGCACTGTAGGAGGCAAACAACAGGAAACATTTTCTGAGGTGAATTTCAAGATGCTACTTCGTGCAAGTTCTTCCCATTAGTCGACATAAAAAAATAGATAACAGTTATTACAATTTCAATAATAAATTTGTGTCGCACTCCATTATTATGAAACGACAACCTCCCAGTTTAATTGAGCTCCGCCTTAAACGCTGAACGCTCTTCCAATCAGTAGATGTTTGCACGGGCCTTCACTGGAAGCATCGTCATCGCCTTCCGTTGTCAAAGGCATAGGACACGCCTATTTTGCGTTAGCCATTGGCGTTGGGGCGGGGCCTTAGCGCCATTGCGAGAAACCGGTTAGCCAATCCAGAGAGTCGGGACTTTGCAGAAAAGCGGTCTCCATTGAAGTTGTGTGCCAGGGAACTATTGAGTTTCAGATCATCTTGAAATGAGGAATTTGAGCGAGAACAGCTTGCTGGGTGCCTTGGATACTATTTCACATCAGCATACATCAGCATCGGTATAAGGAAACTTCTAGTCGTTACCCATGCTCAAGGAGTCAACCTCATAAAAGTTGTTCGGCGCTTGCAACCTCGCCCTAGGATAGAGAGGCCAATCAGTATATACTGCAGATATTAGGGGCTTCAAAGGCGCTTACCTGTTTAAGTGGTTAGCGAACTTCAGAGACGAAATCGAAATTCGCGAGCACTCGCACAAGGATATCGGATTTCGCGGCCCTCGAGTCTCATCTACCACCAGCGGGAGATGGTAAAACCATCAGGCAGTCACGGATGATGTGATCTTGTCAGACTTCACAGGTTAGTCTCACTCTCTATTCGCTCACCCCTTTGCCCCCGCATTGCAACCCTACCCTACACGCGGCGCAGACCTCTCGCCGTCTATACGACGCACATCTTACGAATTGTAATCACGATTTTGACACGAATCGGCTGTGCGTAGCAAATGGCACCGCATGCTTCGTTCCGTATTTGATTATTTATGCCAACAGCGCGAAATTTATCTTCGCCCACAGCTCGTGCTCTGATGGTGCCAGTCTCACGCCTGGTGAAAGGAGGATGGCGACAATTAATCATCCCTGTTATGGCAAAGTGTCGTTGAACTCAACTGGGCGAACATAATCGTGAAATGCGAACTTGTATACTTTTATTCAGTCATTGCCTTCTATATATACTCGAAGCATTTGAGCGAATTGGTGTAACTTGTAAATTGTTCTCATCACAATGACCCAACGTAAGCCTAATAGTTAATCGCATACGATATATCCAGCAGACGGAACAAATGATGTCATGTCATCTCATCTGTGATTACATATATTTCGGATCGTATACAATATAGGCCTACTTATAATAATAAGCACACAATCTTCTGCATTTTCATTGTCTTCATCATTGATAGCAATTACTTGTATAAATGCCTACATGTATACACGTCGGCGGTTGATGCTTTGTGCGTTACTATGGAGGCGCTATAGAAGTCTTTACATTCGTCCGAGTCTTCTAAATGATTAGAGACGCCATATAAACAGGTGATTGTCTTTGCGCGATTGCAATTAACTTTCCTTGGATAAGTACGTCAAACTTATTTACTGCTGACTGACTGATATAAATTCATTTAACGACGCATCCATAACGGGGAAACTCGCTAGATGGCCGTTCGTGAGTAGAGTCGCATCTCGGTTGAGGGGCGTTAACGACGATGACAGAAATCCTTTAAAGTCAGCTTCTCAACAAAATTTTAAAATTTTGGTAAGAACATATTATTTTGCGAATAGTTCCGCTACAACACACGAACGATGGCAAAGTGAGGACTTAGGGCGGATGAGCTAGTCGAGCTCCTACAAGACGATAAAGTTGCAACAGCGATGTGGGATGGACTAATGACAAAGATTACCCCACTTATTGACACCATTGTCCAGAAAATAACATCAAATCTAAATGCGACCGTCGAGGAAATTGTTAAGCGTGTTACTGGCGAGTCCACTAAAGATACTGAACGGAAATTTTGGGAACAGGAATAAAGGATTTCATCTCTTGAACATGATAACAATAATCTGCAGTTAAAAATTGACAACATTGAAAATAATTCAAGGCAGATGAACCTGGTCATTCACGGGCTTCAGGAAAAACCTTCCTCTGTAATGTCCTCGACGCAGCATCCAAAACCCGCGTGGTCTCGCCAGCTACTCGAACCATTCCACCAAGAATTCTTGGACTTATGCAACACATCTCTAGGTCTGAATGTCACCTCAGAAGACATCTCCCTCGCCTACCGCATACCGGCTCGTGGAAAGGCCCTCCATCGCCCTCTGATTGTGGGGCTTGCAACTAAGAAGCTCCGCGACAAAATACTATCTGCAAAGAAAGTCCTTAAAGAAAAACCGTTACTAGGAGCCGCAAGTATTTACATTGCAGAACATTTGACCCACATGAATGCCCAAATCTACCCGGAAACAAGAAGGCTGGTAAGGGTAGACAAGCTCCATGCCACATGGACTTCGGGCGGGTGTGTATCAGTGAAGAAAACCAGCTCCCAAGGATTGAAACCTACGAAAATCCTCTCCTTGAAACAACTTGTGGAACTTTCAGAGTCCTTGACTCACCAGCTGGAACCTCCAAATACACTCCCAGCCCGAATGGAATTGCGATCTGCCAATGTAAACACCTAGTCACTATCTTCACGGATTCACCTAGGTTTCCAAGAACAAGAACAGCATGAGGACACATGTTTTCTCTATTCCTCCCAGCCGCCATCAAGATCTTCCCACCAGATGGTGAATACTTTCTTCGTTTATCTTTATTTCCTCTCCTTCTTGTTCTGCTATCCAGAGTATGGTTGCAATGACCATGGCCATTTATTTACACGAATCTTCCTTACGTATATCTCAAATGATGTGCACTGAAAGATGACAACTTTATGTTAGATGACTATGATGTGATACTATACAGATTAACCTATGTTACGTCTGCTTATATATGTTCTGATAAGCTGTTAGGTCTCGTTATTTTCAAATGTTTCTTAGTTGATTATAGTGTCGAATTGTGTTCTTATTATACCTTATGCGCTGGAGACAATAACTGTTAGTATTGTCATGATTCGATCAGTGTCATGATTCTTAGTAAATTAACAAGCATATCAAACTTCTGCACACCAAATTGTTTCAATATAAACTAAATTCGCCGTTGAGAAGCTTCCATTAAGGCAATTATAAAATACTTCTAAGTTATCAGTTTGCGCGCAACCTCTGGGATGTGAAAAAGGCTCAATAGCGAAGCCATCATCCTTTACTAGGCCTATTAGATTTAGTCTAGTTTAGCGTAGTAGTTAAGAAATTTTTTGATTTTTTTTGTACGCTTTACAGGCAATGAATAACCGCATAGATATTAGCACAGGTAACGCACTCGATGATGGTACAGTGAACGATAATCATATTAGCATAACCACAGGAAAACAGACCGACTTAATTATCTTCTCGCCAGAGACAGAGAACCAAGCTCTTATCAATAACATGGATTTGGACCCTGACCTTAACTTCTTTAACGACCTTCCATGTTCTCCTACTTACGCAATACCCCAATCATTAACTTCGGAATTTGAAGAATCCACTGTACAACTATCAATCCTACATATAAGTTGTCGCAGCATGCTGCACAAAGTGACTGAAATTACTGACCTCCTGCAGGTTGTTCCGGCCTCTATAATAGCGCTCACAGAGACTTGGTTAGACGAAGAACAAGCCAGCTGTTTGAGCATACCAGGGTACAACTTGATACATAAGGCACGATCCGAGGGCAGGGGAAGAGGTGTTGACCTTCTGATTAGACAAGATCTGACATTTGAAACTATGTCTAACGATTCCAAAGCAAACCCATATAATTCTTTTGAGTATCTTACTCTTCGAATATTGCATCTCCTTCCCATTATTACACGTCCGACGCGCATTATTGAATTTACGACGACTTTAATTGATAATATCTTTACTAATATTTGGAAAAAGGTGAAACTATCGTCTATCTTGATATCGGATATATCTGATCATTTACCAATTCTGGCTGTATTTGATTACGATTTGACGGTCCAACACTGTCTAACCTCTATGACCACACGGATCTTATCCCCAGATGCAACAAATTCCTTCCTAGATTCTCTTGGCTGTACCGACTGGACACAAATCATTGATGGATGCAGCAGCTTAGATGTTAACAAGGCATATCAGATATTCATATCCAACTACCAAAAAGAATATAATAGGGCCTTCCCGTTAATTATACGCAAAAAGAATAAAAGGATGTTACCAAAAAAGGTTTGGATGACACAAGGACTTATCAAATCATGTGCTAAAAATCGAAACTCCACCTTAAGTTTATAAAGGACCCGTCCGTAGCCAACAAAACTAAATACACCAGGTATAGAAATTATTAAAAAAAAAGTAAAAATACAAGCAGAAAAAAATTACTTAGACACTGAATTCTCAAATTATAGCCAAGACTTGAAAAAAACCTGGCAGATCCTTAGATCCCTGTTAGACAATGGTAGTGATGCGAAACATAAGCATATTAAATCATTATTGGTTGATGGAGTGCCTACAACTGATCCGATAGCAATCACTACCGAATTAAATACATATTTTGTGAATATAGCTCAATCGCTGGCTAATAGTAATCCTGTTAATTTGACACCCATTGACAAATTCATGACATCACCCAGATGTGACTCGTTTGGCCTACCTGAAGTCTCCCCCCATGAAGTGATAGCACTAGCAAAGAGTCTAAAGACATCTCATTCGACAGGAGTAGATGATTTGGATCCTGAAATAGTTATCACTAGTATACCTAAAATATCTACTGTTCTATCAGAAATTATAAACTGCTCCTTCACAGCAAGCGTTTTTCCTGACGATTTAAAAATTGCGAAAGTAGTACCTGTTTTTAAAAAGGCGCGCGAGATATTGCATCCAACTATAGGCCTATCTCGGTTTTACCTGTATTTAGCAAACTTTTCGAAAAAAGTCATGCATGAACGTCTTACTGACTTTATATCAAAAGCGAATCTCCTATACAATGCCCAATATGGTTTCAGGTCAGGCCATTCGACTGTCATGCCTTTACTCACTATAAAAGATAAAATTTCAGACGCCATAGATAGAAAATGAGTATTCAATTGGCATCTTTTTGGACTTAGCCAAGGCCTTTGATACTATTAACCACACTATCCTTTTAAGAAAATTATCTATATACGGAATTCGAAATACTCAACTCAACTGGTTTAAAAGCTATCTCCAAGACAAACAGCAATTGGTGAAATCTGAAAATGCCTCTTTTACTCTATTAACAATAAAACATGGAGTCCCGCAAGGCTTCATCTTGGGACCACTATTGTTTATCATTTGCATGAATGACCTGCCTTCTGTTGCTCCTAGTCTATTCATTATACTCTTCGCAGATGACACTAATTTATTTAATTCGCATCCATGTTTAGAAACTTTGATTAATCAAACTAATGACGAGCTCAATAATATAGCCGATATACAACAAACAAACTCACTCTCAATTTAGATAAAACTAACTTCATACTTTTTAGATCTCATAGAAAACCCCCACCGCAGCATTAACCTACGCTTACTATCATGAATACTCCCATCACACAGGTCATTATCAACCAAATTTCTAGGTGTCTATGTAGACCAACATCTACCATGGACTGACCACATCACGGCAATATCATAAAAAATTGCTAAAACTCTTGGCATACTGACTAAAATTTCAAAAATTCTACCGGCAAAGACGCGAGCCACTCTCTATTATACCCTCATATATCCTTACTTTACATATGGTAACATCATATGGGCCACTGCATATAAATCTAACTTAAAGAACCTGCATATCTGACAAAAAAGAGTGATAAGATTTTTAGCTCACTTGCCGTATAATGCACATATAGAAAGTGAATTTCAGGAGAAGGAAATACTAAGAATAGAACAAATACGAATATTGCAAGTTGGACTATTTATGTATCAATACTCAAACAAATTACTACCTCGATCTTTCCGTCATTATTTCCCACCCAAACCAAATGAAAATCTGCACGTATTGAGACACACAAATACTCTCTTTACCCCACTCGCGAGAACTAACACCAGACTCGCATCCATAAAATGCATGGGCACACAAATTTGGAACAATATACCGCTTGAGATACGCATATCGCGTGACAAATATTCAGCAATTTAAATATAAATTTAGGCAATTCATTCTACAGGATCTTAAATGACCAGAAGCTTAGAGTAGGATATAATACGCTTGATCACGAGTCTACCTTGGTTGAAATAGGATTGCTTGGTTCCATTAATATTCCTTTAATATTAAATATGCTTATTACGATTGTTGTAACATTGTTGTAACAGTGTTTAAACTGCTATTGTACATGAACTGTAGATATTCTAGCCTGTAGCCTGCGATTGTTTGAATATAGTTAAGGGTAGTTAAGATCATTCTAGTTCTGAAATGCTTAAATAGCTAAAACTATTGATCTACCGATGTATGGTCATCTGACTTTCTAGAATTCTGCTTAATGTGGGGGGTGGCCCTAACTAGTGGGGCTATACAGTCCCTATTTGGGTCTCCCTTGGTGATCAGCAACTGTCTGTTATTACTCAAAACATTTGTATTATGATCTATGCTGTTTTACTGAATAAAACACTGACTGAGTGACTGACTGACAGATATGCTTGACTTATTTACTGCATTCTTGCTTCCGTTATATAGGCGCCAGTAATCCTATGGCAACTTACAACGGACCAACGAATGCACTGACAAACTATATTTATTTATTCAGTAATTGCATAATTTAAGGACATCCTTATACACAAGCGGACTAGAAATGGTCTACAGATTATAGTACCGGACAGTCAACCAAGAGAATTTTGGATTCTCTTCCCCGCCATGCATACATTGGGCAGAAATGGTTTCGCGAACTGTATGCGCTCGCTCTTCTGCCAAGTAATGCCAATTCAACTGTGATGTTTTTGGCAATAGACATCAGTGCACGGAAATATGAGACGGCGAGGGAGAGCACTGCATCGTATGCCGAGGCTAAGAAAATTAAATCGCTGACACTTAATTTCCATGTACGCGTCATTGCTATAGCTTGAGGGACCGTATGACTCTTTTTCTTCGCAGGTATACATCAAATTAATGAGCGCTCGATCTATATATCTGATGAAAAATATATTCATAATTAGTACAATGCAGGCTCACAGGTGCACGCACAAATCTTAAAATGACTGTTATATCATTTGCAGATCCAGGATTGCTTGTGTGTATACGGTGGTGCAAGGAGAAGTTCTTAGAGGCGCCAATTTCTACAGATAGACTATCTATGTTAAAATGAGAATTAAGTTAACATGATAATGTATTTGAAACAATGCACTGTGTGTATTAGACCAATCAATGAATGCAATTTATATAGCGCTTCTTCAAGACAGCTATTCAGAGGCGCTTCCAACCCTGGTCCGGTCAAAAAGGAAGGTCTTGAGAAATTCATAGAAAGAGCCACACAGGTCGCGCGCGGTACTGAGCGCAGGTAAGATGAGAGGTTATTCCAAACACTTGGACCCAATATAGCGGTTTCAAGGGACAAAATGTTCCGAGACAAACGATGGTGGTGCAGAACTATTAAAGATTTTATTAGTTATTCAATTTATTCTCTATATATCATTGGAGGCCTATATGAATAGAAGAGTTCATAAGGGCAGAGCGATTGATAGCTGCTTGAAAGTCAGTCATTCCTCAGCCAGTTCTTCTTTGAGCGATATTATTGCCAGACCAGACAGGCATTCATTTGTCATGGTGGAGCGCAAGTAGTTTTAATTGTGTTCGATCTGTTAAACGTCTCTTTCTGCCGTTGCCGACGATTAATACGGAGAGTAAGATTTATTTGATAAAGTATAGTGCACGCTTCTGATATAGATAGTGTTTCCTGCTCGATAACTTTGTTCAGTCAAAAACGGCAACACCTCACTCTGAGAATAGACGGATACATATCGTTTGATATATATATATACAAATCTAAATACTAGTTGCAGGGGAACCCGGTGTTGCACGGGTTGAGACAGGTTTTTGGCTGTGGAGAGCAGGAAGACGGCGACTGCGGGGTTCACTAACCCTTTACTGGGTGTCCCAGGTGTTCCCAAGCGATCAGCGAAGGTTTCGAGTGAATAGCGTGGAAAAGTATAAACGGAATTGTGTATAGACGCTGCGTACAAAGCATATATACCCATGCACTGTGCAAACGATGGCCAACTACTGCTGCCTGTACGATATCTCTCAAACCGTAAAAGAAGAGGTGTGGCAAATGTACAGAAGATGTTTCGTCGACACGGTCCTGGCGACTGAAAAGGACATTTTCCTTGGGGGATTCTGAGACAGGTTTTTGGCCATGGAGACCAGGAAGAGGGCTGCCGTGGGTTTCACCAATCAATCGACTGCATGTGTGTCCCAGATGTTTCCCTAGCCAACGGTGAAGGTTTCGAATCAATAGTTCTAAAACTGTGCAAATGCATAGCCGGACAGACAGACAGAAGCACACGCAGAATCCTCTCTTTATATATAGAGATATCGATATATAGTTCACAAAATATTTACGTCGTTTCTGTAATATTCGCAGAGATATACGAATTGAATCTTTATTCTCTATCGTAGGGATATTTCGTGATGCCAATACCATGCATGCAAATCGTTCGTTCGTCCAATTGCATCAAAAGTGTACTCAAAATAATATATACTCTCTGTTTATATTTCTTAGGAAAATTGACCTTTGAAAGACAGAAATAGTTCCTGTTTGTCTGCATGCATGTTTACGGCTATACTGGCATATAATGCGTGTATATATGTATTGTGCTTAAAATTGCATTAAAGTGAACCTATAAATAGTCTTGGATGAGAAGAGAACTCATGACATGTACTCTGCAGATTCACACCAGTTCTTGGACACCATTGGTTCTATACTATATATATATATATATATATATATATATATATATTGCTGTCCTCAAATTCCTTAAGTTCGGTCGCAGTTGTATAAAATTACGTCTTGAGTGCCAGTGAACAACTTCACACAACTTCTTGTTGCCTATATTGGTTGTTAAATCGCTGTTACTATTTCAGTTGCAGTGCTGGAATTTCTACCTGTATACATAGACTATATATGCAGGAAAGTTGACTCAAACGATGGAGTTGTTCATTTGCTGCAGGTAATTTGGTGATAAATGTTGCTATAGACTCAGATATCGCTTCGAATTTGCCGCAAGACAACAACAAATTATTATATCTTGCTCAATACTGTCATGTATTAAGCAAGCGCGTGTATATAGTGTATACCCTCCCGCTCAGCGACGGGTCCAGAAGGCGTATGAGGGGAGGAAAAATAGGTGTCTGGGGCAATCGTCTACTTCTTGATGGGGGTCATGGACTGTGTCAATATCAAATGGGGGACCCACGCCTGGATTGCCCTTGGAACCGCCCGTGTATAGCCGCTCCATTCAAACCTTCTTCCGGTTGGCGTTTATTGGTGTTGCCCGAAATGCAGCACTGCATGCAGGACGAATCTAATCCCGAGGGACTCCGTCTTACACGTCAAGAGAGGCGCAGAGGCGAACGGCACTCCCCATCCATACACACCTATAGCTAAGTCAGTCAGGGTGTCACATCTATTTGTAGACATAATAATATAGTCCATGTGGACGCTGCAGTTTCAAACTCTGTATACACGATTGAAACAGCGCGTATTGCGAGTATACCCGATTAATCCTAGAGTGCAAGACAATATAATTTACATATATATTTATTAATATATATATATATATATATATTATATATATATGTTATATATATATGTTATATATATATGTTATATATATATATACTACACACTGATGAATTCTGCATATATACGAAATAATAGTTTGCGTATTTATTTGCATTGATCTCTATCATATGGTTACATAAATACATGAAATACATAAATTTAGATGTATATAGTGACTATTAAACTTATATATTTATTCACATATATATATATATATATTTATTAGTTGCTGAGGCTGGCGATGCTCATTCGTGGTGATTAGGTGATCGGTACTTGGACACTTCTTAATTGTTCAGCTGTTCTCTACCCTTGCGTAGAAATACGCGCGTTCCGTGACGCCCCTTGGAGGGGAATGTCAGGGTATATATCGTTGCCACGGTGCTGGGCTTCTGCATCCACCCATCAATCATCATCAGCGTCAACCCTCTGCTTGTTTACTTCTCTACAGTATATCCTCTCCCTCTTGATGAGTCTCAAGGGATATTCCGCGTATATTAGGCTGGTGAATAGAGAAGTTAAGAAAGGGTGTGGCAAGTGGCAAAATATTACCTTGATATAGTTGGACTTGTTATAATAAAAATTATGGGCTAAACATGGCGAAAATTTGTTGGTTCGATTTAGTATATTCTGCTTTCACGTTCAGAAATTCTCTAAACGGACTTTAAGTCTATAATCCTCCAGACTTTGTAAAGTTTCAAAAATTCGGTTGAGTGGCAATTCCCATTTCTTCATCAGATTATCTATACAGTCTATAGCGCTCGACATTCTTCGTTTTATTTCCTGTTCGATCGTTTCTCCCTGATTGCTCCTTGATTTCTCGCTGAATTCCCTATACTTCTTAAGACCCTTTCCCATTTTCACACATTTTCGAGACTTTCCTTGTGTTCTTCTGTTTCCTCCTTAATTGATGGAGTTTAACAATGTCATTATACATGACCACTTTTGATTCTTACTTTATGTGAATAACTCTCGCGGAAACTGGTTTGAAAGGCAAATCGATGGCTTAGCGCTTCCTGAAATTGATGATGCCATGCATAGAGGTTAAACGAGATTTGGATACCTTGACCTCCCTTTGATCTGTTTATGATTATACTCAATGTAATTTTGACTTTCATCCATCTGTATCTGGCGCGTGCTTATATTCGTGTATAACTATTAGGCCTATATATAATTATGCTCGTATAATTATGTAGGCCTATAATGTATCTATTTATGAATATGATTTTATAAAGTTATGAATGTTTGTGCGTAAATATCATATATCCATTTTAAGATCTGTGTTATATAAGCTCCTCTGAGTAGATAGATATCTTGAAGGGCGCTATATTAAGTTCACATTGCTTGATTGATAATTGGGAAGGGATGCTTGCAACATTTTAATCAGTTAGCGTCTATGCCTCTGCACGTTCAATGCTCGAAATCATAATTATTATAAATCCAAATTCCTCCCATGTTTCGCTAATTGCTTCACGCTGGGTGGCCTCCCTGCATCGTTTCTCTGTACTTGAAGGCATTCCTCTTTTCTCGAGGTCTCTCACAGGTCGTCGTCGTCGTCGTCGTCGTCGTCGTCCTCCTCCTCCTCCTCCTCCTCCTCCTCCTCCTCCTCATCATCATCATCATCATCATCATCATCATCATCATCGTGTTCTTCTTCTATTTCTTTATCTTCTATTTCTGCATATGCTGTCATTTTCCAACTGAACTGGACTGATCGCCTCTGAGTGGCGCTATATAAATTTACCATACAATGCAATAAACGATGATGAGTCGATGCTTTGTTAAGTTCGTCATAACGACAGAGAGACGATTGCATGGATACAATCGTGAACAATAATATATGTGAGTCCCATATAATGATATATGGATCAGTTAAGATAAGAAGTGTCAGCCACGAGACTAAGCACGTATTCCATTAGCTTACTATATATATAGAGCAAATTAAATAGCTTGCCTTCATCTGTAGGGCTATACCTTCGAACTGTAATTATATGTATCCCGTTTTATTAACGTATACACTATGCAGTGGCAAATGTGAATTCTTTTAAGCTGTAATCACAGTATACAATTATGCGTTATACTTTGGATAGCTGGGTGCTATGCATTCTTCGTGGTCGCTTAATTACGGCGCATATATGCCAATATGTGAGCGACGCTTAGTTTACATTCGATTATAATCTGTTCAGAGCATCTTTATAGCGCTTCTCTAACAAGAGGCGCTCTCAGCTGCCCAGCTCAGAAGGAAAAGGACAGCATGTCCAGATATTGTAAATAAGGAAGATGAATTCAGAAATAGAAGACGAAGACGAAGAAGAACATGATAAAGATGAGGCGAAAGAAAAACAATAATAATAATAATAATAATAATAATAGTAATAATCTTCGTTTAATTTCAAACTGACAAACCGCATGCAGTATGATTACAAGTACAATATGAGCGAACGATGACGAGTTATTACAGGTGTCGAATTTAACCATCGGCAGCCACGCAGGGCGCCAATTACGCTATACATCTCATTTTTAACAAACGCCGACGCCTGGCGAAAGAAGGAAAGAAGTCAACCTTAGGAGGGATACGGGTCTCGACTCTCGATACCTCAAGCGCTGCGTCCCAGTGTGTTCACCACTACTCTACGGAGTAGAGTGGAAGAAGAGGAAGAACAAGAAGAAGAAGAAGAAGATGATGGGGATGGTGATGATGATGATGATAATGATGATGGTGGTAGTGGTAGTGGTGGTGGTGGCGGTGATGATGATGATGATGATGATGATGATGAATAGACGGAGGAGGAAGAGGAAGAAGATGAGGAAGAAAAAGATGAAGGTGAAGAAATTGTGATGATAATGACGTTGCTGCTGCTGCTGACGATGATGAAATTAAGATGAAGAGGAAAGCTCTGATAGCATATCCTCATAGGCAGCAATGGGTAGACCCCTATTTGGAGGACACGTTAGTAGAATGGATAACGAGTGTGGGTGGTCAGTTCTCTCCCTCGCTGTCTGATCTTCCCATTTCATCTTCCCACTTACATCGCACAATTAGTATCCCATCATAGGTTGAGTATGATATAGGGTGCAGATGGAGCAGAAATATCTAAATAATCTCTGCGCTATAAAACTTATAGCATGCAGGTCTATAAGAATGGTGTGCAGGTATATATGCGAAACTGACAAATTGTCAATATGTTTGCATACTTGGTTGATATATTTAAGGTAGCATATTGTGGCGTAAAATATTGTTTAACATTACGCCTAAACGGTAGCGCTAGATAATGTACACTACACGTCTCTGGGTCTAATATACACTACACGTCTCTGGGTCGTTGGCTCGTTGCATAGTTAGGCCATATTTAGACCGTCCTACATAACATGGACCGAGCTATAGCCTACAGGCCTAGATCTCTCCTCTTGTGCACTGTGCTATTTGTTGGTGGACTTATCCGCAATGTAACTACAGAATGTGCGAATTGTTTGATTTTCTTCAGTAAATTGCGTCTCTCAGAAACTCGACTGCTTCTAAATACAACGCTCATCTATATACGCGTCGTACATCCTTCAATTCTGGCAGTCTAATATTGATTCGGCACTAGGGCGCTACCTCTCTTACCCCACAGTGTCACCCCGTGCTTTGTCTGAACAGCGGGGTGTGAATTAATCTTCTCTGGGAAGGAGGGGAGAGCATAGGGACCACGCAATCCGTGTAAAACGACCCAAAAGAAGTAGTCCGCCTCTATAACAGCTGTGTGCTTCCGCCGCTCATACGCATGCTTTCAACCACACACACTCTGACATACCCTGACACCGTCAAACGCGGGACCCTCTGTCGACTCAGGGTCGCAAAGGGCGGGTGCGTCTGAGGCCGGCGGTCTCCAAAGAACGGGAGCGGTTGCCTAAAGGAGAGAGAGACATACAGACAGACAGATAGGCAGACAGACAGAGGCAGACAAAGAGACGGAGACAGACAGGCAGGCAGAGGTAGAGACAAAGACAGAGTGACACAGAGGCCAGACAGACACAGACAACAAACAGGCAGACAGACAGACAGACAGATACAGAGTGGCAGAGAGGCCCTAACGCAGTGCGTTGTGTTTAGCAAACAGGGACCTGCATAAGCACTAAGGTACATAAGGGAATCATGCCAGTCTAGTTTAAGAATGACGATCGTTCAGAGAGTCTTCTGGAACATCATCGTCGTCGTCGTCGTCGTCGTCGTCAGCATTAGGGCGCGATTTAAGAATGCATTGGAAATGAAGATGTTAATTGATCATCAAGTCTAATTATAAACGTTAGACGGGGAATGCCGCATGCGATACAAGTTGAACTAAAGGCTCGATATGCATACGTATTCAATATGTATATATATAAATATAAGACGTATATTAGATATGGACAGAGAGGATGTGTATATAATAATACTATATATATATATACATGGAAAATATGAATATATCGGCGGTCGGTTGAAATTATATATAGATACTGTCATGTATGATATCATGTACGACACGTGACTGGCATCATACAATAGTAGCCAATGTTGTATTGTTCTTTGAAGAGTATATATATTGTCACGTACAATTGGACATGTTGACAAAAGAAGACGAATCCTTTATTTCTAAGACCGATTTTGTAGTCCAGTTGATCTCTTTGATCGCGAATTCATCAAATTATCGCCCAGCTTCAGATCGATTTATTTTTTATTAGCATTATTAATTTCAGCCAAATGATTATTGTATTATGGGCTGCAGCCAGTCAGATAGACCGAGCGAGTCTCAGTGAAAGAAGATCCATAAACATCTAGATATTGGGGCTAATGTAGATGTTTATGGATGATCCCTCGATGGCTTTCTCTGCAATGAGAGATATTTAAGAGAGATATGTAAGAGAGAGATAGAGGTCAACTGTGGCAAAGACATTGCTGAGAGCTATCTGCTTTTCCAGATAAGGAGAGAGACACAGACAGACAGAGAAACAGAGAGAGGTATACATAGAGCGAGAGAGAATGACGGAAGACAAACAGAGAGAAGAAAGAAAAGAAAGAGGTATCAATTATGACACCGTTCTATAGGTACATTGACTTCATTGAAGTCTGTCGCTTGCTATATACGTGCGTAAGCAATTCTACCTCCGTGAATTCTCGTCTATGCAGACTAGAGATCCACCATTAAAAATACAAATGGAGATATAACACGCACAGAGCATATTACAAACATTCTTTCTTTCATCATTCGGTGTTTATTTATGCGGTTACAACTTCAAGACTTCTACACATCTTGTTCACTCTATTTGACGGACTATTGACAGATGACTTATAAGCTCGTTAGCGCGCTTCCATTCACAACATATGGCTAATTGCGTGTGTACTGACTAACACATTACCTGTTATTATGCTATTGAAGCATAGGTATATACCTGTGAGCATGCATAATAAGCTTACGAGTCCTGTTCAGTGTGTGTGTGTGTGTGTGTATGCACGCAACTTTACTCCTTATTACGATCGATCTACGTTGACTGCATGGACAGTTATGGACATAATCTACAACGATCTCATGAAAAGCAAGGTTATAGTTCATCTTATTAGTATTTATTGTCTTATTCAAATTCCGTTATTTTCGAAAATGTACAATCGACTATAGTCTTTCGGTGCAGGTGTTTTAAGAATTTGTGGCCTTAATGAGCGAATTCTCATCATCTCTGAAGAATGCATGCATGCAGCTGCTTTAAGGCAATTCTAAAATAGGCGAGATATGTCGCAGCGTTTTCTGAGCGAATTTCAATTGCTATTTTTCTTAAACAGATCCGCATATCTACATGGATGCATACGGAAGATGTGTCTCTATGTTTTATTCTGTCTCAAAAGGACTCATGCACGAACTGAACGCTCTGGCGATAGGCCTATCAAGCTTTGTATAAATGTTTCTATTCTAATTTATGTCAATGTGACTGTTGGCAAAAATCTATTAATTCGGCCATACTGGTCTTTGTACGCGGAACAAAGAGAACGTGCCTGTTCAGGAAGAGGTCGATGGAAAGCTGCGGAAAGAAGGAGCGAACGCATTCCCTGAGATATATAGAAGAATTTAATGACCTGGACAAGAACTTTGAACCGAATGCGACAATAATAATCAAAATAATAATATCATTATATTTGTTTTGCAAAGATACCAAATAATCAGTTGATCTCATTTGAGAGATTCTTTAATTAATGATTGATATGATGGTATCTTTCTCAGCTCCTTGCACAAACGAATTCACCATCATCATCATCACAAACGAATTCTTCAACGAACCAATTCCTCATTGTCATCCTCTGTCTTTCTGATCGCAATGCGGCGCCACTTCCTTCTCATCCCTCTCTTCAACCTTCTCGTTCTCTCCCCTGGTCTGATGACGGTGCTCGCCCAGAAGGGCGGCTCATCGTCGGGCGGGGCCAACCCCCCCGGTTCCTCCCTCATCGACCGTTTCTCCCTGCCCTCATCGGACGTCCTCGATCCCTGCTACGATGCCGACGGAAACCCTCGTCGCTGCATCGCAGACTTCGTCAACGCTGCCTTCGGTCGACCGATCCAGGCGTCCAGCACATGCGGGAGCCCAGCCTCCCGTCACTGTCACCCTGGCGCCCCTGACCGTGACGGCAGACCCACGAAGTCGTGCTTCGTCTGCGATGCGTCGAACCCCCGGCGTCGCCACCCCCCGTCCCATCTGACGGACCTCAACAACCCCAACAACGTCACCTGCTGGGTGTCTGAACCGGGCGTCCAGCAGCCGAGGAACGTGACCTTGACCCTGAGCCTCGGAAAGAAGTTCGAGGTGACCTACGTCAGTCTCCAGTTCTGTACGACGCGTCCAGACTCGATGGCCGTGTACAAGAGCGTCGACAACGGAAAGACCTGGATCCCTTTCCAGTTCTACTCCAGTCAATGCCGCAAGGTCTACGGACGAGCCCCTCGCGGGGCGGTCACCAAAGCCAACGAACAGGAGGCGCTCTGTACAGACCTCTACAGCAACGCAGAGGCGGCACAGTCTGGGGCAAGGGTCGCCTTTGTGGCCCTCGAGGGCCGGCCCTCGGCCCAAGACTTCGATAACAGCCCCGTGTTACAAGACTTGGTAACTGCCACCGACGTACGGGTGGTGTTCAACCGGCTCTATCAGGTCCCGTCGATGGCCCCAACGCCCGGGGGTGCGGCCCCCGACCCAGCGTTGCCCTCTGCGGCCCAGGACGAGGAGGGGCAGACGAATGCAGAGACCATGTTCTACTCGCTGTCTGATTTCGCTGTCGGAGGGCGCTGCAAGTGCAATGGACACGCGAGTCGATGCACTTCCGATCGGGACCGGAAGTTGACGTGCGACTGTCGACATAACACGGCTGGCGTCGACTGCGAACGCTGCAAACCGTTTCACTACGACCGTCCGTGGGCCAGAGCCACAGAGAAGGACGCCAACGAATGCATCGGTAGGAAGACACGGTTCTATGAGCTGTGTGTACCTAGGCATTCATTCCCTTCTCTAAGGTTCTCTGTCTGTCTCTCTCTTTTTCTGTCTGCCTATGTCTGTCTCAATGTCTGCCTCTCTGCCTGTGTCTGCCTATCTGTATGTCTGTCTCTGTCTATGTCTGTCTCTTTCTCTTTGTTTGTCTGTCTGTCTCTGTATACGTATGCCTATCTTTATGCCTGTGTATGTCTCTCTCAATGTCTTCGATTCATCTGTTGATCTGTCTGTATATCTACAACTCTATAGTACACATGTGTCTGCCTGTCTTTTGGTCTTTCTTTCTGTCTGTCTGCCTGACAGCGTCTGTTTGTCTGTTTATTTGTGTGTCTGCAAGTAGACGTCCTCGACTCTCTCCTCACTCTCTAATTCTGTCGCCTATTTTCCTTGGTATTTTCGGTCAATAGTGGCAGAAGAAATGCCCCTTAATTTCCCATCTGAGGTCTGAAGTTCGAAACCTCCTTGCGATAATTGTCCTCCCTTTCACTCTCTTTCCTTTCCTCCCGCTGTTTCGATTGACTTAGAAAATGCAACTTGATGCCGTCTGTAATTTAGCGTCAGCAGATTAATCAATATTAGAAATTTATCTTCTGCGGGGTGATATTCATACTTTCAGAGGCATTTTGAAGTAAGAATTGATTCACGTGTGTACTTACCCCAACCTCATTTGGAACCCTGTCCTGCTTTTGAGTTATTTTATATCTCTTTGTCTAATACAGGAATTCAATGAGCAGACATGCAGCAGCTGTCAATGCCTGCTACAAAGACTTCAAGATATCTCCATTTAATATTACCCCTTCGGTAATATGATATCGATTTCATATTACCCCAGGCGCATATTATGAAATCGATGTCAGCTTTTCCTTATCTTGTTCACATTACCCCTCTCTGATTGAGCCATGCAAACTGATAGATTTCTTACAAGCTTATATTTTTATTTTTTTGAATAAACACGTGAAACATGCGAGATTGAAAGCTAATTCGATGTGAGCGTAGAAGGGTAATCTGAAATATTACTCCCGTAGGTAATGTGGAATCTATCTACTTCTACCTCCTGGTAATCAGAATGGGCACGATGAGACAATCTGAATCGCTCTATCGGCGAGCGTTTAAATCAATTGTTTTTGTTACACAAAAACGTATGGGCAAATTTCTGGACATTCTTTTGTTCAATTCAGTTAGTCTGGTGTGTTTATTCACAGTCGGTGAATCACCCGCTTCTAATAGACTCACAATTTATGTTGCTTCAAAACTCGTTGACTATGGGACATGTTATCATCTCCGTTGGTTTCAAAGCGCCATTGTTGGTTGCATTGAGCACATAATTTTAACGACGTTGGTTTTAAAGTACTATAGAACTGTTTATTTCTTTTCTGCAAGAGACAAGATACACCAATTACTGATACTTAATAGACATAATCTACAACGCGTAGTTTCGATAGAAAAAATTAATTGCAGCAGAAATAATTTTCAGTCTTCCCAGCTTCGTTTTAACCAGATTCGTGTCAAGCAGCAGAAAGAGAAACGTTTGAGTTTGGAAATGCACTGTTGAGATAAAGAACGTTTTCCGGTGTTTTTCGCAGAATTCCTGAAGATCACTGGTGCGCCATAGCAGTTTATTCCAGTATAAAGAAGCCTGCATGCGAGGCAGAGAATATGATCCTATTGGAAGAGTAGGGAAGAAGACGGAGAAAGTGTATGAAGAAGACGAAGCATGGAAACGTGAGAATACTGAGAATACTGAGATACTCAGACGGGAGAATGACAAAGCTGCATTGGAGGACTTAGAACTGGAACAGGAGGGTGGATCATGGGTGGAAGAGTATGGAGGAAGTACTCTGTATACGTGTGATAAATACAAGCAGAAATAGGTGGATATTGTTGATACTGTTGGCGCTATTCAGAAGACATAATATAAGCTAATTCCCAATTTGTGCGACAACTACGACACTATTGATGATCACTGACAATTATTTAGCGCCGACTATTATCTAGATCATAAAGAGCGTGTGATGGGGATTCGCTATTGTCATTGATTGTATAAACAAGGCGATGTTGACGGTGGTGCACGTTATGACACTGTTGTTGTCATTTGTGCTGATAAAATGATGAAGATGTCGTTGATGTTGGTTGACAGCTTGCAACTGCAACCTCCACGCCCAGCATTGTCGCTTCAACAAGGAGCTCTACCTGCTGTCCGGCAGAAAGAGCGGCGGAGTCTGTATCAAGTGTCGCCACCATACGGCCGGTAGGCACTGTCACTACTGCCAAGAGGGATACTACAGGGATCTCAGCAAACCCATCACCCATCAAAAGGCATGCAGAGGTACGCCATCCGATACTTACTCAAACCAATGACTATAGAAAATTCCAAGATTGTCTAACCAATGATTGCACATGGTGTTCATCAATTTATATAGCGCCAGTTCTTCCATAGCAAACCACCTAGGGTCATTCATATATCTCGACCCTCAGTAATATTGTCGAGTTCCAAGGCAAAAATGTTGTAACAGTTGTTACAGTTCGACCTCTCCCAGGTCACAGCCATTGACCTCTGATAGTAGGTGGTAGACTGTTTCAACGCGACGGAGCTACCACAGTGAGAAACATAATTGTACAAGCTATGCCACGCTGTCTACACTATTATAGTTAAACTCATGAGATATGCTGCAGAATGTCCGAACTGCTTCCGCATGCGTGCAATGCATGAACCCCATGGATCTTCCATGGCTAAGAGGTTCCTCTGTCGCTAATCGGGTCACCGCAAGATGTCGTTCGACATCGTGTTTACGCAATCATTTGACGCAATTACTCTTATTCAGACGTTTGTTTACAGGACAAATTTAGCATCTGGTCATCGATGCAAGACACGCGGTGTCCCTTCGTTAGATTTACACATGAATTCAGATCATTTGGATGTCTGAGATATGTTGATAATTTACACGACGGTTTCAACGTTTGTAAACTCGGCTAGCAGGCGCTATACACTATGTATCTAGGTACATACTCAAATACATACGCATGCAATTATGCATTTATGCATGTATGCATATCGCAGTATTCATATATACCATGCATGTATAATATCCTCCAGATCTAAGTCGTGCGACTGATTCACAAGACATGGGCTCTCACGGGTGCAGCATAAACTTATATTTATTCCATTACATGCATAAGTTGAAGGTCATGATGCCTGAGTCCAGACAATGCTTTAAGAACTGAACAAAAATGAGCATACATTGCAAATTATTATTCATGTGCGATGAAAGCCATACGGCTCAAGTTTGCACCATTCCACCATGACATGCACCATTCCACCATGACATACACCATTCCACCATGACATGCACAGTTCCACCATGACATGCACAGTTCCACCATGACATGCAAAATTCTACCATGACATGCACATTTACACCATGACAAACGGTTCCACCATGACATGCGCAATTCTACCATGACGTGCACAGTTACACCATGACATGCACAATTCTACTATGACATGCACAGTTACACCATGACAAACAGTTTCACCATGACATGCGCAATTCTACCATGACATGCACAATTCTACCATGACATGCACAGTTACACCATGACAAACAGTTCCACCATGACATGCACAATTCTACAATGACATGCACAGTTCCGCAATTACATGCACAGTTCTACCATGAGTTCTACCATCACAATTGGACGCACCCTTCAATTTTTCCGTTCACTTTTAGAATTACGGAGATACGCTTTGTCGGTAATGAATAATTTATTGACAGAATTAAATTAGTAACGGATCAAAATACTAAGTTCATGGCTTAATAATAATATTACAACGATAATAACCACCAGCAACAGCGAATTACAATCCAATAAATTTATTTCTGCTTTTCATATAGTGGCACGACTTCTTCAGATAATTGAGACAAGTATTCGTTTGATAGAAACTTCTAAATTACGGTATTACGAAACACATGTCAGCCTTGTACACACGAGTCAGTTAATATACACTAACAATTATACAGCCATGAGGTCGTCTTGTATTGCAAAAAGACCCTACGACGTAAATACGCCATAGACTCTGCATGACATAGCTTTCAAGGAATCAACCGATATCCCGGTTATGTAGGATAAACGCCAGAATTATTTATATGGCTGCAGATATAAACGGCGCATATATATACTCCTAGCGAAGGGGTCTCGTGAACCAGGATCATTGTGCGAAAGAGGTTCCTGTAGAGGGTCGATGAAGCCGATGATTTAAGATTAATGACACCCTGTAGGCCGCTCTCGATGGCTGTTCGGCTTTCGCGGTCTCTCTCCCGCTGAGTTCCATTGTCGCCCCATCCAACAGGTGTGCGCAATTCGTTGTCTGCTTCGACGGTCAGTGCGATGGCCGATTGAAGTAACCTGTTAATGACGCCATAGAGATCGTCGGCGCACTTGCATGCGGGTAACTTTGAACGACGGCTGCAATGGTTAGAAAGCTATTGTGCTTATACATATAGGGCCCCGATCCAACCCTTCCCTTCCGTTTCACCTTCCTTCCGACTCCCTCTTTCCGTTTCCACCTGCCTGATGACCCAAACAAACTCGAATATCCATACCCCTTCTGTATCCAACCATTCTCACACCCTCCTCCTCTTGCTCCTACTCCTCCTTCACGTGCTCCTCGAACCCTCTTTGGCCATTCTTTACCTGTATAGCGAGTGCCACAAGAGAAGACGTTGGACTTTTGCAGTTGCTTCCGAGAGTTACAGCGTTCTGACCTATCAAAACACTTTACTTGAACTTCATCGACCTGTGTTATTTTATTATAAGCGTCAATTTATGCAGCGCTTCTTTAAATAGGCTGCTCTAAGGCAACAAGCTCCACAGTAATATGGCTGCTTTCACAGTATAGACTGTTGCAACTTCCTTCCGCATACAGCTGAATGGTGAATTTCATTATTTTTCGAACATGCGCCTTCGTGAGGTTCTGTGTAGGCGCTATATAAATTGACATTCAGTCATACTATATACATGGTTTGCTTGTTGAGTTCGCTGTAAACTCAAGTGAACTCTATAAGGCAGCTTGGAGAGCGCCTCTCACTATATGGTTTCAATCGAAATGGGAAATTGTTTATTACATCCATAGTTATAACCACAACCAGATAATGATCAGTTGTCTCTGTATCTAACATTGTTTTCATCACATGAACAATTACTACAATGACTTTCATCACAAGTACGATGACATTGCAATAATTACAATTGAGTCAAATCGTTCTCTGTATGAAATTCATTCTGCAATCAGCTGAAGGGTGACATTTGAGTCTATCATGTGCAGGTGCACTCCCTTCTGATCAGTACACATGCTGATATAACACCTTCAACCCTCTAATTGCCGGTTGGTCAAGTCCTGTTCTAGTTACTCTTAACCAATCTTTTGGGCATTTAGCCAGCCCCAAATATCTAGATTTTTTAATTCTAATTTTACTGCTATCTAAGCTAAGCCTGCTGTTGTTTTGTTTGCTTTTCTTATATTTTTTTCAGAACCATTACTCTGCTGCCTAATTTCCGTCGTGTTTCGATGTAGGCCTCTGTTTGTATTAATAATTGTATACATATACGTAGGAAACTAGGAGCCCTTGCTAGCTCGATCCCTTCAGGGACCCCTACACATCATTTACACTTGACGTTTCATTGCTGTATTCTTTGTATTTTTTGCATAAGTGTTCTATGCGTAACTAACAAACAGAAATGGTTCACACTTCACAGTGTTTCAATGCTACGAGGTCGCAGAACAACGCCGACCCATCTGTCTGGAGCAATAGACAGGGTAAGACTTGGCCGACGACGAAGCCAGAGTTCTGTGCTTCGGGGGAGACTCAGTCGGTGGTCGGGTCGGTCAGACTACATACCTACGCATATCTGATAGATATTGACACAGATCATAGGTATTGGCAGCCAGCGCCATAGTTTAAGCGCCGTGTGGCATCGGAAAGACGCTAGCGACACCTACCGCGCGGGTGTGACTTAGACAAAGGCCAGCGCAGTGCAGAGCAAACGCTATCAGCGGATAGGCGTTTGGTGCAAATAGCGCCCACCATCGGCAGCACAATGGTCTTTAGCGGGCGATGTTGAAGACCGGTTTGGGCGCATTTGAACAGGCGTCAAATGCGATCTCGGCTACCAGAAGAGCAAACATTTGCCACTGTGCTGACAAGCGAGGAGGGTGAATGGGTGGTTGGATGGGTGATTGGATGGGTGAATGGGTAACTAAGTGGTTGGATAGGTGGATGAATAAGTGCTTGGTTGGATTGGTAGGTGGTGGGATGGGTGATTCGATGGATGGGTGGGTGGGTGGTCTGCTAGGGTGATTGATTTTCTCTGGAATATATCTTTTTAGTGTGTTGTCACATTTAAAAGGTGTGATTTGTGATTCGGACCTGCTTAATTAAAACTAAATGAAGTGTCTAAGCGATGTTAACAGAGCTAGTTGCCCGTGATCCCTTCCCGTCCTTTCCAGATAGCCTGAGATAGGATATATAGTGCGTATATGAATGACTTGGTGCTGGTTAGGGATGGTACCAAAGCACTATCAATTGACAATTCTAACCTAATCTAATAGCTGCAGATGTGTAGATGTAAATTTGTACTACACGTATATCTCGATGGTTGCTGTTAGAGGAGGTTGATAGACAGTCTGGTGGTAATCCAAATGAGCTTTAGACGGAACCTCAATATATTAATGGGGAAAAAACGATTCCCGTAGACTAAACTGTGGGGTTTCGTTTATCGTTTTTTTGTAGGGGAAAGTAAGTTATTCGTGAATGCAGTACCAGCTCAAGAGGGATCAAACATACCACTCTAATAAGATCATTGCTTCATTCATACATACTCACAGACCTTGTGATTGTTTACACAAAAGATGTGAAGATATTCGTATCTTGACAGAGCTGTGTGAGGGTGGGTTTATTTAAATAAAAATGCAAAACAAATGTGCTTATCTTTGATTTAATGATCAGTAAAGAATTTGCTTCAAATTGGGGCAAAGAGTTGATTAAACCTGAACTCTGTCCAACCACAATACATAAATAACCAGTTCTTATTCTTCTGGTTTATAATTATGTAACAAGATCAACCGATTACCAGTCATGCCCCGAAATCAAGAACTGTTCTTGATCTTCTTGATTCGTTTGCTGAACCTACCATTAGACCTTTCTCTCTGCGTCAGTCCTATATATTAGCGATAGTAGCCTACTTCTCCAGACAGTTACTTCTACATACTGGGCATCTCAGTTCCAGTTCACTGTTGCCAATTCATATTTGGACCTGACTACCAAATTACTCTGCGCCATTACTCTACAGCGCCAATTAGGAGTGCCATTTGACTAGCAGGCGCGACTTGCTGTTGTTGTCATCGTTGACAGCGTGCGTCGTTGGAACGCAGCATTGTTGAGCCTACTGGAAAGCAGCAGCATTTCATTTTGTGCCAGGATAATTAGCATTCATCGGTTCGACGATAGAAAGACGAGGCCTCTACGATCGCCTAATTGCAAAGTAATTGCGCCATTGTCGGACGTTGAAAGGCGCTAAGACCGACGCCTCGCTACCTCTGGGGAGCGAGCCATGCAGCTGTTACAATTTAACCACCCAAAAGAGCGATGGTTGAAAAGCGAACGCGGAAGTATCGTTGGAGTAATGTTCAAGCCCCCTTAAGGCCCTGACCCCCACACACAGTTTCGTACCAAGGGTGGTGCCAGCGTTGCCGTGTGGCACAGGGAGCAGACATAGAAGGGGCGCAAATTTCCGGAAGGAACAATTTTAATTATTCCATAAATTCGTTCTTTCTTGACATAATATGATATTATTTTTTCATAAATAATAACTAAAATTACAGCTGAATAGTGCAAATAAGAAAGTGTTTTTGGGTGGTTATTACAGCTTTTAAATGAAAGTTATGATGAAGCATTTAAGTTTTATATTACACCATAACGCTTCATTTATCGTTTTTATTAACTGGTTTATAACATCCATGTTTTGAAAATGTACGTCATCAGTCATCTCGAGTTGTCTACTTTTTACCAAAACATTTAGGCCAACATTGAGTCTGGTCATAATAAACTGACTTCAACATTATTATTTCTGTAGAGCATTACATTTAGTTTCTTTTTAAAATAGTTATTTTTATCTATCCAAAATGAGTTCTTCAATAAACAATCTGTCTATCATATTTTTATTATATTACATTCGAAATTTAGATAGGCAAAAATAATGTGGGAGCGCCAGATTGATGCATCAATCTGGCGCTCCCACATTATTTGGCCTATCTATGTGTGGACAGCACCGCACCTAGCTATTATTGCGCCCTGTGCGGTGCTGTCCACACATAGTGCCTACACCATCCAAACATGTACGCGGTACAGTCACTCAAAATTCATTGACTGAGCCACGTCATCCAACAAGGTTGAAAAAGCTGAAAATATAAAATTTAAAAAAATGACATCCAATTTTTGAAATCACAAAACTAATATACCAATAATAATAATAAAATGCTTTTATAATAATAATGATATTGCTATTATTACCATCATATTTTCGTCGTCTTCATTATCATCATTTTTATCATCTTTCTCTTCTTCATTTACTTCTTCTTCCTCTTCCTTCTCCTTGTCTCCTCCTCCTCCTCCTCCGTTTTCTAATAATTTATCATCATTATTTTAACTATTATTACTAGTCTTTAGTAGAATATTTTTTGTAATATTATTACAAATAACATTTAATTACATATTCACTGTTTGGAATCAATAGGTAAGATGTTCTAAAGTAAATTAACTTTGTTTCACAAAACTTTTAACGGTGACATCGATATTTTATAAATAGTTTGTTTCTTTCCATTGGGCGAAATGATTGCTCGCTGAGTGATGACCAGACAAGACAAAACGGGTGAAATTTAGATTCAAATGGGTAAATTAATATGTTTAGCTGGATTTGTTTGTAGCCTGTGAATGTCATCCGGTTGGTGCAATGGGTCAGTCGTGCAATCAGACATCAGGTCAGTGTCAGTGCAAAGAAGGAGTGACTGGACTGACGTGCAATCGATGCGCCAAAGGATACCAACAGAGCAGATCACCTATTGCACCATGCACTAGTAAGAACACATCCATCCATCCATCCATCCGTCCATCCGTCCATCCGTCCATCCGTCCATCCGTCCATCCGTCCATCCGTCCATCCGTCCATCCGTCCATCCGTCCATCCATCCATCCATCCATCCATCCATTCATCCATCCATCCATCCATCCATCCATCCATCCATCCATCCATCCATACATCCGTCCATCCGTCCATCCGTCCATCCGTACATCCGTCCATCCATCCATCCATCCATTCATCTATCCAACCATCCATCCATCCATTCGTCCATCCATCCATCCATCCATCCAACCATCCATCCAGTCATTCATTCATCCATCCATCCAGTCATTCATTCATCCATCCATCCAGTCATCCATCCAGTCATCCATCCAGTCATCCATCCAGTCATCCATCCATCCATCCATCAATTTATCCATCCATCCAACCATCCATCCATCCATCCAACCATCCATCCAGTCATTCATTCATCCATCCATCCATCCAGTCATTCATCCATCCATCCATCCATCCATCCAGTCATCCATCATCCATCCATCCATCCATCCATCCATCCATCCATCCATCCATCCATCCATCCATCCATCCATCCATCCATCCATCCATCCATCCATCCATCCATCCATCCATCCATCCATCCATCCAGTCATTCATCCATCCATCCATCCATCCATCCATCCATCCATCCATCCATCCATCCATCCGTCCATCCATTCGTCCATCCATCCATCCATCCATCCATCCATCCATCCATCCATCCATCCATCCATCCATCCATCCATCCATCCATCCAGTCATTCATCCGTCCGTCCGTCCGTCCGTCCGTCCGTCCGTCCATCCGTCCATCCGTCCATCCGTCCATCCGTCCATCCGTCCATCCGTCCATCCATCCATCCATCCAGTCATTCATATATTCCGCTTATTTATTCGTGAGCGCATCTTTCATCCGTCTGTTGTTCGCCTTATGAGAGAATTTGCTTTCGTCAAATTAGTTAAGATCAAAGAACGACCCGGTTCGACGTTCGTCTGGGACCCGATCTCCCTGCGTTCGTTGGAAGAACGGAAGGGGGTCGACGGGGAAAAAGGGAGGGATTGGGGAGACGATTAATGGGTGCTGTGGTCGTACGCACTGCCACGGACATCGGTCGGCGATATGCAGTCAATTAAACAATTTGTCGGTTGCTGGAATGAAAGTGAGAGGGAGGGAGAGGCGGAGAGAAAGGGGCAGAGAGAGAGAGAGAGAGAGAGAGAGAGAGAGAGACGGAGTAAGAGTGAGAGTGGGAGGGAGGAAGGAGCAGAAGCTGGATTAGCGAACATGTGTGCAGCGTTTGTCAATGCTGTCTCAACTCCAGCGGCGGCTGAACAGGCAGAGGATGTCGGATGAAACAGCATATACGTCGATGGCAAGAAGGCATCGAGAGAGAGAGAGACAGCGAAGGGTACAGGGAGAGGGACAGGATTCGAGGCAGGGGTCGGAAGAGGGTTCGCAACTGTTAAGGACTGTGAGGGGTGGCGTCAGAGGTAGGGATTGGAAGACGGTTGGCAAGGTATAAGGACTGGGAGTAACAGAACAATTGCAATTGGAAGTATACAACTGGAGAGACGTGGAAGGAAAACAACATTAATTTGCAAAAGTGGGTACATTACATGATCATACGACGGAGCAAGTCGATAGATGAAACGATCGTTCTTTATTGATGCTAATAAATCTTCTGTTGGCATATTGCTGGACCTATATAGCAAAGGCATTTGATATGGTGGACCCATATATGAAACCAAATACACATGAAAGATACACCTGTTTTTTGCATTAAAAGCTACCTACTAGTTCATTCTGGAAACTTATATAGCACTCCTTTTTAAAACCAGATTTGGTTGGCCAGTGTAACAAGCGCTACTGTGGTGATGAAAGGTCATCCCAGATGGAAGTGGTCTGCATACGGGGACACTGGTCGTTGCTGACAAACAAGCGAGCCCAGATTGACCGCTACACAATTTGATGTGTAAATTTAACAAGAACTTGCTGTCTGAGGCATTTTAAAGCTATTTTACAATACAATACAATATAACTGTAAAATTAAGGTAATATATGTGTATGGCAAATACACGAGTCATGTGTCATATGCACGTAAAAATTATCCTATTTGCTGTAATGGTCGTAAAATACAGTTCCAACGAGATTTCGGTATGCACCCGTGCAAGCAGTCCCAGTTTAAGAAACTGTGGCGCAGATACTTCAATTAATTACTCCTGAAATATCAACCGTGCTTTATTGTAAAAGTATTTAATTGAGTTATATGATGGTCGTTTTAAGATTGTAAATGTCACAAGTCAGTAGGTAATATTAATCGAGGTGATTAACCTCTCTTTCTTTTCAACTGATTAAGCCATCATCGGATTTGATTAAACAGGGTGATCTTAATTAAGCGGAATTTCTGCCCTTACGGGTTCTCCCACTCTCCCTGTATCTCCTATGGCCAATGCACGGAAACGCGTTCTGACTGCGTGTGTAATGTTATAATTGTTATATATATATATATTGAGCATTGGGGATGAATAAAAGCTGTCAGTTAGAAGACATGACCTGGACCATGGTAAACGAGACTTCTACCATGGATGGACAACGAGACTTCGACCATGGTAAATGAGGTTTCTGTCCATTGGAACCCAACGGACTGGATGATGTGCCGATGGGATGTGAATGTTCGCCGATTAGGTCCGTGTGAGGACTGAGGACTGTTAGACAGGAAGCATTTCTTGATATAGAAATGATTGATAGGCAGAAGAATACGGTTGAGTGAAATAGACACGTCTGAATGCTTTCATTATGTATGTGATTAATTTGTATAATCTTCGGTTTGATGAAAGACCCTGTCGAAATTTACTTCTTAGGTGCATCGAACTCTCCCGTACCTTCAAGGACAATGATAGCAATGTGTCTTCCCTTCCGCGGCAGCCTCTGCCTCCCTACAGGCATCGTCCCTGCCTTGCACTGTTTCTGACAGCAATGGGGAACAAGATGGAGAAATCAATTTTCCTTGACGGTGGATGAGTTCTGACTTTTGTACTGACAGACATTCCTACCTATAGCAATTGTGCAGCTGAGAGACTCGCCACCCAACCAAAGCACAAGGACTGTCTCTCTATCTGTCTGTCTGTCTGTCTATATATCTGTCTGTCTGTCTGTCTGTCTGACCACCTATCTCTTTGTGTGTCTGCCGTTTCTACTCCATGTCTCAACCTTCGTGCCATCTCCGTGTGATGAGGTTCTCACATACGTCACCCAAACTGGAGAAGAACTGGAGTTGAAAGCGTCCAAGCTCATCCACCATTCCCCTCAACCATATCCACGGCGGAATAGTCCTGAACTGCGCACGTAATTTGCGCCATAGCCCCGGTGGGCCCCAGTCGAGTATACTCTCGCGTCCACCAACCCACCCACCCACCCACCCTCCGCCACCCTGCCTCCGCTGTAACCTCATCCTTGTTTGATGTCAGAGGCTGGTATTTTACGAGTGTGTTGCTCCTCTCTGCGCCCTGCATGACGATGATAAGTTACAGGACAGCTGCTGTTTAACAGCAGCCGCTGCTCATACGACGTCCGTCGAATGCTAAATGCGTGAAACGCACCGAGTGCATCAGAACACCTCTTCTCTCTCTCTCTCTCTCTCTCTCTCTCACTCACTCTCTGTCTGTCTCTCTCACTCTGTCTGTCTGTCTGTCTCTCTTTCTTGCTCTCTCTCTCTCTCTCTCTCTCTCTTTCTTTCTTTCTCTCTCTCTCTCTCTCTCTTTCTTTCTTTCTTTCTCTCTCTCTCTCGTTCTCGTTTTCGTTATCGTTCTCTCTTTCTCTCTCTCTCTCTTTCTCTCTCTCTCTCACTCTCTGTCTGGCAGTCTGTCTCTCTATCTGTATGCCTGTTTGTATGCCTGTCTATGTACCTATCTACCAATCTATCCATCTATCCATCGATCTACCTTTCTGTCCTTCTATCACTTTGTCTCTCTGAATTCTCCACTCTTTCCGTCTATCTGTCTGTCTTTCTCTCTCTCAGTCTCTCTCAGTCTCTCTCAGTCTCTCTCTGTCTCTCTCTGTTTCTCTCTGTGTGTCTCTCTCTGTGTCTCTCTCTGTGTCTCTCTCTGTGTCTCTCTCTCTCTCTCTCTCTCTCTCTCTCTCTCTCTCTCTCTCTCTCTCTCTCTCTCTCTCTCTCTCTCTCTCTCTCTCTCTCTCTCTCTCTCTCTCTCTCTCTCTCTCTCTCTCTCTCTCTCTCTCTCTCTCTCTCTCTCTCTGACAGCCTCTGTTTGTGACTGCCTTCAATTCGGCTATCTCCTTCCATGCAGGTATCAGGTTTTCCTCCACAAGATTTTCATAGCTTAAAAGAGGCATAGCATTTGCATGCTTCGATTCGGCAGAAATCTCCCCCAACCGCCGCATTCTTCTCTTCCTCCTCCTCATCCGCATTCTCCTATTCCTCCTCCTCGTTCGTATTATCCTCCTCCTCCTAAAACTAGTGCATAAGTTCCTCGTTTTCCCCTTCCTCCTCTTCCTCAGCTTCGTCATCCGGATCATTATCATGAAGATCATCGTACAGCCGTAATTTCGACGGAACGCCATGTGGCCCGATCAAACAATAGTCTGAAGTTAATTAAAACGTCGACAGCTTAAAAAGAACAAAGGTTATGGAGACAGAGGAGGCAACTATTAACAGAGGTTTCAAACTGTTTATATACCTTGCCGGTTTGGAATTAACGTACGCACCATAACTGAGCGGGTCATGATGATGATGACGATGACGATTACGACTATGATGACAATGTGATTCGTTTGTAGAACCGACTCCTCAACCAAGACCCGGAGTCACGACAACAAGTCGACCATTACCTCCGTCAGACCGTGAGCAGATTACTATTATGATACGCATATACTAATTAATTTGTTAATTAATCATTAGTTAATAATCAATCTAAAGGCTGTGCTGAATTATATTATATATATAATAATGTCTGTGTTTGATGTTTGTGTGTGTGTGTGTTTGAGAGGCAGACAGCCATGCAGACAGACAGACCGACAGACAGACAGACAGACAGAGACAGAGAAATAAAAGAATAATTCACATGTAAAATGTTAGCATGCGTTTATAGAGCAATTGAGCATTTTACATCTCTATAATTTGTGACAAATTCTCTATTAATGGAAGGAGAGTTAATGTTGTTTTATAAACTGTTCTAATGTAGACTTTGATATTATATTCGATTATATCTATTCGATTAATTTCAGTTGCTTGTTTCAAAGTGTTACAGCCATGCTTACTGTAACGGTGAAGAATTTGATGGTGATGCTTTTATCATGGAGTAGTATGTTACTGGGGGCGGGGGGTCTATAACTATATGAGCCTTTATGGTGCCGCTGCCCAAACCCCACACATGGCGACGTCGACAACGAAGGTGTACTGATGAGATTTCGGGATGAACATTGAACAAGTTCTCCATGACTGCTTTCAGTGCTTTGTCGTCTCTGTTTAGCTGCCTGTCTCGAGTGCGGTCGCAAGTCGAAGAAGTTCGATGTCAAGAAGTTCTGCAAGAGAGATTATGGTAATATTAATCGTAAGCTTAAATTTATCAAGCGCTACTGTAGCGGAGCGCACAGAGCGCTGCTCATTCACGAGGGCTGCGTCGCGTAAGAAGAGTTGTTCAGAGATGTGCAGTATACAGGCCTACTCGGTTGCCGGAGGGACTAGAGAGGGAGGAGACAGAAGAGTTGTTTGGAAGGGTTCAGAAGGCTTCGGCGGCCTAGGACTTGATGGAAAAAGATTTTTGAAGAGGGGTGACTTGAATTACGAGAAGGAAAACGTTAGGGTGATAAGTAGTGGTTGGGGAACACTGTTTGCGTGATGAATTCAGAATGACGGCGTGTCATATATACTCAATAGCGCCAGTCGATGGACATCGACCTGTGTACAATAAAACTTTCTTCAGATTCAGAAAGACACTAGAGAGAACAGAAACAGAGATGGCTCTCTTTTCGAAGCGGAGGGTACTTCAATGTCGTAAAACATAAGATAATACTCTTTAAAAACCGAGGAGTTCAGCTGTGAGGACGATTGCTTATATTAATTTTACTCAACTTTGTCTTAATATCTTCTAACTATCGTCACTCAACTTTTCAGTTAAAACTCCTTTGTTATTCTACACGCTTTTAAACGTTCAAAAAATGTCCGTGTAACTATTCCTAGTATTCCATCATCAGTTCTCTTGATACATCCAAGACTGTATTAGATAAAAAGCAAGATGTGCTTGGCCAGGCCCCGTCTGCACAACTAAGCACCTTCTTTTTGTAGTACAAGTGCTTAGTGACGCTGCATATCTGCTTCCAGCCATTCAAGCGCAAGTGACGTCACGTGACTCAGTCGGTGAGTGGGTCAAGTTCACCGTCAACGTCTTCAACATCTTTAAGAAGACCAAGGACCGTCTACGACGCGGCGAGGAGACCATCTGGGTCTCGGCCAAGGACCTGGCCTGTCGCTGTCCAAAGCTGCGTCCCGGCAAGACCTACCTGATCCTCGGCCACGATTCGAGCACGAGCCGCGGGGGTCTGGTGCTTGACCGGAACAGCGTGGCGATCCAGTGGGAGGCAAAGCTAACGGCAAAGCTGAAGCAATACGCGAAGACACCGAAATGCTGAGACGAACAGCATGTATTAGGCCTACTGGACGATGTTATGACGGACTGCTAATGTCTGTCTGTCTGTCTGTCTGTCTGTGTGTTTGTCCGCCGTCTTCTTCAACCCTTGTCTGTGTCCACTTGTATGTCTGTCTCCATCTATGCCTGCATATCGTATAATCACTGATCTGTCTGTCTGTGGGTGTGACTGTGTTTCTATTTTGTCTGTTGTCTCTGTCTCGCCGCCTGTGTTAGCTGATCAGTTAGGCGCAAAGTGTCGCCCCCGTTTCTAGGGGCAACGCAGCAGAAGCCAAGCAAAGCCTCAGCTTGATGAACAAGACGTCACCATGACAACCAAAGAGACTGTTTACTCTGGTCACCAAAGACTGAAATGCCATTTCCACAGCAACAGGAGCATCATCGGGGATCAACGGATGTCAGAACGATAGTCAGCGACATTTACGAAACCAGTTAAACCGATGATGTCAATGACACCGTTGACGCCGATGACGCCGTTGACTCCGATGACATCAATCAATGACGCCAATGACTCCGATGACGCCAACGAAATTGACGGCACTCATGATGACAACGATGACACCAGTGACACCTATGATGCCTATGATGACAACGAGGACAACAATGACACCAATGACACCTATGACACCAATGACCTCGAAGACACCGTTGACTCCAATGACGCCAGTGACTAAACCGTGTGATCGTCGTCGCTTGAGTATCAGCCTAGTCGCCATGACGCCTCAACTTATTATCAGCCTCTTCAATGAAACGGGGAGAGGAGGAGGAGTTAGTCTTCCGATTGACATGACAAGAACTTTAAGGAGCAACTCTAGTAACATTAACACGAGCCGCAATAGTATCGTCACTTTATGTAAATAATACTAATGCAACCAGTTCGCCTTCTATTGCTATCGAGCAACGTCCATTTTGTCAATACCCTACGTCCATTGCGCTGTTACTATAGATGCCTAGGTCAGTTTCGTTAGCATTAATTTTAACAGCTTTTAGTTCATGGTATGATTATCACTCGTCATATGCCGCTGTAGTCTTCATTTTGATAATGATCACGAGCGCAAGTATTATTCTAATTCTTATTCTTCTTCGTTATCGTAATCGGAAACTCAAAACCTTTTGAGCGTCGCTTGAAACCAGCTTATTCACGAGCGCTGCGTCAAGTCGTAGGGTTGTCAAGATGGCTGTCAAACGGAGTTTTAAGTTCGGGAGTCCAGAGAGAAAGAAAAACAGAGAGAGAGAGAGAGAGAGAGAAAGAGAGAGAGATACAGAGACAGAGACAGACAGAAAGAGAATGAGAAAAGAGGGGCATATGAGATTGCAGAGACGCTAAGGCAGATGATAGTGGACAAGTTACATTAGCGACGGAGGAACCAACAATTACCGGAATTTAGGAGGGGGATTGATCCAGAGTCGAGGTATGGTATGACCAATGGCTCGGTTGAGATGACTTGTAGCCAGATGACTTCTTGTTCTTATCCTTTTGCTATGGTACAGTGTATTGTTATTATTTCTATTATTTTTATTTATCTAAACTAAATTAAGCTTAAGAGTCAATATAGTCAACGTTTAAATGAATGACGATTTTGTCCGTTAAGTCGTTTATTATTGCATTGCAGGTTTAATCGTAGAATAAGACAAGCGTTAATTAAATAAAATATTAAGATATCTGAACGTTGGTAAATAACGATTTGACAGAACCTGAAATCAGTCTTGGCTCCAGTTTATTTCTTCCGATCAAATGCTGATAAGTAAAACTGGTGCATAAGTTCCTCCAGTACCGCAGCATAGAACAAAATGTAGAGCATTGGATGTGAGACCAAACCTTGGGGCACACCAACAATCATTAATCAGGGATTTTCATGCTTCTTCTGATGCTTGGTTAGTCGGAACTATTCCAAATTAACCTGATCACGTCAACTCCACGATCACGGCGTGATAGCCTCGCCTAGATCCAAGGGTTCGATTTGTTAAAAAAGAAGCAGATGAGCATTTCTTGGAATCTTAAGAACTGCACACTATATCACCGTCCCAGCATTAGAAGCTGGGGGTCCAATTCCCTCTGACCCTAGAATAATCGGACACTGTTAGATCCTCTTTGGGTTCAGAATAGTAAGCAAAATCGAAGCAATAAAATTAGGCTCCCATAGTTCAATATCGATTATAATTATACTGGGTTTTGACAATTTAATTAATATCACTCACTTACAATGAATTGACAAAGAAGCTGTCTAAAGGCGTTGTTTTACGACGGTGGAGTGTAGCGAATGTTGATTAAGAATTAGTTGATCAGTTAAAATTCGATCTCTTATGGTCTTCTGGGCAGTAGGAATGTCGGAGATGTGGACTCAAGGGACCTAGACCGTTGGTCACGTAGACAAGACAATTACTATGACTCTATTAGACTACTCTAGACTTAGGTAAATTCTATTTGTCTTTGAGCCAAGGATGTCAATGAGTCAACAGACATCGGTGGAAAGCCAAAGACTAACAATATAATCTGTTTCAATAAATGGGATTCCCAAAGTCAATGCTATTTAGGGGGTGAAAACCTCTCGTCTTTTATCAAAGACTCTCTCCACTTGCTCCCCATCCACCAGCGTATTCGCCCTTATTCGGATTAGTCATGCTGGCTCTGCTCCGATGTACCTCAGGGTCTATAATATTCTGTGATCCAGTACCCTCCTGACCCCTTTGTTGCTCCTCCAATTTCGCTCGTTCTTAGCAAACTATAGCCTTATCTCAAATGCCCCTCTCTTTTCTCTTTCTCGTTCTTTCTTACCCCTTCTTTCTCTCTTGACTCCCGAACATAAATCTCCGTTTGACAACCATCTAGACAACCCTACGACTCAACGCAGCGCTCATGAATAAGCTGGTTCCTACGCTTTGCCTTCAAGTGACGCAGAGGAAGTTTTCAGTTTCAGATTACGATACGAGGAAGACTATAGGAATAACAAATAGAATAATACTATATACTGTAATCCAGTATCCTCCTTACTCAGTCGTTCCTCCTACGGCCCTCTTCCTCAGCGAAAACACTGACCCAGGTCGAGAGCGACTCTGACTTAAAGTTTCGCTATATAAATACTTGATTTCGATTACAGTCAAACCAACGGTTGGTGTATAAATAGAAACTGTTTCATCAGACAGGCTCATCTACCATCTGCACAAACCAAAGAATACGTCAGAGTCGACTGATACCATAGGAGAACTAAAACCTAAACAGTTTTGTCTCAACCGATGTGTTACCTATGCAGTCTACCAATGCACGATGTCTTAGCATAACTCAATCTCTTCTGGTAGTCCTTTCTTGTATGTGATGTAAACCAGTAGGTTAACATAGATATAGTCAAAGTCGGATGAAAGCTCGGCCCAACTCCGTTTGCCATTAATACGCTACATGTTTTGCAAAAGCCTAGCGCTGTTTTGCTGCCATCTTTCCTAGAAATGTTACTTCATACCAAAGACGTGAAGTTTTGTGGCTCCTCAACGCTATATATCCCTGTTTTATATTGTGATGCAAATGTCAACTTTTTCACAGGGAAGTTTAGCGACATGCAAACTTGATGGTTGAACTTGATGTCACTGTACAACCGTGCGAATGCGAAGTATTGCTCTTCGTAAAAATGTCGCGTTGTCCTCAATGTTGCTGGACAATTTCGTCGAAGTTTTGCTCTTCAACATTTTTTGGGTTTGATGGCAATGATGTTACCAAAATGTTTTGTTCCACGTTTCTGTCATTAACTGTGTGAAGGTTTCCGCGAAGGGTTCCATAAAACGACGCGAACGTCGAGCACCTTGAGGGCTCTTATTATTATTCGGATAGGAGAAGTGTTCCTTTTTTCTCATTGTGACGTCTTGCTACTTTTGCGCATCTGGTTAGATTCGAGTTTCGAATGATCGCAGGATTTCTTTCGGTCGGATTTCGCAGGAGGAAGGACCTGAATGTTCGTCTGCTGGTGCCGATGCATAGTGGCACTCAGACTGTGCACTTCCTCCTGCAGGGAAACGAGTACCTTGATGACGCTGACGAGCGCCTTCTGGTTCTCTGAGATGACCCGAAGGACGTGCTCGACGTCCTGACGAACTCGGTCCTCCTCCGTCGCCAGGGTGTTGAGGTGAAGCAGGCGAACGTCGAGCACCTTGAGGGCTCGTTGGATCTGGTCCAGCTGAGGAAGGGAGATGAGCTGAATCGGTTGACAGAGGGCGTTCGTGACCCCTGCAGAGGGAGCGCTCTTCGCTGATGATGGTTGGCGCCGGACACCTGCTGTGCTGTTGGAGTTTCGTTTCGTCGACAGGTGTCGCTTCATCACCTCGAATTGAATTCCGACGTCACCGTTCTCGTTACAGTTCTCCGCTGCGGCTGCTGCAGAATTGGCAGCGTCGTACTCACCCTCGGTACCTAGGTGCAAAGCAATCAATCAGTTTATTGATTCCAGCATGATATTGTAAGTAAAGTGATGATATCGTCAGAGCAACAAAAAGAGGTGAAACGATGATGATATACGGACAACAAGATGACATCGAGTTATCACATGCAGCGGTGACGAGCTGGCTATGAAAAAAAACTGAGTTAATTCGAGACCACAGAACAAGTTGACAACATAATATAATTAAATACTACATGCCTTAATTTCTGGGGTTTGCGTTACTTTAAACGCTGCCGGGGTAAGACCCTATGGTTTGTTAAGTGGAAATAATGACAATTGAATGATTCACATACAACAAATCGACGGATTTGACGCAACGATAAAGAACCTATTGACACGCTGACCAATCGCCCAATATTCAATCCAATTCAATATAATCGATTCATACTCTGTATACCTGACGATATCCTACCACAACCTCCCATATCCTACACTATACTCTATCCTGATTCATTATACCTTATCCTATCCACGATATCCTACTTTACCCAACCCATACCCAACCCATACCCAACCCATACCCAACCCATACCCAACCCATACCCAACCCATACCAAACCCATACCAAACCCATACCCAACCCATACCCAACCCATACCCAACCCATACCCAACCCATACCCAACCCATACCAAACCCATACCCAACCCATACCCAACCCATACCCAACCCATACCCAACCCATACCCAACCCATACCCAACCCATACCCAACCCATACCAAACCCATACCCAACCCATACCCAACCCATACCCAACCCATACCCAATCCATACCCAATCCATACCCAACCCATACCCAACCCATACCCAACCCATACCCAACCCATGCCTAACCCATACCCAACCTGCCCCATCGTTCTTTACTCAACTTTAACATGACCTACCTTAGCCCACTCTACTTTATTCAACATCTGGTCCTATTACATCTCATTCCGTGGTGTATACGACCGTTTTGTTACCTAAATCTTTGCTGTAGAAACTCGCATCTGCTGACGTAGGTATGACGTTGTCCATTCCCATAGAGACCGTCTCCTTGCCTGTTAATTACATCATCCAATATATTACATGTAGAGATATACGTGAGAAATCCAGTTGTCCATCCATCCAGGGACCCTCATAAGATCGTTCAAGTCGTGCTTCTTAAAGCACCGACTGCGCAGCCATATCTAGAATGATCTTCTATACGTTAAGTAGTCTTATTTTAGCTTCATCTTTTAACCTAAAGAATACAAACCAGATAATGTAGAGAAACGATCCATGCAAGGGGAACAAGAGTATCTCTCGTTTAGTAAGACTACACTGACGTCCCAATCCAACCAGACTAAATCACACCAGACTAAATGACACCAGACTAAATCACACCACACCAAATCAGACTGAAATCACGCCAGACCAAATTACACCAGACAAAATCACAGCAGACGAAATCAAACCAGGCTAAATCACACCAGACCAAACCACACTAGACTAGATCACACCAGACGAAATCACACCAGCCCAAATAAGACCAGAACTGGTCACACCAGACTAAATCACATCAGACCAAATCAGACCAGAAGTGGTCACACCAGACCAAATCAGACCAGAACTGGTCACACCAGACTAAATCACACCAGACCAAATCAGACCAGAAGTGGTCACACCAGACCAAATCAGACCAGAAGTGGTCACACCAGACCAAATCACACCAGACCAAATCACACCAGACTAAATCACGCCAGACCAAATTGCAACATACAAAATCACACCAGACCAAATCAAACCAGAAATGGTAACACCCGAAAAATCCTCTCAAACCAACGCAAACCGGACCAAATCGAACCAGACCAAGTCAAACCAGATGTAACCATCTCTGCAGAGTCCGTTGATGGTGCTGTCCTTCTCTCTGTCGAACCCGCACTCAGCTAATCAGACCAGGCAGCCTCAGACCACCGCCCGAACTCACCCCATGAACCCAGTCCTATCCGACGACAGGTTACGGAGGTCAGATGCGATGGATGCCTACCTTCTTCCTTCATTCTTTCCAGCTTGAATAGATATCTGCGAACAAGTCGCTGGAGAATGTCGGAGTACGAGGTCTGAGGAATATCGATATGCATCGCCAAACAGACTCTCTCACGTCGCTTCTGCAATCAGACGACAAACACTCAGTCGACCAATTACAAGAGAAACGACGACGACGACGACGCAGAGCTATTGAAAGCATTCATTCAATATCGTCCGAGCGCAGCCGAACTCATCCGATCGCAGCCGAACTCATCCACTCTCCTAAACACCGAGATTAATCGAATTCTATTCGATCTTCCTCGTCGCATTTTGTGTAGAAATGTTGTCAGACGAACTTATCGAGTATCAATTCATCCATCAAACAATCGATCGATCGATCGATCGGTACTTGGGTGATAACTTGACCAAACACTTAATAATTTACTTATTGTAATGCATCGTCGTCGTCGTCGTCATCGTCATCGTCGCCACCACCACCCCCACCACCACCACCACTACCACCACCAACACCACCAACACCATCGCCGCCCCCACCACTACCACCACCACCACCATCATCATAATCATCATCATAGCTGTCGTCGTCATCGTCCTCCTCATCATCATCACCCCACCATTATTACTACTATTATTATTAGTTTTAAAAATAATATTGGTATCAATTATTATTATTATAATTTTTATTGTTGTTGTCACTTTTACTGACATTATATCCTCACCACCATAATAGAGTAATATAGTAAGAATCATGAGAAGGATGAATAAAGGCCCTGAATTAAAATACCCGGATGAATGTCTGTCTTTTTCCCATTTCGCAGTTGAGGTAACTATGATTGTTGCTGCAGCACAGTTCGTTGATGAAGGCCCAAGCATAACGGAAGGACTTAGGCGTCGGGATCATGTTGAACGGAACCGGAAGTGTACTGCCCTCGTCTATGTAGTTCATCCACAGCTTCGTACGAGCAAATTTCCACTCGACATCGCAGTCTCCCTGTACGATATTCAAGTCAAAGTCAAAGTCAGAGTCAAAGCTAAACTTCAAGTCAAAGTTCAAGTCAGAGTTAAAGTTCAAGTCAAAGTTCAAGTTCAAGTCAAAGTTAAAGTTCAAGTCAGAGTTAAAGTTCAAGTCAGAGTTAAAGTTCAAATCAGAGTTAAAGTTCAAGTCAAAGTTCAAGTTGAAGTCCAAGCCCAACACGCAATCAGTGACGTATAGTCTGTGTTTTTCATTGTGAAACGAGACTGCCTCGGTACACTTGCATACTGTAGCTCAGGTCAGATGCTAACATTGTCAGTGTGTTGCGCAAAAACAAAGGACGACTCATTAGCAGTTTAGTTGACTGGCTTCCAACATGTTTTCAGTCACCTGGCTGTAGAGGATAAAATTGCCTATGGCTAGAAGGCAATATATTTGTTCAATGAGTTTTATTATATGTAGCCTATATCTCATTGCTAAGTGCAGTTAAGATAAAGGAAATTGCAAAAGTCTTGCAAGCTGTAACACATCGGACTTTATTTCATCAAAGGTTGGTATAGATCTTATATCTTCCTTCCTGAATTGTTTTAATTTCCAAACTCCACCTCCTTTATCCCAAGCCTGGATAAAGGAGGAAGAAGACGCTAACGGTCTTTGTTATCCCACAGTGTTGTTAAACAGCAACTACTACCACCGTATTCCTTTCCAAGTGACCCTAACTACCGGGACCCTTTCATCTCCTATTGGTTCCTCTGGGTAATCTGTTTCCATGGTGTTGACCAAACTGTGCATTTTTTTCATTGACTTTCCGGATCACTAAATAAACATGATCATTTATGACTGACTTACTGATTGACTGATTAACTGATTGATTGATTGATTCACTGATTGATTGATCAATTGACTAATTGATTGATTGATTCTAGCAAAACCATGAACAATCACCGTGCTTCTGATTCTTTGCAACTTCCTTTCTCAAGCCGTTGTGTATACATAAATCAAATTGATTATGTCCATGGATTTTTTTTATAGCGCAACAATGAAAATACATTAATTACCGACTTAGTCTAAGCGGAATTCACAATCGCAGTCATATTATTATTATTATCTTATGGAAGGAGTCGTCTCACCTGAATCGCCTCAAACGAGTGACTCATCATAGCGATGAGCATGTTGGTGAGTACGATAATGATGGCGACGTGGTATAGAGCGAAGAGAAACATCCCAACGCCCTCTACGATCGACGTGGCGTGGGTGCCACCGGGGAAACTGGTGGCGTACAGACTGTCCCTCTCCTTCGTTGGGTACTTGATCTCGACGCTGTCGACGCTCACCAGTCCAAACATCGACCAGAAGAGACTGTACAGCGTCCTAGGCAGTCTGAACATAATGGGAGGGATTCACACATATTTAGGGCTTCTATAGTGCCACTATCATAATAATAATAATAATGATAATAATAACTATTTATCAGTTCAAACTGACATGTAAGATAATAATAATAATAGTAACACTTTTTCAGACAACCAACATATTAGGTTAGTTTTATAGTTCCTAAGGGATCATATGTACCTCGGGGCAAAAATAATAATAATAATAATATTAATAATAATATTAATAATAATAATAATAATAAAGGTCTTCTATCGCGTTTCGCAATACCTTCCTTAGGGTCCTATGCCAGAACCGGAGGAGACGTCACCGTTGCAGATCACCAAATTGTTCTGTCTCTGGATAATTTGTGTATCATCTGAGAGATCAGAACTGCCTCGAGTAAAAATGAATAAATAGTAGTAGTAAGAAAATAACAATAATGTTGATGATGAGGTCATTGGTTTTCAAAACCGCGGCCTTGTTTACATATAAGAGGGTATCTGTCTAACCCTTGAAAGGCCTCGGAGGTATGGACGAGTTTGTTGACGCCTTCTCGATTCGTGATTCCGTAGGTCTGTGAGCCGTAATACCAGTAAAGGTTGTGAAGGCCAACCATGAACGCAAATAGCACCTGAACACGCACGATATAATGTAATGCAATATCATCGAGCATTTATATAGCGCTCCTTAAAAATACGATGCCTCTATATATGAGATGAAAAGGATCCCTCCTGTTTCAAACTTCGTTTCATGCAAATGATATTTCTTCTTTTTCCTTCGCCCTATCAGACCTTCTGACAATCGGAGTCTGTTCTTGGTATCGTATACCTACGTATACTGGCACTCTCCCAGCTCGGTTGAACAAGGTCTCCATGTTCCTCATTCTTGTACCTCTACCAGTGGTATGCGCACTCAATTTGGAATGGCCTCCCCTTGGCGCTCTGCTTCCTTCCTAGAATCCATTCCGGGCATTCCTATCTCATCGTAAGACTATTTTATTTGGCCGCGTGGTGTGTGGAGCGCCTCTGAGTAGTTCACCTTGAAGAGGCGCTATGCATAAATAATACTTGCAATGAATGAATGAATGAATGAACAAGCACTTTGATCAGAATATGCCGATGCATTGGAATTTGGACTTTGAGCTTTCGAAGTCTTCCTCTTTACGATTGCCATTAGGATTAGCGTTTCGTTTGTATATTGTCGATTTGTTAATTACTTTGGCATATCATAGGCTGTACATCCGTGCGAGTGTCAAATCGGCATTCTTTCTATATTTGTCTGTCTGTCTGTCTGTCTGTCTCTCTGTTTGTCCCTCTGTCTCTGTTGCTCTATGTCACTCTCTCTTCTATTTCCATTTTTCACTCTTTGACTCTTTCTATCAACCAATTTTTATCGTCTGATTTTATTTTTAATCAGTCTCCTCGCTTCCATGCGACTCTCCCGGTCAGTTTGTCCTTCCGCCCATGCATGTCTCTGCCTACATCATCTACCTTTGTATGCATGCTTCTGTCTATGCCACTGTCTCTACTGTGGTCTTGCCTCTACGTCCATGTCTGCCTGCCTGTATGCCTGCATGCCTGTCTGACGCACAGCGAGTTGTCCATAGATGTCTGCTTGAGCATGGCAAAGGCAAAGGCAAAGGCGATGTCTCTTCGGTTGGCCATGAAGCATAGATTGTGATTGTGTACTTTTCATTACTGCTCCTGGGCAGCAAGATGAAACGCGGTTCATAAGTTCACCACGAGGAGCACTAAACCATCGACGGTGGGACTCTCTAGATTGATCCATCCTTCCCTCTATCCGGCTTCCAGGAAACCAACCAAAGCCCCACCAAACGTAGATGCATCATATATGCATGCATACATACATATATAATATATATACATATTTATAATATATATATACATATAAATAATATATTTATATATGGAAATGTGGCGACAGGATAGGGCTACCCCAGCTGATATCGCTCCTCATGAGGCCGTGATTGCGCAACTCATAGTCTGAAACCCTGATGACCAGACACAGTTAATTAAGCGGAGGTCGAGATTGTGGTCAGATTCAGGTAAAAACTCGGCCGGGTTTTTTTATACAGAGAAACGGAGCAAAAGTGGACTGGCTTTTAGTTGTCTTCTGCCGCATATACGCTATGCTGTATCTGAGCTTCTATGGAGTACATTTCTGTAAGAACCTCTGTGCAAATGGATGTTGATGGGAGATGAAATCAAAGACGTGCGTCTTAACATACGACGAGATTGTCACTTAATCTTCGCTGACAAGCAATTAATATGAGGAGCTTCATACCGATGGAGGGAGTGTCATTCATTCACGTAGCACTGTAAGTGTTGAGGCACTTTAGCCTCATTATAGCCAGATATTCATTCGAAATATGGCTATAGTTTATGTTTTCTGTTACTACGTCTTAGCGTATAGATGACTAACGTCACCCTCCTCGCTTGGGACTGGCACAACCCCATTGGCGGAGTTGTTCGAACGATGCTCAGCTGATTAGCTATACACTGAAGTCGGAATCCCATACGTATACGTGCCATTGTGACTTAACTGCATAATGTTGCTTAGTAAATAGTGATATATATATGTATATATATGCATATATATGCGTGTGCGTGTGTGTGTGGCAAGCAATGTGTGAAACCATGAAATTTTTAAAATGCCCGATTTAGGGTTAGGGTTAGGTGTAGGGTTATAATTTGGATTAAAGTCAGGGTTCGGGTCAGGGTTAGTGTAGAGTTAGGGTTTTACAAATTGCCTAGGCATTTGACAAAATCCCTGGTTTCACATATTGTCTGTAACATATAATTATACATATAGGCCTATATTGTCAATATGAGTATAGTATATAAGTTTATATCCCTTGCATAAATATATATATATACATATTTATGCATATAAACTGAGAGAGTGTGTGTAGCTGACCAGAGTAAAGAGCACGAGGAACCGCGTGATGTCTCCGAGCATTCGTCCGAGAGATATCTGCAGAGGTCCCAGAACTTCGAAGGCAGGCATAAGGTAGGTCGTTCGAGCAATGCTCAACACATTGGCCACAGCGAACAACACGTCCGAAACTATCTCAGGATCGTCAGGTCGCCACTCGAACCTCACTGTATGACCACAATCACATACAGATTACACACATACATAAACACATACATAAACACATACATAAACACATACATAAACACATACATAAACACATACATAAACACATACATAAACACATACATAAACACATACATAAACATATACATAAACACATACATAAACACATACATAAACACATACATAAACACATAAATAAACACATACATAAACACATAAATAAACATATAAATAAACACATAAATAAACACATACATAAACACATACATAAACACATACATAAACACATACATAAACACATACATATGTCAGGCTGCAACGTAATCGTATAGGCTGTAGTTTTTCGTATTTTTTAAAAAGATCCCTCACAGAGACACTAACATCCCAAAGGCATTTCAGAGACCATTATGAACTCGACAAAATACAAATCAATAACTGTTACTGTCTGATTAACTTAATCTATTTGAATCATAAGAAGTCGATTCTCATTAACAAATAACTAATTAGGCTTACAACATAGAAAAAAGATCGCTATTCCACGTCCCTATCAGTCAACTTACGAAGCATACTTTTGAGTATACTATAGTTTAAACGTGACACTGTCACACAAAATGAAACACGCGAAGAGGAAGAAGCTGAAGCAGCCAATAAAATCATCCCCGTTATATCTGATGAGGGATGAGCCAAGCGAAGAAGTAGTCAAGATCATAAGGGGCATATATTACAAAACGCGTCGACGTTGGCTGTAAACCGACGCCGCCCAACGACCGCTTTCATCTTCACGGAAAAGACGACGGACAGAAAGGTTGTGCGAGTGAGTGGCCTCTGCTATCGATCTGCGCCTCACACGATGCATACGGTACTTACAGGCTTTCATGAAATAGCTTGTCGCGTTGACAGGCTTATTGCACAGTATCTCTCTCTGAATGTGTTCGTAGAGCGTGTAGTTGTGAGCTAGAAGGGCATTGCGGGCTCTGTCTGTTCCATTGTAAAAGATGTCGGCCTGCTTGATCCAGTGGTCGACGAGAAAACGAAGCATATAGGAGGAGAGGTAGAGAGAAAGGATGACAAAGTCCATCCAGTTGTAGTTGTCGAGCAGGTAGACGCGTAGACCACAGTGATACATCTGCTTACACTCGATCCACAGCAAACCTGATGACAAACACCGGAATATCACCAGTACACAGTGACACCATGATTTCCTGTTGTTGTTGTTGCTGTTGTTAATGTTATGTAATGGAACACTTATATAGCGCCACTCGAATCAGAGGCGCTCACAACTCAACACAGGGATAAACAGAGAAAAGGAAAGTCTTCGGGCGCTTCCGTAATGCATCAGAGGAGAGCGACAGCAGCTCCTTCCGAAGAGCAAGGGGAGGCTGTTCCAGCTGGTGGAACCTACGTTGTTGTTGTCGTTGTTGTTGTGTTTGTTTATGTTGTTATTGACTCTGAACATCCATGCTGGTTGGTTCCATGCTTGTGTGCGGGCCCACCACTGGTGACACTTGTCAACTTACTGTGCATAGTTTTGCTAATAGATGTCTTTTTACTTGTTCACTGTGACACTTAACATCACTAAGGCAGAGAGCGTCTCTGGGTTGATATCTTGAAGGGACGCTATATAAAAGTTTTATCACATAACGTTACAGTACATTGTGTTGCCGGTGTATTGTGGCACTGTTGTGACGTCGTCGTCCTTATAACGAATAGATAGATACCTTTCCTCCCATTAATTAACTAATGAGTAATTGCTGTACGAAAGCATCTCTGAGACTGAGCGGCTCTTAAGGCGCGTTACACAAGTGTTCCTTCACGTGACACAACATCACGTGGCCTGCAGCTGGACATTGCCACGAATCGAAACACGTCACTAAGGTCCTACTCCTACAGGATCGAAAGTCTTACCGAGCCTTACCGAGTCTTATCGAAAGTCTTACCGAGGACCCAGAACATCAGACAAATCTGCACGTTAGTCATGAGTATGTTGGCAGGGCGGAAGGAATTCTTGAGAATACTCTCCACGCTCTCTCGCTCCGACTCCACATCCGTGAACGTCTCGATGACGTCACCGTTAGTCGTGAAGTTGCCAATGTTGCGCGTTTTCTCCTCCAACCGAAAGGTGGCAGCAGCCAGCAGAATCAGGAAACAGATGTTTGATAACGTGTGCGTTATGAATTTAGAGGCTGGACATCTTAGAGCAAGGCCAATCTATAAGCAGCATATTTTATAATCTCATTAGACAATTTTACTAACCGATACTGAATCATTAATGGCATTTAATTATTCATAGATGCGCTACATAAATATTAGAATGAATTGATTAGTTTTATTTACTACATTTCACTATTTCAAGTTTATAAGTGGCTTATAGTCAAGGTCAATGCAAAATTCATGCATACTTCATAATGATCGTATAACGAGTGAAAAGAAAGCTCTATTAAAATGAAATTTATTCCGTGATTAGTCGTAATCTGCGCATAGCAATTAAAAAACTGAACCGAAACAGTAAAGAATCAATTTGATGCTCAGGTGCAGAGAATTAAAGTCATTAAAAAATAATTATAAACATTTCATTCGAAGTAATCATCACAGAAATGCCAGTTGAATAGTAAGACATAAGCTTGTAAATTGATGCACGTGGTCCCGTACAAGATGCAGCAGAAATGTCGTTTTTAATTTATGTTCATCAACATATTCATTATTTTATAAGGCTCTGTAGAGCGATACTTTGGAGATAATAAGAGATTTGCTTCTGTCAAGGAATATTATTCAAATGAATATTGATAGAGTTGATTGATTGACAGACAGACACACACACAGTCGGGTAGCTAGTCAGACAGACAGACATACAGACAAAACAGTCAGACAGACAGAGTCAGGCAGACAGACAGTCAGACAGATTACCTTGGTTCCGGGTGAGATGATGTAGAGGAGGCAGAAGAACGGAAGCATTGGAACACCCGTTACCCACATGATGACCTTCCTCCACAAGGTCAGCGACTGGAGGAAACCCATTTCCGGTCCATACCAAATACTAGTCAGATGTTGTTGGCAGTTGGGATGCGCCACAAACTACACGACCAACACAATCAGTCATATTATCCACACTAACAATTGAACGAATCGATGGGCGGATCGATTGATGGATGGAAGGATGGATGAATGGATGGATGAATTGATGGATGGATGGATGGATGGATAGACGGATGAAAGGATGGACGAATGGAAGGATGGATGGATGAATGAATGGATGGGAGGATGGATGGATGGATGGACCGATGGACGGATGGAAGGATGGATGGATGGAAGGAAGGATGGATGAATGAATGGATGGGAGGATGGATGGATGGATGAAGGATTGAAGGATGAACTGGCAGATAAATGAGTGATGAAAGCTTATGTGTGTGAGCTAGGTTATGTTGGTCAATTCCATTCCTCCTGCACCTCACTCTTCTACCCTAACTCTTCACCCAGATGACACCCAATTCTTCATTTCCTTCTCCTCAGCCATTGCTCATCTATCCATGAACGTACCCCAACCTACTCTGATCGAACCCTACAACCCAAACGGAATTAATTAATCTTGACCTCCCAGATAGGATCTAGAAACTCCCAGTTCCTTCGATGCACCTAGACCCATGCACCAACTCTTCATCTATCTCTTTAACCTCTGACTCGTCTGTACGCAATCTTGGCATGACCTTTGACCTACATCTACACTTTCACATAATCTAAGCCAGTTGGACGAATCCCAAACTACTGAAACATAAGTCCCATCAGTTGTACGGTTAAGATATACAACGTCTAGAGAGGAAAGAACAAAAGAATGGATGAATGAAAAGATGTAAAGAGCATAGCTGGAGGAAAGAATGGATACATAAATAAATGGATGTTTGGATGAATAGAAGGAGATTGAGACGGAAAAGGCAAGGGATGGATGGATGGATGCGTGAGTGAGTGAGTGAGCAGACGGATACGGATGCAGTCATATACAAACAAGCAAACGGAAGAACAGGAGAACAAATAGTCCCTCAGCTCCTCATCATCACGTAGCGCATCAGCATCACGTTCGATGTCCGTCCAAGTGTATGACTGCGTCTTTTCGTCTGCCCTTCTCTCTCCTTGTCTCTGTCACTGTATGTTTTTCTCTATGTTTATCTGCGTGCGTCTTTATGTCTACGTCGCCTGCACACGCTTCCAGTTGCCATGGTAATGTGGAACCCTGCACCGATGGACTGACATTGGTCCAGGCAACAATCGATTATAGCGACTTTAGAGTTTCGATCCATTGTGAACTGTGGCGGATATAGTTTCTCCCAGATCCCCCTTCAAATCGCACCCCACGTGTTGGATCGAAAACAACAAAGGCGATTGTTCAATAAAATTCTCTGGATCATATTCTCGGCCAGTGAAAACGAATGTGCACCAACGGGTTCTGGCAGGCTTCTTTCATACGTAGAGATATATTATTTTATAATTTCTCTATGTAAATAATTGTCTTTTTTATTCCTCTGCCAGATATACTACACGGGGTACATCGTCTACAGACGTGGTGAATTTATGCTGTACAATAGAATGTAACTTCAAACATTTGAAGGAAGAGATGGAGAGAGGGAAGGAGGGGAGGAGGAAGAGACAGGGAATGACGGAGATGGACAAGGAGGAAATGAGATAGAAAGGGAGATGGGTAGGGAGAGAGCGAGCTAGGGAGAGAAAGATAATGTGAGTGATTAGACGGATGTGGAAGCAGTTAAGCAAACAGTCAGAGATAAACGCGGAAGAGTAAATACTGCTTCTTCGGCTTTGAGTAATCTATATCAAAACAGTGAAATGTCGATTCAGGAATAGGAAAAGATTCACAGGCTTTATCTCAGAACAATTATTGTTGCAGTACTCGAACCAACGTTAACGGAAATAGGATTTGAAAGTAAAACTATCAATATCCGTTAGCGAGAAAAAAGCGAAATTTTTTAATTATTTTGATAATCTGAATAGAGCGAGAACGGAACTACGCTACAGAAACTGGAAATATGAATAGAAATGCAAATCATTTTCAGAACGGGAGGATTACATTACATAGTATATATGCGCAAATTTTTGCGCTTCGTTGTCTGTATAAGTAAGACAATCCGGCATTGTGTCCGATCCTCCGAGGGCCTTGGAAATCAGCAATCTTCGGCTATGGTATCTTTAGTAGGTACGATATCTAGTCTTTGTTCAACTTCCTGTCTTTCCTTTGTTAACCTTTGCGGCTCATTGAAAATTAGTTACATTACAATTGTAAAGAACAAGATGAAGACCAGCCTTTTAAGCGAGATTGTGAAAGAGCCATTGGTATGAAGTGTAAACGACTATATTTTCTTAGCCTCGTCATACGAGACCAGTTAGAAAGTTCTCTCCTCGCCGTCTCATCCTCCCACCGACAGTGTATACCATCCTATAAATGGTGATGATACCTGAGTTTGCTAGGGAACACGGGTAGAGCAAAGACTCCAGATAAACCCGCCCTCGCAAGGAATTCAATCCCAATATCTCGGTTAACAATTCAACTCGTTTCAAATATCTATCTTGACTATACATTGTGTTCAACATCTATATAAATAAATGGGCCTAATGTATATATAATATATATATAATATATATATATATATTAGGCCTATGTATATATTTATTGTTCGTAACTATAGCCTCTCTGCGCCGGCGCGGCGCTGTGACCATTGACCCCAATGAAGATACACACACTGAAATCGAAATGAGATGCAACTCCGTTGTCAAGAGAGACAACAGCAGCAGCAGTAGCATCCTACCTTCTTCTCCTCGTATTCCATGGCCATCTTGAGCCTGGCGAGGGGGTCACGGGCGTCGTACTTGTCCCCTCCTCCTTCGCTGAGAACGGCCTCCACCTCCTGAGTCCCTCGACACAGATCCATCAGTTCACAGGCGAAGTTCATGCACTGCTCAACGAGACTCATATACTCATTCTGAAAGCACAGCAACACCAGCCACAGATCAACAGCGCCCCATCTTAGCCCCAGGGCTAAGAGTTGAGTCACCCTTCGACGAGATCCCAATCACCCGATGAAAGGCCAGTCGTGGAGGATTCATTGGGGCGAAGGACAACTACTCAATAATTTCATCACCAAATGTGTGGTGGTGGTGGTGGTGGTATTGGTGGTGGTGGTGGTATTGGTGGTGGTATTGGTGGTGGTGGTGGTGGCGATGGAGTTGCTCCTGTGACTGAAGATATCTTATGATTTCAGCAATTACGTCAGAACATTTCGCAGCTAATGATGATGATGACAATGATTATGTTGATAGTAACCATGGCTCATTCTTGAATGGTCATTCATTTTGAAAAATTATGACGATGATGATGACGATAGCGATGATCAGCGATGGTGACGATAATGTTTGTGATTGTGGATTTCGTTTATTGAATTAATGACTGAGGAAGACATAAGAGGCAGACATAAATGTGGAATGAAGACATAGGAACAAGACATGGGAGAGGACATACGTAGCAGTCATAAGAAGAACATACAGGATGAGGACATGATGGGAAGCAGACATGAGAAGCAGATATGGGAAACAGATATGGGAAACAAAAACGGGAAGAAGAGCATGCGGTAGCTAAACAGCTGATGATAACAACCGGCATTAAATTGAGTTTAGTTCAACTACACCTTAAATTCCTTTTCGACCTGCGCCAGTTTCTTCATCTCCTGCCTCAGTTCAAAGGTCGTCATGATGGGGTCTGGACTGGACAGGGCCATGAAGGCGGGACTGGCGAGTGCCCGGTAGGCATTCAGACGGGACCGTGACCTCTTCAGTGAGTCGTAATTCTGCTTCGTAATACAGTCTGCGCACTGGCACGAGATGGGATGTGGCTTATCGATGGTGTGGTTCCGCGACAGGAACAGTTGGATCATCTCGTGGTTGTTGTAGTGGGCGGCTAGAATGAGCGGCGTCACATCGGGGGAGAACTGTGACTTCTCATCCGTCCGAAAGAACGGGTCCTTCTGGGTGCGTCTGGACCGTTCAGCCCCAGCAATGTAGTTCGGGTGTTCGATCATCACCCGGACGATTTTTGTAGCGCCTTTGCTGATGGCGTGCAACAGTGACTCCTCGACGCATTCGAAGTTGATCTTCTCGAGGAGGAGTTCGATGGCTTCGATGTTTTCGCTGTCGACCGCCAGGTGGAGGGCGCTGCGACCCATGTAGTCGACGCAGTTGATGTTCAGAGACGCCTCTGCTTCGTCGAGAGACTGACGGATGATGGGAACGTCGCCTTGAACAGCCGCGGTCAGATAGACATGCTCCTCATCAGACAACTGGAACGAAGCATAGGTATTCAGGTATCAGTCATCTGATCAAAAGCTTAACCAATGATCTAGACAATAATTAGAATTATTATTATAGGCCTATAAAGGCATGTCATGCAATGACTTAATCTCCGTTATATAATTATGAGGCTTCTGTCTGTCAGTCGACTGTCGTTTCCTATGAAGTCGTCTCCAAAACTCACAGTGCTTTGAATAAGAAGAATACGAAAAACAAAAATACTAATAATAATGATAATCATGATAATAACAATAGAATAACAATAATAATAATCATAAAGATAATAATAATAATAATAATAATAATAACAATAATAATAGCAATAATAATCATAAAGATAATAATAATAATAATAATAATAATAATAACAATAATAATAGCAATAATAATAATAATAATAACAATTATAATAATAATAATACACAATTCGATCCGAAGAAGGAACGCAGCAAGGCGATCCTTTGGGACCTCTGGAATTCTGTCTTGTGCTGCAACCGATTCTGATGAAGCTTCGTTCGGATCTGCGTATCGGATATCTGGATGACCTGACATTGGGAGTTAACAAGGAAACAGTGGCCGACGACGTTCAATTAATCGAGCAGGAATCAAAGAATCTGGGATTGCTATTGAACCGCAGCAAATGCGAAATCGCGTGTCACAACACCCAGATGCCGAACAATGACCCTGCGTTCCAAGAGTTCACGAGCATAGCCCTCGAGGACATGACCTTGTTGGGTGCACCTCTAATTTCAGGTCCAGCTGTGAACATGGTCATTAATTCAAAGGCCAATGACCTTGAGAGGGCAATCGGAAGATTGTCCTTGCTGTATACACATGACGCTCTGGTTCTGCTGAGAAACAGTCTAAGTGTACCGAAGCTCTTGTACATTCTGCGCACAGCCGTCTGCGCCGATTGCCCGGGCTTGGCTCGGTTTGATCAACTGATGAGATGAGATGACTGTCAACCATTTTAAATGTGGACCTTGACAGTGACCGCTGGCTCCAGGCTTCTTTGCCGGTGAGAGATGGTGGTCTGGGAGTTCGTTGTGCATCTACGCTGGCACTTTCTGCCTTTCTGGCTTCTGCTGCTAGTACAAGCGAACTCCAGGCATGCATCCTACAAACAGAGTCTGCTGAGGAACCATATGAACTTGCGAGTTCAGTACTCAACGCTTGGAAGACCCTGACAGATGCAGAACCACCAACAGGATCAGCGAGTCATCGCCAGAAAGAATGGGACCTCCGATTCACAGACAAGGCATGGAAAGGTCTGCTGGATTCCAATAACAATCCATGCGACCGTGCTCGCCTGCTGGCCTCACGAGCACCTCATTCTGGAGACTGGATGCTAGCGCCCCCTGTGACTGCCCTAGGCCTGCGCCTCTCAAACGAGGATGTACGACTGGCAGCCGGGTTGAGGCTAGGAACGACGCTCTGCGAGCCACATTTGTGTCACCAGTGTCAAGAGAGAGTCGACGCAAAAGGGCTCCATGGACTAATTTGTAGAAGAGGCAGCGGAAAACATCAACGACACAGCATGTTGAACGATGTCATCTGGAGAGCTCTTGGCAGGGCGAAGATTCCAGCGCAAAAGGAACCTCTCGGCTTGGTAAGAGAAGATGGAAAGCGACCGGACGGCGTCACGCTCATTCCTTGGACACGTGGTCGATGTCTGGCATGGGATGTGACAGTGCCCGACACCTACGCCAAGTCACATCTTGTCGACACATCTATCAGAGCTGGCGAAGCAGCCGAACGCGCAGCTAAGACGAAGAGGGCCAAGTATTCCACCATAACCAACACCCACGACTTCGTAGCCCTCTCCTTGGAATCCGGCGGCGCTTGGAGCAGTGAAGGACTGCAGTTCATCTCAGAGTTGGGTAGTCGAACGAGTGCTGCAACCCACGATCCAATGGAGACGTCATTTCTGTTCCAACGTATATCGGTTGTTCTTCAGCGTGGGAACGCCGCCTGCCTCTTCGGGACATTGCCAACACTCACTTAGCTCATCATGGGCGATAACAGCATAATGTGAAACATATATAATAATAATAATAATAATAATAATAATAATAACAGCAATAATAATAATAATAATAATAATAATAATAATAATAATAATGAAAGTAAGAAGAAGAGGAGGAGGAGGAGGAGGAGGAGAAAGAGGAGGAGGAATGGGACGAGGAAGAGGAAGAAGAGCAATTCCCTAGGAAGGTCAAGAGACAGCAATGACTATGAAGTGTCGGCGACTTCATTTTCTTAGCATCGGCATATGATGGTGGGTGTCAAGCCTTCTCCCTCTCCGTCTCATCTTCCCACTAACAGCGGTCTGTGTACTCAGCCAGTTGCAGACGACAACTAAGTCGAAATCCGATTTGTCCGAGAAATCACTCTGCAGCCTGTAGTATATGTTTGAAGGATATTCCACTTGAAACAGACGAGTTATGGTACTGCAGAGGTCAAACGGAAACGGTTACACTTTCAATCGAGAAGATAGAGATTTCTATAGTTATTGTTAAACTTCATTCCTCCTAAAATATTTTTAAATTGCATTTACATAAGACTCATTTGAGCATATGCACATTCTGCGTGTCTCAAGAGCATTTTATTATCACGTGCGCTTTAATACGTAGCGCCAATATAAAAGACGCTATATGATAATTAAGGTCTTGATATAAATGTCACTGCGCCTGCTTATCTAGAGGAGTTCTGTTGCCCTAGTGCTAATAGTGGCCACCGACCAATCATATGGCATGGCATGACTCTTTCAAGTCTTAGCTCAGGACTCAGCTGTTCCTTATGGCTTATTCCGCTTGATAGTTGTTTGCGAGGCGCCCAGTAGCGGCGCCATATAAATTGTCGTAATCATCTTTATTTATAATAATAATATTAATTATTATCATTGTTGTTGCTATTATTATTATTATTATTATTATTATTATTACTATTATAGGTATGACAACTCGTTCAAGTACTATTGGAGCTTATCTGACCTTGCCATAGGATCGTTCTTTATAGCCATGGTTGCTGAGTAGTAACCTTGAAGGGTCGCTATATAAATCTTCGTACTGAATGAATGAAAATCCTATGTATATGGGGCCAATATATTTAAGGTCTCTCCTGGAAACCTCCTCCAAAAGAGAAGGCGTCGTGACCAACTGTAACGACGTGACAGCATAAGTCAGACAGACTACAGCTCGTCTGACCTGTTTTATTGGCTAGGTTTCGTAACAACTCCGGCCAATTCACAGAAATGGAAAATACTCCACACGCACCCACCCACCCACCCACCAACACACAACACATCCACAAGAAATCGTGGATTATCAAAGCGTGCATGTGAGGGAGCAGTAAGCTGGCGACATCAATAGTGTGGATTGTAGTCTGCTGATAAATCATAGCAGCTGTTGTATGTTGCCTATATGCCTATTGTGCCGTAATGCTTCTAAGATCGAAAGGCCCAGCTGAACGACAAAATGCCAGACTATGGTTCCCAACCGAGCGCTTGACTGGTCGACAAACAGACCGTGGGACTGGGCGACTCTGTTCCTATGGCTTCGTCTGTCTGTGTGTTCGCCTCTGTGGTACGAGATTGAGAGAGGAAGAGGGAGAAAGGGGCGGACAGGCAAGAACACATCGACGGGGTCGAATCGATCGGATTAAAGGCGAAATATCGAATGAATTGATTGATCTGATAAATGGTTGAGAGCTGAGCGAAAGATCACTGAACCGCCTCTGAACCAGCAGACGATGATTCTGTAATGACTACTTGCAATGGCCGACGGTCGAGAAGTCTGCCTGCGCCAAGGAAAATGAACTGAATGAGTGACTGATTGAAGGAATGAATGGAGAATGAATGAAGGAATGAATTAAAGACTGAATGAAGGAATGAATGAATAAATGAATAAATGAATGAATGAATGAATGAACAACTAAATAAACGAGAGTAAAAAATCTTAAAACCGATGTTTTAATTTAAAAATTGCACAGCGCTGCTCTGTATATATGATGATAATAATTATAGTCATGTACAACATCGTGGGACTATATCGTATTATTATAGCTTTGAGTGCCTTTCTGTACCTTAACTGGCGACCTTACTGTAAAGCTAAAAAATGGGTCCAAGAGGCCGACAAAAGGTCCTACTGTTTCTCAAAGTCATCTAATATTTTTATTAGAGAGTAATGAATATTCAGAATCGATTTTCGTCGTTCGGGTGAATAATAACGACTGGCAGCAGTGGGGTGGGTCTCATTCCTGCCACTTGCAAGATGTCGCTGAAACCTCTCCTGCCGCATCAAGCGAATGTATACGATGCATCTCTTCCATCAACAACACGACCGCCGACAAACGCAACTGCCCGGCAACGGACACAATGACGGGCGACCTGCTTTCCACCGCTGGAAGAATTCCAGTTGGAACCTTGACGGCTTTTGTCTTGAAACGACTGACTGAAGGACATTGTCAGACGACATCTTGGAAGGTTGGTTCAAATCCAGAACAATTAAACCGGCATTGAATGACGACCAATGTAATTCGCTTCCAAATTGAAGTAGTCAATATGGGGAACATGTTTCATCTTGAGGAAGTGTTTTATTTGTTCGTTTTTAAAGAACATTGGTTGGATAATAAATTACCAGTCCACAATTCTTATTTTAATGATGGTCACAATTCACAATCCAAAGTACGATATCTACGACCGATTTCATTTATTTATTTAATTGTCGATCCAAAAAAGTAAATACATTGCAGCTACGCAATACGTTGCAATTACTTTTGTCCCAACTTCTTTGGAAGTAACGCGAGCATGGCTGCAGGTAACGATAAACAAAATTAAAATCATCCCCAATGAGCTTACATGCATAGCTCCTTTTAACGTTTGTCAAAATCCGCAAGTTTTGTTCAACTATCTCTATAGTTTCTCACGCTAATAGTCCTCTGGTTATCCTGCTCAACCTACACAACAGCACCTATCGATGAATTTGCCATGCTTCGAAGAGTTGAACTACTTGGAGCGATCGTCAGAAGCTGCTCTATTAAATCGATCAAGTGACAGTATACATATATTTCACTTTTTCGCACCATCTGATTTAAGTGAAACGTCTGCGTCTGACATACATTACTAAAAGTATACTTACTTACTTAGAAATGCTCCTCAGCATTCGTCTTACATCAGAAACCCTCGCAACAGTCTCTTCAGCATTTTATATGGTTATACAATATACATTCAATGCTTTAGAGGTCGACTCGAAAGCCAAGTGCAGGGCACCAGCTTATTCGCAGGCGCTGCGTCAATTCGAAGGAATTGCCCAAAGGGTAGTTCAGAGGAGGAACGAGGGGTGTCAAATTCCGATCCAGTTGAAACAAGGGAAACTACGAGACGCCCCATGATCGAAGCACAGAGTGAAGAGAAAGGCTACCATGAAGACTCAAAGCGTGGCATCAAAGCTCTTGCAATTAGCAGGCTCTCTCAGCCTGATATGCACTGCCCGGTATGCATCTTCAACCCAGTGCAAAGATCCAGCAACAGATTCGCCGAGGCAGGGCCAGCCAATGCGGGACCTCTCTCTTGTTATCCGATACCTCCATGGAAACTAGCAGCAGATAAAAAATGTTCTAACGGTTGTCCGAATCACTCGTCCATAGTAATTACGTAGCATTAGTATTGTAATCATACACCACTAACCCTAACATCTTCAAAGTTCGTGAAGAGCGATCCTCTGGAAGAAGAATTGGCTTTGCGAGCTTCCATTCCAGAGTTAGGAACTCTGAAAACAAGTTAGAATATTAATTATTTCTTAATCCGAGTATAACGCGATTCCTTAAGTGGTAGTAAGAGTTGTTCGGAAATAAAAGAAATTTGCCACTTGAACGGTTATATGTCACTGCAATAGCCAACGATGAAAATGAAAATATCGAATGTGGTCCAGTCTAGCTATCAGACGCATTATTATTATGCTCTTTTATCCAGGATGCAAATTACAAACAGCACAGAACTGAACAAATTCCATTCGTTATTGCCAATGAGTAGTAAATGGTCACGTGTGCATAATAATTACGAGAATTGGTTTTGACACTGCGACACTAAACTAGATATATCAATATAAGTGTTTAATAAAGGATTTAACATTCGTGCAGTTCTTATTCGTGTTTGCTTGTACACTTTCCGGTTAATTAAGCAGTTATTGAAACAGACTGTGAAATAGTAACAGTACTATATTCATAGTGATGACAGCAGCAACGACAATCATAGCTTTGTAGTAATGATAGCATGAGTAACAGTAGGAGTAATATCAACACAATCTCAATATAAATATTGTTAATTTCAATTTCTTTTGATCGATTCGATGCTAATATTATTTCGCCCCATTTCACTATGTATATATTTGATCTCATCAAAGATTATCCAATTCGACCTTATCTATTACAATCGAATTATGATTCACGAGGAGACGATTATTAGGCGCCAATCGATCCAACAAAACGAGGCTATGAATATCCATGTTTATCAATGATTTGACCAGACACCAGCCGAGACATCCTTCGCTCAATTCGCCCCAGCCCTTCCTCTCAACCACCCAACCCGTGTCCTCTCAACCACTAGAGCCTTGTACTCCTAACCACCCCAGCCTTGTCTTCTCAACCACTCAAGTCTTGTCCTCTCAACCACCCCAGCCTTGTCTTCTCGACCACCCCATCCTTTTCCTCTCAACCACCCCAGCCCTGTCCTCTCAACCACCACAGCCTTGTCTTCTCAACCACCCCAATCCTGTCTCCCACCCCAAACCACACCCTCTTTCTCACTCAACGACAGAAACTCATCAGACCTTTCGACGCGTAAAATTAATAATCTTGTTGGCCGTCGCTCACTGAAATCCAGTCTCAGTTAACGACCACCGGAATATCCTAGTGGATAAGAAGAATCATGGTGATTAGGTCGAGAATGACGAGGAGGAGGAGGAGGAGGTGGAAGAGGGAAATGAGGAAGAGGAGAATGTGAAAGAGGATGAGGAAGAAGAGAATGAAGAAGTGGTAGCTGAGAAAAAGGAAGAGGAGAAATAGAAGGACAAAGAAGAAGAGGAGAACGAGGAACAAGAGTAGTAGGAAGAGGAAAATAAGGAAGAGGAAATGAGGAAGAGGAGAATGAGGAAGAGGAGAATGAGGAGGTGGAGCAGATGGAGGAGAATGAGAAAGAAAATGATGAGTGGCAACAAGTGGACAAAACACAGACGACCGCGATTGCAATAAGAGATCGCGATGAATAGACAATACGAAAGATAATACGTTGAACCGCAGAATAATTATGCTAATTATAATTATGAGCTAGAGAGAGACACCTAGGATGTGGAGGAGGATGAGTGGGAAAAGCTGTGAAAGGGCTTTGTGAATTAGAGGAAGAAGAACGAAAAGAGGAAGAGGACAGGAGGAGGAAGCGGTATACAGATGGTGGAGGAGAAGGAAGAAGAGAAGGAATACCACGATTAAAGACAAGATGTAGAAATATATAAAAACCGACACCTAAATACTAGAAGAACAAGAAAATGACATACTAACAGGAAAAAGATGACAAAGAATACGAACAAGAGAGGTTTTGATGAAATGACCAGTAGGCTTAGATGTTGATCGTCTCCTTGTATGTATTCAAAAGTCAAAATCTGAGGCTTCGATCTGCCATTGAGTCAAAAAGCGTTCCATCAAATGGTCAGTAGTCAAAAAACTTTTATAAACCCGGATGTCATCCACGGCAGTTCTGCCGGACAAACTCTATAGCTTTTCGTTCGTCTCTAAGATTGTCCAGCTAATTGTGGCTCAGTAGATGTTCCTGGAGTCAATCCGTTCTCCAGGACGCCAGGATTTGTGTGTGTGTGTGTGCTCGTGTGCGTGCGTGTGTGCGTGGGTGTATGTGTGTGTGTGTGTGCGTGGGTGTATGTGTGTGTAGCAACGCCCTAACCAATGTGACAGACGTTTCACAGCATATGCCTTCAGTGAGTTACCCAATCGACGTGGATTTAGAGAGCGAATCAATTACTTTGCAAGATCAGAATTTCTTTTTACTTCTTACAAAAATCTATACAACGACTGGAAGGCTAAAATCCAATGGCGTATTTAGTCATGTCTTGAGTAGATAAATACCAAACATTCGTTATTATGATGGTGTTACGGTGTTTCATAATGGTAGTCGTGTTTGATGGCGCAGTAGTAGAATCAGGGCAGGATAGCTTGAAATGTAGGCCACGGGTTTCAGTCGCAAGTGGAAAAGAATGATCAGGAATTACAACAAGAGAGCATTTGACGAGATGAGCAATGAGCCTAGATGTAGATCGACTCCTTCTGTCGATGAAACAGTTCACCTTCCTATCTTTGTTGTACGAGGAAGCCCTCAACACCAGACCCGTCATGATGGGCTCACGGAACGAGCCTGTCATGGCCGAGGTTTATTTGCAGTCATATTCATTGTCATAAAGCATAATTCTTGCCTCTATTTGCTTACTTGCTAGATTGACGTGTTACAGAAATCAGCCGTCCATTGATTCAAAAAAATGCTCCTGAAATACATCACTTATCGACATCTGGTGTCTCTCATCCGGATAATAATGAACGTCTGGTATTTATACAATCAGTTCATTAACTTGATGAAAGTTAGCTTCAGCCTAGACAAATTGTATATGATTAGATTATCGTCTTACTCTTCAAGCCATCCTATCCAGATTCCACCACACGACTATATACCATCATCATCGATTACCACCATGATGTCTCCTATAGGTCTGAACCTTCGGATCCTGATATTTACAGACCTGATTTGATATATCAACAGAGGATTTCTATATTCTACAATCGTCGTTTCTCCCACATTCTACTACCACCGCATTCAATAGTTATGGCGTCAGTTTATCTAGTTATGATGCTTTCGTTTTAATTAATGACTGAGACCATATCATTTTCTGCTGGCCTTGCCAATTCACGTCAATGGGTTCTGCTCTACGTGTCTGGGGAGTTCACTTGTTGGTTAACATTACGCGCTTTGAAGAATTTAGCTTAAAGTCTGGCGCAGGCTGTACGTCTGTGATGCACTTAAAGGAGCTATAAGTAATTTTCCACACATGTGTATATGAATACAAGCAGAAGGAGCAAGAAGAGCCCAATAAAGAACTACAACAAGAAGGAAGAGGATTGACCAGGAAGACGAAGAAGATGGACGAACATAAGATGAAGAACAACAAATGGAATAAGACGAGGGTGAGCTAACAATGGATGGCAGGCTGGCAGCTGTAGATGGGTAAAGTGTAAAGTCCGGTTGAAGAGGAGAGGAGTGGGGGAAGAAGAGGAGGAGAAGAGGTGAAAGAGGATGACACATACAGAGATCCAGAAAGAGACATACACAGAGATAGATGGATGAATGAATGGATGGATGGGTGGGTCTGGATGGATGGAAGGATGGATGGATGGATGGATGAGTGGGTGGGTGGGTGGATGGATGGAAGGATGAATGGATGGATGGATGGATGGATGGAAGGATGGATGGATGGAAGGATGGATGGATCAGTGGGTGGGTCGGTTAGTGGGTGAGCGGGTGGGGATGGATGTATGGATGGACGGACGGATGGATGGATGAATGAGTGGGTTTGTGGGCGGGTGGATGGATGGATGGTTGAGTGGATGAGTGGGTGGGTGGATGGGTGAGTGGATAGGTGAGCGGGCGTGCGGGCGGATGGATGGATATATATATATATAGATAGATTGATAGATAGATAGATAGATAGATAGATAGATAGATAGATAGATAGATAGATAGATAGATAGATAGATAGATAGATAGATAGATAGATAGATAGATAGAGACAGGGAGACAGGGAGACAGGGAGATAGGGAAACAGATAGACAGACAGAGAGTGTGTGTGTGAGAGAGAGAGACAGAGACAGAGACAGAGAGACAGAGAGAGATGAGAGCCAGGCGAAAGAGCTATAGATGCGATCGATATAAGTCGTGTGGCGGGAGATAATAATTGGGCGCCAATGCCAGGATCTGGAGAGAGGAGGAGGAAGGACGAAGGCAACGGAACTGGATCCATTCGCACGTTCCTATAATTGCACTGGATGCTGCTGCAGACACTTTGCACACAGACCGATGTAATCCACTCTCTGCTGCTCATAAATAACGGCCTATAGACGATGCACGCACACACACACACACACACACACCACGTGTATATGTCAAAATACATATCTAGAATGCTTTATATATGTAATACAAGTATGTATATTTGTATTTATATATATGTGCATTAGTAGAATATATATATATATATATATATATATATGTATATACACACATAGATGAATGTATCTGAAAACTTATATGGCGCCTTCAAACACCTAAGAACGTCATGTGCATTGTATGTCCTGGGTATACATGCATTCGAATACACTGCAATATGCATCAAGCGTTATTCACTCTTCCATGAAATGAGTTTAACACGCGCATTGCATCTGCACGTGAATGGTCTATCTTCAGTATTAAGAAGACAGTCAAAGACAAGGAGGTAGACACAGGCAGATGTGTATACGTAGACGAACAGAGAGCGAGACCAAGAAAGACAGATGTTACAATGACCCACAGATGAATCAGAGGTAAACTTGAGCAAAGCCGAGACACAAACGAAAGACAAACGGTACACGCGCAGAGAAACAGTAAACCGTTCACGCGTACACAAGGTAACATCAGTGATGGGCACGAGACCAAAAACTCAAGACCAAGGCCGAGACCAAGACCGAGAGGTCCAAGACCAAGACTGATACCAAGTGGTCCGAGACCAAGACCAAGACCGATACTCATTTTTTATAAATAATTAAATTTATTAAGACGATAAAACGGAATAACACGCTTAAAACATTAATTTTATTGCTGAAGACTACTAATCTTTATAATGGTCCAGAAAACAGTTTTGTAAATAGGCCAGTCTGAACTTTTGCGAATCCAACCCTTGGCTTTGGCCTGAGAATAAGGGCCTACTCAGAATATGTTACAGAAATAGCGCCGCCTTAAGAGAAATTCTTAGTATAGGCGCCGTCTAGGCTTAGTCAAAACGATGTCAAATTACATAAAACCATAAATTACTTACAGTATAGGCCTATGATTGGTAAATACTTAAAGACACCTGAACAAGTAGATTAACGTTCATCTGTTCATTTCATAGGGCCTATGTGGCCTTCCACAGACCTCGGAATTGTAGGTTACAGTGTCTACACGTGGCCGACCACATAATTATTAGAATTGTTGCAAAACCTTGAAATTTGTGAAAGCAAATTTTTTAAATGGCTGGCTACGTTGCAAATGCATTTTTTGCCCACAGTAACATGTATATACAGATGGTCAGCATGCCATGAATTGATAGCAATCGCGTAGGGCCTAAACTTACGGTGTCTTTAATAATCGACAAAAATCGACAAAAATTGCACTGATACGGAAAAATGACCAAAAACGCTAATTTAAGACGAAGACCAATCCCAAGACAGTTCCTTTAAGACCAAGGCCAAGACCGACGCATTCGAGACCAAGACCGAGACTATGACCGATAGTCCGAGACAAAGACCGACGCATTCGAGACCAAGACCGAGACTATGACCGATAGTCCGAGACAAAGACCGATGCATTCAAGACCGCGGTCTCGAGGCCACATTCATGGGTAACATAGGTTCAGATACGACAACACAGATAGTCACACAGACACATGCACAATTACACATGGGACACGGACACACACACAGTGTCACACACACACACACCATGACAAACGCACAAATACACATTCATACACACAACCGTATAGCTTGTACGCATATATATATATATATATATACATCCTGTGACGTAGATGCGACGACGAATACACACGCAAACGATGACATGGTGACTAGCACACAAACGCACACTGACAACCACAGTTGATGACAGTCACCAATTCACAGCGACACAGATTCAACGAGAGCCATTTGGGTTATAACGAAGAGCATAAACACATACTGAAAACGTCCAGGCATAATGAACTGAAGAGGCGATGGGAGGACAACGAGACAGACTGGTGGACGATTTGTTCTTGCTTGCAGTGGAGTGCCAAACAGTTGGCCAGTAATTAGAACGACAATCGTTCGTCGCACGAAACACAAGCAAAGCGAACGTGAGTAGATTGCGTTTCAAGCGATGTCGTCCGAATTGGGCCGAGTTTCTGGCCGATCAGTTACTGTTCATATAGACTTTGCAGCGTGTTAGGACAGTTAGGCTACAAGCTATAGACGCGCTATATGATCGTGTAGTTCTAACGGATCTCTCTGCGAATTAGATGCATCGTAAAACGACCGTTAACGACAGCGCCGCAATGGCGCCCGTGATAAGCAAATTAGACGATGACGTACACGTTTGAAGATGTCGTCAGTTTTCAGCGAAATTGTCTCGTTCGTATCTGGAAGATTTAATTAAGTCACCCGTCTCAGCAGTTCCACTGCCTATAAATAATTTCGGTAAGATAGGGCATCAGAAGACACGCATCTCTCTAACACATAGGTGGCCCCTACAACCCGAATGCCCGCTATTTCACTGGCAAGAAGTCTTTAATTATTAGAGGAATGGTTACGATATACTCGTCAAATATCCGTGAACACTCCTAGTCTTACACATGGCTGTCGCCTCAATTTAAATTTTGCTTTCATTTGAAAATACGATGTGTTAAACCTCCAAATGCATTTAAAACATTTTCTGACATAGTTTTTCGTCAATTAATTTCATACCTAAAAGTTATTGAATCAGCTTGTTATGTCGAAGAGTTCTACGTCTTTTGATCCCCGTCAGTTGATCCCCGTCAGTTGATCCCCTAGTCAATTGATCCCTTCATGTATTGATCCTCTGCCTATTGACCCCAGCCCAATTGATACAACATTTGATGTTCCACTTGCGACCTTCTCCATTTATTAAAAGAACGATGTAAAGGAGCTCGAAATGTTAAAATGATTAAAAAAATGACAAAAGCGTAATTGAGAGTCATGATACGATTAGTTTCTCAGCATTAAGTTTTAAGCATAAGCGTCTAAGCATGGGATAAATGAGCCATTGTTCTGAAATATAAAAGAATATCCGAACAGCCGTGATCGGTTAATACGTGCAGCGCGGAGTGACACGAAGCCTGTGCATTAATTTGTTGTTTTGCAAATCTTTAAAATCGATCTTTTGTTTACTAACAGTGTCAGCTACAAATCTGTGACGCCTAGAGATATGAGGGGATCAACTGACGGGACATCAACTGACGGGACATCAACTGACGGGGGATCAACTGACGGGGGATCAATTGACGGGGATCAATTGACGGGGATTAACTGACGGGACATCAACTGACGGGGGATCAACTGACGGGGGATCAATTGACGGGGGATCAATTGACGGGGATCAACTGACGGGACATCAACTGACGGGGGATCAACTGACGGGGGATCAATTGACGGGAGATCAATTGACGGGGATCAACTGACGGGACATCAACTGACGGGGGATCAACTGACGGGGGATCAATTGACGGGGGATCAATTGACGGGGATCAACTGACGGGACATCAACTGACGGGGGATCAACTGACGGGGGATCAACTGACGGGGGATCAATTGACGGGGATCAATTGACGCAATACCGTCCAAAAAATGTGAACATTTCATGCTCCCGATTATCGCCCTCAAACTAGTGACACGCGTTACATAATCCATGAACTTTCAGTCCTGTGCATAAAATAGATCATTGCTCAGCTGATATAAAAGTGAACTCAGGCTAACAAATAGGTAGCCAACACTTTCTGAACGCTGTGTGCAAACGAAGGAATGGCCACCCGCGCTCTTGTGTCGAGGCTAGGAAAACAATATAGCAAGGCCTAACATTCATACTCACGGTTGCCTTTCGGCGGTTTGCTTTTAAGCTACTATACTCCCCTTCATCCTCTGACTCATAACAAATGCATGCTTCATGTTACTCTACTCAAATGCAGCTAACCAATGCTAAGACGAATTTAAAAATAAATGCGTGTAACAAATTTATTAGTTCTGAAGAAATTGCTTATTGTTCCGCCACGCAGTTTCGAAAACCAAATTTTACTTAGAGTTAGTTGTGAGGTGAGATTGTTACTTTAAACGAGACAGACAATGAGGACTTTTGTCGAGCATTCAATCTTTGCGGCTTTCAACCATCTGGTAAATTCTAGCGTCCTCGTTTGCTTTCTCTCCTGTCCGAAGAGACCTATTTGGATTCCAGGAAATAAAACCATGAAAAAAGCAAACGTCTTGGTGCTCGTAGGTTACCGTATAATTTATCGACTAACTATCTGGTTTTATTATCAAAGACTGGCAGCATAGTAATGGTCGTACAATAGCTTTTGGAATAATTAGCCCCAGTAAAAATTCATTCAGGTCTACAACAAACCGCATATAAGATTCTTAGCATCATATACATGCATAATAAGAAGCAGGACATAGTCATCTTCAGACTGATGCTATACACCAAAACCGAACGACTCGCAAAACAATGGACTGAGTGTGTTAAGTGTTAGCGGGTCGCTCTTGAACAGCACTGGACTACAGAGGCGTCCAGATAAGAAGATCCGGAGGCAAATGCTTCCAATTTCTGGTGGGGGGAGATATTTTTTGAGTCTTAGGGGGGATTTCTTGCCTTCCTGTCTCTTGGGACTGGGCGTTTGCCTCCGTCACTCAGAGGGTATCGACGCCCCTGCACTGGAGCACCGCGTTACTAGATGGATTTGGAACCACTTTCGTAGCCATCATATCCTCCATATATAGCCAGTGGCCTAGCCACTCAGCAGGCAACGGCACTTAGGATGAGAGGCACTTACTGTGACATAGGCCTACAATTAGACAACATAGCAGTGTGTGCGAGAAGGAATGAAAGCTTTGAGGATTTCGAAGAGAAGAAGGCGGTGAATATACCCTATTAATGACGAAACAGCGTCTTATGAATGAAGCATTTGCAATGTCGTTATGGTCGTGTAACAAGCCAAAACACTTATCATACGTACACACATGTAAACTTGTGAATAATAATTTTTTTATTTTATTTCTGAAATTTAATATCGCCCTTCTTCCAACATTTTTTTGCTCAGAAGTGCACACGCCTCTATGGCGCAACTGCCACACAATAATGGAGGGGAAGGGTCTGGCCTCCAATTTCAGGTTGGGGGATATTTTTTTAGTCACAGCCTCACAGGGGGATGTCTGGCCTTCCTCACACTTCAGATCGGGAGCTGATTCCAATACTCAGAGGGGGATTGACGCCTCGGATGCCAAGTCAAGACAATCCGTTTATTTTGCCCAAATGCTCAGATTAACAGCCACTTGAAATATTTTGTAACATTAAATACAAAGGAGAACCTTCGTGTCGGGTAACTAAAGCTACCCTAAATAGACAAGTTGCAGCTGGGTAAGGTGACTAGGGACCTGTGTACCAGAGAAACGCTGTAACAAGAAATGATACTCGGTATGACACTATTATAGGCGTCAAGAAGTTTGGGTTTTAGGGGTTTTGTAGATTAACAATTATGTGACAACTGATAGGCCTTGAGCAGATAAAAGATGTTCAGATGTGCAGAAAAACAAATCAGATTTTGAAAAGTCAGATCTACTATAAGCTTTGTTTTAAAGTATAGAACCTTCTAGAGTCTTTAATCTTCCAATAATGGGCTTATAAATACACTTAATCTGTCTTATTTTGAAATGAACTTCTGGCAGCATTCAAATACGAAGCCTATTCTGGTTAATCACTAATCATCAATCGGACATGGTATTATTATATATTGGGCAAAAGAACAATTCCTTCTCAATATCTTACAAATAAATTCCTAAATTCACAATAAAGCCTAAAAATTACTTTATGTTGCTCCTGGGGATGACTGCCTCTGCCCCTGTCTGCCTCTGCGTGTACCTGTGCCTATGTGCGGAAATACAAGCGTATCCATGAGAACAAATCCAGTCAGAGTGACGCACTGCCAAAAGGATTTCGAATGAGCTGGATTTATTATTCGGCTCCCGATGCCTGAGTGGCCACTGGTCATTGGTCAGTCCCTGCGAAAGCGTTTCACCCACCGTACATGTCCTGAAAATACCTCCAAGTCACATGCGTCAGTCCGTTTAGCTGTTTCGCTGTCCATCGTCCGTTTTCATCGCTAAACAGTCGACCTAGTTAGAAAGAGACAATAGGCTTAAAGACAGAAGGCGCAGATGTTTCATTATCGTTCCTACCTTGCGACGACGTCTTCCCCGCTTCTTCCTCCTCCCTTCCGTGTCTCCTTCAGCCTCCTATGCACCAGCTGCCACCTCCGCTGACACCGCTGCAGCTGCGTCCGCCTTCATCGCTCTTTACATCAACGCTCGCCACCATCACCATCACAACCACCGCCTGCTGCAGCAGCAGCCATCAACGGCGGACCTTAACGACGTCGTCATTCTTACACGTGGTCACCGACCGACGCAGAGTCGAATGCGATGAGGAAAGAGACGATTAAATCGCACCGGATAACGTAAGTTTCGCTACTGCGTCAGGACCACTCTCTAACTGTTACCACGATCCAACAGAAGCTACAGAACAGTCGTGACATTTACCTGACTCACCTGAAGCCCCAAATTCCAATCGTTGAATGTCTCAAATTGTTTATTACGTATGAACATTTTGTCGCTTTTCAGATTTTATTTCTTACACTGAATACAATTTAATTTTTGTTGAGTACCATCATTCCGACGATCGTTCTAAGGCCCAATAACCAATCACCTGCTCGCAGGCACCGAATCGCGGACCACAGTCTCACTAGCATTGTCCTACAATAAGGCAAACGCTCTGTTGTATTACGTTAAATTAATATAAAATCTGAGTCGCAATCCGCACCCAATGCGATCGTCCGTTCGTTCTGTAGCTTGGAGGCGGCATTGTAGGCTGTAGTCCTAAAGCCATAAGTAGCCACACTACGACTACTACTACTACTACTACTACTATTACTACTACTACTACTACTACAACTGACGTCGTCAACCGCCGCTTAGTGGCGTTATGGTTCACGAAGGTCACATAGGTCAAAGCAGAGCGATGCGCAGACAGTCGGATGAGGAATGGACAGTGACGACCCCCGTCTCTCTGCCTCTCTATGTGTCTGTCTTTGTTTGTCTCTGTCTGTCTCTGTCTGTCTCTGTCTGTCTCTGTCTGTCTCTGTCTGTCTCTGTCTGTCTCTGTCTGTCTCTGTCTGTCTCTGTCTGTCTCTGTCTGCCTATCTAATTATCAATCAGTCGTTGTCTGTGTGTCTTTTCTTTAATTATATGCATCAAAGTGTCTAATATGCTGATGGTCGCTGTCGTGCGTTGGTTATCTCTGCCTCATCGTCAATCTCTGTCTTTATATATATCTGTATCTGTCTGTCAACATATTGTCAACGGACAGACAGACACAGACAGACACCAACAGACACAGACAGACACACACAGACACACACAGACACACACAGACAGACAGACAAATAGAGACAGACTCGTCACGTGCAGATCTCGTTAGCAGCTGGAATTGCAGCTTTTGTACAATTCAGTTGTAATTTAATTACCGATTGATATCACAATTGCAGATGCGATTGGTTTTTGTGCGGTCCGACTAACGCGTTGCTATGACTACAGTGATAACAACGGAGTCCCACGGATACCTTACATTGAGTGCACACCAACGCATTTAATGTGGCGTGAAGGATCGCTATACTTGGCAGCGACGATACTTTTTCAATGTCGCAGCGAGTGTCGTCGTAAATCTCGTGATAGTTTCAATTTGCTGGTATCGCATATGTATTGCCAATATGCTCTTGCAGCCTGTCAGCGATAGGCCACCTCGATACCAATACTTTTTCGCAATCAAGAAATACAAAAGGTTAATAGTTACGTTTCGAAAAAGGCAACTTAGACCATGATTTTTATAATCTTTGGTGCGAACGGATTGAATTAATACATAGGGAAATGGCCGAAAGATGACCTATGACCTCTTGCGATCAGTGGTGAAAGTGGCTTGTCTAGTTATTTTAAGAGTGCGAAGTTCTTGGTATTTGGTCTATGAGGAAACGAAGATTAGCGCAGGGTGTTCGAACAGCTTTGCCTTTAGGCTACTTAAATACATTGTATTGGCCCAAGCTATTCCGTGGGAAATTCCGCATAGGGCCAAATCATCGGCGCGCCGTGCATGAAATGTGCCAACAACAACATGTCTATCGAAAATTATTAGTAACAGTATTGGTAAAATTATTTTTTCCGCTTAATTTCAAACTGGCAAACCGCAGAATGATTACAAGAACAGTATGAGCGAATGATGACGAGTTATTACAGGAGTCGAATTTAACCGTCGGCAGCCAGGCAGTTCGCCCATTACGCTTTACATCTTCTGTTTTGTAATATTGGTAACCGTATTGGTCAAACTATTGGTATTGATATTGTCAATATATTTTTATGAAGTATTGGCATTGTTAGTGCTATAGCAACATTTTGAAGTATTATTAACAGCGCTGATTCACAAACACTATCTCTGTTCTATTCGATCCTTACATGTACTTAACTCAACAAACATGAGTGGCATTCTATGTTTTATTGTATTGTTAATTAACGTTACTCGGAGGAACGAAACTCCTCAAATCAACGCTTTGGAACATTGAAAACGCAACTTTATGATCGCTTCATATAGCGATGCCTCGATAGCAAGACACCAACACACAACCACGATCGAATTGGCCCCTCGATATGTCGTGTGCGCATGCGCAGCGTGTACGTCTGACTAAGTGCAGTCACGCCATAACCACCATATAATTTCACTTTCAATAATATTATCACCGTTTCGGCAAATTTTCTTAATGCTTCAACATTCCAATAGTTTAGATCATTCGAACCAGTATCATTCGCCATGTCAACTTATTCCGAAACAGACGGACCAACACAGCAAAACTCTATGCTGAGCCGCGATAGTTCGGGTTGGGAGGGACACGACCACGTGACCGTTTGGTGACGAAATCAATGGCCATATATAGAAGAAAGTTCAAGAAAACACCGTGAAGCATATATCGAGATGAGGTGAGCAGTCTGCAAGACGATCACGCTTACGCATAGCCATGGCAAACTTTGGGAGTTTTGCATAGATAATAAATATCCAGTGGGGTTCAGTTGAAACACAGTTGAACCTTCAATTGCAGATGACAGAAATGGCAGATAATTGTAGTAGAACATGGTAGCATATAATGATAGACAAGATATCTTATGTAACACAGGACTACATGGCAGTGACAGATTGCGCGTCAAAAGAAAGTTGAAATTAAGGAACAATTTGTAAATTTTATAGTTTATACTGAGATAGAGAAAGCCAAGAGCAGCCAGCCTGTGATGCATAACGGTGTGTTGTAATCCAGGATGTCATGAGTCTTGATTTTGTTCAATAATTTAGCTAACGGTTTATGATATACATTCCTGTTTGTATGCCGGACTTAGTAACTGCCTGCAGCATGAAAAGCTTCTTTATTCCAGCCACATAAGATTAACACATCGTTTATCAGCCAAAGAATCGTTACAACGTAGTGACTACATACACTCCTAACTTTCGTATAATTATAGTCGTGCCAGAAAACGACTCATTGAATTCAGATGATTTTAAACGTTATGACTGACTCAATGCACCTGTACACAGACTCATCAACTGACGAAGCAGCATCTAGCAGACTCTCACTAAATAGGCCTACGCTCTATAAGCAAATAAAGCCATACATACACATATATGGGCAAGTATACACAGATACACACAGGCAAACAGACACACATCCTGACATCAGCTCAGAAATGGACTATTTGGGAAACGTAATCTCAACATTTCTATAGCGCCCACAAAGGCGAAGTCGCGAGAACTAGCTTATTCACGTATGCGAGAGCAAACGAACAAACTAACTAACAGGCTCGCAGACGAAAATACAAAAGCACATCGGCGCATAGACAGGCAGTGCTAAAGGCTCACATACACAGTGATAGACACAGCCACAGGCACACACAGACAGACAAAGACTCGATGGAAGATTTAAAGGCGGACGCGTAGATAACGGGGGTCTGCAACATAGAGACACTCTTGGGCGGCCATAGGATAGACAAACAGCCGGACTGGAAAAATATCCGACCAGACGAGCGGAGTGTTTTTGCCAATAGACAAAGTAACTTGTGCTGGCGTTCTTCATACGAAGAGTAGACTCGACAGATGTCCGGCCGAGCGTGGTCAGTGGTCAGCAGTCAGCGGTCACGTATAGCGAGGATTTCGATGGTCAGCAGCCGAGTGACCGATATTGACCGTAGAAGAAAAATGCCACCACTAATGGATGACCATCCCAGGTCAGAACCAATTTGATGTATCCACTCCGAACGTGACCGAATTGGAAGCCCCGATGGCTCTCGATGGATAAAATGGCCATATGGCTATCGACGACTACACATCCGTTTGGCTCTCTATGGCTAAATAATCATATGGCTACCGATATCTAAACATCCCCGTGACTTTCAATGATTAAACTGTCATATGGCTACCGATGGCTACACACCCGTTTGGCTCTCAATGGCTAAATTACCATATGGCTATCGATGATACTACGGCTTTCGATGGCGACCAATTGATTAGTGAGGCGATAGAAAATATAGGAGCAGAAGAAGTAGCAGGAGTAAGAAAAGGAGCAGGAAGAGAAGAAGGAGTGGGAAATGGAATAGGAGGAGGTAAAAGTAAAGGTGTAGGAGAAGTAGGAGGAGCAGAAGGAAAAGTAGAAGGAGGAGAAGGAAAGGAAGTAGGAAGAGAAAAAGTGAAGGAGTAGGAGTAGGAGTAGTAGGAGGAAACGAAAGAGAAGAAAAGGAGGAGAAGAAGAGAAACAGAAAAGAGGAGGAGGATTAGAAGAAGAAGGAGGAAGAGGAGATAGAGGAGAAAGAGGAGGAGGAGAAAGAACAGGAGGAGAAGGAGGAGGAGGAGGAGGAGGAGGAGAGAAACGGAGTTGGAGGAGTGGAGTAGGAGGAGGAGGAGGAAGAGTTGTGGGCTTAACAACGGCGAGTTATCCTGCAGTCCAGGGTCGACGGTTTGCAGATTAGTAAGAACAGGATGAGTGGAAATGGATTCCCAGTGGGGGCCTTCAGAGGGCCGAAAGGACATTAACGCAGGGTCTTTGCTGTTGCTGTTTCCATTTGAGGGTTTCAGTCATAAAGAGTCCATATTATTTCAACGCTTTTACGACAATTGTGGGCAAAGATGGCGGATGGTGGTAGCAGAGAGCTGTGACTTATGGGAACGGGTCGCCCGATAAAGTCTCCCGGAAGCATACGTCTTTGATGATCAAAGATCTGCGTTGTTGTTTTTGTCAACATTACTAATACTACCTCTACTCGACGATGATAACGACGACAAAAGATGGACAAAGACGGCTACAACAGCTACTATCGCTTACGTCGTCATCGGCTACTATTTTACGTCTGCAATATTATCACGGAATATCACGACAAAAAGATGTTCTTCTTGCGCTACATAATCTGAAATCCCTTCAGATCATGCATTACAGATTCAACGGTTTCAACCCAAACCATACATTTCCCAGCAATAATTCATATAAAAATATGATATATCATAATTATGTAACTTGCATATAAGCCTACACATTGGAATTTTTAAAATAATATAATATAGTATATAATTATTTACTGTAATCCGTCAGCGCTCTTGCACATGCAACAATCCTTCTGCTCTATTCCAAAAATACTGACATACTGACTGACAGTTCTTTACTAATTATTGTCGATCCCGGTGGGATGTTTGAACGTGCCTCTGAACGCTACGGCGTTGAATCTTTGAGTGCAAATGGAGAGACGTTGAACCAAGTGCACGGTCTCCATTTCACTGAGATTTACTGTAATATTCTGTGCTGAACGAAAGATAAATATAATCGAGTTTTATGCGTATAGATGCGTAGATTGGACAAAAATATCACTATTCGTTGTCTTACGAAATGTCGATTTTCCGAGTGATTTAGTCATCTACGAGGGGTTCCCTTTCTCCGTCGACCTCATGCACGTCGTATTTTAGGACGATAGGACTGTTGGACAATTAGTGTCGCTCCTATTATAGGCCTAATATTCATGTTACAAAGTTTGGGATTTGACTGATATAATAATAATTATAGGCCCTATTCATATTCTCGTCTTTCTTGTAGTTATAAATTCCATAAAATCAAATGTTTATTTTTAAGTTTTGCGGTCGTCTGTAATGTTCTGTCCCCAGGCCATGGCTTCGTTAGTTCCTATATATTGATAATCAACCACTGCATGTTAAGACTGCGATAAATTAATTGATTGGTCACGTGGTGAGAGGAGACTACCTCTGCATAGAATTACTACCATCAAAGTAAGCAAGAATTATAAGCAAGTAAGATAAAGATGAAAACAGTGTTTATGGGACAGCTGGACTGGATGATGACTGTCGAATTCAACCGAGAAGGCAGAGCTTGTGAGAACTTGTGCTATACTGGATGATATAGGAACGCGGGCAGCCGATGCAGGTAAATGAGATCACCAACGTGAAGGACAAGCAATACCCACCATCATCACCATGCCCAAGCGCATTTGATGGGCCCCTTACGCGCCCTGTCTCATGTGGAAATATGGGCAACAGTAACCTCGTTACGACCACGCCCATATGGGTCAGACTACTATCCTTTGGACAACTCTTGCGATTTGACGCAGCGCTCGTGAATAAGCGGTGCTCTGCGCTTGGCTTTCAAGTGGCGCTATAGAAATTTGGCGATTACGATTACGATTACATATCTCTTATTATTCCTTGGGTTAAATAAATTATGACGTACTGCAGTCGGCTCTTGTGTTGGTTGCTACCTTCTGTGTCCGATAGAAAGTAACTGACGCTGGCGCTCCGTCTTTCGTTCCCCCTGACGTCATCCTCCTCCTCGGGAACAAAATGGCAGTGATCTTCGATGATCGTTTGTAAGAACAGATCTCTGTGGTTTCCAATCGACGGAGATCTTCTCGAATCGGCTTTGCGAAACCTTTCTTGAGCCATTTCTACTTCTATGCAGCTTTCAGCGAGAACGCAGTCAGCGCAGGGAAGTAGGTCTACTTACAGCCGCTGATAGGCTCGGCGGAGGTTACGGCTCCCGGTTAATTCTCAATCAGGCATGACACATGTACATCCAAGCTTTGATTCCGACAGATGATATTCGCTTTGTTAAACTGTATAAACCAATGAACGCTTTTGGGTTCAACCAAAGCATACGAGGGAGTTGCAACACGATCATCGTTTACAGCAAACGAGAGCCGGTACAAAAACCGACGATGCCAGAATTCCGAGACCATATTCTGAGTAAGGAACAAAACACCCAATCAGGGTCTCAGAAACTCGATTCAAAATTTCCCATAATCCTCCTGCCCCAAGCTCCAATTTCAACAACTGCATTTTAGTCGCACCGTAAAAACATCCTCCCGACAGCTTTCTGACAGTCCAATTTCACTTACTCATTCAGCGCACATCGTATATTGAATCGGTTGCGCCTTTCCGTAATACTCTTACTTACGCTCTAATCATCTGCCTAAGTAATTGTGCCCACGGCGGCGGCGGTGGCACTTCTAGCCGTGAATTTCCTGCCTACCTCTGCGTCCCCTATAGCTCCTCACAAAATCAGCAAGTACAGTAAGTGCATCATAGTCCGACAAACGTCCGATTCATTGCCAGCGATGACGAGTGTCGTCCTTCGGTGAATCCATCCAGGGCCAACATGCCAAGCGCTGTCTGGCAATCGGACCCCTTGGACGACGAGGCGCCTGAAGCCGAAGCCGACAGCGCACAGTTGGTTGGCTAGGCAGCCGTTCGCTCGAGATTTCTCAACTGGAATAAACACTCCGTATACGACGCGCTCTCCATAAAATTATCCCCTCGGCCGGTGAACGGAATGGGTGGGCGGCGAAAAACTAATGCTGGGTAAGAGGAAAATCGCACGGCACACAGTATAGGTTTCGTTTTATGGTTTTGTGTGCGTCAGTGTGAACGTCTGTGAGTGCGTTGTTTTGTGGTTGTCTTTGAGTTTGTCATTGGGTGTTTGTGTGTAAAAGTTTGAGAGCACGCCAACAGAAATTCCGGGGCCATAAGCAGAGTGGTCACGGATTACTGAGACGGAAGTTGGCAAAAACTTAAATAAATTATGTACGACAAAATTCAAATGACTGAAGCTTACACTGTTTGTAGGTTGGGTGTCAGTAATGTTATATTTAAATTGGCATGAAACATAAACTTTATGTGAATGACAATAATAATTTTAGTTGTTGATTGCGGGTCCCATCATTTTTCTTAACTCACTGGAAATACTGATTTATGTAAGAAATGGATGAACTACACGGTTCATGAAACGATGGTATGATATAGTAACATTTTAAGGCGTGAAACCAGCGTGAAACCAAAGGGAGGCATTTTTTTAGTTTGTTTCATTTCTGTTGTTCTGAGTCAAGGTTGCTTTTCCTTGATTTTGACCTACTGTCCGTGAAATGACCTTGGATCACGTTAATCCATTTTTTAGTACTTTGCCATAGATCCAGAGGACATAATACTAAAAGACTATCGGGAAACAGGTAAAGGAATAACCCAAATAGGATAATATTTGGCTTCGTTATGGCATCTCCGCATCTCTTATGATTTTTATCTGAACTTGACCTTTTTGTGCCGAGAGAGATGGGGAAGAGATGAGAGTGGAAGAGGAAATCAAGGAGAAGGAGAAGGAGGCGGAGAGGAATGGAAATGGAAAACGGAGGGAAGAGGAAGGAAGGGAAAGACAACTTTCATTGATTTTCATTAGTGGCGCTTCCATCGCATACGTTATGAAGGTCATTTGAACAGTCTTAGGACGGAAAAACCGTTTACTAGGAGTAATGATAATAATGAAAATAATAAGAGAAGCAAATGGAAATAAGAGTAAGCGGAGAGCGACTCTCACCCTATAAATTGTCCTGAAGTCTGAAGACGAGGCACAGATACACGGAAGGGTCATAGACGGATTTACAGAGACACACACGGTGTCATCGACCTTGGCTGGATAAGCAGCGTCATCGACCTCGGACTTCGGCGCAAAGAGAAGCAGCACTCGACAGCAGAGACAAAAGGGAGGCAGTCAGACAGGCATATGTACAGCGACAAACAGACAGAGACAAACAGACAGATAAACAGACAAGCAGACAGACAGACAAACAGACAGTCAGACAAACAGACAGACAGGCAGACAGAGAGACAGACAGACAGAGGGACATACAGGCAGACAGGCAGGCGGACAGACAGATAACCAGACAAACAGAAAAAACAAACAGACACACAGGCAGAAACAGACAGACAAGCAGACAAGCAATCAGACAGGCAGACAGAGCCTTTGCTGATAGATTCCTCCCCAATAAGCTCCGTCAAGCACAGCAGCAGTTTGGTCGTCGACGGATCTCTCGAGTTACGCGCGGACCCTCTATTGACACTTCCCTCGCATATTATCGCTCGCGAAAACAATCGACGTTAACTGTCCGCACGGAAATATTCGCCGCAAGATGTCGGGGTTAGTGCGGACGGACGAACGGACGGACGGACGGACGGACGGGTGAGGCTTCCCGGGCAATTAGTGGAAAGCGCCGCTGGAATTAAGAAGCCGACGCGCCGATACCCATTATCCCCGTTCTACTCCGGCCAGATCTTCCAGCTCCATCCCCGCCAACGGTGCCCATATACGGCAATGCACCAATAAAGTATGGGTTCTATTCTCCCCATAACATCATTCTTCCGCCCTTCATCCCACCCTGCATCTGCCTCGTTCCATCCTCATCCAAATAAGAGAGCCGGCGATTGATTTTCTCGAAGCGTTGCCATGTGGCAGTGTTTCAAAGTGTAACGTAAGATCGTAGTGTAACGTATACGATAATGGGTTATCGTGTTATGCGAGATCCGCTCCACCTTAACTGCACGCTGTGACATGCAGTGCAGGCAGCGAAGGCGTGGTGGTCCAGGAATTAGTCAGGAAACCCATCGAATTGACCACCTATTAGGTGGAAGTAACTTTTGGCAAAACATCTCGGGCTCGAAATTTCAAATCCGTTGCTTTAGCCTGCATTGATCATCGCCAGGAATCCTGATCACAGATTTTTATTTTCCCTATCTACAGATGTATAGAATAATATCAAAACTATAGTATAGGTGAATAGTATCGACCCCAAACTTTGAACGTAAACACCAATAAAACAGGGTGTTCTTCCTTCCAATAGGCCAACCTTTTCAGTATATTGTGTATACTGTTTGAATAATTCGATACATGAGTTGCATATCGGATCAATAATACAGCTGATTGAGCACTTAATTCTAAATTTGGCTTCGAGCTAAGTTCTCTGTGCGTGGTTCTTACTTCGATGTTGAGTGGCACCTGATGTAAATCTAACACAGCTTAATAATAATATGTTACAACGTCGTATGAGCAATTAATATGGCATTTTAAGGCATACGCATCATACGTGGCCCTATAAAATGCATTCGCGTATGGCTTCGCAAACCTAGCGGCCCCAAAATATCCTCGTCATTGTCACCTGACAATATTATAATTGCCATTTGGGCAGAAACTGCTGCAATAATAGGGTCCATAAAATAACCTTGCGTTGGGTTCCAGAATACAAAGTGCGGCTCCGGCAATAAATTAAAACGCAGTATCAACGTTTTATTATTATGTGGTCTGATCGAACAGAAGCGAGTTAATCAACCGTAATCTGAAGCGGAGTCAGATGACATCAGACGACGATCGCAGCCAAAGTCAGATCGACTCAGATCGTCTAACAGTTCAGTTTCCGCTTAACGCATCCGAATCATAGGAAGCCCTGCGGTTCTCGATCTCGGCTTATCTGTTGTAGCTGGGTGTCTCTCTCTCTTCATTTCTGTCGAGTTAATAGTTATCTATCTGTCTATCTGTTTATCTGTCTATCTATCTATCTATCTATCTATCTATCTATCTACCTATCTATCTATCTATCTATCTATCTATCTATCTATCTATCTATCTATCTATCTATCTATCTATCTATCTATCTATCTATCTATCTATCTATCTATCTATCTATCTATCTATCTATCTATCTATCTATCTATCTATCTGTCTATCTGTCTGTCTGTCTGTCTGTCTGTCTGTCTGTTTGTCTGTCTGTCTGTCTATCTATCTATCTATTTTGGCATTTTGGCATTTTTTTCTCTGTCTGTTTGTACGTCCATTCACCCATTCGTCCATCCATCCAACACCCATCCGCCGGCCTACCCTCTCTAGACCCACCCATCCATCCATCCATCCATCCATCCATCCATCCATCCATCCATTAGACAAATAGGCTTCTTTTTGTCAGCTATCTGTCTGTCAATGTTACTCTTTATTCTCGTTGAAGGACCTCTGTGTAATATTATTGTTAAGGAGTCTATTAATTCTTTGAGGTCTGCCTGTAGACAGACAGGCTGGCATTCAAACAGGCTGTCAATATGTCAGTGTGTATACTTGGTTTGTTCGTGCGTCTGTTTTTAAGTATACCTGTATGTTTGCCTGTCTGTTCGCCTCTTTCATCTTAATTAGCTTTCAACCGAAATTGCAAGATATCATAAATACTATGGCATTGGCGTTGAAATATTAATGAGTCTGGCAGCTGCTAGAAAGAGCTGTGAAGAACGATACAGACACACTCAGACAGATGCAGACATACAGAGACAGGCAAATGGCCAAATATACACGGTCACGCACAGAAATTGCTTAGCAACGGCAGCCATCTTGTATTGTTGATATTGCTGGAGCGTTAACTGAAGATTTTCTGCTGGAAATGTCAAACTGTTAAGACTATTTGCCGAATGAGCGACGTATGTAAGTCTAATCAGAGCCTCATAAATCAATCTCGATTATGTCTGCGTTTAAAATAGTATACATTGAAACTGATATTTCTATTTACTAGATGACTTAGTTAGCGTTATTAATCTCATTTCATAAACACTTAATTCCAATAATCCGTCGCTCTATCAGTTCAGTATCTCTATCCTATGAATATGTGTGCAACAGGTTACTTGTAGGCGGAAGATGATATAGATGCGAATTGTATACGACGGTTTCTGTATGATAACTTATGAGTTATGACTTGTTTTGTATATTTGTCAAAAACGCTTATCATAATTTCTTTGTTCATTTCTGCAGTGTAGGATCATCGACCGATCGTCTGCTTCGTAGTGACGTCGAACGAGATGGAAAAACTTCTCGATCAACCGGAAGTGGATGTCACGACGGACTCTGGTTCCCTTCACAGTCAAGAAGACGAGAGAGAATCGGAAAAGGACGAGATAGAAGAAGAAGATTACGATACTGACCTTGACATTGAAAGTGACCTTCCTATAAAACGTTGGTCAGGCTTTCGTTTTATGATACAGACTAGGTGAGGTAGGATTAGCCGCGTCTAGGTCTGTTCATCGAGGTGAGACCAGGCAAATTGTCTTGATACTAGAGCAAGACACCATATCCACGCCTAACCGTTATTTCATCTTACAATACCTTCATTTTATCTATGCATTTTCTGTGCCTTTGTCAGAAACTGATAATGACGTGGCCGGTACCTTATCTTGTTTTTTTTAAATTGCGTATCTCTGTAATATTGTTTAGTGCGTATGATTTCTTTGACCTTCTTACACAATTGCTGATCCAAAAATTGGAATTTCTTTACTTTCTCAGGTACGTGTGTAGTATGAGGATGATGTCGATGGTGGTTCTGGGGAGGGTTTGGAGAGTTGGTCTAAATGACAGTCTCCCACAGCTGTAGCAAGTTACGATACTGTCAGCTTGAGTTCTCGAACAAACGAAATTGACTGACTGAATGAATGATTGTTTGAGTGATTGATTGATCGACGGATCGATTGATTGACTGACCGACCGACAGACCGAACGACAGTTAGCTAACTGACTGACTGACTGACTGACTGACTGACTGACTGACTGACTGACTGACTGACTGACTGACTGACTGACTGACTGACTGACTGACTGACTGACTGACTGACTGACTGACTGACTGACTGACTGACTGACTGACTGACTGACTGACTGACTGACTGACTGACTGACTGACTGACTGACTGACTGACTGACTGACTGACTGACTGACTGACTGACTGACTGACTGACTGACTGACTGACTGACTGACTGACTGACTGACTGACTGACTGACTGACTGACTGACTGACTGACTGACTGACTGACTGACTGACTGACTGACTGACTGACTGACTGACTGACTGACTGACTGACTGACTGACTGACTGACTGACTGATTGACTGACTGATTGACTGACTGACTGACTGACTGAGTTTTTGCTTCGCATTAAGCTAAATGTTTCCTCTCTCAGTCTGTTGGTGATTCTCACTGTTCGCTGTGTACATATATCCACAGTATATGACAGGCATTATCGAACCTCATTTGAAACGCAATGTGTTGCATCGTGTTGTTGAATATTAACGTTGCTGTGTTTTGTCTTAAAAGCTGAAGAACTGCGTTCGTGCTTTGAAAAGAGGAAAGAGCCAAATGTCCTGGATAACGTTGCCGATGAGGTGGCAGCGGATGACCAGACGGGGCAAACAGAGGAAGGCGAGGGTGGGGTCGACGGTGCCTGTGGGGGTGGCTTTGGCGAAGTGGCCTATATGACAGCCTGTGAAATGTTGGACATCACCCCTGCCCAGAGGATCATCAGTGGTCTGTCGACTTCCGCCATCAATCTTAAATACCGCAACCTTGGACCGATTGGGGCGAAGGCTCTTGCAGCTGCGCTCGTGGTGAGCACTACATTTGCTGTAAGGCATGCCAACCAGCTTAGCTGACACATTGCTACCGCAATAAATTTGGCGACCATGTTAAATATCGTGATGAAATGGATGATGGCGATGATGAATTAAGATGATGACCGCGTTACTTCAATTGCTGATATTGATGCAGAGCCGTCCTTCGGTAATTTGGTTCCCTAGGCAGCCATCTGTAAGAGCGCCACATCCCTGTTGCATGAACAGAGAAATGTGAGAAATATGGGGTCAGGCACACATTACGCGGAGCACACAATAATGCGGGTTTTTGTAAAAAACTATAGACGATTTCGAAAATTGCTAAGGAAGGAGAGGAAACTCCAGTGAGGTGCTTGGATATTGAATATTGCTGTTGAAACTGGAATTAGTTTATACATTTTTTGATAACTTTTTCTATAATCATAAAGTTTTTATTCAGAAAAAAGTTTTCCCTGAAATTTGGGATCCATAAAATTTGGCGCCCTTGGCGCCTGCTTTTGTCGCAGGAGCTGGCTGGCTCTGTGGTAATAACGACAACGACGATGAAGAGGAGGAGAAGAAATAGAAGGAATAAAAAGGAAAATAGGAGGAGGTAGTAGGGGAAGGAGTTGGGAAGATAGATGGGGAGGAGATGGATAGTAATGAAATAGAAGAAATTGAAGTATTACTAGCGAAATATTATTTATCTTTTCAGTATTCGCTAGAAATAGTTACGACTCTTTGACTCACGAGTTACTATTTGTTTTTCTAATCCACGAAGCATAATGTACGAGTGACGACGTTGGATCTGGAGGACAACGGATTGGAAGGAGAAGGAGGAGTCTACATCGCAGATATGCTCAAGGAAAACTCATTCATCACAAACGTCGTATGATGTCTTTTCATCCATAAACCCTAACACAGCTACCATTATCATCTGTTTAATGGTTCTTCTGTGTGTCAAGCACTGAGGCCAAACTTACATTCCAATTACCCTTACACACCAATGGTTGCGTAGAGTTACGGAATATACAGTAGTGAATTTGTAGATGCGGAGGTGGTGGAACTGTAGGACGGGCGTTTCTCCTGCCCCACCCCGCCGTCTATGGCGCTCCAGAAGAAACCGATCGATGGTGACGCAGATGAACCAAAGAACAAATTCAAACATGAAATAGCTTGAAAAGATTTTTACAATTCAAGCACAAGAGTATAGAGGCGATTAGTTAAATTAAAAATGACACGATCATAATTAATAGGCAGATATAATGAATACAGTTTTGGTTCCAGGTAAATTGCCCCGTGGTCAGACAAGTAAGCTATAGACAGACATGTCAATGTTATCCCATAATATCAATTATATATATATATATATATATATAGGCCTAGTGGCACTGTGTCAGAGGCAGTAATGTCCCTCACTCTGAGACAGGAATTAAATTAAATGAAGGGATGGTGTATTATCTCCGATTTACTGACAGCGTTGGCCTCCTCCGCAGCTACAGGATATAAACTAAAAGAACAGTTAGACAATTTTATTGATTGATCAACTCAGAGAAAACCAAACAATGGTGATTGTTAAGACTAAACAGACAACCAGGCCCGTAGCCAGCATGAGGCACTCGTCTCGAGTGCCTATAGGCGTAACTCGCAAGACGAGGCAAGAGCCAAGCGTCTCTTCTAACTTCAACATGAAAATTAAGTAATCGTGTAAACGGTAATTGAATATTTTATTATTATCGGACTTCTTCTACAAGCGTCAGACTAAAAAAATATTTTAAAGGGCTAAAGCCTCTACTGTTAAATTTATATACGGAGGCATTATATGTCGCTATAGAACCAGTCAATAAAGTTCAAAATATTTATTTTGCTTTCGTTGAAAAGTGGCGGTAATCGAAAGTTATTAGGCCTAAACGATAATGACGATCTGTGTTTAAATAAAAATTATTTATCCTAAAACACTTAACGAATAGCTTTGAACACCTAAGGAGCTTAGGACTAGAATACTTCACTACAGACCAAATAAATGTTTCTATTGATTAGCGGCTACAAACGCCTTTGCTGAAGGACAGAATCTCAGCACCGCATGCGTCTGTCGATCGGTTGATGCGGCTGTGCGCGCGTGTGTCTGTCGATCGGTTGATGCGGCGGTGCGCGCGTGCGTCTGTCGATCGGTTGATGCGGCTGTGCGCGCGTGCGTCTGTCGATCGGTTGATGCGGCTGTGTGCGCGTGAGTGTGTCGATCGGTTGATGCGGCTGTGCGCGCGTGAGTCTGTCGATCGGTTGATGCGGCTGTGCGCGCATGCGTCTGTCGATCGGTTAATGCGGCTGTGCGCGCGTGAGTCTGTCGATCGGTTGATGCGGCTGTGCGCGCATGCGTCTGTCGATCGGTTGATGCGGCTGTGCGCGCGTGAGTGTGTCGATCGGTTGATGTGGCTGTGCGCGCATGCGTCTGTCGATCGGTTGATGCGGCTGTGCGCGCGTGCGTCTGTCGATCGGTTGATGCGGCTGTGCGCGCGTGAGTGTGTCGATCGGTTGATGCGGCTGTGCGCGCGTGAGTGTGTCGATCGGTTGATGCGGCTGAGCGCGCGCGCGTCTGTTGACTGGTTAATGCGGCTGTGCGCGCGTGCGTCTGTCGATCGGTTGATGCGGCTGTGCGCGCGTGAGTGTGTCGATCGGTTGATGCGGCTGTGCGCGCGTGAGTGTGTCGATCGGTTAATGCGGCTGTGCGCGCGCGCGTCTGTCGATCGGTTAATGCGGCTGTGCGCGCGTGAGTGTGTCGATCGGTTGATGCGCTGTGCGCGCATGCGTCTGTCGATCGGTTGATGCGGCTGTGCGCGCGTGAGTGTGTCGATCGGTTGATGTGGCTGTGCGCGCGCGCGTCTGTCGATCGGCTGATGCGGCTGTGCGCGCATGCGTCTGTCGATCGGTTGATGTGGCTGTGCGCGCGTGTGTCTATTGATCGGTTAATGCGGCTGTGCGCGCGTGAGTGTGTCGATCGGTTAATGTGGCTGTGCGCGCGCGCGTCTGTTGACCGGTTGATGCGGCTGTGTGCGTGCGTCTGTTGATCGGTTGATGTGGAAATGCGCGCGTGGGTCTGTTGATGGGATTATGCCGATTACTTTTTGCTTTACGTCAATGTGAATGAGCAAAAGTGCATCTAGAATGACAATTTGTGTATTCTGAGCCATTTGATATCAGCTGACTGGCAAACCATAAAATTCCCATGCAATTGCGCCAATAATGAAACCAGGCGTGCCCCTCGTGCAGACAAATTGTAGAAAGTGCAGGAGCACGTGCTTCGGCCAGTCATAAGTTGAGGGGGCCACTGGACACACCCTATAATTGTTCAGAATCACTTTAACATGGTCATCTTTCGCATGTGCAAATGCTGTAGCTGCAATCAAAACGTAAAAACGTGGTGGAACTGCACGGAACGGCGTTCCGCCTAATTTACTTGCTGAGGTGCCGGAACGCATTTCCGACTCTCCAGGAGGTGCCAGAACGGCGTTCCGGTTCGTTCCGGCTGAGAGTGACCACTGGAAATACGTTCCCCTATTGTACGAAAAACGTTCTCCCATTGCTACTCTCCCCTATGACTTTGGTTAAGGTGAATGTACTTGTAATTATTTCATGGTTGGCATCAATTAGTTGATTGATTGATTGATTGATTGCATAGCACAGTTGTACGTACATCGCCGTGCGGCACGGTGGCTGATCGGTTAGAGTGGTCGGCCCATAGCACTCGGTGTGCGCTGAGTGAGCGGGTTGAACCCTCGTTCGAGGCGTCAGTCACTGCGTAGGGACCTTCAACAAGTCCTCCGCGCACAATTGCTCTGCAGTACAACTGCAATTTTGCCGTCGAGGCGTGTGCACTTCTGGGCAAAAATGTTGGAAGAAGGGCATTATCAAATAACAAGAATTTCACTAAGACAATAATCGGTTGACTGGCTTTGAGGTATAACGTACCGTTGCATGTGAGTCGCTGCATTTATCCACAATATCAGTTAGATGTATGCGTTAACTGAATCGGTTAAAGCTCACGTTCCTTGCTTCGGATATTGACTTTGGCTTATTTCAGGGAATTTCTTGCAAAACTCGTTCTTTGCATGGGGATCCTTCAATCGGGGAAGTGTTAATGAATGATGGCACACCTATCAATTTATTGCAAAATGAATAGGGTTGAGGCTATAATTATGCGGTCGCTATAGTAAAACATTACCATTTACATTACATTTAGATGGTCTTAAACGTCTGATTTGCATTGACAACGTTTTGCAGAATTTGGCGAAGAACAGCCTGGGCAGCATAGGCGCCCTGGCTATCGCTGATCTACTGCAGTCCGAAAACCACATCACCCACCTTAATCTCGCTGGTCAGCTACTCACATACCGTCACATAGGCCTACGTATACTAATAAGGCTTGTAGTAATATAATGGCTTAGCGAATTAGGTTTCTTCTTCGCTGAATTCTCGCTAACGCTCAATGATCGGCTGGTTACTCTGCAGACGTCGCTGCAGTGGCGTTCGTTTTATTAGAATTCAGTAGATGGCGCCTTAATTTCCACTGATTGTCATCTTCAAACTACATCATCGTCATCGTCATCATCTTCGGTTCCTAACGTCAGTCATTTGCCGATGATGGGTACGAATAAATTGCCTCCAGTGTACTCGATCATTTGTCAAATCCGTTAGTGTCCGACTGTTAGTCAAAGTGATGTTATGGGCTATGACTTCATTTATACTGATAGTATAAAGAAGGCAATGATCCACCTCAGGTTGTTTAAATTTGTTCTCCGTGTAAGAGTGGCTGCTTTTCATATGCAATGACGCTTAGTGTCTGCTGTCGATTAGAATCAGCTGGGTGGCTCCGCGCTTGTGCGTGGGCCCACCACTGGCGACTCATTCAGCTTAGAGTGCTTAGTTTGGCTAACTGATGTAAGTTTATTTCATTCGTTCATAACGATACTTAGAGAGCGCCTCTGAGTAGATATCTGAATGAGCGCTATAGAGCCTGTATCAAGTTTAATTTATTGATGATATCAGTGTCAATGGCTTTTATGTCATAAGGATTCGTTAAGCAATGGGGACATGTGAATTATTTATTTTACTTGTTTCTTGCAGACAATCAGTTTCGAGACTGTGACGCAGAACCACTCGCTTTAGCAATCGAGGTCTGGTAATAATAACATTAATAAATAATAATAATAATAATAATAATAATAATAATAATAATAATTCGCCAAGACCACAACACTATTGGTTTGTCAAACTTTCGTTTCAACTTATATGTAGCCGTGCATTTGAATTGATGGCCGCTTGCCATGCTTTAAGGCCAGCGACATCAACGTTGCCAATGGCAACGATTACTGTTTAAATGGCGGCGCATTTGAAAAGAAACCGAATTGAAACTCAGATGAGTCAAAAACCTTGTGAGGGCCAGGGGGTTTGCGGGGTGTGTTGGTTGTCCTTCAAAACCCATGCCTCAGATGGCACGATGCACCGGCACGACCCTCGAACCGCCCCTTGTCCAGGCTCTGACCAGCCACCGGCGGACGGCCCTTTAAAGCATAGTACCACAAGACAGTCGTCTTCCAGCACTAGCGTGCAGATCTCTTTCTCACGGGTTCTGTCAACGGACGTTGGGCAGATCGCTTCTCACCTCTCACATCCTGCTTCACCCAGTCTTCTCATTAAGAGAATCCCAAAAGCAGCAAGGCCATCTTGTGCTGCTCTCCTGGCCGATATAATCCAAGCAATTATAAGAGAAACAAATTGCGTTGCAAAATGGTTCGATTTGCTGGCCTTCGGTGGAACTGTACTAGTGAAGCCAAGAAGAGGTGGGCGAAAGCATAACATGACCAAGATGATTTTGTCCCGCATTACTGAATGGGGACTGCAGGGGCCAGACCAGTCGACTAACGATGATTTGCTAAGTCGTAGGCTCAAGTCCGCTAAATGCGACCACGCCAGGTATTTAGTCTCAACAGTTGCAAGCAAGCTGGAGGAAGACAATTTCAAAGCAGCCATCCGTCTCATCTGCAGCGAGGATAAGCCGGCGCTGGACACACCGGACACTCTGGCCGCGCTTAAGAAAAACCACCCGCCTGCGCCAGTGGACAGGAGAACACCGTGTGATCCAGACAGTTCGGATCGCTTCATCCCGCTTCAAGTTTCTAAAGAAGAGGTCGCTAGGGCAATCTCCTCTTTCCCTGCGGGTTCGGCTGGTGGTCCAGATGGCATAACTCCACAACATTTAAAGGATCTGGTGGCCTATGGAGTAGATGACAACATCGGGCAACATCTATCTGACCTTGTCAATCTGCTCCTAAAGGGAGGTCTATCCGACGAGGTGAATGAGGTCATCTATGGGGCAAACCTTTTAGCCCTGAGCAAGAAGGACGGAGCCTTAAGACCGATCGCCGTGGGCTACACATAGCTCGGCCAGCATAATATAATAATATTAATATTAATATTAATAATAATAATATTAATAATAATTATAATTAATAATAATAATAATAATAATAATAATAATATCGAAGAGGACGAAGAGGGCCAAGTATTCCACCATAACCAACACCCACGACTTCGTAGCCCTCTCCTTGGAATCCGGCGGCGCTCGGAGCAGTGAAGGACTGGAGTTCATCTCAGAGTTGGGTAGTCGAACGAGTGCTGCAACCCACGATCCAATGGAGACGTCATTTCTGTTCCAACGTATCTCGGTTGTTCTTCAGCGTGGGAACGCCGCCTGCCTCTTCGGGACATTGCCAACACTCACTTAGCTCATCATGGGCGATAACAGCATAATGTGAAACATATATAATAATAATAATAATAATAATAATAATAATAATAATAATAATAATAATAATAATAATAATTATAATAATAATAATAATAATAATAACAATAATATTAATGAAATTACGAAGGGCAAATCTTGACCTCGTTACGATTTGACTTTGGTGTACCGTCATTTGATGTGTTGTACAATATACGTCTGGCGCTATAGAACTATAGAAGTTACTAATTAATAATTACCATTCAATAGATGCTCTTCTTTGTCGTTGCTTTTTTTTAGAAGAATGAGCACGTGATCTGTCTTAATCTCAGCCACAACTTCTTCGCGGAAGAGGGCGCTGTTGCTCTCGGAAGAGCCATTGGTATGAAGTGCCTCTCAACGCACTTCTACATCCTACCTCATTCAACCACTATTATAGTCCCTCAATCGGCCTTCCATCCGTTCGTGTGTCCGTCCGTCCGTCCATCCGTTCGTATGTCCGTCTGTCTGTCCATCCGTTCGTGTCTGTTTAAGGACGTTGTTGAGAGTGTGTTCAGAAGAGTAGAGACCAACCCATTATAATCGACGACTGAAACCTGACGACCATAAGTTACCCTGGATAGGGTCCAGGGATACCTGAGAACAATACTTGACAGGGACTGCGCTTTCTTTCCATCTCCTCCCTCCGTTGGTAAGGTATGAGAACAATGGGTCTGCACCCCCGTGGCGAACGCATATCATCGTTGTTATGGATGCGTCGTGAAATAAACTTATATCAATCAAAAAAAACCGTGGCGCGAGATTAAGCGCTTATGGCATGTCAGCGTTATTCTATTGCCTTTTGTTTTATGTGACAAGGATCGAATAACTTCGTCGAAGAGTTGGACATCAGTTGGAATCAGATACGGAAGAAGGGAGCGGTGATGATCTGTGCTGGATTGAAGGCAAGCAATCAGCGGCAGCATAATCGCCATTGTCACAATCATCGTCATTGTCATCATCATCATCATCGTCATCGTCATCGTCATCGTCATCGTCATCGTCATCGTCATCGTCATCGTCATCGTCATCGTCATCGTCATAGTCATTGGTGTTATCATCAGTAGTATCGTAGTCGTCGTCATCGTCATAATCACAAGTTGTTGTTGTTGTTCAGCGCAACTACTGCCTTACGTCGGCCAATCTGTCGTGGAACGGATTCGGTCATGGAGGCTGTGTGGCTCTGTGCGAGATGCTACGAGGCAACAGGTACCTGCGTGAACTAGACATTAGCCACAACAACATCAATTGGGAAGGAGCGATGCTCATCGCTAAAGGACTCAAGGAAAATGACACAGTTGAACTCCTCTTCGTTAGTAGCCATTTCACTTCATCGCCTTCGAATTTTATAAATATTAACTAAATTACTGGACACAAAAATCATGTACATTTTTATTCTGTCTAAATGGTGCAGGCTATAAAATTATATCCAGTAACGGATTAAGGTTTCGTATCAAGGGCTAAATATAAAATTCTTGGCTTCGTATATTCAGGCAGGGACCGATAAGGCACTATTGTTTCGTTACATTCGTAGGCAGGCTTTAGGCACTAGAGTGGGAACAGGCTGCTAAAATACGCGAAGAAGAACCTTTCTTTATTCTATTTCAACTACAACGGTTCAATTCGATTCACAAACGAAACTGCTAAAATAAGAGTCATACTTCAAAATATTAAAATTATTTTATGGTTTTTCAACAGATGGAACCATAAAATGTTTGGGCAATAAATGTTTTATTACGAAACCAATCATGGGACTAATGGCCACCGATAGAAACTATTCAATACTTGGTACATGGAAGACTCCGACAGGAACTATAGTACTGATCGAAGTTCGTCAGCGCAAATGTTGTAAACTTGGATAATGATCTGAATGAAAATACAGTACTCAGTGAATACAGTTACAGCCTTTGATCCAGCGCTCGTTAATGAGCTCATGTTCTGGATATTACGATAAAAAAATCAATATGAAACTAAATTAAGGACGACCTGTTAAGCAACCCTGATAAATTGCCAGGTATCTGACAGAGACTCTAGTACAGATGTGTCTTTTGAACCACTTAAATGATCGCTAGATGGTGCTCAAGGCATCTAGGATTCTAAGGCCTGCATGGATGATGCTACAGAGACTGGGTCATTTGCCTTTCCAGTTGGGTGGTAATCCTCTGACGATGACTGGGGTGCTCGATGTTCTGGAAGCGGTCGACAATCCATCAAACGTTACGACGTACATCGGATTCGACGTCAGTATCCTACGATTGAACCAGTTGAGAAGTTGCTTAATGCTTACTGACTCACTAACTTAGCCATCAGTCTTAAAAAATTTATATCCATAAACGTATCGTTATTATGCAAATGCCAATGATCATCATCGTCTTATCGTATCATCATCATCATGTATGTATTATGAGACCGAAAGTGTAGGCCTACAGTCATTACAGGCCTGTAGCTGATTTAACTAAGGCGATGGTGGAACAGGAATCTCTTATAAATTTATGCCCTGACAGGAATTTGAACCCAGATCTTTCGATAGACAGTCCAGCCAGTTAACCACTGCACCCTCGGCCTCGAGCATCCCTCTTTAACTAACTCAACTTAAATTGTTGCTTATCTGACCTACGCTATGCATTACTTTATTATCATACCATCTGATCAGGCTACCCTGCACTAGGACCAAAAGCATTCCAGTTGAGACAGGCCTTCCCTACATATACACATATACAGGCTCTGTATATATCGAGTGGTGTTCGTCTATTTTAGGGAATTCCCGTCAATCGGAAGATTATTTATATGATGGAAAGTCTTCAGAAGAATCGAACATTCTCGATGACATATGGCAGTCTTCTCGAAAGCGAAGACGTCTTAGGACGAAGACTAGGTCAGGTCAAAAGAGATCGCTACGGACGATGCCATATATATATATATATATATATATATATATATATATATGTCCTAATTACAATTATAATTGCACTTATTGGCACTTCTGCGAGAGAGGCGCCAGCGTCTGTTAATTGCGTATTGCGTAGGCGCAAAACGCAACTGCGTCACCCACTTTGTGTACTGCATAGTAGGATGATGTCATCTACGCTGTTTACATGCTTTCACGATATTCCCGTTCGTCGAATCTATTCTGATGACTTACATAGCGCCCTTACACCAATAATAAGGCATTAATCGATGATCGTTTCGTGTAAAATCGTAATAAAAACATTGTCATCGGTTGGAGATTATTGCTCGAATTTAGTTGTCGTCAGAGGAGATATTGGTCTGCGCTTGGGAGCAGTTATGTATAGACAGTCATCTGACCAGACACTTCACAGTGCACTCTTTTGCACCGGTTTATTGCATTGCTTATGACACTCGTGAATATTGGCATTCTGCACTTCAGACAGACGTCATCTGCACTCATTTTCATTCATTCATTCATTTCGAAATTTATATAGCGCCCCTTCAAGAAGCCTACTCAGAGGCGCTCATTTGTTCTTTTGCACGTAAAGTTCTTGCACACTACACTTCAGATTACTACTAAGTTTGTTATGACGATTTGGCATCAATGAGCGAGAGAGGAGAAGGTCTAATACACTTTCCAATCTCTAATGAGTGCTGCATTTAACCTACGCATAGCCTTATTAAAATAGTATGCACTAATTCAAATGGTGTTGATTGAAGAGTTCAGACAAGATGCAATTGACTTAAGTGCGATTTTCTAAATCCGATTTTTATTTCAAATTGGTAACACACATTTGTCATGCTTACAGTAACTTAATATGTCTGTCTATTTGACAGTCCGGATGTGTGCATCTCTGCCTGCCTGTCTGTCTGTCTGTCTGTCTGTCTGTCTTCCTGCCCGTCTGTCTGCCTGCCTGACTGCATTAATGTTTATGTGCTTGTATGTTACTGTGTGATTTCATGCAGTCTGTCTGTTTGCTTGTATATGTATCACATTGTCTGGCTATCTGTCAGCTTAATTCTCTGCCAGCCTATATATAGTCTGCCTATTTGAAGGTCTGCGTATTCTGATGTCGGTAAGTGGCTCTACGTTCGTCTGAATGTCTGTCTCTTTCTGTCATTCGATCTTTGCCTTTGGCCCTGCGGGTGGCATTGAAGACGAGTATTGTCTGATTGACGCTCAGATGTGCAGTTTAAGTTTAACAAATGATTACCTGTGCTGCTGCTGCTGCTATTCTCATCTGAAGATTGTGTTCTTGCTCCGAACGGAAGTTCTCAGGTGTGATCCGCTGAAGCTCCTTATTCAGTTCATGACGGACAAAGGAATTCGACCGATCGACCTCTTCAGAACGTACGACACGGACAAACAATATCGAGTTACGAGGGAACAATTCGTACAGGGTCTAAAGGTAACATAACCAGTGGCGTCTGACGCCCCTCCACTATCCTCTTAGAAGGGGAGAACAAGCCACCACTGTGGCCGATTGTAGTAATTTTCATATTGAAGGCTGTCATATAATGTAATCGGAAGTCAAAAAATACCCGCAGTTTATGTACAAAACGTTAAACTACCCTACTTCTGGAAACAGTGAGGAATGGTTCTGCCAACCCAACCCAACGCATAAATAGGCGTATGAATCAAAGCGGAGATAGATAAAAGCGCACTATTAGGACTACTGCTGATAATGGTAGTAGTAGTGGTAGTAGTAGTTGTAGTAGGGGAAGTAATGGTGGTAGGTGGAGTAGTAGTAGTAGTAGCAGTAGTAGTAGTAGTAGTAGTAATAATAATAATAATAATAATAATAATAATAATAAGAATAATAATAATAATAGATAAATGAAGCTTTGTTTTCTTTGCTGTCGTTCTTGTGAGCAGAAAGCAAAAGTTCCTCTGGATGACTTTGAATTCGAAAAGGTCATTTCCCGACTTGACTCCAGCGGAAAAGAAGGCAAAATCAGCTACCAGTAAGTAATACTAGCATCATGCTATCTACTGGCTGTAGCAGTGTAACTGTTCAGTCGGAGTGACATGCTAGACTTTGGCTGAGCCTATCAAGCACACCGCATTTTATTTAAGTTGTCTAAAACTGATCGAGCTCGTACGTTGGAATGCGGCCATGAGCGACTGGTCCGACTGGATGAATGTTGACTCAGCATTCGCCTTGTAAGTTGTAACGCGAGAACATTTCGAGGCTACCCTGAGATGGTTTGACTGATGTGGACTTGAGTAAAGTCATTCACTCACAGTTGCTCAGAGTCATAGATTGGTGTTGAGTCGTTAGAAAGTAACCATCCGTAAATGCACACTAAAATCGTAATGATAATAATGACAGAAACAATAGCACATGAAGTCGAGGCTGTCACATTTCCGAGATCTGAATAGCAGCTACACGGGCGTGTATACAAGAATAAATGTTTAGTGTTTACTCCTGTAGTACTACGTTCGCATTTATTATGATTATAGGCCTACTTAAACGCCGTCAAATTTGGACTTTTATGGCATGTTTGGCTTAATACCTAAATCATAGAACTTCATTGTAAACCAGAATGCGGTTAGTCAATGGAATAACTTAGATGACATTTACTTACTATTTTCATTAACAGTGATTGCAATGCTAACTCGACTAGCCTACTATACAGTGTTGCTGTTGGCTTTTAACTTCAACTAGTGCTACTTATGTTAGTGCTACAATCGGCGATGATAACTCACTGATGTCAGAGGCGTCCAGATGGGCGGTTCGGAGGCAAATGCCTCAAATTTCATGTTGGGGGATATTTTTAGTCTTAAGGGGGAATATCTTGCCTTTCTGACACTTGGAACCGGGCCCCGGGGGTTGCCTCCATTACTCAGAGAGGAGATTGACGCCTCTGACTGATGCAGTTGCGGCGTCTAATCGTCGCAACCAATCTGTTGTAGGCGACTGATGAGGGGAGTAAAGGACCAGATAAAGATGAACCGTGCAGAGGAGAAGCAGAAGCTGAAGGAGGAGCAGTCGGAGGCAGACGATCATCTCAAGACCCTTAAGACCGGACTGGAGCACGTCGCCACGGCCACCCGCGTCTCGTTCGTCAGCTCACCCCGCAGCACCCCTTCCCCCACGGGTGAACGACCCAACAGCGCCTCGTCGATAGGCACCTCGACGGTCAAGTCCACTCTCGGAGGGAAGTCAAGTCTGGGGCGATCAGCCGGAAACGGAACGGGGTCCAAGGGTTCCTTTGCGTCTCAGTCCAGCTCAAAACTCAACGGCATCGGCGGCGACAAAGCAAAGGACGGCCAGGCGGATAATGCAGGCCGAAGAATGTCAGCGACCAGTGCCGCTGCAATCAAGAGTCCGGGTCAAATGGCGAAAGGCGGAAGAACAGAGTCCTAGATGGAAGCTAGGCTACAGGCACGTAGATGCTTGGGCAGAGCTTGTGTGGAGCCGTAGTAATGGATAGGAAACGAAAGTGGTTGAACAGCTCTTTGTGTAGATCTGCACGACAAACCTCAGACATTAACTAGCCTACATGGCTCAAGCAATGAATGCCTACTACTCTGAAATGCTCATCAGGTGTAAATTTAAAAAAAATGCCTTGTACTGTACATTAAATAAGCACCCTCCACATCTTCAAAGTAGATGATCCGACTTTTACTCTTGTTTTATTCCAGTCATGTTACAGAGGGTTGAGAGCTTCGATACCCAGTAGCAATGTATACACGATCAAGACGAGCCCATTGAAGAAATCCCCTTCACTGTTGGGTTATGACACCGAAAGCCATTACTGGCCTACAACTGTGCCGGCCAGTGACAGTTGACATACTGCACCAAGAAGAATCTGAAGTTCTCGAATGTTTGACGATTCTTAGACAGCAATCCTTCAAGACTACTCATCAGCCAATACAGCAAACCGAGTGACAGTAGCATTCAAAAATCCGTGACCACAAAGTTCCATGTTGAGCAACACATTTCTAAGGAGGCACAGGTTGCAGCCAAGGTTATGCAAACGGCTGACAGCAGAAGTCCTTTCTATTTCATTTTATCTTCAGCAAGTTTGACTTGGAGCCAATTTCAAAAGAAGAAGCAAAGAAACAGGCTACTGAATATCATTTCAAAATTTTGGCAATTCCCAGAAGACTAGAAGCTTCTGAGCTACTCAATTTATTTTATAACACAAATGTAACTGGCTAATGTAACTTATATTGTAAACAAATCTACCAAACCAGTCTTTGAATCTACAAGCAGCTCAAATAGTAGACATCAAATCCAGCCTAAATACCTTTATATTAATGAATGCTATACCATTTAATCTTTAAGATTTTGTTCAGTTAACTAATTAAGTTTCTTTTTCTGACACAAACTTATGGCTAATTATTATAACGATTGCCGACATAAACCACCTACATAATGGGTGACCCTGCTGGCAGGAACACGCTCCCTTTAGGGTTTGACTCCTTTTCCTATTTGTTGCTGTCAATCGTTTTTTGTTTTTAATTGTTGGACACAATGTGCTTGCTTTTCTAATGAATTGTCAGTGAACAATAAACATATTTGAGTTTGGTTATACATAACTGGTTTCCTGTGTTGGAGTAAGTTCCATTTGAGAACCTTCTACTAGTATACTTTACACTGGTCAGCACTTCCAAGGCGCTCCATCAATCGTCAGAGGGAAGCGAATTTAGGCTCGAGCTAGCCATGCCGCTGGTCAGAAGGCTCCACCGCCTATGGAGATTATGGGTTCCTCACTTGCGTCAAACCACCTTGCAATGATCTTCTGCCAAATACACGTGCATAACGCCTAGAGGTCTGCCTGTATGGTGGCGCTTCAGCGTGTGGACACACCGGTTTTAATGCAGCATCGGGCTTTCTGGGTCGTCGGACCTACCATCTGGAATGGACATCCCATAGATCTCTTCTCCTACCAAAGAAATCCTCGTCTTCATTTGATGCCTCTCTTAAAACTGTCCTTTTCAGCCGAGGGTTAGGCCGGAAGCACCGCTGAGTAGATATTTTGAAAGGGCTCTACATCAAGTATTTTTGATTGATTGATTGAATAACATCCTTCTACGAGGGTCGGTTGGATAGCCAGGCAATCAGCAAGCATGATGAAATGTTCTCAAAAAGTGTCATATGGTGATACACATCTTAAAACGATTCTGATGAATGACTAAGCTTTAAAATTCATGTCCATCAACCAATTCAGTATAAGTTTTGAATGTCAATCAATCAGCAACAGAGCAGTGAAGGTTAACACAGTCAACTCCAACAAATAAACTGCTCAAATAGCAACTTTCTAACTATGTCTACTAGTATCAAAATCATAATTTCACTTCTTAAAATCACCTCAGGAACACAGTACTTGAAACGGTCAAAATTTTTTAACCTCTAATTCAAAATGCTCATTTCAACTCAACCAATTTTGTACACCATGCTGCCATGGAACCACGGTTAAGAGAGTAACTTGGCGCCGTAAAAACCAAAGCAGAGGCCAATGTTAGCAACATTTCAAGATGCCAGCCAGACTGTTAGTTATAGTATGGGACAGAGAGAGACGTCAGTTGGGACTCTTGGATTTCACGCACAACACGAAGTCGGTTCAGCATCCGTGTCATGCCTTCGACTCCAAGCGATTGCGTCGAGTACCAGACTGGACTGTCAGGAACGCAGGACCTTTCCGGAACGAGATAGAAAACGTCGCTGCGATTCTTTATGCTCTCTGGACTGTAAAAGCAAAACACATTTGAAATTACAACGTTTACCATTTTGCATTTAAATTATTTAATAATGATAATTGAAAAACAACTGCCACCATTATCTGACCAGCTGTGAAGAGGACATACCGGACACACTCTGGTAGCCTTTGGCTTTGAATGTCTATAGCACCATGGCTGAAACTGCGCTGTAAGACTTTAACGACAAAGAGTGTACAAAAATGACTGGAAAACCAATGCAGATTATCACTCAAACAACACAAGTGTAAAAGACATGCATATATGTAATGTATATTTGTAACTTCGTAAGTATGGGCCCATGTATAAATCTGAGCATTCACTCAGTGCAAATTGCTTAGGCGCCGTCCACATATTACGTACGCAGCGAGGGGGAGGTTTCGAGTTTTGGCGATTTTGCATACAGGAACGTATGGTGGGGGAACAAATTTAAGCTGTTAAATATGATGCTTAAAAAAATAAATAGCCTGTGGTAAAACCAATGTGTCATAGATGTCTGTAGCTATTTAACCTCTGCAATTGGGGGGAGGGGGGCGGGTAGAGCTCAAACGTATGTACGCATGGGGAGGGGTCAACAAAATGTATGCGGTGCAGCAGTGGAGAGAGGGGGTTCCGAAAATACCATTTCTTTTTACGTAATATATGGATGGGCCCTTAAAATGCTGGGGACAAGCACAAAAAATTTGTGTCGACCGATTTTCGTGTTAAACTTTAATTAACTCAAGTTTTCAAGTTTTAAAATCAGCATGCACTGTAAACACAACGATTGAAATATAAATAATAGTATAAACATAATTTAAACTCAAAATGCAGTGTGTTTACTTTGTTTTACAAGGCAAGTTATAGCTTAGAGCAAGAGCATAATAAACAATAGCTACTGTGCGCAGGTCCTAAAGAAAAACAACACAACCGTTCACTTTGAACGAGCACTCGAGCGAAGCTAGATGTCAACATTTTGTGTCATCTAATGTTTTTAATCTCATTTTCTTAAGTGGAAACAACAATACCACACTTATGCGTCTGTTAGCCCATTGCTATGGAACAATATTCCCTTCTAATTAATTTTAATTAATTCCGTTTTTTAATTAAGACATTTCTTTTCCTGCGGGTGTCTGATTAGGTTGCAGTGGGAGAGGCGCTATAGAAATATGTAATATACCATACAATACAAAAAGACAATTCACCATAGAGAGAAATATGGACATCGTGAAATATATCCAGTCAATAATTCCCATAACTTATCAACAGAGTGAACAACAGACTGTAATTGTCATCAAAACACAGAAGAAAGCAAATCATAAACAACTTACCATTTGGAGAGATAGAATTCATACAGTTTCACAGGACATCTTAAAGGATTCTCAACATTCTCTGCTTGTTCAAACACTGGCAGGTCCTCCTTCTTTCGCTTCTGTGCAGCTGCCTCACCAGTGCCTGATGTGATAAACAAAAATTAGCATATCGACCTCACTTAAAAAAATAGATATGCGTAGTTATATAAAACTGTTTAATTCGATCAATACTTTCTTAATATTATTCAATATGCATAATAGCAGCATGTATACCCTAAGATTAAGAATAACTTTGTTTCATTTTGTTCCTACCACGTTATTATCATTGAGCATTATTCTCACAGATTTAACAAAGTTCACAGCATTGGTTGTGTTGGCTGGACACGAAGCAGCGTTTGAGAATACACATTTTAGAAATTTTGAAGTTATGACTACAATTACAGTAAATGGGGACGATCACAACAGCACACAACACCTTCCAAAACAATTCCTCCTATCAGATATTTTTAGACTTAATTATCAAAACTATTCTGACAGCTAAACTGCAATGGTTCAAAATACTGGAGACTCACAACATATAAAATTATGCCATATCAACACTAGGAATGTGCCAGACAGTGCCCAACTACTAGTCTAAAATTATTGTAATAATAAATGGTATGTATAATGTAATGCCTTATATATTGCAATTCTCATAATGCATAAAAGGTCTGCCTGGTCACATCAAGTGATGCCACAACCCCTTTGAAAGACGATGCCATGCCTATTCACCTCTCTGATAATGCCTGGCTATGTATGCTCGCAAATATCACCTGTAGTCAGCACAGGACTCACCCAACTGAGACGGTGCATAGTAGCGCAGGTAGACGCTCCTTCCTGGCTTTCCCGCTGGCGTGCTGGTCTTCTTCCAGTGCTTCATGATGTGGGAGAAGGACAGGCCGAGGTGTTCTTCGGCCGTGCGGAGCATGAAATGCTTTGTGTTGAAGTAGATTAGAGTGTTAAGTAAGACATGAGGAGAATGAGCCCCCAGCTGCTTTGCCTCCCACAGATGCTCCTCCTCAATCCGACAGACCAGCATTCCTACCAAAAACAGTATGCATTTTATATGAACAATTAAGATACACTCATTATAATCACCTTTAAGTTTCGAGGGCATCAGGGAATGTACCACACAGCAAGTGTAACATTACATTTATTTATTTATTCTGAAATTTGATACCGTCCTTCTTCCAACATTTTTTGCTCAGAAGTGCACACACACACACACGCCTCGACGGCACAATTGTACTCCAGAGCAATTGTGCGCTAAGGACTTGCTCGAGGTACCCAAACAGCGACTCCTCGGACGAGGGTCGAACCTGCTCACTCACCGCACACTGAGCGTCACGGGCACACTGCTTTAACCACTCAACATATAAAACGTAATCATGTTTGAAGCAGATATGTGGAAGTACATCTCCAATGGCAGCAGAGCATACTGATCGCCAACTTGGCTGACTCAATGCCAGATTACACAGTTTTACCATGCCCGTGTCCATCAAGGAGGATAACTACCTTACGGCAAAATCAGACTCTTGAAACGAGATATGCCTTTAAAACAATATTGTTCATGGCATTTATAATGCATGTTGAAACTGTAGCATCAACAAACCCTGAGCATTCAGTCGCACTTCATAGTGACTCAGCACCTCGTTGAGGATCTCGGTGAATTTCTCGTAGAAAAAGTCTGTGAAGATGTTGTCAATTCGGCCGTTTTCATACAGATACTCCTGAATGCCTGCAAAAATATTTAAGACCCGTCAGAATAAAGACACACACAGTATCCGAACAAGATACGAATATTGTATTGCATAAGATGTTCAGATGTAAATCAATATTAAACACCCTGACAAAATAGATCATGACAGGTCTCGTATTGTTGGTTCTACAATCCAAAATTCCTAAGGAAGCTCAAACGTAAACTGATTTGTGAACTTTCTGCAATTCCTGCCATTTTTTCTTACTTTAAATAAAATAATTGGTCGAGGTACAATACATCATTCTATTCAATGGCAAGATATCTGACTAGGTTAATGACACCAAACTCATTGACAGCTTCATAATTGAACCGGATAGGCTTTGTGGTCATAAGATAGAACAAAACCCATTTACACATGTTTGCTTTTCAGAAATTCTAGAAATTCTTGTGCAAAGTGCTACATTTTTCAATGTCAGGCTGACACAACTATACTATACACTTCCAATGTAATTTCACAGAATGCATTATAATTATAGTTCAACCAGTAATTATCATTCAACAGCACACATAATATGTGTCAATTAGAGAAACAAAACTCTGCCAGGCTGGGCAAATTCACAAAAGATGAAGATTCACTCCCTACCCAGACACAGATAGAAGATGCTGTCTGGCGCATACTCTTCTCCATTTGGCTTTCGAACTTCCTTCACAAAGAGACACAGAGCATAGTTCAGCTCATCGGCCGAACACTGCAACAGATCAAGCTTGAAGAGTCGCTGCCGAGAACCTGTTTTTGGCGGAGCGACCCGTTCAATCTGTGCATTCTTCTGTATGGCCCAGTGCTTGTATGCATTGACACCATAGGTGAACTTTAGAATGCAGTTAGCATCAGCAGGTGGCTCTGAAACGACAGGTGACGTCATGACTGGAACTGGTGCCGTCTCGGCAGTCTCTTCATCGACTCGTAGCTTCTTGGCTACTGACGAACCCCGACCCCCACGTGACCCGCCACGCCGCTTGCCTCGGCCACGAGCTGACCCGCCACGAGGAGTGGCAATCATGTGCGACGCCTGGAGGATGTCATCAGCAGCAATCGTGTCAAACACAGGCATTGACACAACTGGGAGGGATTCTGAAAAGCACAGATCACATAAACAGATGCACTGCAGCTGGATAGGTCTTTGGTAGTCACATCAAAAACCATCTTGTAGGCTAAGTCTATAATTAATGTCATTTTAAACAATCATCTGCTCACATATACAATGGCTGGGGTGTACAAGACAAACATCTGTCACCAGATGGCCAACAGGCTGGTAGAAAAACATCAATATGGTAGATCTAGTGGACACTTCTCCAAGGACTCGTCTAATTCTTCCTTCACAGAATCCCATACATACAGATGTAGTACTAAGTTTCTATCATCCAACTGGAAACCTGCTCCTCCTTTTAAAATGTGGATTTGTCTACATATTCAAAGGAGAAATCTGTCGTGGACAGGCTTATATCGTGTGAATAAATACCATCCAACTGATAAAATCATAATATCCATTAAAAATATGAAAAAATTACTAATGTGCAGACTTGGTAATATTAGAGGCAAAACAAATATTATTGACACACTTCCAAGTGAAGTTTAAGAGTTCACCTAAATCATTAGCTAACATGGTCACACAGAAGCACATAAATCAAGTTGACATGCCTGCTCTACAAACTTACAACAGTTGCCTGGCATTTAAAAAAATCTTATTATATATTATACAAAACCGTTATATGATGTTAATAATTAGATGACACCAAGAGCCATACCACGAGCACGAATAGGAGTTGGGTCGACCGCATCCTCAAGGTCCAAGTTTGGCTCACTCTGCATTTCAGCCATTCTGAGTGCCATTTGAAGCATGTCCTCAGCCAGTTCACCATTGGTTGCCTGATGTGAATGTACAGGCGGAAGGGCAGCACTAGTATCAGCAGAAGCAAGATGGGCACTACCTGCAAAGAAATAATCAGCAGAACTGACACTCTTCCCGAAGAAGTCACATTTAAACTTACAATATGGTTGTCTGAAATGTTACACCTTTACAATGAGATCGAAAGATCAAGAGATTAACAAAATACAAAAACAACACTTACGGCTAGCCCAGCATCACGAAAAGATGGTGAAAACTGGTTATGTTACCCAGCTTAGAAGAATCTAGAACACTGTGTAACGTCAGTATAAATAAAACTGCAAAAGGGAACCTGTTCGCACTCACCCGCATCATTGTCTTCATCATCAGAGTCTGAGAGATTCTCCGATGTCCGGTTGGCATTGGCAACCGCCTCAGCCATCATAAGCAACTCAGCCTCAAATGGGTCTGAAGGAACTCTTTCCTGAAGTTCCTGTAACAGATACAGTATTGAAACATCAACCAGAGCAGAAATAACAGAAGATATACAGAAACACAGAACACTAATGATAGGGACAAAAGAATAAACAAATGAGCAAATAAGACAATGGCTCAAAAGCAAATAAACAATGATTTAAAAATAAATAAATATACAGAAATGAATATAAAAAACAACAGAGCACAAGTATGACAAAATAACTGAATGTGATACACAAAAACTTCAAATGCTAGTATATAAAATGATCTGTAATAAGAAATTTTGTAGACACAAACCTTCATCTTCTTCATGATGCCAGCAGCAGACTTCTTTGTTGTTGGAATGAAGACAGGAATTGGAACAGGGATTGGAATCATGATTGGGTAGGGCACTGGGCTTGAGAACATCATCATTGGCGCCGGCGTTACTGTCGGAACTGGACACGGAACTAACATTTTCTTTGGTTCCCAATTCTCCTCTACAGTTAAAACATCAAATACAACCAAACTAGGCATACCAAAGAGCCCTCATATGTGTCGAGGCCTTGATCTGTAAGCCACAACTGCTGATCATGTTTACTTATTCCCAATCGACCCCAGTTCAGAGCTCTTGTTCCTCAAGACCATGTTATTAACACTTTTCTAAATTTAAAATGAAAATAAGCAGGCCAGTATACTTAAAATCATAATTAAAAGAATCAGTAATAAATCATTATAATAGGAACTTAGCCAAAGGAAAAACAAAATAAATTCCCACAATGGAGCTCCAGGTACATTAACCAGTTAGTTGGTTCCATGTATAATTTTTTGTATATTCTATATATAAAATCAGAGTAAAAGAGAGGAAACAGCCTCATCTCCTACCCGTCTGGCAGCCCTTTCCCACAGTATGTGGTCGACATGATGTAGCCTTTGTCTGCATATAGGGCTTGCACAGAAGTGCTTTGTTTTTCACTTGCTTCGGAGGTGGAGGCTGAACAATCACCTCCTGTGGCGCCATTGTCTGAACCTAAAAGTCAGTAGTCATTCTCTCTGTTACACAAGCCTAAATATTTTCCATTATTATAGCTACAACAAGCAGCATTGACATATTTTTTTAAATAACACTACCAAACCAAACTAACTAATTATCATATTAAAAAATTATCATATTAATTTTAATTCCAAAAGCAGTAGTGCGATTTTTGCAAATGTCTGTTTCATTGGATGAACTAATACCCAGTCATAGAACAAGGACCTAAGAGTCTTTGGTAGTCACATCAACAACCACCTTGTATGCTAACCATACAATCAATGTAATTTTTTAAACAATTTAATGACAGGCTGCATTGATTTCTCAGTCAATTTCAGTGCATACCTGTTGTTAAAGCGTTAGAGGTAAACTAAATTTGTAATTCATGTTCTAGACTAAGTTATAACTGAATTCATGCTATAAGGAAATAATGTAATAAATTGGTGCAATAACAATGTTGAATAACAATAATTTGCACAAATTTCTCTTAAGAGCACTTCTTAGTTCTTGTCATCATCAGTCATAAGTCACAATTACAATTCTTAAGACATTAATACCGTAGGTAATGAAAACTTAGTTTCAGCAACTTTTTACTAAATGTCACTAGATTTGAGTGAAAGCCAGATCAAAGAAAACACGAATGAAATTGCCAAACTAGACACTAGCAAATGACAGCATCTGCCTTAAAATGAAAAAAATTAAAGGTTAACACTTACTCCAATGTGGCCAACCGACTTTGCAGGAGCCTTTGAGACATCTAAAAACAACAGTTTAAGAGAAATTCCATAAGTCAAAGCAGGGAAATTGGACTTTATATGCATCACTTAACCTCATCCATGTTTAAGAACTTCACACTTAATCTTATGCGATTTAGTTCCTCCCAATCACGCATATTTGTATAATGATGAAGCAGATAATTATATTTTTTACAGGTTTCACATAAAGATCAACAAGGAGAAAGCAGCATGGTGATAATAAAACAATCATTGCACTTGGAAAACTATAATATTTATATAGAAGGAGCATAAACCCCTGGGCAACATCATAACTTCCCATCTGCACACATTGCCAGTCAGTCATTTTTGACATATCATCGTACACTTTGTCTCCTTCTCATTTAGTGCACGTTACATTCGTGTGATCTCAAGGCACAAAGATCAACTTAACCACAGACAGCCTTGTGTCACAGAGACAGCTTCTCATAGGCTGTCATATAAACCTTCAGATATGTGCACACACACGTAGCAACATATCATATGCTTACCTGTAAGATGAGGTGTAGGTGGAGTTGACGTTGGTGCTGCCAGTGAAACAATGTTTGAGATGACTGGCATTGGTGTTGGTGGAGTTGCTGCTGGTGATAAAGTTGACTGTGCTGCAACTAAGGACAACATACAAAACAAATTTTGTAAGAATGAATGATAATGCTTCCAAAGTGTACTTAGAAGCTTCTAAGAGAGGGGGCATGTGCAAGGCAAGGGACAGAGGGGAGGTTGTAAGGACAGAGGGGAGGGAAAAGGACAGCAATGGGAGCAAGAAATGGAGAGGTACAGACCTAGAGGGAAGAATGAAGGGCAGTGAGTACATGGAGTTAACATTATGAAGGTCCTTTCAACTTTCTTAGGACATAAGGACATCCAGCTATATTTGCATTGAAATGCAATTTCAATCCTTCCTAATAATCAAATCTTTAGGGATCATTTCTAGCCCAGTTACCATTAGCCAATAAAGTTAATATTACATAATATTATAAAAGTAATAACTCTAACAGAAGCCCAAAGAAGAGAAAAGTAAGGTCAAGAATACAGGAATCCAAGGAAATGACAGCCAGGCAGAGGAAAAACTTCACATAGAAGCAAGAAAGAAACAAAAGACTCAGCAAACTTGTTAACTGTAATTGTGATACATTATATCTACTATGGACATAGACAAAACAAATCACCTCTTGAGGAGTGGCGTGTGCCATAGTGAGACTGACGCTTTGGTGGGGTGGCAGCAACCGCAGACTGTGCTGGTTGTGTGTTGGCAGTATTGGCAGTAACTTGATTGCCAGGCATTGGCAGTTGGCCTGAAGTTGTCGATGGCTGGCTAAACTGTGCTTGGAACGCCACGACACAAGAGTAGCCACAGAAGTTACGAACAGATGCATCGCTCATGGTCAGATGGTACTGGGCTGGAGCTCGCTTGTGGCACTGGTCACAGGCCACGTTTTGGTTTGAGTTCGCCTGCAGGTTGACTCGGTACAGCGACAAGCAATTGAGCGAGCAGAACATCTGGTATTTATTGTTAGCATCTAGTCGCTCAACCATGTCAAAGTTGGACTTGCAAGTGTTACACCAGGTGCACTGAACGAGGCGCTGCTTCTTCGCCTTGAATTCACTGAGACAGGGATTAGAGCAGAATGTCTTGGATGAACCTTCAAACTGTATTGTTTGAACCTGTGTTCCATCAAGACTGAACATGGAAGAACAGTTATCGCACAGGTTCAGTGAAAGGTTGTGCATCACGCGGAAAGCTGAGAGGCACGCGTCACTGCACAGCTTGTGAATTTGACTTTTGTAGTTGGCTTCGTGTCGTACAGTGGCCAGTTTTGTGCAGATCACACATTTTGATCTTCCAGATGACCTTGAACCTGAGGCAGACTTGGATTTTGGGGCAGGAGTGGCCTCAACAATTTCAACATCGTCGTCATCCTCCGCCTCATCTTTTGTGGTCTGCTTCTTGGAGTGCTCGTATTTGACGAGGCAGGCGTGGCCACAGAAGTCTTTGTAACCTTCACCATCAACGGGAGCCACGAAAGCATTCAAGTCACTGCGAAGGTCCTTACCACAGCTAGCACATGGTTTGCTCTGCTTCCAAAAGCTGTTCAAGCAAGTCTAAACAGTAGCCATACACATATTCAATCAATGTTGTGAAAGTAAATGGATTAATAATGTATTATTAACAACAATTAAATTACAGTACACAAAATTACAGTCCAAACAACCAATATTCAAATCCTACATTACTTCCTTCTTTAAGCAACACTATCCTCGTTCAGCTTTGGTCTAGATTAGCTTGCTTCTAGTCAAGATTTATTATTCAGTCTGAACCTAGTTATGCTTAATGCTTTCTCTAGATCTAGACAGCCGCTTTGACTATAAACTCGAAAGTATCTATCTCTGTCAGATCTCTAACCCATTCCTTTATAAGATTGCCCACAGAGGTTAGCTAAGACTAGGCCTTCATAAATCACAAAGCATCATTAATATTCACAAAACATCATTAATATTCATAAACAATCATTAATATTCAACAGTTCTAGATGGTCGTTTAATAATTAACTTGAATGACAAGTAAACATATAACCAGACAGACCTTAAAAGTATATAGCAGTGGGAGGGTGCTCGATAGTGCAGTGGTTAGCATGCAGGGCAGTCAATTGAGAGGTTGGGGTTCAAATCTGCATCAGGGTAGGAATTTTGTTTATGATTCTGTTTCACCATCACCCCATAATCAACTCATCTATAATGATTACGCTGACCGTACACTGTTGGCGACAAAATGAGACAGCGAGGGAGAGGATTGGCCGCACGCCCTCATATGCAGAAGCTAAGAAAATGAAACCGGCAGAACTTCATACCCATGGCTGCCTCAAGACTAGCTGAAGGACTGCTCTTCTTCAAAAGATTAGTTATGCCCTACCATCAAATTAAATATTATCACACAGGCTGAAAACAACAAAATGTGCACAGCAAAGAGATACTTTTGCTTACTGCAGAACAGAATTTCTGGTTGTCTTTGCCAGTCTTCAGTGTGTGCTTGCCCTTAGCACTTGTTGTAATGGTTTTATGGCACTGGTGGCAGGTCTCTGCAGTGGTGGCACTAGCTTTCTTAGCATCTGACTGTAGGTAGGCTGTGGGCTGAGAACGGAACATCTGGAAGCACTTGTCGTCACACAGGTGCTTGGTGTCATCATTACGAACTATGTTGTACTTGCACTTAGTCACCTTTGAAAAGAGAAAACAGTTGACACGTGTGCAGGATCATTCAGTGCAAAAGGCAGGTTATCAAGATAAAAGGAGGAAAAACGTAAATACAAAACCAGAAAGGATCATTATATCAGGAACTACATAGACAATAGTTCTGGATAAACAGAGTCAGATACACACTGAGAAAGTTAATAAATAAAATATCATAATCTTATGTTTCTACAGCAACTCAACAATTGGATCGGCCTCACTATAGACATAACTTGGTCCAGAGACTCTGAACATCCAAGCTATCTGTCAGCTGTCGATGGGAATCTGTTGGTTGGTTTCACATTTGTGTGTGGGTCCACCACTGACAACTCTTTTCAGCTTACTGTGCATATAGCCCTGCTAACAGATGTATTACACTTGTTCACTAAGACATTTAACATCGCTTAAGCCAGCGCAGAGAGCGCCTCTGAGTAGATATCTTGAAGGGTATTATATAAATTCTCGATCACACTACGTTATGGATGATAAAGAAGCAGAACCTTTTTGCACACAACACACTCCTGGTGCTTGGCTGCTTTCGACTGTTGTGCACTCTTTGCTGCCTTCTGGTGCAGTTTGTTCATAGAAGAGGATGTAGCGTTGGAGTCTACATCATTAGCCGACTTGCAGCCAGTCTCTTCTGAGCTATTTTGTGACCCTGAACAGAGTGAAAATTATAAAAACAAACATACAGACAATAAATCGATGAGTACTCGGACCAAAGTCGTAATTAGGTCAACGTCTCGAATGTCAGACATCTAAGACAGAAACACAAATAGTAGATAAGCAATTTATAAAAGATAAGTTTTAGGCTGAGAATGAATGACAAAAGCTACTAAGTAGGACAAGTGGATGGATACAGAGAAAATTCCAGAATTTAGGTATCACAATAAGAAAAGCTAATTTTCACCAAGCACAGTAAGAAACGCTCATTGTCACCCAGCACAGTAAGAAAAACTCATCTTCACCCAGCCCAGTAAGAACACTCATTTTCACCCAGCACAGTTATAATTTTAGGCAAGATCAGATGACCTTGTTGATGACTGAAAATACATAGGGATTACATGGGGAATAAAGACTGATTTTGAATAATGGTTGCCTAATTACAATAGGTAGTCAATATTAAAATAGGCAGTCGATTCAGACACTCATATTTTGAAACTTTAGTTACAACCCTCACAGTATAGAATTCTGAATTCTTTAGGTTTCAGTAAAATATGACTTAGTGATACTGGTAAGAAGCAAATTACTGCACACCACACATCTGTAGACCAATGATGTCCTACTAGCACAGTGCATCCCAGACCTTCTGATGTTGTAGATCAGTAATTGTTTTACGAGTTCTACTGAAGACCGGTGCATATCAGCCAGAGCTGTACCGATTAATTGGGCCGATTATAGAGATATCGGCAATATCGGACATCGGCAGGATAATCGGCGAAGATATTAAAAATTATTTTTTTATTTTATATTATTTTCAGTCTATAAAAGCAAAATGACGACAACAACATCACTGGGTCTGTGAAGGAAGGCATTTTGTTCCGTTCCCATATCATGTCGTGGAGCCAATGGTTTCTTCAGACCAGTGGTGAGACCACACACACTGTGCTAGTATAGACCGTTAGAACTTGTCAACATAGGTCTTGTGCAGAGTGAGTCATAGTGACTGCTTAAGAGCCAAGGAATGGCTGGCCAATTCAACAGAGAAACCGATGAATGTACATTAGGCATGCCTAATGAATACATGCCAGCTGCCAATCAGATCTCCCTGACACATGTCAGTGGCCTGAGAGGCTGAGACTAGATGGGTGGCTGTGAATATGACAGCCGTGCCTTGCCTTTAATTACCATAGGCACAGTTGGACAGCGGGCGGGGTGTGTCTAATCTGTATTGCCTGCCTAGGATTAGTCCCCAACTACATGCATACGTCTCCTACAGGGGTGGGGGGGGTAAGTGCTTGCATGTATCACACCAATAGGCAGTAGCAGTAGGTCTATCTTTTGGAATCGGACATCTTGGGAAACAATGAAATAATAGGCAAAATATTCGGCTAAATAATCGGGTATCGGCAAATGAATAATCGGTATCGGCATAATCGGCAAAAGTGATATCGGTACAGCTCTAATATCAACTTCAACTTACATATATGATATGAAATAAAAATGTCGATTTAAAGATATTCTTACGGTTAATTACAACAATTAACTGCTAAAAACTGTTCATTATGTGTCAAGTAAACCTTTTTTTTTTAAACACAAAGAAAATTGTATTTTTATATAATAATAATAATATTCAATGGGGCTATGTGTAAACAAACACAAAGACTGGTTAGCTATTGAAATGAAGTGCAGTCATACCTTGAGCAGACTTTTCTTCCTTTGCCTTTAACATAGTGATATTTGCTTTGCTATCTTCGCTATCTTTTCCGTTTTCATCTTCATTTTCTTTGCCGGAAGTCTTGTCACTGGCATCGTCAAGTCCCGGCTGCTTAGATTCTGCCCTTCTACTGTCATCTTCACTAGCTGTTGTATCCATAGAATTCTCTTCCACCTTGTGAACTCTTCCATTTCCTTCTGCTTGCTCATCGCCACTAAGCTGTGCCTTGTCCATTACCTTGTTGGAACTTTCAGGATTCCCAACCTCAGTCGCCATAATCACCTTGATATTTTGATTCCCAGGGGAAGAATTGTCAATATTGTTGTCATCGACGTCTGCCATTTGAATGTCCACTGTACTGAGTGAATTCTGACTTTCTGAATGTTCAGAGTCCGCAGCATGATCAAACTGAACACATTAGTACATCAGATTAAGACATCAACTTTCAAAGCTTAAATAATGGCAGATTTTGAAATTTCATATGTAATGCTGTTGTGAACAGTTAAATGCACCAAATGTTTCAAACATAAATTAATTTCAAACCATAAAAATAAGATTGCAAGCCTTACCTTTAAAGTCCATACCAACTATCTAATATCCATCATACCTTAACACAATGCTAACTTCAAATCACTCTCCTAGACTATTGCTTTCTTCTGAGCTTAACTTGCTGCAGGACTCCAAAACTGAGATAACTATAGGCTTTTAGCTGCTTTTCAAATCGCCTACCACAAACTCCCGGACAGGCAAATTCACAACTATCACTATATAACTCTGATTTCATGACCTTGCAAGCATATTGTAACATTAATAATCATTAAGTGCTTTAAAGATGCAAATAAACATAAACATAACCTATTTCAGAACTAGATTTAGTAAATGAGCAATTTCTGTCATTTGACAATAGACATTTGAAACATTAAAATGTGCTAAAGTTAGGAACCATTAAAAATAGGCATGTCAGCAGAGGTCTGATTACCTTCATCACATATGGGGAATATGCAGCAATAAGTTCACATGATTCCTGATTGAAATAGCTCTGCCTGATTCATGACCACAAGCCAGTTAATCTACCACTATCATATACTTCGGAAGCTGGGCAAAGTTGTTATTGATGGTAAACAATTGATAGAGTTTACTCCAAAGATAATGAATAGTCATCAAATAGTTTGCATACAAATAAAATTAAAAGAAACGAATAAATTATAAACCAAGCATTAGTAAGCAACACTAACTTATCTGTCTTAATTGCGGTGCAACATATCGTATATTTTTATGGTTAGTATCTTTGGCAACTGACTGATTATAAATAGCACCAAAGTACAATGGCACCATAAAAATTCCAAACAAGGCATAATCGTTTTTCAAATGTTTAATAAGTGCAAAATATGTTTTACTTCAACTGAAATATATGATTTGAGAATTAAACATGTTATTTGTCTTAACAAAAACTATATTGCACAGTTCTCAGGTGAAACACATGTGATGGAATATGGAATAACTTATGCAATGACACAGTGATGGGCAGTTGGTACCCGGTCAGAACAGGCTAAAATATTTAAAACCATAATTTTACATTAAATTGCAACTGCAACTAATATTTTCACAGCATTATCTGACAGGCAGTAACCTCAGTTTATATGGCTTGACTAAAAACTTAAATTGACCTGTATTTTGGTTTCCTGCAACATTGCAAGATGGTTTTTATCACTCAATGTGTCCATGGGCAAATCAGTCATCATTCTGCTAATGGCTTTGAATTATTTCTTCAAGAGATTTCTTCAGAAAATTAGCACCTAGATTGAATATATGAAATCTTCTCCTATCAAGTAGAATTTGGTCTCATCGATATCAGTTTGAAGCCTACTGAAGCTGGCATTATACCTCCAAAAAACAGAACTGCAATCAATGGGATTTGCTGTGAATAGGTCATAGTTGCTACTATTGCTGGCTTCTCAGCATGACCACCATCAAAATCCTGGTGCACAGTATTTAAGCCTAAACCAGGTATGCTTCTATAAATGTGACATCTCTGCAGTCGAATAAGAGAATTTGTAGAGGGAAATAATACTGAACTAACCAAGTATATTTTAATGTTCAATTTCATACTGTAGAACAGCAACTTCTTGGAAGTTGCTAAGAAGCACTGCATAAAAATCTAGATACAAACCAAATTGAATTCTAGCAGGGTAGGTATCAAACTGTAATCTGAAATAAGAGCTGCATAGTCTGGATTGTGTGAAGCATTCCTTCTGAAACACAATTTGAATTAAGGCTCACCTTTTCGGCATTAGAATTGCAGCTGGCGTTTTCCATGCTAGAACCAGCAATTTCCATTGACTCGTCATGAGTTGGTGATGACTGGATTTGTATAGCATCACACGGAACACATGACTCGAGCATTTCAGCAGAGGCATTCTCTGTCTGTGGGTTATTGGACTCAAGTGAACATGGCAATTTCTCTGCAGTGAATGGTTTTGTAGAATCATTTTCCGAATGCTCTATGCTTGCATTTTCAAAGGTTTCTGCAGTATCTTCGAAACTCCCGATCCCTCTGTCTCCAGCATCCATTTGTGCAGAATGAGTGCTGTTGAGTTCTGGTAAAACTTCTACAGGCTCCATGTCAATTGACTGTCGATTCTCATCTGGGCCATTATTTTTATTCCCAACTGATGGTGCAGCAGTTGTCAATGAATCTGCTCCAGCATCCATTTGTGCAGAATGAGTGTTGAGTTCTGGTAAAACTTCTACAGGCTCCACATCAATTGCCTGTTGATTCTCATCTGGGCCATTATTTTTATTCCCAACTGATGGTGCAGCAGTTGTCAAGGAATCTACTCCAGCATCCATTTGTGCAGAACGAGTGTTGTTGAGTTCTGGTAAAACTTCTACAGGCTCCAAATCAATTGCCTGTCGATTCTCATCTGGCTCATTATTTGCATCTCCAACTGATGGCGCAGTCGTCAAGGAATCTACTCCAGCATCCATTTGTGCAGAATAAGTGTTGAGTTCTGGTAAAACTTCTACAGGCTCCAAATCAATTGCCTGTCGATTCTCATCTGGCTCATTATTTGCATCTCCAACTGATGGCGCAGTCGTCAAGGAATCTACTCCAGCATCCATTTGTGCAGAATAAGTGTTGAGTTCTGGTAAAACTTCTACAGGCTCCACATCAATTGCCTGTCGATTCTCATCTGGGCCATTATTTTCATCCCCAACTGATAGTGCAGCAGTCAAGGAATCTAGTCCAGCATCCATATGGTCGCTGCATACTAAGCTGTCAATTAAACTATCAGCACACACTCCAGAAACTGCATTAACTTCTTGTTCATTCATTTCATTTGTGCAGGAAAAAACTTTTTTACTAGAAGATAATTCTTTATCAGATATCAAATGTTCATCAGAAACAATTTCCTTGTCACCAGCAACTTCTTGGTCAGCAAATTCTCCATTCTTCTCAATAGTAAGCAATTCTTCCAAGATGTCTTTTTCCCTGTCTGCCAAATCATCGTTAGGCATATGTAGAATTTCTGCGCTAACCTCCATATCGGTAATTCTGTCCTCCCTTATACTATCTGACAGTGATTCAGAGTTTTCCTTCATATTGTGCTCTACATCAGACGGTGAAAGTATTTCCAGTAGAGGCGAATTTATTGGAACTGCCATCAACTTCTCAGTAGGCAATTCTAAAGCATTTTGAATTGATTCCACAGTTTCAATTTCATCATCCATTAAACCTAATTCCATGTCTTCTTGTTGGACAATAGGCACTATCAGTGCAGCATCTTTGTCAGCTACAACTGGAAGTTGAAGTACTTTGGCTTGGCACCCATCATCATTATCAGGTATCACTGCACGTGAATCTGACCCAACTGAATTTGGATTATTTGAATCGATATGACTCTGGGAGTTATTTACAGTGTTGCCAGGTATATCCACAGCACTTGTACCATGCTAAGAAAACAGGTGGTCATTGTTAACAGGTTGTCAAAACCAAATTAATCATAGTAATCTTAAAACAGATTTATTATAATATAGACCTGGATCACCTCACAGTCATGACTATCTACTCAGTCACTACGCAATTTCACTGCTGTGAGATGCGGTGGTGTAGTGAATGGATTAAATGAGCAAAATTTCGTGCTGAATCCGAGTACCGAGCTTCACTATATTGAGACCGAGTTTCAAATATTTAAAAAATCTCATTCTCAAGATTTTTAGCATGTCAGTTTGGAAAATTTTATAAACTTTTTTGTTTTGCCTCAGCTTACACTAAAAACATTGTAAGTATTACTAATAACAGCATTTGTGTTTTCAGTTATATTGATTTTTGTTTTACAAATAAAACAATACTTGTAAGTACTACTAGTACTACTCGTTTTTTAAACAGAAAATCGGAAAGCCGATTTTATTAATATTTGACCCCTTTGTTTGTCCGAGTTTTGCTGAGTATACTACGAGCCGAGTTTTGGTTCATGCCTAGTACATAAAAAGTGCGATTTTAACTGTTTTTTAAAGGCAGGGGTCTTGATTTTCTGAACGGCTGCAGGAAGACTGTTACAGGCATATGGACCAGCGACCCCAAAGGCCCGATCGCCAATATAAATTTGCATTTACACCATAGCGCCAATTAACTTGTGAGACACAAACATGCAGTGAAACTTGTTGCGCACAGCTGCCTGAGTAAAGAACTGCCAAATGTCAGTTTCTTAATCTGACTCGAGAATTCTCTTCCAGCAAAAGTTCACTCTGCAAGGTCTGTTCTGGCCTTCAGATTTTAACTAAAAACTCATCTTTTCCTGAATCAATTCAATTTCTTTCAGCAGCCATTTCCATGACTCCTTGGACTAGCATCTTAGCTGGACTCCCATGGCAAAATTCACAACGAATCTGATTAATAGCAACCATCAACTGAAGTCTTGAGCATTATGACTGGGGTGTTATTAAAGTTCTTAGATTAGATTCGTATGAAAAAGGCAACAGTTGTTAGCTGCAGCTGGCTATTAGCACTACAAAGGGCAGCACATTTGCAGAACAGGTGAATACATACATAGCTGCACATTTCTCCACACCCCACATCTAGAACATTTGTTAACTGAGATAAATAATGGCATGCATGCTCTTCCCCGGAGCTGTTTTCAGTCTACTAAACATAGAACTCTGGCATCTCTAAAAAGGTGAAAACAGCTTTGTACCTACATGACTGGCAGTTCAATCAAAATATTTTACGTTTTAAAATGATGTACGAAAGAGACACGCACCAAGGGCCTCAAAATCTCAGAGTGCCCCTAAGCGATTGACACTTCATTTAATTTTTTTTTAAACAATTTCTGAATTTTTAATTATTTTTAAAGAACCCCAGTTTTCTTTTTTTTACAAGCTGGTAATCACATAATAGCACATACCTGTATTTTCACTTTGGCTAGTTATTCATTTAGTGCAGCAAGTTGCAATACAGTCTGCATGTTTAAAACTTTTTCTTTTATTTCTATTACACTTTTTTTGACTATTGTCAAAAATAGCACCAATTCAATTTCATATAATTAATTTTGTAAAGCATTTGTTAATATTAATAACATAGCATTGCAACAAATGAGAACTGTACACTCATACATATTCTTGAATTTTTTCAAACTAAGATTCCATGGCAATCAGAAACCAGGACAATTTAGGGAAAACTTAAAGAGTTGCCATATATAGTTACTTACAGTATAACACACAAATACATTGAAGAGGTTCAAAGTTACTGATATTTCATGGAAGAGTGAATTTTCTTAAGTAAAGTACTGTTCTGCAAAAGTATGTCAAACATTTTTGCAACAGATCACAGTCGAAATTTAATGCGTAGCATAGACTTCAGTGTATTCACCTCCATCCTTCTCCTGTCCAGTAGTGTTTCATCATTGAGAATACATTCTTAATTTGCACATTTGCAGCAGAGTTGACAACAGAAGCTTTACTAATATTTCAACATTCTTTACAAATGGGCTCTCAGTTGCGAAGAAGTCAACCCATTCTTTGTCAACATTTGCATTCATCTCCTGCCATTCAGTCAGCTTTTCAGCAGTAACATAGTTTCTAATATAACTTATTTAACCAAACAGACATTTGTCGTCGATGAGTATACCGATAGGCTGGCACAGACCAGCAAATGTCTCAAGACATCGTCGAAGCGAGTGAGCAATGACACTGTTATTATTTATAAAGAACTGATGTTTCCAAGAAGACAATTTCTTCTTTACTTGTCTGAAACTGGGACAGTAAATTATGGCATAACTGAGTAGACAATTTCCACCGAGTACTGAATCCGAGTATTTGGATGCACTATTTTCCGGATCCGGGTACGAACCGAATAGTAGGCTAGCGGCAAATCTGGCCAGCAAGGCAGCGAGTACCATCCATAGGCAAAGCGTAGTTAACCTGTCATGTGCATAGCTATGAGAACTATCTATAGTCACTGGAGAATCTAAAGCAATATCCTTCCCGAAGCGTATCATTGCACTCTGGGGTATAACAATATATTTATTATTTAATAACTTTATTTGCGAAAAAAAAATTTAAAACCTTGTTATAAAATTTGAAATATGAAGTTATCAACGACATCTTTACTCTCTAATGTTTACCGGAAAGTGGGTGAAGCCAAATCAAGCGGGAAAATTACTGATTTGGCTGCATCTGGGAAATGTAACCAAAAGAAATTTTAAAAAATAAATTAACATCATTATTTACACAAAAATTCAATGGAATGTTAAGTTCTTGTTTGATTAATCAATATCTTAAAAGGAAGTCCATTAATCCTAAATTTTATTTGATGAAAAAAAATTATTTTATCCAAAAAAAAGTTTTTCAAAAAAAGTTATTTTTGGCTATTTGCAGGTGTAATATTTACCGAAGCGAATACTTCCGAATAGTCCAATATTCGGCCGAGGCGAATGTCCGGGGAGATTTCCGGTTATGCCCTACAGTAAATGCTCGTTTGTTATTTGCACAGTCTTCAGTAAACTGGAACAAATGACACAAAACCAGCACATGACCCGGAAAACCAGTTGTGCATGATTTACATAAGTCTGCATTTGGCTACGAAGATCAAAGACGTGGGCTGTCTGATGTGATGCAACTTGTAATATAACTTACAGCAAGATGATTTTGTTGTGCTACTTTGAAAGACTACATTACTGTCTAGTTATGAGCAGAGAATACTTGGCTATAGGTAAAAAAACATATTTAAGGGCCCTTTTCAATGTGCTGGCTGAGAGGCTAAGACTCTGGGAGTGTTTAGCCTATCATGTTCACAAACTTACAAAGATGAACTTCAAGCTGTTTTGTGTTATTGACACTGTAATTAGGTCAGTTACAGAATTGGCCTACATACATCTTGGTACCCGTAAACATGCCAATAAACGGCACATGTAATCTTACTGCAAACTCATCAGTTTTAAGTAATAAAGAATATATATATATATATATATATATAATTACAATATATACATATGCATTTAAATAATATGAATTTGAAATGGCCATGTATTAGAAACACACATGATAAGACCAAAAAGTTATGTACCAACTATTGCAAAACCATAGTGCTACAAAAACACAGTTCAAAGCCTGAGGGCAAGTGCAGCAATAGATTGCTCTACATAACTAAATGGATCACTGCATAATAAAAATTGCCAAAACAATAACCACATTGCTAATGCACAGCCAGCTGTAACAGACTCTAGCGAAATTGTTATTACTACAATACAAGCGAATTAGTTGCTCTGAAGCAATATAACTTTATAAAAGAATCACTACTTACTACTTAGTCACGCCTTGAAACTGATGCTAGTTGCGCCATTATGTGCAGCGAACATTTTTGCTATAAATTGACAAAATGCCACTACAACTTCTTGCCATAAATAATTGTGTGAAAACCACTTTGCGTGCAACAAAGGCAGGCCGAACAATCTAAAGCTAGAAAATATAAATCTGCATCTAGGTCAATCGACGCTTGGAATTGCCGCGTGCATTCTAACCTCCGCAGGCATACCAAGCGTATCGTCTTCCATCTGCATGCCTTCATTGTGTTATAATAATCGCTAATATAATAGTAAGAATCTTATATCTACTATTTCTAGAAAACTAAAAATCATGTAAATCTGCATATAGGTCAAGAGACGCTTCGATTCGACGCATACAACTAACCTCCTCACTACTGTCGTCCGCCATCTTTTTCGACTTAACAATATTAGTAAATGGGCGACGTAATCAACGATTACTGTGCAACCAAGCTTCTAAACGTGTGGAAGGCTGACCGATTAAATATTTCTATTTTCCTCGTAAAAAAATTAATTCGCTTTTAGTGCGAAAATAATAAAACGAACAGCCGGGCGCGAGCGCACTTTAGCGCACCCTCGTTTCTGTTATTGGGCCTCGTTTTCAAATCTAATATGGCGACTGCCTTTTCTCAATGACGTCATCGTCGCTCTCGGTAGTGGCTCTCCTGTAATAGTCATTCGTAAAGAGCAAGCTTAAACCAGTGAGTCCCAACCTGTGGCCGACCAGGCCTCAAAAAGTGGTCCTCGACCTATCAAAGATATAAAAAAATATATGTGCAAAAAATGAATATTTGACAGAAAAATTATTTTCTATTAGAAATTACTAGCTGGGGTACCCGGCGTTCGCCCGGGTGAAGAAGATTAAGGGGCACCTGGATTGAAGGCGAAGTTGTGGGGAGGCATTCCTGCTCTTGTAGCATCTGACACACAGAATCTAGATATACATGTAAATAAATAGTATTTATAGTACAGACCGTTTGTGCAAACTTGATTTCACCGTAGCTTGCTCAGAAGGAGCATTTTTTCGAAAGTCTTTGCAATGTAATGTAATGTAAATCCATACATATTTCTCAGCGCCCACAGAAGCCACGTCAGGAGACCAACTTAACACCGGCGCTATATCAAACAAAGTCCGCAATAGCCAATCCTCTCGTGCTCAGTGCCCCCCCCCCCTAATCGGTTCTCTTTATGTTTATCCAATGAATTATTAAGATTACTTTTGCTAAGATAATCTGCCCCCCCCCCCATTTTTCAAATTTCTGGGGGGGGAGGGAATTCAAAAAGTGGGAGGGCAAAAAAATTTTTTGGCGCTTCGCGCAATATTTTTTTATTATGTTACCCCACTTTTCAAAACCTTGTTACACCTCCGGACTCAATTGCTCTAAAACTGTGCAAATGCATCAACTGCCAAGGACACACAGACCTTGTCTTATATATAGATTACATTTCGTTGACGTTTATAAGTAACATCAGATGCATTTATCCAGGTGTAATTTGATTCTATTCTAAAATAAAAATCTGTTAAAATTTAGGATAATTATTTTTTACCTTTTGGCCCCTCATGTCCTCCAACTAAATAAAAGCGGCCCTAAGTCGAAAAAGTTGGGAACCACTGCTCTAAACAGTTATAAAAGCAAATTAAGGAAAAGTCAGAATCCTTGAGGTAAATTGTAGGGCACCGACTTAAGTCTGATTGGTTGTCCAAAGATACCAAGTGAAAAGCAAACTTTGGCTAGCATGGCTACCAGAAGACTAGATCTATATATAGGCCTAGCATATAGCCTACAGAATTATAATTATAGGCTTAATCGTGATCGGGGACTCGACATTTCAACTGCGCCCACAATAGCGAAGTTGCTGGAACCAGCTTATTCGCAGACGCTTAATAAAAAAATGGTTAGGCCCTATAGTCCTAGTCGGAGCAAAGATGTTAGGTGTTGTTTTCGGCCTCCTATAAAGAGTGTTGCTATATCTATGGTTGTCGGTTGATACCTATTCACTCAGTCCTGGATCCCACAAACGAGAGATTCCACTTGCTTAGGCCTACACCAAAGATGATAGAGTCGTAGACTAAGATGTGACACTTCCTATCTCCGCTGTGTATCTGAATGTTCACGTCACCTACATTGGAATCGATTGTCATTACCCCTATTCCAGTCGCTACGTGGCGCGGTTGGTATAGCGGTTTGCGTGCTTTGACTACAACACAGACCAAACACACAGCTAGATAGGAAGTGTCATATCTTAGTCTACGACTCTACTATCTTTGCTTACACGTTTGCTGAGCAATACTGACGGATGTCAGTAATCCGGTGTGGTTTTCATCACTCGAATGCTAGATATGTGGTCTCGAGACCGCGGTTTTGGTGTCTAGACGTTCTCGAGACCGGAAAACTGCGGTCTTGAATGCATCGGTGCTAGTCTTGGTCTCAGGCCATCGGTCTTGCTCTCGGTCTCGAATGCCTCGGTCTTGGTCTTAAAGGAACGGTCTTGGAATTGGTCTCCGTCTTAAATTAGCGTTCATGGTAATTTGCGCTATCAGAGCATTTTTTACATATTTGTCGGTTATTTTCGATTATCAGAAAGATCGGATATAGGCCCTACGCGATTGTTACCGATTAACGGTGTGCTCACCAAATTAATATATCATTATATACATCTTACTACGGGCAAGTACACCATTCAAACGGAACGTTCATCTACTTGTTCAGATGTCTTAAAGTATTTACCTATCGCAATCTGTAATTGGTAGTGTGACATTCTCAGGTCGAAGCCAACGGCTGAACCCGCAAAAATTGTGAGTGGTCGGTAAAATTGTTTTTGGACCATTATTAAGATTAGAATTCTTCAGCAATAAAATTTATGTTTGAAGCATATTATTCCGTTTTAGCGTCTTAATAAATTCAATTGTTGAAAAAAAATTAGTTTCTGTTTGGTCTCGGATCATCGGTCTCGGTTTCAGACCACAGGGTCTCGGTCTTTGACCTCTCGGTCTCGAGTTTTTGGTCTCGTGTAGAATACTGCAGAATACAATAGAAACGAATCTATTCCTATGGTGATCGTAATATCTATGCTTGTTTCTCTTATAACTCCGAGTATGTCTACTATTGTAAATGATTATCGTGATTATTTTGTGGTTGTATATGCTTACATGTATTCCTTGATTGTTCTTATGTTCCCACAGTGTGCTTTCAGGCGGTTCAATTAAGTACATACTTACTTACATACAGATAAAGCTGGTCAAAATAATATATGTACAGTGCAGAAAACGACTCTTCGACAATACAAACTTCAACACTGTTCTTGTGTTCAGTGGGAATGTTTGTGCTGGTTTTGGCAGAAACCTTCGACTTCGGCGTGTGGTTGACAATCCAACGTTGATTTTGTGTGACTGATGATCGCTTGTTTGGAACATCAAACAGTGTTGGGATCGCACTCCATATAAGCTTGTCATGTTTCGTATTCATGAACTGCGATTCTTCGAAATGCCTACCGCACAGTCAGAAATTTTGGTTCAGCTCTTCAACGCTTTTGCAGTCCAAATCTGAACGCCGTGTGTTTCCTCTCCACTTCTTACACCTGTTCCACAAAATGATGAAAACAGAATATAATTATGACTATTCAATTTTTATCATAAAATTTTACAGTGCATGTCATAAACAAATTTAGGGCAGTGGGGTTCAATGTAATACCTAGATCTAGTCATTCTTAGAATCTACTTCCTGGTCAGATGATAGATGCAGTCAAGGGGTAAATAAAAATAAAGCTGCAGCTTTGTTTAAATTATGTCATGGGAATTAGGCATAATACTCTACTGCTAACACGAAACATAATAACGCCAATAACGCAGTGTGCAAATTGGAACGGAGAGTTACATTTAAGCTAGCTCCAGAATTTAATATATACATGTATATATACCTGACGGCAAAATCGCATTTTAATATTTGATGCGAATATAATTATGTCTAACTTTACCTTAAATGTCGCCAGGATCAATGAAAAGAAGACCGTGTAAGTAGAAACTGGATTGATGAAAGGAATTATGCTTAAAAGGAAGCAGGATGAATGAAAATATCATGCTTAGTATCATGTTAATAGGCCTGTCCTGCTTAAGCAGAAGCTGGATTGAAGAAAGTCTATGTAAACAAGGCCGTGTACGCAAGAGTAGAATAATGGGGAGAAATAAACCTAAATGGAAGCTGGATTGCTGAAAATAATATACCTAAATAGAAACGGGATCAATGAAAATATCATGTTTAAGTAGTAACTATAGTTTGATGCCAGAATGTCGTTATAATGGATGTGGAAACGATGTAAACAAAACCGTATACGCCAAGACTCTATTGATGAAAAAATTATATATAAATGGAAGCTGGATCGATGAAAAGAAACAGGCCTGTGCATAAATAGAAGTTGGATTGGTGAGAGAATGCCGTTATAATAATAAAATACGCAATTGTTTCTTCAAAATTTCACAATACGCTAAAATACGATTTTAAGTAACGGGTAGCGTGATGGTCTGTAGGGTCAGGACAAACGTCGTGCGAGTCGATTAGGGTCCGGATTAAGGTTAGTGTCATCATTACAAAACATGGAACCTTCCGCGCATATGACGCAGCATGCTAAAATATACCTTACGCCCGTATACATTTGCGCACCCCGATAGTGCACTTTCGACCATTTGATCACTGCACAAACATTCTCTAGCAATACACACTTCCAGCCCCTGAATTTTGTCAACTGCCTTTATAACTTCCGAAAAATCGGTAACCACTGTTTTAGCAGACGATCACTTGACAATTATGAGAAGAGTATCAAAGACAGCATCTTTCACACACTTACTTATACACAAGAAGTTTATAGATTACTTTATACACACCTTGCAGCATCTTTCGGAAATCTAAATAGTGAAATCTTCTGTAAATTATGTAAGTTAACGCTGCAATTAATTGCAGCACAACGATTTCGTACTCGCATCGACACCGTGATTACTAAAATCGTGTCCATTCGAGTGGCGGCGCCACACATCCCAAGGCAGGGACCTGAACTTTTAGATACACAGCGGAGATAGGAAGTGTCATATCTTAGTCTACGACTCTACCATCTTTGCTAATAATAGCATGGACACGCCAATTATAGTTGACAATAACCGAAATTTTCGAACTTTGGGATAACTTTCCATTTAGGAATTAATGCGAAAACCGCCAATTTATGAGAAAGAAATGCGAAATCGCATAAACCACTGGGCCCTAATCATATCCTCTGGAGATTCAAAAATTGCAGTTACAATGCCGTAATAAGAAAGACCAGATTTAAGGCAGTGGAGGCATGGGGCCCATGGTAATACCTGCAGCAATTAGCAAAGATGGCAGAGTCGTAGACTAAGATATGACACTTCCTATCTGGGTGTGTATATGGTTTGTGTGGTGGTCAAAGCACACAAACCATGGCACCACCTAGCGAAAGAGGTGCGAATCACTATTATATTATGACAAGCTGCCGATAACCTTAGCCACCGCAAGCAAACTAACATTTAAACATATATTACATATTATATTAATAAAGAAAAACTGCATAATAGTTTTTAGCATTATGCTTGTATCGCCTGCTACTTTTGCAAATGGAGTGTGGAACTTCCGTAAAAGAGTTATAGTCACTTACGCCGTTTGCATCCTAACTTTAAATCCCTGTTTTGTGAACTACTAGTACTTTTATAACTTCCAAACAATCGGTAACCACTGTTTCAGCAGACGACATCGTGACTGTCTTGAGAAGAGTATCAAAGACAGCATTCTTCAAACATATACTTATAGGCCTACACACGTAGTTTACCAATCGAGTGGCGGCGCCACACATCTCAAGGTAAGTGACGTGAACATTAAGATACACAGCGGAGATTGGAAGTGCCTAGTCAGTGTCTAGTCACTCTTAGAATCTGTTCCCTAGTCAGAGGATAGATGCAGTCAAGGGATAACTAAAAATGAAGTTGCAACTTTGTTTAAATTATGCCATGGGAATGAAGCATAATATTTTTTTATTCTAGGCCTATACTGCCAGGGCAAAACAGAGTCAGCACTCAGCAACAACGCGGTGTGCAAATTGAAACTGAAGACTATATTTAAGCTTACTTCAGAATTCAATAATTGATGACGAAAGTGCACACATACCTTACAGCATCTGTTGGAAATCTAAATAGTGAAATCTGCGGTAAATTATGCATGTTAACGCTGCAATTACCTGCAGCACAACGATTCCTTCCCTCCATGCTTTGACGTCATGTTTACTAAAGTCGTGTGGCGGTGCCATACATCCCAAGGTAGGTGACGTGAACATTCAGATACACAGCGGAGATAGGAAGTGGCATATGCAGTGGTAGCCGGATCTGAGATCCGGAACCTCGGATTTGAGAGCCGCCACCCAACAGATATGAGATCCGCCGCCTAAATCCATGTTTTCTTTCAAAACTCGGCTGTAGGCCTACACATCTTTTTGCACACATTTTATGCTTATCGAAATAGCCATTCTATCTGTAATAGATTCGCCACTTACCCTGATTTATCCTTAAATTGAAAATTTCTAAATATGTGGAGATCCAGCACCTCTGGATGAGAAATTTAACCAATGGTCATTTACTTTATTAGTCTGCGACTAGTCTCTACCATCAGAGGGTCCAAAGAGTCAGATAGACGCACAGACAGATCAAGGTGGATGGTGCTTAGAGTTGAAACTGTAAGGGAGGTCGACTGGTGTCGATGAAGAGGACGTTTTTTTCGAAAAGGCAGGGTCTTCATCTTTGAGTGAGACATATGGGAAGATAGAATTCTTGACGGTACGATGTCCCACAAAAACACTGCCATTGCATATCCTTATGATGCTTTGCTTCCTATAGTTATCGACAGTTTTTTCGGCCTCAATTAAGGCAACTTAGCCCACACATATGGCCAGATAATCCACCAAGAGTCCATTGTGCAAGGGGGACAACGTGCTTAGGGGCCCATATAATCTCAATTAATGGACCTGGCATGGGAAGACTTATAGGACACAGGGCCTCTGAACTTACAACAGTACTGCTAATAATAATTCCTCCAATATTCCATAAATAGTTAACAAATTTCTATTGTTTACCACTGTGTATCCATGCATGGGAATTTAATTTTTTTCGACCTATCTCCAAACCAGGACCAATTAAGTCTCCGCCTATGGGCCCTGGCCTGTATATTTTTAATAGGGCTGCCGCGAGTTCCCGAGTACTCGTGAGTACCTGACTTCAAAAGTTACTAGAGTAATTTTTTTAAACGAGAGGTGCAAGACCAAGTGGTCCGAGACCAAGACCGATACTCTTTATTTAACAAATAATTCAATTTATTAAGACGCCAAAACGGATTAACACTCTTAAAACATTAATTTTATTGCTGAAGAATACTAATCTTATTACTGGTCCAAAAACAGTTTTACCGGCCACTCTGAACTTTTGCGGGTTCAGCCCTTGACTTCGGCCCGTGAATATCATAAATGTCTTACAGGATACGATAGGTATATCTATACTTCAAGACATCTGAACAAATAGATTAACAACGTCCAGTTTAAATGGTGTATCTGGATTATCTATTATTTTTTTAAACAATGCATACATAAACAATACAATACATTGCTTATAAGTAAAAACAGTCAAATGCATACCACAATATATAACAGGCTACAAGTAACAGATATGAAGAAAAGCTTTTGGAAAGATGCATCGTGTCACTGAGGTTTTTTTGTTTCTGAGTAGTCAGACAACGCTGCCGCCATGTCTAGTCAAAGCCGCGACATCAAAGCCACTTGGTTCTATTGCCTTCTGCGAGCATCACTTTTCCCGAGGCAAGCATCTCGAGCGCCTTTGGATAGGCACCGTGTTCAGCGGCTTTGATACGTTCAGCGAGTATATCCTCCGTGTCGCCCGGATTAACGGACACAGCTTCTTGCTCAATGATTGCTCCAGCATCAACCTCTTCCTAAATCACACCATAAAGCATGCATGACCAAAACGTAGTAAATTCACACAAATCAATCAATAGGTTTATCAAACACCAATAATAACAGTCAGAAGTATTAGTAGGCATTCAAAGGTGAGACTAGACTAGTTGAAAACTCATAAAAACAAAAAGCTCCTAAAATTGTAGTCACACAATGATAAAATAAGTTTCAAAAGTGATATTGTGAATTGCACCATAAATTATCCCCTGGGTTTAAAATTCAAACAATTAACCAGGTCAACAGGTTTAACAACAAAAACATACCATTGTATTGTATGATCAATTTCTTACACAGACTGAATTTACCCATTGCTTTGTTTTGTAAATAGTTAAGGTAACGTCAAGTGATACTGTAACGGTTTAGGGGTACGCTTACCTAGTGTCTGCCTGTTGTGTAAACCTGTCTACTGTGTTCTTTCTACTGTGGTATCTACCTGCTGTATACGCTTATCTATCTACTGTAATCCATCTACTATCTGCTGCAGATATCTACTATCTACTGTATCTTATCTACTGTAGTCTATCTACTATCTACTGTATCCTACCTACTGTGTATTATCTACTATCTACTGTGTAGCCCCTACTGTCTCCTATCTACTGTGTATCATCTACTATCTACAGCAAATTAGTATAAAAGGAGTTCGCCTGGAGATCGTCATCGGGGAGCATTGTAGATTCGGCTTCGGCCTTGCAGTCTCGGCTCCTAGGAAGCACGAATAGTTGTCGTTGCTTTGCGATAGTCATCGTGGATATAGTCGTCGTAGATTTGCGATAGTCGCCGTCAGCCATTGACGTAGCATAGTAGTCGCCGTCAGCCATTGGTGTAGCGTTGCAATTACTCGTTAGTTATCGACGTAGGGCGTATTGAGGGAGTGAGATACGGACTGTTTCCGAATGGGTGCTACAGAAGTATTGTTTTCTGTTGTACATTAAAAGAGGATTATCGAACAAGCATGTCTTATTCCATGCGTCATCCAGGAAGGAGCTATTTAAACCTTAAATGGTTAGTCTTCAGCAAACCACTGAAGCCTTACTCAGCGGACTGCAACTTGAACTACCCCCATATTGGACGGGGCTGCAAGTCGTCATCCTGGTCACTGTCGAATAGGCCCCATTCCGTTACAATACATTAGTCAGCAGTTTTTTACATTGCTTCGCTGTCAGTGACAAATCAGCAAAGTAGCTACCAATTGGGTGTTTCTAGCAGGTTGAAAACAGATTAACGAATTTCCAAAGATTCTGAAGCAAAATGAAATCAGTGACCCAATTACAGCAATTGAATTATTGACCAAACGACACTTACTGCAACGAAATGTATGCTGCAACCAGTTTTGCGCACACCTGCGTTCAGTGCATCCCTAACAGCGTGGGCTCCTTTGAAAGATGGAAGCAGTGAAGGATGAGTATTGAGCATCTTTCCCTTCCACTTACTAACAAATCCTCCTAATAATGACAGCATAAATAAACTGTATTAATACAACAAATGTTTAGAAACTAGAACTATATTTGTTATTCCAAAAAGGCCTGTTACATAAGAGAACTAGATATGTTAGTTTGGATGGTAAGATCTGATGGCTTCAAACAGAAACTGCTTTGGACAGGATGAAAATACCACTGGGCAATATCGATATTTTTAACATTCATAATAAACATCCAACTAAGATTACAATTAAATCAAATCATTCTTACTTATTTAAACCGTACCTGATAGTATGCGCATAAAGCCTGCCAAACAGATGATGTCAATATTTTTCGTAACAAGAATTTGATGTAGCGCTTCGTCAAACTCCTCCCTCGTTTTGAAGTCTTTATGATTAACCACCTGAAATTCAAGACATCATGAAACAAACTTCACTCTCCCATTATCCACAATCAGACCAGAAACAGTTTCCGCTTTCATCACAATCAGTATCAAATGTTATCATACCGTTCATTTCCACTACGTCAGAACACAGAATTGGCTCCCTGTCACCCTCCGCCTTGTGCTCAGTGGGCCACTCAAGTGTGTTTTATACTAATCTTAAGACTGTTCTAATTAACCTGGGTTGGGTCGGGAGTGCTTCTGAGTAGATGTCTTGAAGGGGCGCTATATAAATCCTCAAAATAAATAAATAAACAGTAATATTTACAAGAGGAAGGTACTGTACGAAATTAATTAATTAATTTATTTTTATTTTTATACCTGATCTGAATAATTGTTCAAACCTTAGTAGTAATCCCCGCATTGGCAGCACGTTTGAGACCAAATGCAGATGGCACATTCGAAATGACAAGAGCAATTTCTGCTGACGATTCGTTGGATGGATCTCGGGTGAAGTTGATAAGCGATTGAAGATTCGTTCCTAAACAATAAGTAAACTGATACATTATTTTACTACATAATTTTGTGAATTCTTTATTGCACCAATATTAAGCACTGTGTGGAGATTAATTTATAATAAAACGACCACTAATAATTGTCACTTATGTAATTATTGGCAGATAAAGATATAAAGAGTACCAGTACTTTGCAAAAACTTATGATGACTGAGAAATTTCTTTAGAAAAGTATGTAAGTAAGTATATTATTTAATTTTGCATTCTGGTACACACATATTAGGTGAATGATTGATACAACTACTAGAGGCACTGAAAATAAATGTACAATTGCAATTAGCTTAGGAAACATAATAATCACCAGTACTTTGCAAAAAGTAATGATAACTAAGAAATTTCTTAGAAAGAATAAGTAAGTAATTATTCAGTTATGCATTCTGGTGCACATACATATTAGGCAAATATTAAAACAGATACAACTACTAGAGGCACTGGAAATTAGCAACTACAAGTAATGCAAAATTGCAACTTACGATATTGTTCTACAAAGAACATCTTATATGGATAAGTACATTCGAACGGATTTCAAATGGTGTTTACCAGATCCTGAGATGAGTACTGCAACTCTCTTCTTCACAGCCAGAGTCTTCGTCACTGCTGGGCAACACGTCACAACCACAGAGTCAGACTTCAACCGATACGGTCCATAGGACTTTTCGAAAGATTCCTTGACATTTCTTACCTCAACAGGTTCATCTCCTAAACGAACGCAAGAAACAGCAACATAATTAAGTCAATAACAAATCGCTGAAAAAAACAAGTTATTTGACTTGCTCACAATTAGTTTCAGCAGGTTTTCCAGTTCACATGCTATCACAGCTTTCCAAATTATTCATTATCATGATCTTAGTTTGGAGCATAACTTAAAAGAACAATTAATAATTTTTTATGTGAACACAAGGAAATCTAAATCATGGCTTTTTGTGCCGTGATCTTGTTTAATCACTTGATGCCATTTTTCACAACTGTTTGTTTAAACACTGAATTTCAATCAAAATGCTATGATCTAAGTTCATACATTTTCTACAAAATTATCCTTAAACCGAAATTCATTCAGTTTTGGCAAAACAATGGGGGCAAATGTTGTAAACTGCATAAAACCAGAATGCAGCACTGGCACACTGAGCAATTCAAATTGGATAAATTACCTGGTAGACGAGGAACCACATGACCAATCCTAAGTGCTTCTTCACCAGATTGCAAAATCAGTTGTTGAACTTCCATAACACAATCCTCGCTGGCAATGATGACCATTCCAATCCCACAGTTAAATGTTCGCAACATCTCCGAAGTCTCAACGTTTCCCTGGCAACGACAGAAAAAGAAATTGGCATATACTATAAAACATAGCTACGATAGTTTACTATTATGAAAGAGAAATACTTTTATAATGCACAATACAGTTACGAAAAGTAGGCTATTGTATAGGTAAAAAAAAATCCGACAATAATTAAAAATAAGAGAACGGATTTATTCTATAACATCGGCAACACAAAACCTAACATCCACACTGTAACCAAAAAAATAAAAATTACTTTACCAAACATAAAGCAAAGTTCAGAAACTGATTGTCTGGGCATTATTAATTATAAATTTAAATTAACTGATTTTCAAACAAGATAGATGCTGTGGGTTTATTCACAAAAGTTCCAGTTTTAAGAACAGGTCATTTTAGCAGATAAGAAAAATATCATATTGTCAACACTTGGTAGTTAACTCGTATATGATGGACAAGACAGATAGTACTGTCCAAAAGAAACTTGGAAGAGGTATACTTTGAAAAACATTGTTTTAATTTGGAGACATCATCCTACGAACTCTACCACTCCATACCTTTTCCGCAATCCAGCCAAAAACTGGTGGAACAACCCAGTGATTGGCATCAATTACAACACGCACATTTGTCGGTAGAATACGATCGACATTGCCTGGGAGGCCACCCCCAGTGATGTGTGCCAGAGCCTTGACCTTATTTTCCAAACAGAGAACTGGCAACAAGTTCTTGACATAAATTTTGGTTGGAGTCAGCAAGTATTGCCCTACAAGTGACAAAATTTTAATGGATTAAAATCAATAAACAATTGAAACTATACAGTAAAAATAAACTAATCAAAAAATTAAGCTAGTCCTTTTACGCCAACCAGGATTCTATCTGCACCAGCTCCAGCCCGTCCTAAATCGTGGAGCCCGAGTAGAAGCCAATAATCCAAATATTCACACTAATCGCAAAACGTGCGAATGATTCTACATTGGTTTCCTGTTGCCAAGCAGATTTCTTTCAAGATCAACTGGCTGGCATATGACTCAGCATACGTTGTTTGCAGTCAGTGTACTGTGCTAACTGCGGAGATATGCTGGTACCACGCTTCCACGCGAGCTCATTGTGCCTTCTCATGTATTGGACCATCTACATGGAACAATCTTCCATTGCCTATACGTACTGTTGTGATCGGCCTTCTGTGGTAAACATTCTCAAACTGTTTCAAAATGCACTTGTTTGATCAGACAGATATTCACATGTGCAATGCTTCTGTGAGATACTTAACAGGTACTATAATAATTAAGTAACTTTTTACATGCACACTTGATGATTGCATAAACACAATGTTGCATTCAATTTTAATTAATGAATTCAGATTAAACCTTCATCAATAATCTCCTTAAAACAATAACTTCATTAGTTACATGCCTACTCATGTTTTCTTAAACAAAAAACCCAAGAGAAACCCTCAAAAGTAGAGTAAGAGGCAGATAGAAGTTCATAAAATGACCCTACCGAGATGTTTTGTTGTGTCAAATGGACACTCGACGTCATAAGAAAGTCCGCATCGCTCAACAATCTTGCGGACAAGGCTGAAGCCGTTGCTATGGAGACCGCTTGATGTCAGACCCAGGACGACATCCCCGCTCTTCACATCTTCAACCCTTGGCAGCAACAGATGCTGCTTCACATAGCCAACGGCAGAGCCAGACAGATGGTATTCACCATCTTTGAATGTGTCTGGCAACTCTGCTGTTTCTCCACCTGTCAGAACACAAAGATAAGTGCTCTTTGTCATGATCTTAGCTGCAACAAGCTTCTCTTCCCTTATCTCTCACAATTATCCAGTTGGCTAAACACTGAAACTGATAGAAAAAAGGCCACGAAGGTCAGCACAGAAACATAACGTCAAGTTTGTGGCACCAGGATCTTACAAAGAACCAGTATGGTTCACGTATGAGCTACAACACTTAGATGGTCAAGGTGTAAGAAACTTGAGCAAGTCCATCACAACAAGCTGCAAAGCAAAACAAGTTAATCAGAATTTTAAAAAAATTTTTATTACCCAAGAGAAATAATAAAAGGAGAAATACCAAGGAGAAATAATACAATTAATCACACTTTTATTATTATTACCTCTATCATTAATAATATTAATATTATCATATCTAATTTATTTTGAAATGCAATCCTGAATACAAAATCTCCAAGTTCTTAGACAAAAGCTCCCATGTTATAAGCAGAAGTAGTACCAATGAGGGCACAGCCAGCCTGTCGACATCCAATCGAAATCCCTTCTATCACCGATCTGGCGACTTCAACGCTAAGACGACTGCAGGAGAAGTCGTCGCTGAAGCAGAGCGACTCGGCTCCTTGACACAAGACGTCATTGACGGACATCGCAACCAGATCAATTCCAACAGTGTTGTGAATGTTCACAGCTTGTGCCACCTTCAACCAAGCATAAAATTGCTCTTCATTAAGGCTTTAAAATAACTTCACGAAGATAATTCATTAGCAAGAAACCACAACATAAATGAAAACCTTCCAGAATATCACAATCAAGTTCAGAAACAAAATCAAAACTCTATGTTAATACAGAATGTTCTATAGAGTACCTACTATACAAAGCCTTACTATAATAACTGGTTAATTGCGACCATTATAACAAAGCCACACAGTATATGTAAAAAACAAACAGATAAGGCAAATGCACATAAACAAAATACTATATTTACCAATACTTCACAGCCTTGGTTTCTGTCTATTTAAATGGTGTAATCACTGAAACTAGGAGACACTAAGATTGCCCTTGCTAAAACAATGACCGAGGTATAACTAAAAAACAATGCACAAGTGTTTGAGAAAATCATTTGAAAACTCACCTTTAATTTTGTGCCAACTCCATCCGTTCCAATGACTAATAACCGACCCGGACAATCGATGGCACTCAGATCAAACAATCCACCAAACAGCCCTAGTTTGGGACAGCATCCAGGCCGAGCAGTGGCAGCAGCCAGACCTTTTATACTCTCCACCAAAGCATCACCAGCCTCTATATCGACTCCTGAATCCTTGTAAGTCATCGCAGCTTGTGATGAAACATTTCTTGAGAAACAAAAAACACAAAGATGCATTTCAAATAAACAAATATTAGATAAAAAAATATCATCTTATAATAGTAATAACATCTTTGTTTATTTCAAACTGATAAACTGCAGTATGATTACAAGAACAATATGAACAAATGTTAACAAGTTATTACAAGAGTCAAATTTAACTGTCAGCAGCCATGCAAGGCGCCACAATGCCATACATGTTACAGGAAATGTCTAAAATGTGTAAAATGCCTAGGCAATTTGTAGAACCCTAAACCTACACTAACCCTAATTTAGGGATTCTACAAATTGCCTAAAAGCCAGGCATTGTACAAAATGCCTCATTTCACACGATATCTTACCTCTTTAAGGCTTTATGGCCTATGTCCTTTCTAAACTGTTTTCCATCAAAATTAACTTTATTGGCTGCCAATTGTGCTCTCTGAGATGCCAGTTCCAAAGATGAAGCCTTTGAAACGATTGTTAGGACTCGACCTCCTGATGTAACTACATCATCTCCACGGCAGGATGCTCCAGCATAGAAGACCTCGACTCCAAAATCAGATTCAGCAGATTCTAAACCTGCAAACATACAATTGCATAAACTGAATTGAATAGCCATTTACCTGATACTGATGTTTTGATGCTAATAGAAAATAAAAACAGTTTTTCTGACTTTTTCAAGAATCAGAGGCAGAAGCCGATATGGAAAAAAGCTGGAAGAATCAATGTTTGAGTACATGTGCATAGGTTTTCATCACAAGTACCATGAAAATCCTACCAGTGCAGAAAAGCAATAAACACTGAGCAAAACTGGCAAATTCTTTTGATTTCGTAGAAAATCAAATTGTAAACTCAATTCTTTAACAGGCCAATCAAGTTTCCCATTGTCCACCAGGGTAAACTAGCTAATTTACCTGTTATGGGTAATCCATTAGGGCAACTACCAGGGTATCCTGAACTGGCCAAGACAACCCCAACAGCTACTGAGCTGACATCGAATTCGACCTTGACAGATGACAAGTTGCCCTGTACACAATGGCTGATGACTTGGTACAGATCCGTTTCCAGAAGTGGAATCAACGCCTAACAGGAAGAGCAGCCATTCACAAGAAGATCAATGCAAAGTCAAGTTTGAGGAATACACAGAACGAGATTTTAAAAGTTTTATGGCTGCTATAATCCAACATTTCAATCATCTTTAGAACATGACCTTGCTAAACACAGCTTTGCAATAACTACACACCTTGTCACCTTGTGCTTTCAGTTCGTTGAACTCTATCTTCACTCTTGATATAAAAGGCTTTATGTATGCATGTACATATAGGGCCATTATATGTTACAGTAAACTTATTTGTGTACAACTCACATGTGTACAATACACCGAAAAAATGACTCCATTCAAACAAATAAGTACAATTTCACCATCAATATGGGACCAACTTACAACCAAGATTTGAAAATGGTTTCATTCATTCTGAACGGCATGATTTTTATTAAGATTAAGTTCGAGGTTTGTCCTTCAAATGACCATCAACTGATAACAATTCCAATTGTCGAAGATTCATCCTGATCTCATGTACATAAGACAGGTCAGCTTCTGCTTCACCACTTACAACCACAAAATGGGCGAATACTACCTAAAGTGTTCCAGAAGAACCACTTTTACATTTTCCATTAATAAAGACTCAAAGACAATCACACCACATGAACTAAATAATAATTAAAATGATATTTATTACTGCTATGAATCAAACCTGTGTCTCAGGGTCTCCAAATCTGCAGTTAAACTCAAGCACTTTAGGTCCGTCATTTGTGAGCATAATTCCAGCATATAATACCCCTAAAATATAATTTTCAGACTCTCATCAATACCTTAACATAAACAAAGTAATAATTAGCAACAAGAGTGCACTAAAAGCGACTGGGAAACCAACGCAGCTCATCTTTAAAGTGTTAACCATCTTCATATTATATGAATTATATTATATGAATATGAATTATATTATATGAATATGAATTATATTATATGAATTATATTATATTTACTTATTATGTGAATATGAACAGAAACATGGTTTGGACAATGGACATACTACGAGAAAGACATACATTGCCCATGTAATAAGATACCCAATAGAAGAGTCAATCAGTCGACCAAATTGAATAGAAAATAGTCCAGTCATATTGTGCCTCTAAAACAGAAGTAATTTAGCTTTGATTAGACTTTGTTGCATTTTCATACATCTTGCTGAACGAAGTAAACGAAGCGTTGGTGAAAGAGATTTTCAACTATATGATGGCTGATTGTACTCATGCTCCTGACCAGTGTACTGCTGACAGAACTATGCATATCTCTGCCAAATAGAGCCAGTAACAAGTACATTCAATATGAGTATAGCCAAGTGAAGTGCTTACAACTTTCTTAGGAAAGATTTGAGAACTGCTTGCACTGTGTAAGAACATGATGGACAAGTATAAAATTTTGAATTTTACAGAACAACATCGTACCAATAAAAGGTGATCCAGCTTCCCTGAGAGCGTCCACTGTTTTCTGAATGATGTCTTTCTTCACAAAATTCAATTCTGCATCACTGATCTGTTAATAAAAAACGCTCATGCTGATTTTGTGGTCTAAGATCCCTGTAATCCTACACCTACCAAAAAATGACGATACTAACGAAAAATCCTGATTACAGCTCTCACGCTATAATTCCACATCAATCAATACTTGAAATAGAACAAACAACTGTTCCTTATTAATGCATTCAAGCACTAGCTAAAGATGCAAGTCTTGCAATGACTTTCCCTCACTTACGACAGTATCTGCCATTAGTTACAAGGCTTAGTTTTATAACACAAAGAAAGCATTTTTCCAATAACGATATAGAATGAAACCAATATCAATAGGATAATTAGGTGAGCATCCAAAACCAAACTTTCTTATAAAAAAATAATAATACAAAACGATTTAGAACTTAGAATTGTAGACTGGTACCACATCAATAGTCTAATTAGGTGAGCATCCTAGACTCAACTTTCCTATACAAAAAATTATAATACAAAACGATTTAGAACTTAGAATTGTAGACCGGTACCACATCAATAGCCTAATTAGGTGAGCATCCTAGACTCAACTTTCCTATACAAAAAATTACAATATAAAACAATTTAGAACTAAGAATTGTAGACTGGTACCACATCAATAGTCTAATTAGGTGAGCATCCTAGACTCAACTTTCCTATACAAAAAAATACAATATAAAACGATTTAGAACTAAGAATTGTAGACTGGTACCACATCAATAGTCTAATTAGGTGAGCATCCTAGACTCAACTTTCCTATACAAAAAATTATAATACAAAACGATTTAGAACTAAGAATTGTAGACTGGTACCAGGTTACATGGACAGTAAGCTCCCATGCCACCAGTGTTTGGTCCCTTGTCATCATCCAGCAGTCGCTTATGATCCTGGGCCGGAGGCATGCAAACTATCGATCGTCCATCACAAAAGGCCAAGCACTAAAACCATTAAGATAATTATTTCAAATTTCACTAATTGAAAAATCATCTGCATAGGATAGGTATAATTTAGGCAATTTAAAAAAAATACTGCTGGTTGCTAAGTGGAGTAAGAGTTTTAAAAAATACTGCTGGCTGCTAAGTGGAGTAAGACTAGAGAGTAAAAAATAGACTTATAAAATTCTTTTAACAGCTCTAGTGATACAAGCAAAATAAATCAAATCCCATCAAAATTGTTTTATTGCAACCAATTGAAATAAAATAAATCATTACAAAATGAACAAAACAGACTTAATTTTGGCTACAATGGGAGCCCCAAAAGTAATGTGAATCCTGCTAGATAAGGACCCCTGTCTAGCAACCATATCAAACTAGTAAATGGCAATTTCTCTTAATTTCAAATTAATTATAAAAAGCAACAAGAAACCAAGCGAAAAAACGAACAGAGCTTAACTAAAGGCAGTCATATGCACCATTACAAAATATTGTTTGAACACCTGATGTTTGGTACAGGAATTTAGAATTAATTATAACATATATAGACTCTGATACAGTCCCTAATGGATTTGCTTGTATATCTGTTTTAGTAACAAAATAATGCAAGTAAGTAAAACAATTTTTGGAACTTCATGAATATATTTTGTCATCGGGTCTAAAGTGCACAAATAATTATAATTGGACTTCGTCAACTTTATTAAACTCACAGAGATTTCTTCACCCGCAAGCAGCTCCTCCACAACAACTGTGCTTCCTGCTTCTCCAAATATTTTATCCTAGACAGAAATAATCAAACTATTTTAACACTCAAATGGTTACTAAAAATTCTGCTGGTTAATGATTTATAAATTCTATCCTACATTTCTACTCCTGTTGACATGAGGCAAAGGATTCGTACAGAGACAAAACAACAGGAAAGAACTGAAAGTCTAAATAGAGTTCACTAAATCCATCAGACTTAAAGTCATCAGAACCCATTTAGACTTCCTCCCCTCTGATGACCCGTCTTTTGAAGGATACTTGCTCTAGAGCTGACTGTTCCTTTTTGCTCAGTCCTATTAAATCCATGTCACATTCTTCATGACCTCCACCCCTGCAAAATCACCCCATATAACACAAAAGCCTGACCACAAGACCCCACCTAGAGTTGATGCTTTTGATATGAGAAGTTTTTAGGTGAATGCTGAACGACCCTGCTTAAAGCGTTACTATCATTCATTACCTATGTGTAAGCCACTGCACATCAACTGGTCGTCAAATAAAGACCATTCTTACTAACTTACTTAATTAGATGGCCTATGTTCCAGAATAAAAACAGAATTGCATTAGTAACAGAAGAATGTGTAATGTTTACAGTTACCTCAAGGATTTCTTTAACTGCCTTAATGGCCTCTCCTCTGTTTGATGCAACAATGACTCCTTTTCCAGCAGCCAAACCACTTGCCTTGACAACTAATGCAGGAAAATCAGCACTGTAATAAAATTGACAAACATTTAACTGTGCAAGACATATCATTTGATAGAATATCATTGACTGTTGCAACAGCAAAATAACCAGCATGCTAAACTCTCTTGCACACCTTTAAGTTCAGAGAACAAAAGATATTGTGAGTCACAACTATAAAGAGATAATTTTATGACTTTAAACAGCTGGAGTTAATGATTTATACATTACGGCCTACATTTCCACTTCTGCTTACATTACACGCCACACCTCTCAATCTCAACATTCGTCTAATCCGAACAGACAAATTGTGACAGATAATAATTGACGAAAGACAACTATCATTTATGCAACTTGACACAATCAAGCAAATACTTAGTTTAACAAGGTTTGAAGCAAATTCAGTTAAGGATGATGAAAGGTTTGATACAGTGCCAATTATAGTATTCACAACTTACAGCAAACTCTCTTGACTACCATTTGTATGCTGCTGAACCCAGCAATTCTCTCCATTCATGATAGTTTCACATTTATTGCAAGATATTACCTCTCAATAAACTGACAGGCAAGCTGACTGTCAGTAAACGACGCCCAGCGAGCAGTTGGAATGCCATTTTTTGTCATCAGATCTTTTGCAAATTCTTTGCTGGATTCTATCTTTGCAGCTGCAGCAGTTGGACCAAAACAGGAAATTCCTTCAAATGAAGCCAACACAGTCAAATAGAATTTCTTATTGCCAGAAAAGAAAAAAAGAAATTTCATGGCCATTCACATCTGTAGGTCTATTAGCAATTGAATGGATCATATGACTTCCAAGTAACATGGCTGTTTTATATATATATATATATATAATATCAATATATAAATTAGGGATGAACTGAGTGTCAATTCCAGTAGAGTTCGAGCACTGAGTTGTACCGAGTACGACTTTACAATATTAATAAAAGTCTCATTATAATAATTTTTAGATAGGCATTTCACACAATTATAATGAGCTTTCTGGCTTTGCCTTAGTTTACACTAGGATGTACTTACTAGTAAGTACTACAAGTAATAGTATTGTGCCTTCAGTCGATTGTTGTCTCGCTAATAAAAAATTAGATTTTCCTTTTCAGAACAGAAAATCGGAAAACTAAGTTTCCGATCCAAGTTTTGGTTCATCCCTAATATAAATACATGAATATGCATATATATATATATGTATATATATATATATATATTAGGGCTGATCAACGCTGATTACACAAAATTAACTGATTAATCTCCTAGATTTAAATTAGATAAATCAATTAAATACTATTAATTTGACAACTATTGTGTAAAGTATGAAAAATTCTTTAAAATGTAATCACTGAGTCAGTTACTACTTTTCTTTCCACGAAAATCTTCAACCATTCTACATGTCTGAATGTGATATGTCACTGAAGTGTTTGAACCACAGAATGTGAATTGATCAGTGCAATAAAGAGAGTTAATTTTACGATCATTTTCAAAAAATATTCTATCAGCATATACCTTAAATGCAAATAACTGCTAAATTTTCCACTCAAGTGATTCACATTAATATTGTTTGCCATTTTGTTTACTCTGGTAATGGACTGTGCAACATCATGAAATAATCAAAAATTTTAAACAACCTAAACTAATCTATTACATATATAATAATAAGACGTAATGAACGACTTTGATGACTTGAAAACAATATAAGAATTGTAAGAAATACCTGCTTTTGTTAAACTATCTGCAATGCCCTCAGCCAACGGAACTTCAGGACCAACTATCACCAGTGAAACACCGCTAGCATGGCACCAATCAACAATGGCAGTGTGATCACAAAGATTTAGACCTACAATGAGTAACAAAACATTAACATTCAACAGAATAACTTATGGTCTAGGAATAATAATACGCTAGTCATAAACTATCGTTAGACAAATTCATTCAAGGAATGACATAACGAAAATACATCCAATCTAAAACAACAGTAACCATGACAGAAAAATAAAACAATGGATACAATGTGTTAGCAACTTCATTTTCAAAGCCACACACAAGATGGTGGGTGGTCAGTACTCTCCTTCGTTGTTTTATCTTCCTACTGGCAGTGTATGATCAGTGCAGCTGAGTATACTACTTAGGGCTCAAATGAAACACGCACTCATAAGATGCATCATCCGTGGCAAAGTATAAGCCTGAAATACCCTGTATATAAAAAAATGGAGAATAACACACACACAGACAATAAAAACCTTTTGGCCAACCCTAGACATGGTGGACCAGAAAAGATACTAATATCACAAAATGCAGTAGGTCAATCTCAAAGCCAGAACTTTCACATCTGTACAAAACTGCAACGCGTTAAACCATTCTCATTCTTTATCAGCAGTTGCAGCACATCTATGCACCAATTCATAATTTCTTGGTACTTACACACATTGCTAACATTTGGCCCAAGCTTTGCAGTACCCGCATTGCCAGGGCTGACGAAGATGTGGCCAACATCAGCTGATGAAACCAGTTTCCATGACAGCGCATGTTCACGACCTCCTGATCCAATAAGTAAAACCTTTGATGCCATTAGATGTCAGTGCTCTGAAACAAAATAATTAGAAACATGGTGCAAATCTCCAACATTTTGTCACAATAACAGTACTTTGAAAAGCTCCCTATACAAGCACAACCTCCCTCCGACTACTCTTTGGACAACCCCTCTGATTCAACACAGCGCTAGTGAATAAGCTAGTGCCCCGGACTTGACTTTTGAGTGGTGGATTAGAAGTTTGGAGATTATGATTACGATTGCACTCTTTTATGTACACATTCAGATGAACATTCATCACATACCACATCGACATTTTGATGATTATTAAAACTATTTTTTGATTAACATTAATTTGCATTTGGCACTGGTAATAAATACAACTCTAAGGTTGAAACCTGAGACAGCAGTACACTAAAAAACAAATACATGGAAAATATCCCCTTCCATTATACAGAAAACACCCATACACTAGTGAATAAAAATACTTAAGCCTTGTCTCAAACGAATCAGCACGTTGATTGCTGCAGCTATAGGAAGTTTGATTGGTGCATGTTGCACGAGCTATAAATTTTGTCTTTAAATATATTACCTAGAACGGTGTTCTTTACTTACTTACTTAGTACATTACGCTATGGGATGTGGGTGGGTATTGACCGACGCTCTATTTTAGCGAATTCGGGGGCGGTCATATTGTTTATTAATCGTAATCTCCAAACCCTTAATCAATATGGTGAAAAATAGTCACTATAACCAATAGCTTAATAAGAGAGGCGGTCGATCATTTGTCGGGATCAACACCGCGTATGTCACGTGATACTAAAGAACCTACATTAAACAACTGCCACAGACTTCTAAGACAGGTAAGCGCTTTTACGCTGAAAAACTAATAATTGTGATGCACAATCTTGGTGTTATGAATGTTTCCTTTTTTATCGTTTTCAGGTGATCTATCACTCAACGAAAAGTGTGCGCCGTTATGAATAAAATATTTTAAAAAAACCTAAAAGATATACATACATAAAAGTTCGAAATGCTGCAAATAATACACGTGCGTTGCAGCTGTAACCGAATAAAAACGCCCATCAAGAAATAGCCCAAAATGTGCTGCTTATTTAGAAATGCATATGCCGGCGGTTAATTTATGCATAATATCATACCACTGAACATCTATAGTATTTTAAAAGAAGATTCTGTCGCCTATCGTCTTGACATATCATAACTCAATTGTCTTGTAATTCTTACACCAGCAGAGTAGGCCCTATACTTTATCGATTTTACTGCGCAGTGACAGCCGCTACTCCATAGGGCAGTGATTCTCAACTTTAATTGTGGGTCGCGACCCGCAAGTGGATCGCAAAGGATATCCAAGTAGGTCGCCAACTTTTATTTGAAATCGCATTTTTTCCCACTGAAAAATATTGTCACGTGAATGTAATGAGCTATATTTTCTATACATCGTTGCCTTGTCAGTGTTGCTGCCATTTTAAACTACGCATACATCTGTGAGACCGGCTGTTCATCTATGATTACACTCAAGACTAAATAATTATAGGAATAGGCTGTGTAAATAATGACTTAAGTTTGTGTCTAACCAACATCAGCCCACGTATTGACTTAGGCTACTGTGCATCTGATCAGAATGCTAGCCCCGCCATCTCATTAACAGTTTTTATGTCTCAATGTGAGTCAAACAATAAAGGTTTTTTAATATTATTTTTTTTATCACTTTATGTAATTTTATTGTGATTTATTTATAGTTTTGTTATACGCTAGCATGGTTAGTCGTACAATGCATTGATGCGTGACTTGCTGATTTTACAAAGATCATACAATATGCAGAGTTTAAAGTTGGTACGCGTTCCCACTGCTCTCGAAATCTTGTGTCTGCGTTCCCACTGCGCTCACAATGCAATGGAACCCTCGGAATGCATGTGTTCCAATAAAACTCTTCTTCGGAACGTCCGTTCGGTAACGACAACTAATTTATGAGTCTTATTTAGAATTACTTATTAGTGTTTGCTGTCCGCTTGTAAGCAGCTTTACACTAACGACATGTAGGCCTATAAGGCCTTAAACCGGGTGTCAACGGATCACTACAATAATGGAGAGGGCAGAGGATGATGAGGAGTGGTGGAGAACGGAAGATGGGCGAGGATTAGAACGGAGGGAAGGGCTCATGAGGATGGGAGTGATAAGCGAGGAGCATGCAAATGGGACGAAGTGTTGAAATCGGAGAGTATGGGCAGGTGAGGAATGAATTATAGGGATCCACAGGGCATTATAGCTTGCTTCAAAAGACTGAAAAGCCTACTGAACTTGCATTACTTTACCAGATCGAGAGTTCAAGGCAAAAACGAGTTGCAGACGAGACCTGGCCTGTTCCTCCAAGTCAAGTGCAGCCGAACACCGATCACATACCTCCGTCAAGCCCTATAGCAGTGTGCGAACTGAACCTACCAGGCCAACCCCTTCTGACTAAATATATATTGCCAGCGTCCATTATGCTCGTGAACTATAGAATATTTGTGTAGCTGGCTGATTCTAACTAAGATAAACAAGTTGTTCTTACCAATCCTGAGTAGCCTGCATTTGTGACACCAGGGTCCTTCATGATTCATCTAATCAGCTGACCAACAACTAACATTTGCAAATCGCGTCATAGCTGTTTCGCCTCTCAAAAGCAAACTCCCACGAAAATTACACCAAATCTCTGTTCCATTCCACAAGCGCACCAAAGCCTTGCTTTTTGCTATCTCTCCACAGGGTGTCACACTCCAAGCCGAAATCACACGTACATCTCTTTCATAAATCATATTCCAAACCACTCTTCCCCGTACCACACTCGCAACATAAATTCTAGACACCCTCCTCATTATCTGTCTGTATGTCTGTCTCTTTGTATCAGATTTTGCCCTCTATCGACTTGCTAAACCAGAGACCATTTACTCAAGATAGTGTTTATGTCGACCTTTGAAGTTTATTTGTACAGATTGTATGTGCCTCATCATAGGCTGTTACTGCACAATATAACTAGACAATATAACCTCATACTGAGGTTAATAATAAAAATAACAATTTATAGTAATAATAATAATCACTTAAATAATCTCTAAGTCCTTGGGGGCATGCAGGGCAAAAAAATACAAATAATGATAATGACAATTTAATAATAATATTCAACAAACAGGTACCATTCAGATGTCAAAAATATATTAAGGCTTATTAAAGTTATGACTGTCATAATATGCATGGGTTAAATAATATAGGCCGATGCAGTTGGTTTCCTTTTTTATCACACAAATATTCTATAATACCAATGGAAACACACAAAACACTTGAAACAACAATCAGACACAATGAACGATGACATACTATAAATAGCAGTTAAACGATGTCATGTTACTATATATAGTACCACACCCTTAGTCCACACACCGTTTCTTTCAGCAAGCTAACCCTACAGGTGATTAATTTAAACAAGAATGCTGCAAACAGAAACATTGAAGATGGACAGACGATAATTAATGCATACTCTACATATAATTTAGTAATTTAAACATTTTCATTAACATTACAAATTAAATTTTAAATGTATAAATTTCAAATGATTGAACTTGAAATTCATAAATTTCAAATTTAAAAACAATTTCTGCATTTTTTTCTAATCATAACAAATTAAATTTGAAATATATAAACTTGAAATGTACAAACTTGAAATCAAAAAATTTCAAATTCATTAATTTCAAATTTACAGACTTTAGTGATGTTCCTATTAAAACCCACATTTCTTATGTATTATTAACATTATAATATGCAATCAATGTTAATTAGTTTGAATTAATTCAGAGTTAATTAATGCCAGCCTATAAATATAATGTAAAGGCGCTATAAGATTAAATTAAAGTCCTTAGTAACAGTGTTGTTGGGGGAGAACTGGTCGTTGGCAATTTGACATTCAGGAGGCAATGTTAAAAGGTCTGATTTTGGTCATCGGTCGTCTGCTGGGGACTGTACGGCGGAAATGCGTCATCCGGGCTGCGTGAGTTTGCAATAAAATGTTCAGTGTGTCTGGTGCTGAGAAAAAGTCAACACTTAATTCTCAAGTTGCGAACTCTCAGAGAAGTTTTAGGAGTTCGGATAGTTATTTGACCCTGGTTCATCTAGAACTGCTGAGGGGTGCGAATGGTGTAGTGGCGAACAGTACTGTGATCGTCGAGTAATGATGGATGTATTCTCCATGTGTAATCAGGAGTTATTTTCATTCTCGAACTATCGGTCATGAGCGGTGGAATGCAGAAACTCTTTTCACGTTAATATAGTTGGACTGAGAGACTAATATTGTGGCGTTCTGCCGCCCGAGCGCCTGCCTAGCGCTAACGGACGGTATCGACCCCAGCTCGCTGACACGCCTGGAGTCGCCCGAGTCACTTTCTTACCAAATCTCAATGCCAAACGGTTACTCTCTATATCTACCAGGATGTTCACTATCACCAGGCAAGATTAGGGACGGGTTTCTTCTCCAAGAAAGGTAACACGGCTCGAATTAGTAACGAGGTCTGACTCTGCCTATTCCGCGGTCGCCGGATGGGCAACGTTCTGAGGATGGCCGTACTTAAAACAGGGTTCATAATCATACCGGCAGGAGTCTTCCTCGCCTTGCATACCTTCCAAGCTGCTAGCCTCGTCTTCCTTTACCTGATGTCGTACCGTTCAGCATCTTGTGACTCTGAAACTATCGCCATTTAGGGACACCAAACGTTCTCTTAAGTTACGAGGTTCAGACATATTTGAAACAAGTCCATAAGCCATTTCGGCCTATACAATTATCGGTAGCTAAATCCAACGTCTTATACTCTTAGACATTACTGTCCCCAACTCTCTAACCTCTGTCGTCCTAGACACACCAGTCTCACAGCACTTCGTCATATCATGCTAGACACTTAGCTATCACGTCTTCTGCTCAACACGTATCTCTCGATCTATTTCCGTGTATGGCATAAACGGCCGCACACGTATATTTTGTCATGCACATTTGACTGACTAAGTTCCCGTCCTCTGTGTTAGCAGTTACCCACCAACACTGATATATTCTGCTTCGATAAAAATGACACTGGCATGGTATTCACGGACACTGATAGCGAGGGTCTTCTGTCTATAACCTTCGCTATCTGCACACAGATCTTCGATCAGACCTACGCACGAGGGGGCCCGACCTCGCACTTTAGTCAGCTCTCAGAACTGTGTGTGACGACAAACAACCATGTATTCACCTGGGTACCCGATTACCCAAACGTACTCGTATCGATCACTTTGATCAGACACGCAAGTAGATACACTTCGGGAAAACGGGAGGAGTATCTATGAACAACGTAGGTAGCCAACAGTAATATTTACGCATCGATCAATTCTTGGTCTGCTTACTATCTTTACCCTGGGTTTCCTTCCGACTGCCCAGACTTTCACGTCGGCCTCTTGGCCCATTTCCGTGTGTGGCATACCGGCCTCACACGCATAAGTTATCATGCACACGATTGACCGCCCTCTGCGTTGGCAGTTGTCCGCCAACACCGTAATATATTCTGATACTCGGAAAACCGGGAGGAGTAACTATGACCAACGTAGGTAACAAACAAGAGTATCTATCGAACGACTATAAAGCCATCAAGAAGAGTTACTTGACTAGTAACCTGAAGGTATCAATCAGCACCAGTGTTTTCTCTTGTTTGTCACGTGCTCTTCTAACGTGTTCACCCTCCACGTGTAATTCCAGCGGGTCCTTCGGGAATTTCCCCGATATTTCTATCGAACGTATTCAATGGGAAACTTTCCCCGTATGTGCCAACGCTCCACCGGCAGCTCTCTCGGTTTGTACGTCTGCTACTGCGGGAATCTACTCGACTTGTATCTCTTGCGGCCACCCGAATTTTCATGTCTCCGACAACCTGGGGAAAACGGGAGGAGTATCTATGACCGAACTAGGTAGCCAACAAGTATATTTCTCGGCCGGCTTGCATCTGTCATATACTTTAATATCCGATCACCCAGACTCTCACATGCCTTTAACTCTCATCGACTGCATTTATTCATCCCATCGTAGGAACATATTTGTATTCGTCACCTAGAGATCTGACCAACGGTAATGCACCAACTCTCGTTTCTCAGACTCGATTCTCTCACAGGCAACTGAGGTAAGTGTCACCACGTTACCTCTATGTTTCACACAGACCTGTATTATTATAATCACTTTCTCTGAAGCAATTGTACTCTGTCTCTTATACACTGGAACGAACCACTGGCAGATCTTTCGAGGAAGTCCTCGATTATGTAGTTAGATCTACAAGAAGAAATTAGTAGACGCCTCGCGGGGAAACCGCGAGCCAAGATATTGCAACTAGACACACAAGTGAATAGATTTCTGGAAAACGAGAGGAGTAAGAGTGACCGACCTAAGTAGCCAACAAGAAGATTTACCGAAAGATCGCAAGACAATAAAGAAGACATACTGCGGGGACACCGCAAGTACAGATATTACGTTTAGTAACTCAAGTAAAGATACGCGGGGAAACCGCGACCTAAGACATTGCGATCAGACACGCAAATCAACAGATTGCTGGTAAACGGGAAGAGTAAGTATGACTACGCTAGGTAGCCAAGTATAGATATTTACGGAAAACCGTAAATAGAAAAGAATATGCAGAGACGCCCACAATTGATCAGGTTTTCGGCACCAAAGGGAACTTTCCCTGTATCGAACTCACCAATGGGGTCACCCTCCCCGTATTTATCGAATGTATTCATGTTTTCCAGTATTTGTCAACGGCTTCTCCGGTAGCTCTCAGTCTGTTTCCAACGGCTTCACGGGTCCGCCCTCCCCGTCTTTTAACCAACGTGTACACTGGGGAATTCTTCCCGTAAATTGTCTCAACAGTCGCCATAAATCTGTCTCGATGTAGCGTTCGGTTGCTCGGGGCTTTACCCGATCTCTATTTCTCACGGCCACCGACGGGGTCACGTATCCGACAACCGGCTGGTATTCTTGAGGAGTAACTATGACCGATCTAGGTAGCCAACAGGACTATTTTTCGGCCACCAGAACTCCCACGGTCTGCACGGTCGGGGATTTTTCCCAATCTATCTCTCGGTCGGCCGCCGAGGTCTCTCTCGATATATGCGTCGGTCCCTTCTGGGACTCACCCAGTCTGTATCACTCACGGCCACCAACGGGGTCACCATCTTCCCCGTATTTCCGAACAGACCTGTCATTCATTCATTTATTTCTCTCGATCGGGACTTTACGCACTCTCGAACGGTAACCAGACCTGTGAGCATTTCTCACGATCGGTCTTTGTCTGTCAGCCTGTTGACTCCTACGATCAGGGCACGGTCCGTCTTGTGATCGACGGCAGAGGGGCCCACCCCACCAGATCAGCGAAAAGCAGCACCAGCCTGACCGCGAGAGCGGCTGTCACTAGAGGTCGTATTTATATGGCAACACTCAACGATCCCTGGAGCGATACGAGAACCACTCTACGTATGAATCAGTACGAACCACTGCTCCACATATATAGCGATGCACCGCATGTCATGCTATACTCAAGCCAATTCATGCGTCTGCAAGCTATGCACTCGATTAAAAACCGCCGATCGGTCTTCCTTCCTATACGCAACACTGTAAAAAAATAGACGTAAAATAACACTATGGCGAGCCGATTATTTAAATAAATCATTCATTCAAGCCTTGTGGCCTGTCCGCCACAATGTCAGCAGCTATAGTGTGTCTCTTCTGACATACTTGTCAACAGAATCGAGGCTACGCAAGTATCACAATAAGTCCGATTCATCATTCGGACGTGACGAGTGCGAGTGGAGGACGGCACAGAAGCATTTGAGGTGAAGAGGCTAGAGGCAACAATCATCCGAGAAGAAGCAATCGACAGAATTTATACAAAGAAAGAATCCAAATGAACACTACAGAAATCCACTGCAGATCTGCTCCATTCCCGTGGGAGGTAGATATCTGACCTAAGAAGCGCTATTAGCTAATCTAGGCTGGCTAGGTAGTCATAAGTTAGATTAGTTCATAATCAATTTATATCTTAGAATTCTATTTAAATATTTTGCTGATTTTGACTGTTTTTGCAATATAATTGCCGATGAAAGTTTGCAGTAGTTATTGATTAATTAATACTCAATTGAACTCATGAATATGTTTATGAAGAGGCGTAATGGCAAAACCAAGGCAGAGTATGTTGAAATGTGTATATGCATCGTTACACCTGAAATTGGGATGCTTGTCCGTAGGATAAACATCTGCTAAATTAATTACTATTATTTATTAGCAGAAGTACAACTCTAGACTTAAAGAAACACGAGCTAGATAGAGATATTACATTGCATTGCATTGTGGGACGAGAGTATAACTGATTAATTATTCAATAGATACGTCACGAGTGACGTTAGTGAATTTTGTGTATATAGAGATTTATTTAGCGCTGATTGTTTTCCACGATGGATACGGCAATTGATCGAATTACGAGGGTAGGAAGAGAGTTAGGATATGTGGATCAAGATTTAAAAACCTTTGTTTTGGAGACACATACCATGGAAAGAAATGAAAGGGCAGAGGAAAGAAAAGAACGAATCAGGATAGCAGAACTTAATTCTGAAGTTGAGAAGCAGAAGGCAGCTGTTGAAACTGAGAGAGAAAGACGGAAGGCTGATGACGAGAGGTTAAAAATGGAGAGTGCCGAACGGATTAAATTAATTCAGACGGCTGAGGAGAAAGAAATAAAATTAAGAGAACTTCAGATGAGGGAACAATTTGAAGATACGCGTCATGAGGAGAGAAGAATCAGTCATGAAAATCAGAGGAGCAATGTTGCTAGTACAAGTGCTAAGCACATTAAGTTACCAGTGTTTCGGGAAGGTATAGATTGTTTGGATTCCTATCTTAATCGGTACGAACGGATGTGCACATCATATGAGGTTCCTGAGAACATGTGGGCTATTACATTAGCCAGATTCCTAGATGGAAAAGCCTTGGAAGTGCATAGTCGTATGCCAGTCAGGGACTCAGAAGACTATCCAAAGTTAAAGGAAGAATTATTGAGGAGATTCAAGCTGACGGAAGGTGGATATAGAACCAAATTTAAGACAGCGGAAAGAGAGACAGGTGAAACTATGAAACAATACGTGGATCGTTTGAGGCGATACTTCCGGCAGTGGCTCAAGATGGCTGGATTTGAGAACGATTATGAGGGAATAGAATCATTGGTCACCAGGGACCAGTGTTTCTTAAAATTAACGAATGAGTTACGTGTTCAACTTAAATTAAAAGGGAAACTGAGCCTGGATGAGATGGTGGAACAGGTCCAGAACTATATTGAGGCCCAAGAGATTGATGAACGCAGAGAGAGCACAAACAGTAAGAAAACTGACAATAATTCAAGAGACAGTCGGAGAGATTCGGAGAATAAATACAAGAATAGGAATTTGACTGGGTCTGATAGAAGTGGAGAATATAAAGATGGAAATTACAAGAATCAATTTAAAATGGGGTGGAATTTCCAAGGAAAGAGAGAGGATCATAAGTGGAAGATGGGAGAGAACAAAACTGACAGGGGTAATAGGATAGCCGTGCTGTGTGAAACAGAACCAGAAGAACTGAACAGAGATGAAGCGATAGTATCGTTTTGTGAGTTGCAACAACACAGGGAGAGTGGAAGCTATAGAAAGGAGTTAGAAGAATATACCTGTGATGTCAAGGTTAATGGCATGGCGACAAAAGGACTAAAGGATAGTGGGTCAAGCTGTGTGGCTGTGAGGAGCGATTTAGTGGCTTCTTGCCAATATACGGGCAAATACAAGACGTGCTTGTTTGCTAATGGTACTCGTGACCGATATCCTACTGCAGTGATACAAGTGGAAAGTAGAGATTTTTCCGGAGCAATTGAAGCGGTAGTTATGAAGGACCTGGTGATGGGATTAATTATGAGTCCGTCATTATATCAGAGAAGGGATGCAAAAGCAGATCCATTAACCACAGAAGCTCTACTTTGTGGTAGTGTATTAATAAGTGAGAGAGTGAGCAAAGAAGAAAGAATTCTGGTGGAAGAAGATGGCCAGAAACAAGTTAACACGGGAGAAAAAGAGGGAAGAGTAGATCATATGATAGCTGCTTGCGATACGCGTGCGAAAACAAATCAAACAAAGGATTGTTATGCAAAGCCGTTAAAAGGAAACAAAATACCAGAGTTGGAAGTTTTACCTGAAGAAGTTAGGAAACTTCAACGTGAAGATGTCACTCTGATAAAGTGTTGGGAACGCGCACACCTTGATGCGGAGGATAGTGATCAAAACGCATGTAAATCCCTATTTATCATTAAGAATGACATACTGTATAGGCGATACAAAGAAAATTTAGGTGATGCTGTGAAGTTGCAACTAGTGGTGCCTAAGATGCTTAGACGGAAAGTGATGATAGTTGCTCATGAAGCGCTATTATCTTCACATCAAGGGGTTAAGCGCACGCAGGTAAAGATTAGTGATGCATTTTACTGGCCTGGAATGCATGACGAAATAAAGAGATACGTGTTTAGTTGCGATGTATGTCAGAGGGCCATAGGCAAAATGGGAGTAATGAAGGCACCGCTTGGACATCTACCATTGGTAGATATTCCCTTTCAATTCTTATCCATGGATTTGTGTGGCGCCATTGAACCTCGATCAAGTAGGGAGCATAGATTTATCTTGACGATAGTGGACATGGCAACCAGATTTCCCGAAGCAATTCCTCTTAGTGAATCAGTGCCGAAGAGATAGCAGATAAGCTGTTTGAGTTCTATAGCCGGATGGGAATTCCACAGAGAATTCATACGGATAGAGGTAGCCAATTCACTTCTGAATTGATGAGAGAAGTGAATAAGTTGTTACAAATTAGGCATACACTGGCTGCTCCATATCACGCAATTGGTTGTGGTGCGATAGAACGTCTGAACCAGACGATAAAGAATACACTCAAGAAACTCATAGTCGAGCAGCCTAAAGAATGGGATAGGTATCTAGCGCCATTGCTTTTTGCCTTAAGAGATAGTGTGTACGATGGACATGGTTTTACCCCATTTGAGTTGGTGTATGGGAGGAGCACAAGGGGACCGATGAGGATATTGAAGAAGTTGTGGACCAAGGGAGAAATAGAGAGTGGAGTAAGAGATGCATATAATTACATGCTGGAATTACAAGAGAAAATTGAGTCCATATGTAAGATTGCAAAGGAAGAGATTGGAAAGATACAGATCAAAAATGAGGTCTACTATAACAAGAAGGCAAAGTATAGGAAGATAGAGATAGGTGAGAAGGTACTTTTGTTTCTTCCCATCAAAACAAATAAAATGATGTTTCACTGGACTGGTCCTTACTATGTGAGAGACAGAGTGGGAGAATACGACTACAGAATAGAAGTTAGTCCTGACAAAGTCAAAACCTATCATATAAACATGCTAAAGAAGTATCATGAGCGTGATGAGGTTGAAATTGAGAAAGACAAGTCAGAATACATCCAGACTGTGGTAACAGTAGTCAACGATGGATGCCCTAGTGAAGAAGATGAGTTGTTGGAACTGTATAATAGTGTTCAAAAGGAAACATACAAGGATGTAAGGACTTGTCCACAATTAGAGACAGAGCAAAAAGAACAGCTAGTGAGGTTATTGGAAGAATACAGTGACATATTCTCAGATGTGCCAGGACGAACAGACTTAGTGGAACATGAGATTAAATTAACCAGTGAGGAGCCTGTGAGGTCAAAAGCATATCCCACACCTTACAATCTACAGAAAGAGATCGATAAGGAAGTTGATAATATGATAACATGTGGAATAATAGAAAGATCGTCCGCTGCTTATGCTGCTCCACTAGTAGAAATGAAAAAGGCTGATGGGACAAATCGTCTTTGTTGCAATTATAAGGGAATAAATAAGATAACGGTGTTTGACCCTGAGCCGATGATGAATAATGAAGAAGTCTTTTACAAGCTCAGTGGTGACAGGGTTTACAGCAAATTTGATTTCTGCAAAGGCTATTGGCAGATCCCAATGTCCCCAATCGATAGCGACAAAACCACATTTATATGCGCCAAGGGGTTATATAAATTCAAGGTACTACCTTTTGGCTTAGTAAACAGTGCCTCTAGCTACAATCGAATGATGAGAATATTTCTAGAAGGGTTGGAAAATCTAGAGAGTTATGTCGATGATGTGTTGGCCCACACACCAGAGTGGGAAGAACATCTAGTGGTACTAAGGAGATTCTTTGAACGAGTGAGGAGGGCAAAGCTAACTCTTAAGCCAAGAAAGTGTCAAGTAGGATACGGAAGAATTGACTTCCTAGGACACACAATAGGTGGAAACATGATCCAGCCTAAGGAGAAATCCATTGATAAGATTGTGGAGATGCCACGACCGATAAATAAGAAACAAATAAGAAGTTTCTTAGGGGCAGTGAATTACTATAGAAAATTTATACCCCAATGTGCTACACTAATGAAGCCATTCACAGAACTTACTAAGAAGAATGCTAGGGTGTTGGTGGAGTGGAATGAAGAATTAGAAAGTGCATTCTGTGAGCTGAAGGATTGTTTGGCCAAAGCACCAGTGCTAAGATTGCCTGATGTAGAGAAGGAGTTTGTGGTAAGAACTGATGCATCGAATGAGGCGATGGGCTGTGTGTTAATGCAGAAGCATGAAGGGGTTTTACACCCGATCGCATATGCTAGTAAGAAATTAAGCGAGAGAGAGAGAAAATATGCGGTGGAAGAGAAAGAATGTTTGGCATTAATCTGGGGGCTTCAGAAATTTAACAGATATCTTTATGGTAAGGAGTTCGTGATGGAAACTGACCACTGTGGGCTCCAATACCTTAAATCGGGAAGCATTAGAAATGCCAGGGTAATGCGGTGGTATTTGGCCTTACAAAATTATAAGTTCAGGGTAAACTACATCCGTGGAGATGAGAATGTAGTGGCCGATTATTTAAGTCGGGGACTCGATTAGACTAATTGAGAGTGAGAAGTAAGTGATGAGGGAGGTAGTTAAGGAAGAGTAGTATAGTAAGTAATAGTTAAAGTATAGATAAGAATGTGTGTTTGTTATGGACATCTATGTTATTATAAAGTTTTGGTAAACTTTATTTTGTGGGGGAATGTTGTAGCGATGTTCCTATTAAAACCCACATTTCTTATGTATGATTAACATTATAATATGCAGTCAATGTTAATTAGTTAAATTAATTCAGAGTTAATTAATGCCTGCCTATAAAGATAATGTAAAGGCGCTATAAGATTAAATTAGAGCCCTTAGTAACAGTGTTGTTGGGGAGAACTGGTCGTTTGCAATTTGACATTCAGGAGGCAATGTTAAAAGATCTGATTTTTGTCATCGGTCGTCTGCTGGGGACTGTACGGCGGAAATGCGTTATTCGGGCTGCGAGAGTTTGCAATAAGATGTTCAGTATTGCTGGTGCTGAGAAAAAGTCAACACGTAATTCTCAAGTTGCGAACTCTCAAGGAAGTTTTAGGAGTTCGGACAGTTATTTGACCCAGGTTCGTTTAGAACTGCTGAGGGGTGCGAATGGTGTAGTGGCGAACAGTACTGTGATCGTCGAGTAATGATGGATGTATTCTCCGTGTGAAATCAGGAGTTATTTTCATTCTCGAACTATCGGTCATGAGCGGTGGAATGCAGAAACTCTTTTCACGTTAATATAGTTGGACTGAGAGACTAATATCAGCAGCTATAGTGTGTCTCTTCTGACATACTTGTCAACAGAATCGAGGCTACGCAAGTATCACAATAAGTCCGATTCATCATTCGGACGTGACGAGTGCGAGTGGAGGACGGCACAGAAGCATTTGAGGTGAAGAGGCTAGAGGCAACAATCATCCGAGAAGAAGCAATCGACAGAATTTATACAAAGAAAGAATCCAAATGAACACTACAGAAATCCACTGCAGATCTGCTCCATTCCCGTGGGAGGTAGATATCTGACCTAAGAAGCGCTATTAGCTAATCTAGGCTGGCTAGGTAGTCATAAGTTAGATTAGTTCATAATCAATTTATATCTTAGAATTCTATTTAAATATTTTGCTGATTTTGACTGTTTTTGCAATATAATTGCCGATGAAAGTTTGCAGTAGTTATTGATTAATTAATACTCAATTGAACTCATGAATATGTATATGAAGAGGCGTAATGGCCAAACCAAGTCAGAATAAGTTGAACGCATGTTATTCCGTCGAATAAGTTGGTATACTAGGCAGCAACTAGCTTAAATTGACCTGGATGCTCTCTCAATCTGCTTTCCCAATTTCAAATTCTCTACCTTTATCCAGGACCTAGGGGTCATTCTTGACCAAGAACTTATTTTTGCTCAACAAATTAGCACTGTTTCCGTGACTGCTTCTACCAGCTATGCCAATTTTTGTGTAATCTCTCGATCTCTCGCCCCCAAAGCCACAGTTGCTTTGGTACATGCTTTTGTCACTAATTGCTTGGATTTCTGCTCTTCCATTTTATGCTGGCATCCTGTGAACAAGAATTGGGAGGCTGAATCCTTCGTTCGGTTGCACGACTGATAGGTGGTATCCCTAATGCTGCCCGCATCTCTATCTATATTTGTGACGTCCTTCACTGGCTACCTCTTCCACAGCGTATTGCGTACAGGGGTTCTGCCATGGTTTGGTGCTGCCTCTGTGGCACTGTCCCTATTTACCTACAGGAGCTCTGTCGACCTGTCACTGCCAATGTCGGTTGAAGGTCTTTCCGATCTGCTACTTGGGAACCTGATTGTCCCCTTTGCTTGCACTGTGAGGCAGAACCGAACCTTTGCAGTGGTAGGTCAAACCACATGGAATGGGCTACCACATGAGTGTCATCTGCCCAAAACATCATCTGCATTCTATTCATTGCTGAAAACTGCAATTTTTAGCTGCAGTCAGACCGGGAGTGCCTCTGAGGAGATATCTTGAAGGGTTGCTATATTAAGAATGATTGATTGATAGTTTGAATTTTTGCAAACAAGTTCTCACCAATTACTTATTGGGTCATTGTTCCTTTGGATTGCAGTATAAGATATCGTGTCATGGTTGGTAATGTATATTATATTCGTTTATTGAAAATCGGTCTGTCACTCGTTACAACATAGATGGACCAGCATTAGAGGATATTAGTTAAAGAGACAATAAAAATGTGTGTGTGTTTGAGGGTGTTTATTACTCCATGTTGCGAAAATCTTGTCGCGTGTGTGTTGGCATAGGGGACGCTGGATATAAAGTTTTCATTGTTTTACTGCTTCTGATGCTTTTACAATTATATAATTTTTTAAAATTATGTCTGATCATCGTTGTATCAAATATATCAGTTGCATTGTTTAGTGCCACCAAGATATTAAATTTGAACTAAAATTTCATTTGAGTAATTTCAGGATCTAAAGATGAAACTTTGTGCAAATATGCTGACTGTAGAGTTGATTATGAGTCGATTTTTAGAAATCCAGCAGCAATGCATTGTGCTGACTTTGTATTGGTTTTACACACAGGTTGCAGCATAGCATACAAAAGAGGAAAATCATTCTGAACGGATAGGCATATATAGTTGTCTTGGCGATCTTAACCACGGCCGACCATTTGGAGGAGGGTCACTTCTACTGTGGCGAATGTCTTCTGTCGTTTCCGTGTCCATTCCTCGTTCCCATTCACTTTCAACTGGAGCACGAGTTTCGTTGTGTTTGTGACCAAAGGTTCTCTGACAAATTTGAGCTGTTAACCCACATGGAAAATGTTGGTTGTTGCTTTCCATTTACCGTTGAGGTGTCCATGCCCACTGCCACTCAGCTCTCAAAAACTGAGAAGAAATCCAAGTTGACAGTACCCAGAAGCTCTCTTGCCAATGGAGTGTTTGACGCTGCTAGCTCATGCATTCGTAAAACTGCTGATGGCTTTTTGTGCAGTGTTTGTGAGAAGATTTCTATGCGTCGATATCGTTTGTGGCAACACGTAAAATAGAGTCATAGTGATGTGTTAAAAAAAATGACTTCTTTGCACTTAAAGACTGTTATCCAAAAGTATTGCGCTATGGTAGGCGAGGTTTTGGCCTGCATTTTGTGTGGAAAGCCATATCTGAAACAGTGGAACATTTACGAACATTTTTGTGTTGAGCACACACTTCAGATCAGTCAAATTACTATGGATTTTGCAGAGGTTAAAGAGCAGGATCTGGAGCCAACTTCTACCATAACTGTTCTTTGCAACCGTTTATATGCAAAGGTAAGAGAAGGAAAGTATCGATGCCTGATCTGTAGGAGATGTTGGCCGTCATTACGAGCCTTCGCATTCCATTTACGAAAACATGGAAAGATACTGAAAGAATATTTTGATAAGATGGTAATGGGGGGTGGAAAATTAGGCCAACGGAAAAAGATATGTATTGGATCATCCAGAAATCATTTTTCCGATAAGTTCAATGTGGAGAACGCGAGACTGAAGACCAAATGTGACAGCAGTGGGCTGAATCAGAAGTCGCCTTCAAGTCTACGTTCTGAGGCAGTTGTCAAACGACCAGAACAGGAGTTGGAGTTTCTGAGAGGTTATATTGTTAAGAAGGAGACATTCTATTATTGTCAATTGTGTCCTACAAAGTCTAGAAGAAAGAGATACCTCTATCAGCATCTTGCAATTCGACACGATGACATTCTGGGTGAGACTCTCTCAACCTTTAAGCAGAATGAGGCTAGCGTATTTGAGCACAAAGACACCAGTGGATCTATTTTTACTCCTGAGGCACAGTATGGTGGTACTGGGACTCCCAGTTTGGACAATGTTGTTGGTAATGTTGAATTTCATACTGATATTTGGTCACCAGAGAACAACAGCAGCAAAACAACAGGTTCGATGTTTTTTAACAAAAGCGGTGAGCAGGAGTCACTATCAGTAACTGATACTAGCTTCCAAAGATTGACTGTTTCTCAAGATTCGTATGTGGAACATGCAGTGCGTGCAGGAGATCATGGCCATGTAAAACTTGAAAATACTGAAAAGCGTTCATCTTCATTTGTTCATAATTTTCCCGATGCAGGACCTCCTGATGGCAAGCGAACACCGCTTAACAGAGGGCCTATTCTTCAGCCTGCCTATAGTGATGGTGTTCTGGCTTCAGCTGAAGCTTATGCTTCAGATGGACAGCCTGGTGATGCTGTAGGGAATAGTCTGGGCTTGACAGTAAGCAAGAAGTCTAGGTTGTTGCTGTCTGAAAGTCCTCCATTTAGTTGCTCAGATAAAAAAATTGTATCTGAAGCGACCAGTGCCTTCTACATGAAAACTGGTGCCTATGTTTGTAGCATTTGCAATCACAAGCTGGCTTCAAAAAGTGGCTGGTACAAGCACTTCAAACAATGCAGGGTTGGCAACATATGTAGACGGAAAAAGCGCCCGAGCTTTGCAAGTAAACATTCTAAGTCAGATGACCTGATTCGACTTTCTGAATCAGCTCTTGTTGACAGTCAGATTGTCAGCGCTCCATCTGCTGTGCCGGAGACTTCCAACGTGAAGAAAAAAGGAGGAAATGGCCAAAAGTTGTGGAGATGTGTAACTTGTCAGTGTCAGTTTATATCACACTCTAGATGGCAACGTCATTTCGTATCTTGCAAGCGCAAAAGTTCTACAGTTAGAAAACAACGTAGATCCACCACTGCAGAGAACGAATTTCTCAGGAAGAACTGTCGTCAGAAAGACCAGAAATTTTCCTGTCGCATATGCGGCCTAGATTATAGGCGCATTCATGATGCGTTTTATCACATACGACGGAAGCATGTCACAGCAGGTATAGCTGGTGCGGATGACACTAACTTAAAGTTAAAGCCTGTAAATGCTACCATTGATAGATCACCAGCAAGGGTGAAATCTAGAGTGAAAACTGGTGAAGGAAGGAATTCTGGCAATAAAATTGGTGCAATTAGCCCCAGGCGCAAAAGTACTGTAGCTGACGCTGTTTTGAATCGTCGTGCTTATGTACAGAGTCAAATTCGTGAGGAGAATGGTTGTGCTTTCTGTAAAATTTGTGGTAGACGTTTTTTGTTGAGATGTTATGCGAGACAACACGTTAATCGCCTGCATTTAGGACTTAAGATATCTAAACGGCCTCCAGCTACAAGAATTTCACCAGTCAGTCACAATGTTGCCAGTACCAAGGTGAACGGACTAAGAGCAAAAGTCATGTATAAACCTAGGAACAAAAACTTGACAAATGGCACAAAGGCTTTTATGAAAGGGGCGAAACTAAAGACAGAAGTTGGAAATGGGACACTTGTAAAATCTTGCGGCTTATGTTCAAAACGCTTCTTGTCCTTGCACAGCCTTTCAGCTCACGTAGCCTCAGAACATATGACTATCGAAACTACGCCATATCCTTGCGTGATGTGTCTTCGGAACTTTGAGAGGCGCCAATACTGTGTGAGACACTTCGTACACACACACTGTGTCAGTGTCAAAAGTAAGCAGGTTGTGAAAAGGTTTCGCTGTAAGATCTGCAACATTTTGTTTCCGAACAGGACATGCCGCATTCAGCATCTGTCGGAAGTACATGCAGATGTTTGTGAAGTCTGTTCGTTTTGCAATGCTATGTTCCTCACCAGACAAGATCTACAGAAACACATTCGTGCCGTACATTTGGCAAATATTTCTAATGCTTCAGAAGGTGATATTTCAAACGACGTTTCGCAGAATCAAGGCTCAAGCAAAGATTGTACAGATCAGATAGCCTAAAAATGGGAATTCTGAACTATCAAGTGGATGTTCGAATTGTGCCAGATTCAAATTTATGATCTAGAAGGCTTGAGGTGCAAGTGATATTAAAAATTATTTTGCTTTGTGACTCTGGACAGAGAATTTAAAAAAATTTAATTGTATGTTGAGCTGCAGCTGACGTTTTTTGAATATATATCGTCTAGTGCAGTGGTTCCCAACCTTTTTCGACTAAGGGCCACTTTTATTTAGTATGAGGACCTGATGGGCCACAGGGTTAAAATAATTATTTTATGAAATAAAGAATACTTATGTATTAGCGGCGGTTTATTGACATAGACTAACCTCGTGACTAGAGATGTACTAAAACATATATAATTGTTAAATTGAACTTCAATATAGTACATTTGAAGTCACTTACAGACATCATCAAAATAATTATAGCAATTTATAGTAGAAAATAACTATTCTGTCAAATATTCATTTTTTTCAACGTATATTTTTTAAATCTTTTATAGGTCGAGGGCCACTTTTTGAGGCCTGGCTGGGAGGCCACAGGTTGGGAATCGCTGGTCTAGTGGAGTCAAGGTTTGAAGGACTTGAGCAGTGGGTTTTGAATATTTCAGTGTTAACAATACACCAGTGCGATTGTTATTGATGAATGGAAAAATTGAATATTGCTGAAATTTTATCTAAAAATTTAATTTATACTGCTAAGTAATTGTTGGCTTCATTGACTTCAATTATTCACTTTAACATATTAAACCATATAAATTATGATGAACTAATTCTCAAAATTTTGCTTACAAAAATGGTTTATATGAAATGGAAATAAACTCACTGCTGATTTAACATTTTTAATATCAGAAAGTAAGATTGTTTAATGGCATTCAACACCGTATTAAACTCAGAAGACATTTAACACATTTGAATAAATGCTTTGTGACTGTTGCACTAATGATAAAGCCTGAAGTTTGTCTAACCTGCCAAAGACATGGCACATCTTGTGTTCCTAGTTAGTAAATGGTTTTCTATTCTTGTTTTCTGAACTAAGCTAGTTTTAACATGGCTTTTAAGTTTTGTGTGCTGATTTGTGTTAGTTCCTGCCGTGTGATGCTGAGTGTGGGTTAGGTTGTAAGTAAGTTGAAGAGATCCAAAGCAAGCTGTTCCATCATAGTTGCTGATCACCATCAATTGATACGCTCACTGCCCTGTCATTGGGTATCGGTGCTTAATAACCACCCAACCGTATGCAACCCAGATGGACTGTTTGGAGAAAATATTTAATGTTCCCGAGAAAATATTTAATGTTCTCGTGTATACTTATTTTATATGACTCTATGCTTTTAGAGGCGGTTTGGATTCATTTAGTTTTTTTGATTTTTTATACACACGATGAATTCATTGTATTTAAGTTTGAAACTTATGAAGTTGAGTTTTATTAATGACACGCATTCGGATATGGCATGGTAAAGATTCGGAATTTTATAAATTGATGTCATTAAAAGATGCTCTCATTTGAGGAAATTCTTCATATTGATCTGATGGGCTACTGATAGATATTTTGCATATTTAGTCGACCTACAGTTGCATCTTTCTATGTGTGGCTGTTATTTATTTCTTATGTTTTGAGACGGATGAAGGTGCTATAATATTCTGTGCTCGGATGCACAGAGACCATTAAACTTGACGCAAGAGTTCAACATTTAGTTCTGCAGCATTAGTGTTGTTGTAAGGCCCTATAGGACACCTGCTTCTCCGCCACTTTCGCACTCTGCCAGTCCCAATTCTGGATTAAGGAGGAGGTCTTTGTTATCACACTGTCGTTAAACTGCCACTCCCACCTGCTTCTACGTATATGGTGTGTGGGTTTGACTCCTTAACCACAGACTCGGCCTGCATGTATTTCATATGCTGGAACTTGAATGTATGTGCAAGAATGCATTTTTATATACTTTATAAAGTGCATTTTAGGAGTCCCTCGTTAGAGAAATGAACGTGGTTTCATATAGAAGGAATCTGAACAGATTTGTCATAACCTGGCTGGGTGCTTTTGAGAGAGAGAGATTTTAAATTAGTAGACTGGCACTAGCCGATCGCGCTGTTAAGGACTATGTAATATGAATTTCGGCAACCCTGCGAAGATGCAAAAAACAGTAGGCCTACTGTAGTCCAGGCGGTTTTGGACGAGGGAAGAGAGAAAGGTCGCCTAATAGCATGTTTATGCGTATGGTCAAACCATAAAGGACGTCCGCAAAAAAACCTACTTTTTTCACCTCCCCTTGTCCGCATTCCACTCACCTCCCTTCCCCGCATTCGGACGTCCGCAACACACATGTATCAGGCCTCATTGCAACTGCTGATAATTGTTTTTACCGCATCGTCTTTTGCTCAACATTGCGTCTACGTTATTTGAAAACAAAGTAATCACAGAATTTACTTGTTTTCCTTTAAAATAATCCATGAGTTTTGGAAATTTTTATCGAGGCTGCGAGGCGTATTTGAAAACAGAAATTCCGTTAACACATTTTGCATACTGTATTAAATTAATATTATTTAAAGATGATACCATTAAGCCCCGTTCAGCTGCATTTATTTTGTAATTGCAACTACCCACTTGTCAATTTTTATTTAATTATCTGTCACTAGAAAACGCCAGGGTCACCTGTTCGTTAATATTATAATAGTGCTCTTGACTCAAAACTTATGTTGAATCTGATAATACAGCTATTTTTAAAACAAATTTATTGTTCATTAAAACAGTGGCGTAGCTAAGGGGGGCGAGGGGGGCGGACCGCCCCGGGTGACAGCATATGGAGGGTGACACTATGTCACCTCCAACAAAATTTTTCAGCCAGGCTAAGGTGCGAAAATAGTCTGAAAATAGAATTGTGAAAAAAACCCAACCAACACAGGAAATGTGACCGTTATGACGTCACATATTTCGAATTTGAATCTATCAACCGTCGAAAATATTGTCTGAGCGAGTACAGCTCTTTTGGTGAGTCATTTTTCTTATATTTTTATTATAATTTATTTCGAACAATGTTCGAAATAAATGACGACCATGGCTTTGTCGAATTATATGAGAGAACGTCGACGACAGCATAATATCAATGGAAGCTGTCGAAAGAAGACGGCTTCCATTGATATTATGCTGGGCATGTACAGTCCGCAAGATGCAAGGATGTACATTTGACAAAGCAGTTGTTTACCATTTACAAACTACAATGGACATTTATGAAATTTTCGTCAAATTTATAGGACTAAAAAACAGAAAGTAAAATATAAATAAAAGAACTTTTTAAAAATCTCTTTTTGCTAATGGACTAAAAATATGGTTAAAAATATGTGTTTCTGTGGCATCGTGTGAAAGAAGATTCTCCAAAATGAAACTTATAAAAAATTACCTCCGGTCAACCATGAGCCAGTCGAGATTGTCGGATCTGGCTGTTCTGTCCATTGAACACGAGCTTACAAGACAAATAGATTTTGACGATGTCATTGACCTGTTCGCCACAATGAAAACAAGAAGACATTCCTTCTAGGACTATAGTGTCGAAGGACATTCTTTTGGTCTGTGCATTGCCGTGTTTTGCATTTAGATGTTCTGAAAGTGAACAGTTGCATTTTAAAAATCTTTGGATTTGAACTATTTGTTTTGTGGTATTGGATTCGGATTTTGTCTTGGATCATACATGTAAGCAGTAACGTACCGTTCAGTAGAGTAAAGTAGAGCCTAGAGGTAGAGTATGTATGAAAATTTAGCTACACCTAACCATTCAGCATAGGGTCGTCTGGGGTCACTGGGGTGACATTTGAACGGACCGCCCCGGGTGACGTTTACTCTAGCTACGTCACTGCGTTAAAATCGTTGGGCCTACATACTTAAGCTTATTAGAAGTAAAGTCAAAAATTGATTATATATATATATATCTATATCTATATATATACATGCGCATATATAGGCCTAAGGGCTTACAACGGGCATAGATTGAAAGCTGAATCTTAGTTGGCGCGAGATCTGCACCACGTGAGTGCCAGACACGAGTTCTTGCTTGAGCGCGTATGGAGCATTCGAAGGAGGGGCTGCAAATGAACAACCACTCCCTTATAATATTATAAACGGGACGGTCAGAAGACTCATTGTCTATTCGTTGTCGCAGTTGGGAAGCGTTGGTTGGACGTCCGAGGAGAGAATATTGTCTATCGTTTTCCTTGCTCTTCAACTTCCGACGCCCATTCGACATGTTGCCAAGGACGGTCGTCTCTGAGCTGATAGCTGCTGTCTGCGTCGTATTCATCGCACAGATCACCATGACCGAAGTTTCACCTGATGCAAGTAGGTTAGTAGTTTCTGCGTAGCGTAGAAGCTGTGCATTATATAAGTCGTCATTAGGCTATGTGTTTTTAGTGCACAAGTCGAGCACAATATTAGGGTCTAATACGCTATTTAAAGGAACAGAGGAGAATTTCAAAGTACAGTACCATATATTCCTGAACCGGTTCTGAGAGTTTATTGGGGGACACGTGAACCCAATAACAGGTCATACGTGGATATGCTGGCACTGATGGACTTCAGGATGTCCCGGAACATCTTAATCATTTTTAATGCCAAATCGTATAATGCGACAACCTGATAACTATTCTACGAATTAATTTACTCTGTAAAGGAGGGCATGCGAGGTTATAAGTTTGAAATGGGCGACATACATGATCTGGTATTTACTCATTGCTGTAAAGGTCTCTGCAAATGTTTTGCTCGCCGTATCAAGGTTTTTAACAGTCTTAGTTTATAGAGCCTAAGTTGCTGGCCATTTTCGGCCTCGTATTCTTGAAATTCGCTGAAGGGCTGAGTATACGCATCACTCGTTTGGCACCCCACATGCAATGATTTGTTACAATTATAATTTCAGGCCATTACTAGAACTGGAACTCTTTAGTATAACCATAGGCAGGGACATTGGAACCTGTGCTCCAGTAAGGCAATGCAATATTGAAACTAAATGGTCTTGACCGTAGAATAAAGTCAAACTCCAAAGAGTTGAAGAGTTTGCACGTTGGTTAAATCTAATACGCCAATCTATCAACGTGTGACCGATGTGCCTGCCTACTTTTTAAAATTGTCTGCATCTAATAATGTTAGTACAATATACCCAGTTCTTATATTAGCTGACCGTAAGGGGCGCACTAAAACACTGGTACGTGGTCTCGATTAAAACGAAAAATGAGTTTAGTGACTATAGTCAATCAGAAATTCCGTCTAGATGGAAGAGACACTAAAGACCCATTCCGATGGGTGCGAGGTGGTCTTTTTTGAGTGCTGAATTATTCATTAAAACTAAGCCAGTAATTTCACGAAAATGGACGACAATGAGGCCTTTGCTTATTTTTGATTGTGCGTTTGTTGTTTCAGTCTGTATTGTGGACGTTGTGTTTTTTGTGGATAATTCGGGGAGTATCCGGGACGGCGGGACTCGGAACAACTTGGACAGGACAACTGGAAATTCGTAGTCGACGCCCTAATAACGCTGGTTTCAAAGCTACACGTCGATCCAGATCATACTCGGATTGGTCTCTTAGAATTTGGTAAGTTGTGCAAAGCCTAGCAGACAATTGTAGGGGTCAGTTTATATGTAAATTTTTTTGGCAAGGGTCAGTTGATTGATGTCAGTTGATTCGTAAAATATGGCTGCCGCTTAAGGGTCCATTGGTCGGCAAAATATTTATTATGCGGGTTGTGGGTCCGTTTGTTGATAAATTAGGCCATCTTGCTTGCGGCTATAGGGCGTGTGTAATTCCAGGGCATAATAATCAGAGCGATTTCTTATTTTTCAGAGCGATTTCTTATTTTTTCAGAGCGATTTCTTATTTTTGCCCTGTTGTGTAGGCTATTATGCTTTTATGCACAGGTAATCTGGTATATTTTGGCTTCGATTTCGCGGCGCACGAAACCGCTGAGGAAGTGATTTCTTCTCTTAAAAATCGAACGCTCAAGTTTAGAGGAGAGAACACCAACACAACCGGTGGACTGCGTTTGGCCTGGGAGCGATTGTTCGATGCAAGATATGAAATGCACCCCAACGTAAAACGTGTGGTCCTTCTCGTCACGGATGGGGTTCCAACGTTCGACGCCGATAAACTGCACGAAGAAGTAAACCACATTAAGGACATGAGCATCCAAGTAATGGCGTTCGGGGTCACAGATCAGGTAAGTTTTCATTTTCGTCTTCTCATATCTTTTTCAAAATTTTAATGAATTTACGAGCCTGAGTACGATCGCAAACCTACAATTGACAGCTGACCGTCTGACTGAGCTGAGGCAAGAGTCGAATTTAACTGTTGGCGTCATGTTGTAGGCTTAGGCCTATACATCTGATTTGGCCAACCCAGCCGCCTGTAGCTGGAGATGAGCGGAAGTCGAACTCTGTTCCTGTTTTCTGCACCACCAATGTGTGTACATGAACTTCACGTCTATCTGCAATTTGCAATTTCTCCGCAATGACGGATTCTGCGAAAGTCGTTTGTAGTTGCAACTTTGTTTCGTCAAAGAAACCATATTAACTGCATGTCATCTATTAACGACCAGCGTTATTGATTATGGCCTACGCTATGCTACGCGCTGGTCGTAAAATGATTGAGTATTTTCCAAATGAATTCATTGATTAGAATATAACAGTTAATACAATGGTTGTCTGGTTTCTTTTAGGATTTTTTTCATTTGGCTTCCGCTATAACCTGCCTCAGGTTTTCATCAACCACAAGGTAAGAATCTTCATCGTCAATCATGAGCAGTTGGCATACTAAGAAGAGCCTGTCTTTCACGGCTGCAGTTGCGTTGAATAAGAAGTCTGATATCTGGTGTTCATCACATGTGTATATAACCTCCTTGTGTTGAGCCAGTCGAAGATTGTGATAATGATCTCAGAGAAGGTGCAGATTTATTGATGCTCCTTTTCTGTTATATCAGGTACAAATAAATCGCCTCATTCAAAAACAAGAAACATGCTTATGGTGAGAAATAGTGGCTCAGTCCTCCTTTAATATGCCCACGGTGTCTGGTCAGAGTCTGCACCTTCTCTTGAGATCATTATCATAATCACAATCTTTGACTGGCTCAACATAAGGATGTTATTTACACATTCCTAATATGCAAGTAGTCATTGGAATGAGAAAGGAGGCCGAGATAAGCCCAGGAGACCCAGTTAGGGAACAATGGTCCGCAACTTAGGGCCACCTTGTAGGATGGGTGATATTGGATTGCCGGTATGAAGAGATTAAAGGGAAGCATAATTGATTCTACATTATTTGTGTAGCAAAGCCAGAGCGCCAGGTTTTGTTCTGCACTTGGGCCAAGATTACACAAGTACAGATAATTTCCTAATTTAATTAATGGATTAGTCAACAGGTTAAGTAGTTGAATCGTGGTCGACCAATGGTGCATTTGGTTTCTTAACTGTCTGAACTCAACACATCATCATAATGCGAAAATACAGTTGTCCAGCGATTTCAATTTAATTGCCTTAAATTGAATAACTTACAGAATTTCAGTCAGAAAATCAAAGAAATCATTTTTATCGGTTGCGCAAAAATAGGGACATCGACCTGTATACTTGTATAGTTCTATGGGCACGAAATTAAGAAGGAAAATCAGCTAACTTTAACTGAACGCTTAGTTTTCATGGCCGCCCAATATTTAAAGGTAGGCAGCATAATAAACTTCATATTGTGTGAACCACCTTGAGAGTAGTCCTAATTATATCTTTTCTCTTTTTTATCCAGGCGTTATTTGTAGAAATTAGAGCAGGTGTCAGCAGCATCTGCGACAACACCTTCATGTAAGACACATTTTTAAAAATCTTACATAGCTCCATAGTGAAGTGAATAAATTGTGTAGCTCCTGATGTTCAAGAGTAGGCCTACGGATCTAAATCGCTAGAATGCGGGAAGACCTTTTAGGTGTCGTAAAACAGCACCCCGCCACTTTAGATGAATTTCCAGTTACTTGTAGCACTAAACTTAACACTGTCGTCCAGCTAGAAGTCTTGATGCCTAAGCCCACCTTTTGCCTTCTATCGGAGTCAGCTTTCGATCCATGTTTGTACCTGCCGTTTAATCCGTATGTTTGCAACTTTTGTGCCGGAAAAAAGGTACTTTGAGGTACTTTGTTGACTGCCTTGGCAACATATAGGCGAATTACATGTACAATATCATGTAATTATACGATATATCTCTAATAGCACATAATTGCATATTCGATTTATGCTGGTCTTTCAACTGCTTCGCATTGGACGCTTGTAGCGAGTTTTGCGTTCATTTTGTTTCGAATAGATTAATGTGGCAGTGTTCGCACGATTCGAGAATAAGGAATCTGCTGCCTATTTGCATTGGTTTTGCTATGCTATTGAGTGACTTTGAGAACGTACATTTTTTTCGCAGGTGTGTTACCAAATGGACAAATATTGTCGCAATGAATGTGCCTGTTGTCGTCCTCCTGCTAATGGTCTATTCAGGGAATACGCACGTAAGTTACCGAATTTGCGATTGCTCCTCTTCTGCTAGGCCTATCTTTAACCTCCACCATTCTATGTCAACGACAGAGGCGGAGCTAAGGGGCAATTTAGACGGGGGAGCAAAAATGAGGATTAAAACTATTATATTTTGTTACTTATGCAAACTAATTTATCCCATCTAAGTTTGTAAGACATGATTATGGCGCTAACAAACAATCTTGGAATATGACACCAATTGAAATTCGTCTGTCCAGCAATATCGGAGTTTTTAAAAACAAATAAAAAGAACACCTGTTAAATACCCCTCTAAATAATTAGTATTTGTGCACAGACGTCATTAGTTAACTAGTTAAGATGATGAATTATGCTTTAGTTTTCTGTACCTATTGCCCACTGTTAAATTGGAAATTGCTGGTCATTTTAGCGGAACTAATCGGTCCTTAGGGGTTTCTAACTTCCTACTGTCCCTAATATCTCTCTTATTACTGTTTTATAGATTCTTATGCATTCTTATTCTTGCGTTCAACTGTTTGAGTCGAATAATAAAAACATGTGGTTATGGTTATGGATATGGGTTCTTGCAAAGAATTCCTCCTTAAGGAAAAGTTTCAATTATGAGATGAAACATGCTTAAATTGAAACTAGATGGACGTGAGAATGCTACTAGTTATGGAACCATTTCATCCATACCAGCTTCCATTAAAGCAGAAATTTCTCATCAATCGCTGTTCTAGATAGACAATATTCTTTTCATTAATTCAGCTTCTACTCAAACAGTCTTTTCATCAGTCCAGCTTTCACTTAAGCAGAATTCATTTCCTTGACAGGCATATTCACGCCATGAGTACGTCGAACTACTGGTCGACGTATTCGCTTCAGTCTATGGGCTCGCAACAGGGTATGTATATATTTTTTTAGATGTTGGCTTCTTATAAATTGAATTATTCGACCCCTATCTTCTCAATAGTTCCTGATTCATTCCAATTTGTTGGGCACCTATACACGAAAACAAATTTAATTCTTAGCCCAAAATAGAACAGGCCAGAACCAAGCCAGATGCTGAAAAAAAAAAATACAGAGCTTGAAAATCGACTCGATCATCCACTTCCCCTCTCCCGATTGTAAATAAAGATTGCGGAGGGAGGCAAAGAATAGGTGTCCTGACATGGGCTGCTCCTGGGTCAAGAATCTTGCAGTATGACTTGATTAGCCAACACCCAGACATAGAATGAGCAAGTATAAGAGTCGTCTTGAATGTGAGGTTTCCAAATTCTCGTCGTTCTGCCACCGTAAGGGTTAGTTCAGCCCAGCGAAGAAGTGCTTCCTTTGGTGCATCAAAGACAGCCACAACAAATTGTAGTAATATCTTGTCCCAAGGATGCCCTAGGATCTAGTCCAACAGGATTGGCAGTTCCGGTTAAATCAAGTGTTCCGCTACTGACAGTGATAACTGTCCATGCGCGAAACGCAGTTGGTTATCCGACGAGTTCGAACACTGATGCATGTAGGGTCATCGACATAGAAGCCAAAGAGAGCTGATAATGGAGTGTGAGGGAGAAATCCCATCGGACGACGTAGCCAGGGTCATCTAAATTGCATCGATATGGTTTCTGATGCCGGCGACTTGAACTTAGTCGGCCACTGCATTGGACGAATTTGCCCAACCGAGTCCTTGGAGCGATTCAAGGAAGCAGAAATCAGAGCAAAATCTGACCGGAGTCGACCAATTAAGGCTAGCGTATTCTGTTCATTTACTTTCAGCGGAAGCACACACCCATGCTGGATTACCACGCATGTCATTCGGCCAACTTGATAAATTTTATCGACTGCTGTCATTTTTACGATTATTTACGTCTAATTGCGGCATTTACTCCGTAACTTCTGAACATCCAAGCCATCTGTCAGCTGTCGACGAGAGTTGGTTCCACGCTTGTGTGTGGGCCTACCACTAATGACTTTTTTCAGCTTAGTGTGCATAGTTTTGCTAACAGATACATTTACACTTGTTAACTGTGACATTTAACATCAACAAAGCAAGCGCAGAGAGCGCCTCTGAACTCGAAGGGGCGTTATAAAAATGGTTTGATTGCATTACATTACATTTTGTGCTGCCCTTAGGGCATCGCGTCAACTGATCCCCCGTCCGTTGGCGGTTTCACCTTGACCTGTAGCAACGTGTCCATCCTCGACAAATGACTGTCTCTGCACACCTTCTCTCTGACAATGTCCTGGCTGATGCAATAAAGACAACGATCATTAGATCAACGATTTCTCCAATCATTCGTTGTGGACCTCCATTCTTTTCTATATTCCGGAGCTGATGGTGCCGCGATGGCGACCATCGAGTGTTCCAGGGCCGTTGTTCCTAGTTTATATTAGTACAGAAGGATGCAAAAGTTACATGTAATTAACTGATTATTTGAATAGTTGATCCAATAATTATTCGTATACAGCCGATTAGTGAAAATCACATATTCGGTACAGCCCTAGTTCAAACAGAGAATCCGTTCAGACTGTTCTTGAATTGGTGTGCCAGCGGTTCTGTGGTGAAATCGCTTTCTTTCACAGCATTTATCTTTACTATCGCATTTATCTACTTTCTACCATTGTCTGTGCTTCGCAAAGACACAATGTTCATTTCAGCAGACTGCAGTGCATCCTAAAGCGCGGACGTACTTCAGCTACCTTCCTCCGAATGACTTGACTTGGTTCTTGGTAGTGTCCTTGACCTTGGTTATTTCCGATTGTACAAGTATCTCTTATGTTGGTTCCTTAATAACTGTTTCAGGCGTTGCACTCTCTAGGGATGTCTTTGCACTTTTCCACATACTCAAGCTGAATGTATGTTTTCAGCAGTCCTCTCCACGCTGAGGTTTCTTTCTGGGACCATTGATCTTTGGTTCCAATCATGTTGCTTACCCTCATTACCCCTTATTGACCCAAAACCTATATCTTTTGCGGTAGTTCTATAGCCTTTCTTTTTCATCTGAAGCTAGACATTTTAAGTTATTTACAGTATTTACCTTGTCAGTAGATTAGTCAAGATATTTTAAAATACAACCTGGGTACCCATCAAATCTTTCGACGGGTAGAACTTAAGAATCTCCTCTGGTGTCATTTAGCATTTAGGCCTAAGCAACAAAATTCTCGTCTGCTTGCCTAATCTTTTGCGGTAGGCCTATAGCCTTTCTTTTTCATCTGAAACTAGACATTTTAAGTTATTTACAGTATTTACCTTGTCAGTAGGTTAGTCAAGATATTTTAAAATACAACCTGGGTACCCATCAAATCTTTCGACGGGTAGAACTTAAGAATCTCCTCTGGTGTCATTTAGCATTTAGGCCTAAGCAACAAAATTCTCGTCTGCTTGATGTGCCTGAGTTCTAGTGCTTCATTGCAGATTATAACTGCTATCAATACACATACCCACGGTGTGTAGTAACGAATACAAACAGTAAAATAGATTCTACGTGTCGCTAAACTAATTAATGGATTGTGATTGTTTTTAACAGCCATCTACTCTTCTGTAGTGTGACAATGCTCATCCGGGCAGTATTTAAATATTCCGTCTCTACTCTGCATGTTTGGTCCTTTGGACACATAAACGCTCCATTGAATGAAAAGATTCGTCTGTAAGTATTTTATTAATCAAGCCAACATTACTATTAATTATGTTTTTTTCTGCACTTTATTACTGTTGATATGTAGGCTTACTTTACCAAAAGGGTAGTCGATACTATCCTTCAGATTCCTGCAATCTCAGTTAATCCATCTATAGTTACTGTTGTAAGTACTTATATTTTAATAGTCAATTAAAGCATTTCAATACGTCTAAATCAGAATATGCAGCTAGTGGAAACCTAATCCACATATATTTTACTTCAAGACTTGTTCTACTCAGAAAAGGAATCTCCTTAATCGCGTTGTCGCAACTCTTCTCCATGTATCGCAATACTGTAGGCCTACGTAAAGCAGACTAGCAACGCTCTCTGACGAAGACTGAAAGAGCATGGAAATCTTGTCGGTTCGAAGGCACTTCCCTCTCAGACAGACAGCTACAATGACGACGATATACGCGCACTGTCTCTGTGTTCTTGACACCTTAATAGCCCTATCGTTTGTTGAAGTGTGTTGATTTCTTTGTAACTACTAGCTGTGTTGTAACAAAGGCCATTCGCGTCGCCGGCTCCTCTTCCAGGCTTGGAAATAAACCCTAACGGGCAATGCACCGACGTCCGCTGGCGAAGGGGCCATCGCCCTTGTGCTCTTAGTTACTGACTCTCCTCTGCAGTACTGAAGCCCAACTGTGACATACGATTATTTTTATAGTGCGCACTAGATAATATCTAGTGTGCACTAGTTAGTCTCTAGTGCGCACTAAATAGTTTCTAGTGCGCACTAGAAAACTACTAGATACTATCTTGTGCGCACGAGATAAATCTATGCAATATGGCTGACATAAATCAATGCCCAGAATAGACTTGTGAAAATCTCTTTTTAAGCTTAGAAAACAATAGCAATAATATAATAAACACATACTGAAGGTTATAAGCTTACTATATATATATATATGCTTATATAGTAAGCTTAATTTTCAGTATTTGTTTATTACGGCAATTGCTTGGTGAAAAATAGAAGGTTTAGGGTTGACACCAATGAAAGCGTGGAGCTTCTGTGGCCGACAGTTCGGCATAAAAACGCATCTAAAGTTCTATTTATATGTCTAAAAGCTACACTAACCCTATTCCTGACCCTAAACGACCCTCATGACGCGTTAAATTTTGTGTGGGTTCGGCGGTATAGAAGTAGAATTTTCGTTTATTTTTGGGCCGAAGGTTCGGCCGCAGAAGATTTATCCCCATTGAAAATTGGGTCTTTATTGTACGACTTTCGAGCTTCGTGTCCCTCGTCCCAGCGGAGCTCTCTTTACTGAGCCACATGCAGAGTTTATGGAGTGGCCATGTATTTGTACTACACAACATAACTGCACTTCAATAGTGCCATACCTACAAAGTTCAGAAGTGCTCACAGGCAACTTTAGCCTAGCGCTTTGTACTGTTTATACAAGGTCACAAGACATTGACTTTAAGTAGATTAAAGCCTGCGGCCAAGACATGGAACATAACACCACCATATCATGTCTCACCACTAGTATAAATAACAATAATGGTAAGAGGACTGTGTGAAGGATATAATAATATAGGAAGAACAATGGGACCAGATTTCGGGGCCACTATATTGTTTTCTAAGCTTAAAAGGAAATTTTCACCAGGATACTTGGCATTGATTTATGTCAGCCATATCGCATAGATTTATCTAGATAGTATCTAGTGCGCACTAGATAAATAAAAATAATCGTATGTCACCGTTGGGCTTCCGTAGCAGCAGACTGAGTTCTGCTAGAATTCAGAGTCAGTTGAGGCTGCCTCGTCAAGACAGGCGTCGTACGCACCAGAGCTTTTGTTGACGTTGTAAAGTGTATTTAACGACGCATTCATGTCGATGATGATATGCTTTCGTTTGTTGAAGTAGTAGTAGTTTCAGTTTCAGTTTAACGACACTGTGTGATAGGCACTAATAGCAAAGATCACTAGCGTCAATCTCTTCCTTTACCTAGACTTGGGACTGGCACTGTCAGAATGCGAACAGAGTTACTTTTTTGAAGAACCCCCCGTGTTATAGAACATGTACTGCAACGGAGAGGTTCGCAGCATACAGGCAATAGGCGTTTCAGAGATGCAGCGCCGTGATCAGATCGCTGCACAGGCGTTGCCTGACTGACTGATATAAGTTTATTTAACGACGCATCCATAACGATGATGATATGCATTCAGGCGTTGCCTCGTGGCATATAGTCTATTATAGGCGTGGTTATGCGAGCAGGGAAGAATGAAGGTACTGCGGTTGGCGTGGAAAGCGTGACAAAGGAGGTAGACGAAGAGAATGAGTATGATGACAACGACGCTACCAAGGCAATAATTATTACCTGTGTCATTAAATGTCTGTCATAAAAAAATTTATGTTTAGATACCGTCTACTTCAAGCAATGGAAGTGTTAGAGCTAACGATATATGCCTACTTCCTGGGATATTACCACGGGTATTGAATAATTGCATGTTCATTTCAACTGTTAAGTTGTTAAGTATTGTACGGCCTATAAGGTAAGGAGGGATCTAGCTAGGATGAGCTAAATGAATTCCTAGATGTGCACACAGCATATGTGCATGCTTACGAACACGCACATTTGAAATTTTGAATGCATGCATGGAGGCACAAATTCATAAATTTAACACTAACATTAAGCTTGCTTTATTCTACTCTCTGATGTGCTCCCGTGCAGCCATTGTGATATATGTATAAGCACGATTTTAAAGAACAACTGTCTTAAGAAGAAAAGAATCGTCGGCGTAAAAGGGACGTTCTATATGATTCACACGCTGAACAGCCATTTATCAACTTCGCAGCCTAAAAATTCAGCAAATTTAACTATGAATTTTTTGTATATGCATTGATACACTTCTAATGCGTGCTTGGTCTATGTGTCAATTACTACAACATATAGAACCCATTTCCATTCCAATGCCACAAGAAACTTAACAGTGCGCAACTATGTTAATATGATCGATTCTCATCCGACTATATTACTGCGTTCTGTTAGGTCGATGTTGAGCTGGAAGCGCTTCTGAGTAGGCAAACTTGAAGGGGGGCTATATGAAATTACTGTTGTATTAGTAATAATGATAATAATAGTAATAATAATAATAAATATTTATAATATGCAACGCTCTATTCTAGTCTGCCGGGTAACCTATTATCTTGTCTAGATCGAGTATTGCGAGTTGCAGTGCAACTTACTAGTCAAATATTAAAATAGGGTCATGTCACAAGATGTATGTTGCAGATTTTGCATTGGCTTCCTGTTCCACAGCGTATTGAGTTTCTTCTGTGATCTGAAGATGCCAACGTGGTCTTGCACCAGCCTACCTAATTGACCTCGGTGAGCTTGTTTTGGGGTCTGGGTATACGTTATAATATTAATATTATGGCAATTATAAAACTTACATTGTTGAACGGGCTGGATTAAGAGCGCCTTTGAGTGAGTGAACGCTATATAAATTTTTGAATAAATGATATTATCAATTCCAAAGTTTGCTCATATTTCAGGCTTGAATTCATGACTCACTTCACTGGTTCCCAATTCATTCGCGTATGCGATTCAAATATTTAAAAGTGCCTCATAGCCGCAGGAACAAGAACGGACTTTGCATTATTCAAAGTTTATTTCAACATTAACTCTAATAATCCGACAGCGAACAGCGAGCAAAGCTGATGCTATTTAATGTACTTTGATGGTTGGGTCATTTAGTTCTGTAATTGCGCTAATTTATTATCTTTTACAAGTCTTCCAGTGAGGTTAATGTATCCATGTCCATTGTTATTTTTTTAGAACGAATATGGTGTATCAAATAATCATACCATTGACCCTATTGGCCCTGCTCAATAGTCGATATCCTATCGTCTCAACCGCTTTGATGATTTCGGTCGAGGTCACTAACGTAAGTGTATTGTTTCAGATATATGGCCTGTATTAGATCTGAGCATCAGTTTGCCGATGCTAAATACTGTAGACTGTCATTTTCTGGCTAATTTTGTCTAAATTAAGATGCAATTCAGGGCTTATTATTCAACCGATTATTCAGAGCCAGAGTTGTCCACAGATCGGGTCGGATTGGGTCACGATTATCTATATAGGGCCGGTTGGGTGAAGAATCTTGTGAGTTCGATCGGGTGGAGGTCTACAACCTGGACCCGTTTCGACCTACCATTTTCAAGCAGAGCCTAATATACCTGTTTCACTGCATACCTGATGATTGCTCCGGTTAGAATCAGAATAAACCGGCAGACCAATAATATGAAAAACAGGATCCAGGGTTAAAGAATGTGCCCGGCACGTTGAGAAAAACAGCCAGTGACCGGCGGGTAGACCAGAAGTGACTGGCTGACCAGTGGGACTGAGACAGGTTAATGGGCAGAGTATACAAAGACAGGGACGGTAAAATATAGTTAGAATTCTGTTTACATTTCTTGTTGATAGTGATGGTGGTGGTGGTGATGATGACGATGACGACGACGACGAGTTCTATGCCAGAAGGCAGATCCATTGGCTTTATGCCACCCGGGTGTGAGATGAGTGGGGTGGATTTTCTCGTCGCCTTCCTCACATATAAAAATGGGTGAGCAACTTGGCCCAAGTCGCAACACAGTGACATGAGGTGGGTTAGAACCTGCGACCCTTCGACTGCATGACACAGAACATCAAGCTCACCCACGTCAGGGCCAGTGACTTCACTGCGTCTCATTGTGTGTATTCATAATTAAAAGAGTATACATTATATTACGACTATCAAATAATTCTAAATGATATTAGTAAAATTAGAACTAAAGGTTCAGGTTAAGTCGGGTTTTGCACTTCATGGGTAGGGTCGTTTCGGGTCCTACGCTTAACTGCGAAAGTCGGGTCGGGCCCATTTTGGATGGGTCGGGTTTGGTCAGGTCACAAAAATTTAACTCGTGGACAATTCCGAGTGGAACTCTTTTTCTTTTGATGTCTGCAGGTTCTATTTGCTACAATTTACTCTCAGGGCCAGTGACAACGGGCGTTGTGACTTATCTGTTCAACTATGCATGCGGATCTCTTACCTACATGTATTTTCCTTTCAGTGGGGAATCAACCTCTGGAGCGAAAACTCGTGGATAGCGGCATGGATGTTCAAGCCTGCGGAGGGTACGTGACTTTTTTGTGTCACCGTTTTGGCACAGACACTTATGGCGTTAAAGCAATTTCAGAAACCAGCAAATAATAATCAAAAACTGCTACTAGCTCGGAAATAGTGTAGCGATTCTGCTGTTCCTGCCTACTTTATTTACTCTTATATCTACTCTTAGCTACTCTAGCCTACATCTACCCTCATGTATACATTGTACCTTCATCTACTCTTACTAATATTATCTCTGATGTATATCTTCATCTACTCTAACCTATGTTTACTCTCACGGTTACCTTCATCTACTCTAGCCTTCATCTACCTTTAAAGCTACCTCCATCGTGTACATCTATATACTTTATAAACCGTACAAATAGGAGTAGCAAGCATAAGTGTGCACGCGACAAGCAAGAGACGTAACCGACGAGAAACAGTGTACGTTAGAGTGTCAGAGAAGCAGAACCACGATAAAAGAGCAGGAGCGTCTTTGGAGCGTCCACGGATAATTATCGTAGCGTTGAGTATTATAGTTGTGCTCTAGTAATAGCGGCGTATAGTACCGTGTTAAAGTCGGTGCTATAGAAGTTTTGCTACGCTGGACAGTACAGAATAATAACGAACAGACGTTTCTTTTTCTGCTTCGTCAAGAAGGCAGTGGAAAACCTTCAATGGTTATACTTCAGTCTATAACTGAAGCTTTATCCTGCAAACAGTAAGTAGAATTATCCCAAACTGTCGAGGCTGGTGGTGGTCATCCAGGCATACGCTGTCCAGACTCGGGTTTTGTTATTACTTTAAGACGGACACTTAACGAAGTGTCGCATTACAGTAACCGTTAAGCCATCGAGATGCCATGAGTGATGCCCCTCAAATATTAGTGGACATGGGTCCAGTTGTTGAAATAGAAACTTTTTTCTTAATTCGTGTATCAGTAAAAATAAGACTCCCTTATGTCACCTGGAAGAAACCGCTCGTTTATGGATCTCGATATTTCAATATACCCATGCCATATGTACATGTGCATTGAAGAGCGATTCATTTCAAGCTTAGTTTGAAGCATTCTGAGCGGTGATTCTGCTTAATTGTTGGTGGTGTGGTTGTGATAATTAAGCACTCACGTTGATTTTTTTAGATATCCCGCTGCAGTCCGAAGCCGCAGAGTCGATTCCAGTTTTATCCGCAACAATCATAATTTTCGGTGCATCGACTACAATAGCAATGCTATTGCTGCTTCAAGTACGTCAATATTGTTTATTATCTTTCATCGTGTACGTTGTACGCTTAGCCATATCCGATAACGCTCAGTAGATGCATTAGTGGTCGTTGATTCATTCTCTGGTGTTATATTAATTCTCAATTGTAAACAGTTGTCTGATTTCATCCTTTAAAATAGCGTCAGCCAGCCGCACAACAAAGTATTAGGCGATTTTATTTTCTTTAGCATTTCAGGGATGATCAGTGTATACAGACGAAATTGAAGCTGTTATTTTGAAGGATGTCATTATGATACATATTTTTATTACCTTCTTCAACCAGCGCATATTAATGAACCAGACGATTTTTATTAGCGTCTGTGGAATGTCGTCCTTCAATCAACCACGATATCCTAATCGAATAAGCAACTTCTATAATGACAATGGTATCTAATGCATAAGGCATCAGCCGATGGCACAGCGAAAATGCAAACCATAGTCGGATCAATATCCAGGAGGCGAGTTCGTTGTGTAACAAGCGATTTTTTTGTATCAATGGAGTGTTAAAGTCACATAACAGATCATTTTTGCAAGCCAAAAGAGTTTTCTTGCTCTGCTTAAAAGAGGGACAGTGACCACTGCCAAACTTGATTTCCATTGGTAATATACATAATGCTCGTATAGACCAGTAGGCCTAGATGCTTGGATGCATCTGTGTGTGTTATTTTGCGTATTTCGCTGCACAAAGAAGTTTTTTGCGAGTCCTTGGGATAACATGCTTAGCTGTTTGATCCGCATTCCGCGACCTAGCGCTTTATAACGTTTGGAGCGGTGATCCTATTCGCTTTGTTAAGTTCATATGACTACATAGTACATGCACATGGGCCTGCACGTACATACTAGCGTCACACGGCAAAAACAAAACTGTTTAGATTGCATAAAACATCCAGTAAAACGTATGGAGTTAAACTGCGCTGAAACTCACACAGTTCAGGACCGGATACACTAGATCATGATATAGATGTCCAAACATTATAGCATGCCACTAGCGGACATGATTAATGTTATAACAGATGGTACATGAAGTGAAAAGATCACTTGAACCAACTCAAGCCATTGAAAATGACTATTCCATTTTAATATTTTTGGATCTAACCACGGCATTTGATATTTTACAAGAAGACCACAACATACCATTAAAAAAATAAATTACGAGATAAAATTTCCGTTGAAATGGACCAATCAACTAGCCAAAGAATTACACAGGCCAGTGGTAAGACATTTTCTACAAAGGAAAGACTACGTTCGTGGTATCCAGAGGCGTCCACACAGGCGGTCCGGAGGCAAATGTCCGATTTCACGTAGAGGGGAATATTTTCTTTGTCTTGGGGAGATATTTTATTTCCATACCCTTGGGACCGGGGGTTTGATTCTATCATTCATGGGGGATTGGCGCCTCTGGTGGTATCGAGGAAATTTGGGCAGCATATCTTGTAGACGTGCAGGCTTTCGCTGAATATAGCGATGGTGTGATATACCGGTATCGTTCAATTTAATACCTCGCGCACAATACCGCGCAGCCAATAACCGCGAACACAAAGCCGCGCGAGGCTCATTACCGCACCGATCATAACCGAGGACATGAGAGAGAACATAAAATAATATATAAATATTCCAAAGTATATTTTAAGGCCAGGTAAGCTATAATTATATTATTTTCAATCAATCATTGAGAGTCCAAGAGTACATACAATCATATATAAAGTATATAAGACTTAAGTACATTTTTCAGTATATATACTTAGTTCGTTTATCATCTTGTACAATGAACATCAGCACACAGTTTACAGCTAGACGTGTGAAGATGAGTCATGGGCGATGCCACGAAGGTATTCCGACATAATTCCAACGTAATACGATAAGGGTGTGATAAGTTGGGGAAAAATTAATAGACTCTATAAGTGACAACATGCGCATTTATGATCAGCGCGATAATGAACCAAGCGCGGTAAATGAACTAAACCTGATATATCTGCTAAGCGTTACAGACGCTTTTTCTCAATATGGGTGGATTAAACGTGCGACTCGCTGCACTCAAAGTAGAGTAGCAGGAAGAAGAGGAAGAGTTTTTTAAGCTAGTCCAAGGCTCTCATCTTTCCACCGACATAGATCAGAGTCTAGGTACAGAGATGTAACAGAAATCTCGTATCAAATGTATGTACTCTCGTCATAACGCATTTGCATTTAACTGTTACAAGCGATGCCACCAGAGAGTACTAATTAAATGCCTAGACATAAAACGACGTTACTTCATGTTTCACTTTTTTGAGCGTGATTTCTGGAGTTAAATAATTAAATAATAATAATATAATTAATGTTTTTTTCATTTTCTTTGTTATGAACAGCCAACTTCTAGTCTGTGATTAGCCAATATAAAGTTGTATTCTATATATAACAGCCATTGATTATATGTATTTTAGTACAAATGGGACGTCAAACAGCGTAAGTTGCAGCTTGTTATTCTCTCTATTTTAGAATCCCAATCCATTCCAAAACCGCATGCAAGTGAGAGAGCTTATGCAGTACACCACCCTTTTGCTAGGCGGGCTGTTCGTATTGGTAAGCATTGACAAAGTCGACTTTTATTGTTATCTTTCAAAGGGTGTCCGCTCGATAATCCGACGGTTCGATAGTCCGAAGGTTTGATGTCCGAAGATTGTAAACTCCGGCATTAATTTAACTAGAATCTGGATTAATTGACGAAAAGAATGTTTAAAACTGGTAGCTGAACAGATGTGAAAAGAATCGTGCGTTAATGGAAGGAAACTGGATGTATGAAAAGAATGGTGCAATCCAGCTTCTAGCCAGACATGATTCTTAAATCAATCCAGCTACCATTAAAACCAGTCTTATCACATATCGACCGGATACCATGCAATCGTCGGACTATCGAACCTTCGAACTATAGATACAAAGCCCTTTCAAAGTTCTATTGTATTAGTGTTTCGCATAGAGTACAGCCTTAGACCACGAACAGGATCACACAATGTCTTTTATGTTAATGTCATTGTCATCTTGGCACACAGATTCTTCACGAGAGTATCATTATGAGTACAGCAATATCGGAGGATGCGAGATTCGATTACAACAACAGCGACGAATGTTGAGCTGCTCTAAACTGTCCAAACGAATATTATTAGTGTATGCAGATATTAGACATAGCCAATAATTTATAGTCAAACATTTTCATTGTTGCCCTACGGTAGGTCGCTACAGCTGCGACTCGCATGTCTGACTTCTGTCTGGCTTCTCTCCACAACCAATCCTGTCTCCGTCTCTATCTCTTTCTCTCTCTCACTCTCTCTGTGTCGCTGTCTCTGTCTGTATGTATGCCTGTCTGTCTGTCTTTCTTTATCTCTGTGTGTATATTATATTTTATCTTCAATTCTCCCTTTTTCGAATCATCTCTTGCAAGCCTTTTTTAAACTACTAGAGACAGTGAATTTGTGGATAAAACTAGAGGACAGAGCTGCTTGAAGACGACTTGTTGAGGCATCATTGTTGGCGTACGCCTGACAGAGAAGAGGAAGAAGATGATGATGAAGATGATGTAGAAGAAGACGAAGAAGTAAAAGAAGAAGAAAAAGAAGTAGAAGTAAAAGAAGAAGAAGAAGTAGAAGAAGAAGAAGAAGTAGAAGAAGAAGAAGAAGTAGAAGAAGAAGAAGAATAGTGCGAAACAGTACATGAACCAATAAACTACTAAGACAGTTAACTGATAACTTTTACCAGCCAATGAGAAGAAGAATAATTATTTCTTCCCATTACGTCCAATGTGAAATACAGATAAGCTCTTCACAGAGTTGCAGAGCATCGATATCTTTGAGTTTTGAATAAATTGTACATTAAAGACAGAATTGGAACCACCCAACTTTCAAACAGGTTTGGTTGATTAGTATAGGATAATCTATGACCAGCCCAATCCATTAATTATGAATTACATAGTTGGACAATATTATTTATATGTATAAGGACACTATCCTAAGTCTAAAGCGCAAGTTTAAAAATTGGTCAAGCTTCTACACGAGCACTTTAACTTGTTATGGAAAATAGGGAATCACTCACGACCCCTTTTCGATCATTACGAGAATTTTACACTGCGACACTTGTTCTAAGTAACCCAACAACGCCTCTTTATATATATATATATATGCAATGCCATCCTCTAACAATTTAACTAGAATGTATAAGGATTCTCCTGCTAGCGGTCCCTCGGTCCATTTAGAATTCTTCCCTCTTGCTGTCTATCAATCCCTAGTATTTCTAACTTGTATCTTTCCATTGATGATTGTCAGTATTCAATTTAAAAAAATCATGGCTGGGGTTATGGTTATTAATGAATTTAAGACTTAAATAGATTCTGCTTGAAGATATATTTATCGATTGTGATTGTTTTAGAGATCAAATGAACATTGGACCAAATGTCATAACTTCGGGTGTGTTCACGTGTCTAATTTCGTTAATTCACATCAAATCTTTCGAAGTGACGAATCCTCCGTCACTCCGGTCTAGACGCTTTTAGTAAGCATTATTTTAAATGAAGTCATCATTGCTCAACGTATTTTATTTATAGGACTGTTGATTAATCGCAGTTAACGCGCGCGATTAACGCGTCAATTTCTTGGGACGATTAACGCAATTAAAAATTTAAAAGCTGCCTTGGATGTATGGTTAATAGTTAAGCCTATTAACTAACGACCATGTTATCTCTAACGCGTGAACTATGGCCGAGGTCTAAAGTAGTAAAGTCATTGGGCAGGAGATTGGGCTTAATTCACACAGTTGTGAATTATCTGCTGTGACAGCGCTGCTGCGTTACAAAGACGAACCCAAGTGAGAAATGGAGTGGTTAAAAACAGATGACTGAGCACAAAAGACACCGGAAAGGTTAACACGGATACATAGGCTCATCTCGGTTCGCCAGCAACTACCGTCCCGTGCGAGAGACTGTCTTATGCTGCTGGAGATTCTTATTAGTAAAAAACTGTTCTAATTCTGACGTGACGATGTAAATATCTTAGTTTGTCTCGACAACTGGTTAAGACTGAACTTCTGGAAAAAATTTGCAGTCCCTGCTATATGTAGGTTACTTTTATGCTAAGTAAAGAGTAAGGACGGGCATCTTTCTGGCTGCCGCACGCGTTATTTTAACGTTGTTGTGTAAAGCTACTTTTCTATAATATTCGTTCGCTTCTTTGGATTATTATCTCGAATACCTTCTTTCGACTCCTTAGCAGTGGTTTTGCTGCCAGTCTGCAACAATTTCGACAGCTCCAGAGCTGTAACTATAGAGAATATTATAATCGATGTGATACATTGGAACGACTAGTACTGTGTCTGCACGTGAGGTTTTGATTTGCGGTTCAATGGAGCGTGACGGGTTTCGGGACAGAGTTGGGCTTTCTACTTGTCGATACAGCCAAAGTCTGCTTCACCGTTACCGTCGGCTGTCGAGGAAGCCTTAGCTCGACGTGCTTCGAGTCTTACGAGACCTGTGTCTACTGCGGTACAGAGACTGTCGAGCTAACCGTTGTAGATTTCGACGTATCGAAGTTGTGACCATTCCGCGTCCTCTTCGAACCTGTCGGCGCTGCCTGATAGCTGTGGCGAGGCACCAAGTTCTTTCGGTACCTGCCTGGTGCTCATCAACAACAACAGTATTGAACCTTCCAGGAATCTACGTTATTAACGCCAGTTCTCTTGCCAAGCCATGTGCACTTAATCAACTCCATGCGGAGCTGGTTGGATATGGTCTTCACATTGCAAATTATATCGGAGACACATCTTAAGTCGCGTCATCAACCAGAAACCTTTTGTGTAGATGGTTTTCGCCTTTTCAGGGGTGACAGGATCGCTCTCCGATCTGGGAGGTGGCTGTTTTGTCGCCGATAAATTTCAAGCATCAGTGGCGACGTTCGGGAGTGATGTTCGATCGCTGAAGTTGCTGTGGGTCCGCATCGTCTTGCCATTGAGGATCCTCTACGTATGCGCCATCCACCATCCACCCAAACCTATTTACGAGACGTCAATCCTCTTCGACGAACTTGAGCGGTCGGCAGAGACGATCACGGCTGCCGATGCAGGAGCGATCATTGTTCTGGGCGGGGGCCTCAACAAGTTGGATCTTACCGAGGTGGTGGAGAGGACCGGATTGACTGCTCTTGTAAGTCCACTGACTAGAGGCTAAAACACATTTGATAGGCTCATGGTGTCCTTGCTATCATAATGTTAAAGTTGTCGCCTCTGTGCTCAAGGCCGACCACCGTGTCTTTATTGCCATTGGTCATAGAAGAGTTGCCAACCGCGCAAAGAAGTCAGTCAAAGTCTTTTTCCGGAGGCGTACTCCCAACCAACATGCCGATCGACTCGTCCGGCTCTCTACTGCGGATTTCTCTCCCATCTACGAATGTGCTGACCCTCGGACTGCCTGGGATCTTTTTATGCAGCGTCACTGAAGAGATTGGACAGTGTATACCCTCTGCGCGAAGTCACTATCATCACTTCCGATCCTTACTTCACCACACCCGAGATCAAATTTCTTCTTCGTAAGAAGAACCGAGTGCTGAAAGCTGGTCCCGTTGAGGAGGTATCTGCTTGCGCCAGACGAGTGGGAATACGCATTGTGCGAGCTACTGGCGCGCAGCTTCGTGATGTTGATCATCGGTACAACATGAAAGAATTATGGAACCGTGTAAACCGGATAACAAAAGGGAGAGTCAGTTCAGCCAATGAGAATGCGCCAACTGCTGAGGAATTCAACAGCCATTACTCGCGTATACCCTTTACAATCCTCCGTTGAAGCGCTTTAATGTGCCACCCGATCGACGATTCATATCCGAACTTCGTGTGTTCCATTTACTCGATCACCTTCGGCACACACCTGATGGCTCTGACTCTCTCCCAGCATGGTTTCTCCGTCTTGCGGCGTTGGTCTACGTGGCCCCATCTCGCATCTCATCAACCTCTCCCTCAGCTGTGGTCATGTTCCTGTCCAATGGAAGAATGCTGTCATTCACCCGATCCCCAAGTTCGCTGCACTCGGATCACTTGCAGACTATCGTCCAATTTCCGTTGTCCCTGTGTTCTCAAGAATGGTGGAGCGGGAGATTGTTCAGCAGCACATGTACCCAGCGTTCGCGAAGCCGGTCATTTCGGACCTAATGGCCGATCAGTTCGGAGGAGGAGGAGCTTTCTTTTGGCTTTCTGCTCCAGAGTGTCCTCCATCCCCCAACGGGCTTCTCTCTGTTCATATGCCCGTGAATTGTTACTGGTTCCCCGTATGCGTGCTGCTACGGCCTAAACAAGGAGCTTTGCTTATGTAGGCCCCACTAGTTGAAGTAGTCTTCCCCTCCCCTTTGGGCGGAGCTCCTCGTTCTCTTCCCTGTGCAGTCTCGGAAGCGCTTGAAAACTTTTCTGTTTACTACATAGTATCTAGTCGCCGACTTGGATCGGAAGCGCCGCTGATTTGAGCGGCGCTTTAAAAATTTTCAATTACAATTACATTCAGAGACAATTTATTGTTTTAATGAACTTCTTAAGTTCTGATATTTTACTAATATTAAGTAAATACCCCTGTACGGCTAAAAATCACATTTGCTACTTATTTATTACTATCTAGAAACAATGACAATACTGCATTGCTATTTTCTCACGATGCGTTAATGGTCGCGATTATTTTTTTAATCGCAAGATTAATCGCGATTAAAAATTTTAATCATTGAGCAGCGCTAATTTTATTCGAAGAAGTAGACGTGATGCTTAAGGATATGCAAAGTGAGATCGTTCTGCAATGTCGTTTTTGCAAAATTTGTCGCTGTTTTAGTTGATTTCTTTTTTATTTGAAAATCATTTGGAAAATTGGCTTGAATCACAATAATTATTGTGACAACAGCTTGCGGAAACCTCATCCAGTTGTATTTTACTTTTTAAAAGTTTGTTAAAGTGACGTCTGCTCATTAATGTAATATATGCCATTTATATTTCTACTACTAGCTATAAAATGCTGAGCCTAACAGAGGCAATTGACGTCGGGGCACAAATAAGCCTGGTAATCTTCCTGTTCGCGTACGTAACAATTTCCTGTATTTTAGCTATTCTGCTCTAAAGGATGTAGCTCTAATTGCCATCATATCAGACTTGTGTTGAAGTGATGTGTGCTCTATATAATAGATCATTCAAGAGGCAGATTATTATTATAGGCTATAGTATAATGGGCTAAATAAATTCACACATTCACACATACACGCACGTATATACAAACCTATACTATATAGAGTATGTATATATAAACACAAGGCATATTCACCTATGTGTATACACTGTTGACCCGTCCATCATAGTTGACCTCTTGGTTGCTGCCATCTTCACGACCTACGAAACAACTATAGTCGGCGTCATCGACAAGCTTCATCTTTCGCAGCTGTTTACTTGCTAGCTTCCTTCGCCGCTAAGATGGCCACCACCGACGGAACTCTGCTGGCTACCACCGGTCTTTCACTCCACTGACTGTCTACCATAGTTCCCATTACCAGTGCTGAGCCGCGCCGCATCATTCTGACCTCTCAATCAAAAGCCTGTGAACTTTACCCTCTCCCGATGTCTCTGCTACAGGAGTTTTTCGACATTCTACTTCCGTGTCTCACCTTTCTCTGCATCCTATCTAACCAGGAAGGAGTTCTTCCGCTGTCGCGTAAACGCTCATTTCTGGTTCCTCAAGCCTCTGATCCCATCAATTTTCGACTGATGATTGCAACTTTTTTTGTGTCGAAAATCATCGACAATATTGTCGCCTACAAGCTCACTCTTTATTTTGAGTCAAATAAGTTGCCTCAGGAATCTGGCTTTCGGGAAGGTCACTCCACTGAGACGCTGTTACTTAATCACTTGATAATTAATAGATAATTCACAGCTCTCTTTGTCTCTCTTGCTGTGTGTGTCTCCCTCTCTCTCTCACTGTCATCTACACCTCTGGGTCATCTTTGCGCTGATGGCCCACTTTCTCTGTATGGCTTCTAGTGCCTCAGCTGCTGCTCGGTTAATGAGCTAGACTCCGAAGACTTGAATGTCGACAAACCGCATGCGTCTCAAACCATCAAAAACCCAATTTATCTTGCTGGGCACTCGACATTGCTTATGAAACTGAATTCAGCTGCCATTACTGACGACTGGTCCCCCTATTGAACTTTACTGTGTTGTCCAGGACCTTAAAGTATCCCTGGACCAAGAGCCTTCCTTTGCCTCTCATATTCGCCGTTTTGCTGTGATTTATACTACCAATTGCGTCAGCTCCGCACTTTTGCTCGCTCCCTAACTCCAGATGTGACCTACTGCCCTTGTCCACTCCTTCATCACAACCCGATGAGATTACTGTTGCTCATTCTATGTAGGCCTTCCAGCTGGGCGCGGTTGCGGTGTCTGGACCGGATCCTACACTCTGCTGCACGTTTTGGCCATGTCTCCGGCTATATGCTGGATCTGCTCCACTGTTTCCTCTTCGTTAATCGTATCATCGCTTTGGTCTTTGCTGGGTCTCGTCCCTATCTATCTTCACGATCTCTGCTACTCTACTTTGTGATCTATTGAGCGAGGCCCACTCATCGTTCCATATTTTGTACGACTACTAAGCAAAATCGTGCCTTCTCAGTGGTTTGCTCCTTGCAAACTGCCTTGCTCCGGAACACGCTCCCATTCCGCTTTGCGCTTGTCGCCCAGGATCCACCCTGACTCATTTTTTAATTTCCTTAGAACTGTTCTTTGCAGCCGTGCTGGGGTAAGGAGCGCTCCTTATTATTATGCATGCATACACATATGCATACACGTGTGCATGTCTACATCCCTACATGCATAGAATATAACAAGGTAACATAATTCCATGTTCTCAATTTTCAGGACAATGATAGATCCGTCTGGGCAAGAGCGGTAAGTGGAAGAACTTGCCTTTTGAAGAAGCATTGAAAATTTAGCTTTCAAACACTTTCAATGAGTCTGCTAATAGTAAGCTACTACAACGGGATTAGGAAATATCGGAATATTTCATCACCATACCGCCCCTGATTAGCCCTGAATTTTGAGGGGCCTCATGTATCGTAGTGAATATTTTTTAGCGATTCTAATTACCGTAAATCGACGTTTTTCAAACGAACAAAGGAGCTGCAACAACGCCACAACTGTCCAGTATGAGAAAGCCATTATCAATCAGTAAAGAAAAACACCCATCAAAGAGTGTGCAGCTTTATCGATGAGAAGTCGCCATTAAAAATATTAGAAACATGTGCACTGCTGTGTAGGGACTAGTGATGCCTTCTGCTGAGGAGACACAATATTGGAATTAGCAATTGTTAGTGTGGAAGACCATTGTCCTGGGTCAAAAGTCAGCTAAATAGGCTTACTGTTCCTTTGGTTGGATTGGGAGGGGAGCGCTTCTTAGTGGTGTATTGGGAGTGCTCCTAAGTAGATTACCTTGAAGGGCGCTATATAAATATCATACATGACTTAATGTAAAACAACTAAGTGATGATTTTATAGGGCCAAATGTTAGTGAGAAGATTACGTGTATGCATAAAGGGACAGAAGTTGAATGATATGGCAAAGAAAATCAATTGATCACCTCAACAAATAACTTTTTTATTGAAGTCATAGAAACCACAGCAAGGTACAGAAACTAGTGATGCCATTGATGAATAATCTTGACGAGCCATCCAAGAGACCAGTTTTGCTACCTGATTTGAATAGTATGACGTATTTTTTCCAGGTTAAGGGTTAGTTTGCGGGAAACCAATCTGCCCATAAGTAAATTGCCATTCACATTATGCGTGCTTGTTCGATGAACAGATGACTGTTCCTATTAGCCTAATTAATTAAGCTTCAAGTCATAAGATTGGTAGAACGTTAATGAAGTTTCAATTCTTAAAAGCTGCAAGTTCGTACTCTTGCTTAAATGCCATTATGTAAATATGACGATGTGCGGTAGTTGCAATTCATCAACCCTGTTGATACTTTCTGTTCGGACAGATATATCCTCGTTATGCAACTCAGCATGAGTGTGGTGGAGGTTACGTTCTGCGTGATCACGTCGAAGGAGGCCAGATGTAAGTCGACGGGAAGTTATGAAATTTGAGGGATCTGATCATCGACTGTGTCAAATACTTTATATGTGTGTAACGGTTCAGAGGTACGCCTGCCTGGTGTCGGCCTGCTGTGGTGTCTGCCTGTCTACTGTGTTCTTTCTTCTGTGGTATCTGCCTGCGGTGTGCGCCAATCTACTATCTACTGTAGATATCTACTATCTACTGTATCCTATCTACTGTAGTCTATCTACTATCTACTGTAGATATCTACTATCTACTGTGTAGTCTCTACTGTCTACTATCTACTATCTACTGTAGTCTATCTACTATCTACTGTGGATATCTACTGTAGTCTATCTACTATCTACTGTAGATATCTACTATCTACTGTATCCTATCTACTGTGTAGTCTCTACTGTCTACTGTCTCCTATCTACTGTGTATCATCTACTATCTACGGCAAATTGGTATAAAGGGAGAGTCATCATCGGGGAGAGTCGTCATCGGGGAGAGTCGTCATCGGAGGGTCGTCGTAGGATCGTGGTCGTCGCCGTCGTCTGGAGATTGTCATCGGGGAGCCTTGTAGATTCGGCTTCGGCCTTGCAGTCTCGGCTCCTATGAAGCACGAATAGTCGTCGTGGCTTGCGATAGTCGTCGTGGATAGAGTCGTCGCAGATTTGCGATAGTCGCCGTCAGCCATTGACGTAGCATAGTAGTCGCCGTCAGCCATTGACGTAGCATAGTAGTCGCCGTCAGCCATTGACGTAGCGTTGTAATTACTCGTTAGTTATCGACGTAGGGCGTAGTGAGGGGGTGAGAAACGGACTGTTTCCGAATCGGCGCTACAGAAGTATTGTTTTCCGTTGTACATTAAAAGAAGATTATCGAACAAGCGTGTCTTATTCCAAGCGTCATCCAGAAAGGAGCTATTTAAACCTTAAATGGTTAGTCTTCAGCAAACCACTGAAGCCTTACTCGGCGGACTGCAACACGAACTACCCCCATATCGGACGGGGCTGCAAGTCGTCATCCTGGTCACTGTCGAATAGGCCCCGTTCCGTTACATGTGTTTTATATAAATCAGTTGATGTACGCTACATACAATGTAGGCCTATTTCTAACTGAGATATAGCACGATTGAAAGAAGATTCATTTGCATTTTAAATGCTCTATCGTTCTAAAAAATCTGATACAATTTATTTTGGTCTTTTCACAGCCATAACAAAGTACGGACCAAGGTGTCGACCTAGACTTTTCTTTTATCAAAGAATATAAGCAGGTAAAGTAACGGAGCACAGGAGATGGAAACTTACGATATGAGACCTTACTACTGATGACCAATGTCAGTAGGTCCAATGTTTTCGAACCATTTATTAGTGCTGCTGGCGATGTCCCTTTGTCGGCGAAGTTGACTTCGTGGCATTGGAAGGCTTATATATAAAATTACAACTAGTGCAGCCCAAACTATGAAGAAAGCGTTGAAAGCGAGATAGACCGGGTACAGATCACGACAGTTGGTTCGCTGCATCTCTTACGCCTCGCTACGAAGCAGTGTTCTGTACACTTCGGGTGAAAGAGAATACATTGGTCGGTTAAAAGAAGGACACGTCAAGTGATGGCTGTATTAATGAAATCATATTCCTCTCAATTATTTTGATTGATAATTAAAGCGTATTAATCGCCAATATTAACAAATACATTTAAACCGTTTTACAGTAAACTAAAAAAACCATCTGAACATTGGTGGGTAGCGAAGAAAGTAGACTTACACAAACTATTTCACAACTATCACCCATTAAAGACACGGTTCGTCATATTGGTCCATCATTCAAGCTAGCCGTGTTTTTCGCCCACAGCATCGGTCACCGACGACAAAAGAGAACAGTCTCTTGTGACCAGAGCTCATAGCATTCATCACATGATGGGGTTTGACCCATCGCGTGTAAAACCTCACAAAGTTAAACTGCCAAGGAAGTCGTTTTCGATGGTGTTATTGACACTGTAATCATGATTAGCTATAAAATTTATCTAAAACGAATTTGAGGTCATTTGACTTCGTAAAAGAAGCAAAAAGCGTGAAAAACGTATAGGCTACATTCGGACAATCCCTGCACTCCTATAACAGATGCTCATAACACGCAGACCATACGCTCTAATCAATGTAACTAACCGAGCCGATTGATATGAAAATGAACGAAGCAATTAAAATTACAACAATATACTTTAGTATGTCACTTTAAAGCTCGAGTAACTTCATTATAAAAGACAAAAGCGAGCATTGGGACAAGAAGAACTTTATGCTTAATGCCTCAATATCGAGCTTTCTGCTGAATGTGAAAACATGGGACACAACTTATATCTACACTAAGACCTCGAGTGCGTGTACGCACGTGATGCCACGTGATACGCACGTAACCCCCCACACCTCACGATTACTTTTTTGTGTATAGCAAATAAATAATTCCTAATGTCGTTTAATTTTTACAATAGATCGTTACTTGTCAATTTCTAAGTTGCCAGTTAACAGAGAACCTGATCGTTTTACCACTGGTATCAACATTCAGACATCGAATACGTGCACGCAGTTGATGCCAGCATAACCCCCACGGCCCACACCTCACGATTACTTTTTGTGTACAGCGAATAAATAATGCCCAATGTCGTATAATTTTATCATCAGACTACAATTATATATAGATTGTTACTTGTTAATTTCTTAGCTGCCAGTTATCATAAAACCTGTTCGTTTTACTGCTGATAGACCATTGTATACGATATAAAAAGTCGATGAAACTAAAACTTGAAATACACTCTACATGTAAACTTTAACCCGCAGTGTAGACCTACAGAACACTGCATCGTAGCGACACGTTTACAAGAGAGGCATCGAACCAACTGTGGTGATTTGTGCCCGCTCTTCATCGTTTTCTGCTTACTCTGGGCTGCATTCGTTTTGTTCATATACACTAAGTCTTCCAAAGTCACGAAGTCAACTGCGTCGACAGCGGAACATCGCACAACTAAACGGATCGAAAACATCGGACCCACTGACGTTGGATCAGCAGTAATGCCTCCGTATCGACATCTGTCCCCACGCACAATTGCCCCTCCCCTTATATAAAGGTTGAATATGTGTTTAATCTCTGTCTTGCAAATTTTATTTAGGCCTATCATCAATTCAATTTAATAATAATAATAACAATAATAATCATAATAATACTAATCAGTTTAATTTTGACACTGACGATGGTTGTATGTAATAGCATGCGTGTATGTACGCGTGCATGTGTGTTTATGTATGTATGTATGTATGTATGTATGTAAGTATGTAATATTATATGCATGTATGTACGCGTGCATTTGTGTTTATGTGTGTATATATGCATTTATTTATGTATGCATGTATGTATGTATATAGGCTATGTAAGTATTTATGTATATAGGCTATGTATGTAGGTATGTATTTATGTACGCATGTAATCACCATAGTTGGATCGATGCATCTCTTACGTGTTGCTACGAAGCAGTGTTCTGTACGAAGAACTACGAAGCAGTGTTCAGGGATTGTCCGTCAAGGGATGGCTTAATTAAGGAAACCATGTTCCTCGTAGTTATGTATATATGTATGTATGTATTTATGTATGTATTTGTATGTATGTCCCTTCCCCAAAATAACTGCGTGGAACACTTTGTGTTTATTTATAGTTCCATTGGAACGCTGCGCAAGCAGATACAAAGAGCGCAGAATAAAGCATAAAAAGATTGTGCCACAGCATCTTATTGTGACTTTCGATCGGATTTGACATATTCCTAAATTGAACTTTGAATACTGACATTCATGGATGTGGCGAAGGCGACCGTTACGGTGTGATCACTTTGAAAGTAAAACTAGGCCTATTAGCATTACAGCCCATGCAGCTTCGTCTGACATTGTTTCCGTATAGTCTACACGATCGCGGGAGTTAATTCTACCTAGGACAAAACGACACCCACAATAACAACAACAACAACAATAGCAACAACGACAACGACAATAATAATAATAATAATATCTCCATACTTTGCTCACATGACGCCCTTATCCTACTGCGGAATGGCTTGAGTGTACCGAAGCTTCTCTACACAATACGCACAGCCTTATGCGTTGACTGTCCAAGTCTTGCCAGATTTGACTCGCTGTTGAGAACTGGACTTTCGTCTATATTGAACGTGGAACTATCGGATGAGAACTGGCTCCAGGCATACCTTCCGGTTAAAGATGGTGGCCTTGGAATTCGCTGTGCTGCTACGCTGGCACTTTCTGCCTTCTTGGCATCTGCTGCGAGCACAACCGAACTCCAGGCAAACATTCTGCCACCAGAATCAACAAACATCTGACGAAGTAGTAAATGCAGCTTTGGAGGCTTGGATAAAACAAACGGGTGCAAAACCACCAACAGGATCGGCCGCTCATCGCCAAAAAGAATGGGATAGCCGATGGAAAATAAAGTTGGACAACTCTGCTTGCGTCCGTAAACAATCCAACCGACCAGGCACGTCTCCTGGCCTCTCGATCACCACACGCGGGAGATTGGTTGCTTGCTCCTCCGGTTACTGCATTGAGTCTCCGATTGTCAGACGAAGTCACGTTTATATGGAAGCTGGATGTGATGAAAAGAAACCAGTTTGAATGGGAGCTAGATTGTTGAATAGTTTCCTCATGGGGCGAGCATAAACTAATGAACAATAACACTGGTGAATGAGAGAATAAAATTTATCGGTAGAAATCTCGTCAATAGTATTCTAATTTGCATAAATGGAGGAGTTGGAGACTTATTACAAGTCGGGGAGTTATTTATTCGAGGTATTATAGATAGCTGGTCAGAGATATCTGAGTGAAATGTGTCACGTAACAAAATCAATAATCAAAGAACATTATTATGTCGCGAGGATACTAATAATATGGAGCAGTTGGGCATGATCATCAAACAGTAGGAAGGGTTTAAAAAAAGGAAAAAAGACCCAGCAAAACGCCAGAAGAGCAGGTATTTAACAGTCTGCTTTAGCATAATCAATAACATAGTCATATAAGGATGATTTAGACTCAGCCATAAATTATTTCAACACTGAAGCTAGTATGGGTTAGCTTTGAAAAACTGGTTGGCTCACGCACAGGAAACACGACAATAACAAAACATCCATGACTGCCAGCCAATCAATTGCACGCTATGACCAGAGGTGTAGCCAGAGGGAGCAGTATTAGCGGCTGCTTTCCACAAGATCATCTTTTTAAATGAGGCCTTATTTCAAAAATTTATAAATGTTTTTTAACTCTTGAAAAGGCCGTAAACATATTAATCTTACAGACACAAAGTTACAGACCAAGCACAACTAGCTAGAGTAAAAAGCTAAGTTCGTTGGTTAGTAGGTATCATCTCCATTATTGTTGTGAAATTCACGTTTCCCTTGTAGTATTGTAACGAACATTACACTCAGTGATAGATAGTGATAGTGATAGATAGAACAGCAGCGACACAGCGTAATGTTTGCTGATTACATCATCTGCACGCGCTTCAGCTGAGGTGATATTGCCTAAACACGAAGTTAATATTTAACAGATATTCTGTTAAAATAGAATAACATGTAATATTGCAATGTTATTTTTTTTAAATATTTGTGGCAGCCCTGAATTACTTTACCGCGATTGCATTCTCTGCTATTTTTGTTATCCATTCTGTTGTAAAAATCACAATTTGCTTTAATTTATAAATGCTAATTAAGCCGGCCTACTGTAGTAAAAGTTGATAATATATGGACATATTTCGATTCACTGAAATTCTTTAAAAACATTTCCGGCGTGACGTAATTATGCAATGACCATCTATTGGGTTCATTTTTACGGCGAAGATTAATATTTAATATTTATCGATTATAAAGAAAATATGCATACGCAATATTAGGCCTACGCATGCTGGTGATATGATAAGGCCTACTGAGCCGCATTTTTCCGACCTTGCCTGTAAATAGCGCTGTTGCGTAACGATCTTTCAGCCTACTCAAACTTGTAAAATCGTAATTACGATCAACAATGGGCGAGGAGAGATGGTCAGGTCTAGCTTTAATTGCGATTGAAAGACAGTTCGCAAATGAAGTGGATCATAACGAAGTTATTGAAAACTTTGCTAGAATGAAGTCTACACAAAAGCGGCTGTTGTAATTGGTTAATTGGCTTGCGTACAGTCCATCATCATGCTTGAAATGTCTGTATAGAATTAAATTAGAGTATTACTATAAAGTATACAATTAGGCCTACTGCATCGCATGAAATAACTGTCTATCTATCTATCTATCCATCTATTAATCCATCCAACCACTCATCAGCCCATCTATCTATCTATCTATGTCTGTCTGTCTACACGTCTGTCTGTCTATCAATCTATCTATCTATCTATCTATCTGATGTGTATGCATATAAAGTATTTATGCAAGAAAACAGTTAGATTTTGTATATTTATCTTTGACAGAGATTCTCCAAGCACGAACTTAGCGAGCTACTCGTCAGTGCTGGGCTATTTCTACTTGGACTGGGAGCCAAGTATGTCTATTCCTTTTTGAAATGTAGATTCTTTTAAAACTATACTTAATACTATACTCAAATGGCTCGGTGCGTTGTGCATAAGCTAAGTAAATAGTTCCATCATCGGATGCCCTATCATCTCGATAGTTCTGGGTCCATTTTGTTGGACACCCACTCGAATGCATGTTTTATTCTCAGCACCAGAAATAGAATTGGTCTGAGTCAATCCAGATCTTGATGAGAAAAATAGAGCACTTCAACAATCAGATCGGGATACGGTTTTCCGACGAGTCCGTAGACTGACTCAGGATCATCGACATGGTAGGCTACCATGTCGATGACCCTGAGTCAGTCTACGGATTCGTCGAGGTATCATAAAATTTATCAGCCAGAAATTGACTGCAGTAACGTTTAAATAGCGGGTATAACTGGAGTATGTCAACACTCTTGAAATATTTATTTAATAGCAACAACAAAATATGCTTTCTGACAAAATAAGGTCGCTGATTACGAATATGGTAATGAAAGTCACTCGAAACTTACAATGAAAGGTACAACAACTACCGGAAACTGGTTTGCAATATCACGTAGAATATCACGATAAGGAGTAGCCTTGTGATTCGTTTACCACCAAAACCCGGCTGGATGACCAGGCAACAAGTTTGGTGATCTGGCAGTTTTCGCTAAATTTCTGTTTTAAAGCATCCACAATGGGCTTCGATGCGCTGAGTGTGAGCGCCAGTTATTGGGTCAACAGAATTTTCGCTAAGGTTAACGGTCAAATGCTTGTAGTTAAACACTTGCCAGTTAGGAATGTTTCTGTACGCTGTCCACTCATCCGCGATAATCAAAGTATCAGAGGCAACATGGTGCTGAATTATAGCGCGAGGCGTGGCTTTATTCCTACGAAGTACGTGAAACATGCGCAAGTCTAAGGTGTCTCCGGTCTTTCCACACCAGATCAACAATACATAGGCCAACAATCTGTTATTATGTTAGTAGTATGCTCCGTTTATTATATAAACCTATTGTGTTAGTACAATAATGTTATTATGTTCTCATGTTGTTAGTTAAGATAAAATGCTAATCAATTAAGTCGTAACTGGATAAAGCGCATGATTAACTGAAATTGTTCCTCATATTTGAGAAAATGTTAATCGAATGTCTTTTATGCATAATTAGTATTAGATTAGTGTCAAATAGTGTCGTTTAGCTAATAACATTTCATTTTCACACGCCCTTGATGCTGAAAATTGTAATGCTGACAAGGGGGAGAGAGGCCGCGAAACTTTTACCGGAGAGGCGGCGAAAAACTTGACGTAGGGGTTGCATGTGTAGAAGAAATGCCCGTCCTACAGTTCCGCCACTTCCTCAGTTACAAATTGACCACTGCCTATGAATGGAAGCATGCACTCTGTATTCTCTCTTGCTTTCCTCTGATTAGCCTGAAAGTGTCTACATGTATCTGGGACCGCTCTTAGGTTCCACTGTGCAAGATCGTGACTTTGGATATGGCCTTATCCTCATTATCCAAAACATAATGTAGTCGTTATTTTCATCTGATATGCGACATTTCAAGTTTTTGTGCAGTATTTACAATATCAGTAGATAATAGGTTTGTAAAAATATCTGAAAATACTATATGTGTATACATAGCAAATCTTTTGACGTGTAGACCTCAAGAATTTCCTATGGTGTCAATTATGCAACAAAATTCTCATCCGCCTAATATGCCTACGTTTTAGTGCTTTATTGCAAATCTATTGTTATCAATGCACATACATATTTAAAATAAAATGAGCTACATGGATTCTGCTGGTCGGTAAACTGGCTAATGGATTATGAATATTTTTGACAGCAATGGCCAGGACTTTCTGAGGATGCTGACTGTGCGTCTGGTTTTGAAATGCCTGGTGACGCACCTTCATCTACGGTCATTCAGTGCTCAAAATCCTCAGCTATTAGTCATCATGACCTCGTAAGCATTATTTTGAATAACGCTATGTGTTTTGTGTTTTGCCAAGAGCTATTAGTATTAATATGTTCTAACACAATGTATATTAGACACGATAGGATGACCAATGAAGTGAGATTCTGCGCTATCAGTTAGGCCTGTTAGTTATTGATGTTATTATTTTCATTATATAATCAATTTAAATATTGTAATGAATCTAAGTTAGACGATGCAGCTAGTGAAAACCTAATCCACGTGCTTTTACTGTATAATAAAGTGAAGATTCTATAAGTATAATATTAAATTTATTAAACAACTAATAACTTCTGTCTGTGTCATTTTAACTTTAGCTATCGAAACCTGGCGATTTTGGAGTTGGTGGGGTACGAAGCGAGCATGTTGCTCTTGGGAGCATCTTAAGGGTATGCAAAACTTTCATGCTCAATTAATCTGTGAAATATTTTATGAGCTTAAAAGGAAGATGGCATTCAAGAGGCATATCTAGAAAGGATGGGCTAAATAAATTTCCAGACTTGCACACACTAAGCATGCCGACCTATGTGCATGCTTACGAACGTGCACAAATGCATGCATTTAAAGCTGACATTGAACTTACATCATGCTACTCTTTGGTCTATACCTCTGTAACCTATTGTGTGATGACCTGGGAGTCAAATTTTAACTCACCACCTTAAAGAATATTATTGTCATAGAAAAAAATGACCAGCCGCATATGTTTTCCCACACATTTTAGTACACGCTGGTCGTTAAAGTGTTAAGCCTAAGTAGCACATGTCCACTTGTCCAGTCACCCAATGGAGTCCCTTGTGTGCAATTCAGACAGCTAAGAAACCAAATGCACCATTGGTCGACCACGATTCAACTACTTAACCTGTTGACTAATCCATTAATTAAATTAGGAAATTAACTGTACTTGTATAATCTTGGCCCAAGTGCAGAACAAAACCTGGCGCTCTTGCTTTGCTACACAAATAATGTAGAATCAATTATGCTTCCCTTTAATCTCTTCATACCGGCAATCCAATATCACCCATCCTACAAGGTGGCCCTAAGTTGCGGACCATTGGTCCCTAACTGGGTCTCCTGGGCTTATCTCAGCCTCCTTTCTCATTCCAATGACTACTTGCTTCCTTTTTCAACTAGACTTACACTCACTACTATTTTGTTGTGGAATCGATGGCAATTGATGCTTATATGCCAAATAAATTTCTTTGATTGATTGACTGATACTTAGTCCTCATATCAACAAACTCTGATCACACACCGTGGGCATATTAAAGGAGGACTGTGCCACTATTTCTCACCATAAGCATGTCTCTTGTTTTTGAATGAGGCAATTTATTTGTACCTGATATAACAGAAAAGGAGCATCAATAAATCTGCACCTTCTCTGAGATCATTATTACAATCACAATCTATGACTGGCTCAACATAAGGAGGTTATATACACACGTGATGAACACCAGATATCAGACATCTCATTCAACACAACTGCAGCCGTGAAAGACAGGCTCCTCTTAGTATGCCACCTGCTCATGATTGACGATGAAGATTCTTACCTTGTGGTTGATGAAAACCTGAGGCAGGTTGTAGTGGAAGCCAAATGAAATAAATCCTAAAGAAACCACACAACCATTGTATTAACTGTTATATTCAAATCAATGAATTCATTTGGAAAAGACTCAACCCTTTTACGACCAGCGCGTAGCATATAATCAATAACGCTGGTCGTTAATAGATGACATGCAGTTAATCTTAACCAGCTTTTTTTTTTTTTAAATGCATTGTAATTAAACAGTTTCATAGCATCTTCTCATACCTTCAATGTGCCGCCCTCTTGTTACCATTCACACCAGATGATTCATAGTCAACTTAACAATTAATGTTGTCTTTATAATGATGCTTCGTGGCATGACTGACGTCTTACCTGTATTGACTCTGTCTGAGACTTAGGCATCATTCTAGATGAAGAACGTAGCTTTCATCGCATATCAATCAGCTTAATCGCAGTTCTATCAACTTCCTAATATCTCATGATACCGATGTCTATGCAGTACATCTGTCACAAGTCGACTTGACCATTGCAGTTCCGTCCTGGTTGGTCCGCATCAAGCTGCTAGTCCGTTTTGACACTGCTGCTTGCCTAACAGGGACTTTTCTAAATACACCCTTGTCTCGGAGTATATGCATGATTCTGTGCACTGGTTTCCCATCCCACTAAAGATTTCACCGCGCTGGTCTGGCGATGCCTTCGATGTCACCCGTCGATTTGTTTAGTTGATCGTATTTGTTTATAGGAACCTTTTTAATACAGTAAAAAATTTTAAATTGTTGGGAACAATTAGTTGCATTAGAGAAACTCTCCAGAACAATGAGCATCTATGAAGACGTGTGCGAATTTTTAGGGATCATCCATCAGTTGCTGCAAAAAACACACTATTGCACATCAAAACAATGTTTGCATCCTGGCTATTGTTAGGCATTTTCTAGCTGCCTTTCCAATTATGTTCTGTTGTAAATGACTGTTGACTGCTTGTTGTTGGCTGTAGGCTGTACTCGGAACAGCCACTGCGGGATGAAAAGTCCCAGTAACGATGGTAATAAGAAACCTTCATATTTTCGAAGAAAGCCAGCTCTACATCTTGCACACTTTGTCAGAACAGGAAATAATAAAAACCACAAACAGCTTTTGGTGACACGATCTCGTCTGTCTCTCACGCAGATTTAAAGTAAAACTGTAAAAAAGTTTAAATTTGGCCGGCTCTTTTAAATCGTTGAATGTCTATTACTCTTATCACTGTACATGAATCGATGAAGAGGTTTTATCTCTCTCTCTCTCTTGTCTCTGTAAAAAAGCTAATAGGTTTTGGAATAAATTGGCAAACTGGTTTAAAACATTGGATGTCATTTTCTTTATCACTACATGATTTGGACTGTGACTTTCTAGACAGGTTATGTCATCTGCCACAAACTCCCTTATATGGGTATAAATTGTTGAAGACACCGAAAGGACTATTAGGGCAAAAATTCTTCAGTGGAAGAGTTGTAGACTTGTGGATTTGTTTGGATGATAGTACTGTCTCAGTGGACACTATCACAGCATTTAAGAGGAAACTTGGAAAATTGGGTTATTAACATGTCCAGGCCAAATTAGTGTGGTTTTAACACAGACTTAACGTCTTCTGAACCACTTTAAACCCTTGTTATGTAATGATATGTTATGATAGATCTAGGTGAATAGGATGGACCCGACTGGACCCATGTACCATACCAATTAAGACTGGTTGATGCATTTAAATGAAATTTTGAGATGGTGTCACCATCTTAGAGTTAATAAATTGCACAACCATGTAACTCTCTCATTAGGACCATTCTGATGTAGTCGTCATAGTCTGATCAAATGTAGAGCCACATGTATAGTCTACACATCTCTGAGAGGTCAGCCATCAAATCCTAAGCAGAAGTGCAGACTGGTGTATACAACATATGTCTTCAACTTAAATAAATGCAGATTATGACCCAAGGACCAGTATGCTCAGGACTGGAAAGTCTATGTTCCTTCGTGTCACTAGCTTTTGGGTGATAATCGGGAGCAGGAAATGTTCACATCTTATTGACATAACAAGCTGATTCATTAACTATTAGTTATGGAGATAAATTGATGAATACCTATGTCAGCAAAACAAAAAAACCTGGTTGGAGGTTTATGCAGAGACATAAATAACATAGATGTTTTCGTGTCTGTGTTTGATTTTCGCGTGATATGTACGATTTCTAGGGTGCATGAGGACCAATATCTGCCATTACTGCTGATAGATGATGTGAACTTCAGAAATAAGGACCTTCTGGTGAGTTGTTCTCTCTTGTTTTACATGCATTTGTATGGCTCTCTGTCTGTCTCTGTTTTTTCACCACTGTAAATGAGTTATTTATTGAGATGACTAGACTAGGTTTTGACTTTGTCCATTATTCAGCACTATTGGCAGATTTACTGGTGGCATTCAAATAGTTTTTACCTGACCCACTTTTATAAATCTTGGAGACTCAACATTTTTGTGGAAATATGTAATGTGTGAATTGCTCTGCGTTAGGGACCGACCGGAAATCGCTTCGGACATTCGCCTCGGCCGAATATCCCATTTTTTGCAACTATTCAGAAGCATTCGCCTCAGCAAATAGTACATACGCAAATAAGATAACCTAGGTCAAAATATCGAAACTATAGATAATTTAAAAATTCGTAATTTGATCAATTATTTCATCGATGTTATGTATTATTTAGTACCTAATCATATAGTTTATACACTTATGTATGCTGTATTAGAGAATCATTAATGTATTACAGGTACAACATTATTTAGTTAAATCTCATTATAAGAAAAATCGTGACATCACTTTTGGGGCGCTGTAGAAATGTTGCTATTACGATTACGATTGCTACTTCAGCTCACCATTTGCATTAAGCTACAATAATTATTATGCATGCGTGTAGACCTTTAAGCCTAGGCCAGCAGTGACGGCACATAGCCTAATTATACAAAGGCTTATTCGTGTAGCCTTAGTAATTGTGCCTATGTGTATGCATGCAGCCCTAAGAAAGCTTCTTCAGATTCAACCTACTTGTTAACTGATACGTGACTTCAGACTGTAATATAATATACAGACGCAAGAATGCGTGGAAAACAGGAAGTCTCCATATTGGATGTTTACAGTTTGAATGCGCGATATACATCACAGACAGCAACATTTTAGGGGGATGAGTGGGGCCCATTTGGCAAGCCCAATTAGGGGAGAGCTTGGTTATGCTCATCGGCCCCAGTCGGGCCCCGTTCGGGCAATAGGATGTTTGCCCTAATGGGCAAGCAATTCGGGTCCCGTTCGGGCAAGAGGACTTAGTGCTATATCCAGCTTACGTTTGATCCGTTTTGGTGACTGCAAAACGTATGAATGGTCACCTGTTATTAGAGCTTTGCTGCTAGTAGACGGTGATTGTTCAGTAGAATTTGTTCCAGGCATCTCAAGAGCAACAGGAACATGAGCAGAAGTATCACAGTATTCAACATCATGCGACGAGCGTTCTAGAACCCGTCGAAATGGACGTTTCTTTGTCTGCAAATGGCTTGGAAAGTTGAATAGTGTCGGTCCAGCCCCTAAAAAATAAATACAGGAAAAATGCAGAAATCAACTAAAATGCATTTTAAAGCACTACACTTTGCATCACTGAAATCATCATTGGTACACTATTCAACATCATGTAATCAGATAGCTGATGTCATCTCCATGAACGACAGCTTAAATCGTTATACCACCAGAAATAAAAACCTGAATGCACGATTTGAATTTCAACCAGTGCAACCACTTACATATGACAAAAGGAAACTTAGACAACTCCATTTGTGCTTTGTTTATTTTGGCATGCTTTAGTTGGAAACACCTTTCATGAGCATGGCGATTTTGGCTCCTGTGTATTTCTCTTCCCCATTCCAAAAATGCCTGAAGTCCATATTATTTGTTGGTCTGTCATATGATTTTAGGAAAAGTAAACAAACCAAAGCTCAACAAACTGCAGTGGTTAATTCAACAGGATGCATTCAGGTTCCAGATCTGGCACCTCTAATTTGAGACCAGCAACTTAACCCAATCTAACCAATGCCATAGAAAGATCATACTATACAGGGGATACTGGAAACGCATTCGGTTACTCAGTTCAGCGTGCCAGTGTGTTATCTATTACTCTATGCTCCAACTTTAAATTGGATATTAATTAGTTATTAGCTCAGTAATTACATATTTTCTTTGGTTTTACAATTGGAGATCCTATGCCTTAATGAACACTGACAAAATGCAATAATATTTCTTTAATTCACTTAATACTGCAATCAAAACCAGTTTCACATACCTGGCAACAGTCTCTTGCACATGCCACTCTTGTAGAAACACCCATCTTCGAAATGAACTGAACAGATATGCGAGTAGTCTGTCGGTGACCAATTGTCACGGTGCACCCGGACTGCCCACTTCTTTCTACGGTCAGGATATTTGGAAACCTGTAATAAACATGAAAACCTTATTCACTTGAAGTGTGACCACAATGAAAATCAGACCCAAAACTTACTAATTCAAGCTGCTACCAGAACGCCCGAGCATCATCATGCAACTCCAATCCTCAAATCACTCTGTTGGCTCTACAAATTCTTTGAATTAAATGAGTTTGCGGTTACCATTCAACTAAAAAAAACAAGCGGCCGGCAGACATTCAGGCTTAAACGCGACAGTTTCATTTCCGTCCGAGGCTTACGCATTAAAAATTTAGATAAAACACACAAAATAGCAACTTACAAATGAAATGATATTCCAGCAGCCTTGTTCTCTGACGTGAACAAATTGTTACATCCATACGCTACACAGTTTAAAGTTGATGTTGGGTTCAACAGCTAACCACAAAGAATTTGCAATAGTTATTGAAAGACCCTGCCCATTGCAGTGAATGGGATCAAGGTTAAGATATCGAAGAATGCAAATTACTCGCTGGCAAAATTGTCGTAGCTCACACCATACATAATAGTGTGTCTTCACTTAACTGAAGAAGTTTCAAAATAAATACAAGTCACATTGTTTCTGTGACCACCTTGAGACACATTAACATTTGCCAATTACAAGAAAAACAGAATAGATTTTTTGCTGATGCAAAGCTCAGGAAGAATTATTACTTAGAATACAATGTAAAGTATTGCAATTTTCAAAGTTTCAAACAATTAAAAAATATGAGGCAACACACTCCATAACATCATCAATTTAGGCCTAAACGAAACCTCACCAGCGCTCCTAACTTCCGTTGAGCTGCAAACTTCATGTAAAAACACCCTATATATATATATATATATATATATATATATATATATATATATATATATATATATATATATATATATATATATATAGGGTGCTTTTATATATATATAAATATGTGCATGCTTAGCTCAAATTCTTGTAATTACCTGAAGAAAGAGTAGTTGTTGCTAAGTGCTAAAATTCCTGACTGCTAGGTGCTGGCGACTTTTGACATACGACGTCTCTTGAAAGTGTTTTTGGTGATCCTGGAGAATCTTCAATGTCGGACGGCTTATTTCGATTACCGAAATTTAAACGCTTTGGACCAGTGGACAATGCATATGCGGATGGTAGAGTTCCACTGCTACGTGACTTCTTATATGCTATGTTTACGGAAACCGGTGAATTCTCAATGTCGGACGGACTACTTCGCTTTGGACCAGCTGTGGACGTTGCAGATGCGGATGGTAGATTCCAACTGCTACGTGACTTCTTAGATGCCATGCTTCTCGAAACAGGTAGCAACCTTGGAGAATCTTCTATGTCGGACACAATACTTCGCTTTGGACCAGCTGTGGATGTTGCAGATGCGGATGGTAGAGTTCCACTGCTACGTGACTTCTTAGATGCTAGGCTTCTCGAAACAGGTAGCAACCTTGGAGAATCTTCTATTTCGGACAGACTACTTCGCTTTGGACCAGCTGTGGACGTTGCAGATGCGGATTGTAGAGTTCCACTGCTACATGACTTTTCAGATGCTACATTTCTGGCAACAGGCGGCCATCTAGAAGAATCTTCAATGGTGAACAAAATATTTGGTTCACCGAGATTTCAAGGAGTCCATCTTCATGGCTTAACATATGACAGATGGCATCAGGCACATTGAAGAGACAGGATTGTTTTCAACTGCATCAAGTCTTGGAAACGATGGTGGGATACGTTGAGAATACGAGTTGCCTTTGATGCAATCAGAAGTTATTCGTGGTTTGAATATATCCATTATCCACATCAGAGGCAGATTCTGGGGCAATGTCTTGAATGTCTATTATGAGGATCATCGTCCACAGGAGCATTCAGGTCAGAAGTTTCTTCTGCACGAGATACATTGCTGTGGGCATCAGAATAGCTTTCTGAAAAGATTTGCTAATTAATGTCAACAAGTACTGCACAACAATTTTTTTTAATTTCGTTACGCAACTATTTTCTATTGAGCATTGACTGTGGCCATGCCTGATTTTCAGGGATTACTGGTACATTTCATAGTAAGGGGAATAAGTAAGCGCAGACCCTATATACTCTGTCCAGTGTTTGGGTCTAGAATAGTCACTGCCACAGGTCAGATAGCAAATGTCCAGGTAGAGAATTACTAATCTACCAGTACATTCAACTGCCAGCAACAGCTTTTGTCCCAATAAAATCACATGTTTTACTTGATGAAGTTTCAATTACAATAGCATTTCCAAGAAAATAGTTGCTGAAGAAAACTGATCATAAAAATTGATTGGCACTTTAAATAAGAATCTAGGTTGCAATAGGAACTGGAAAACATTGAAAAGCAATATACAAACAGACAATATTTAAGATCTCAAACTGATAAGATAACAGAAATAATTCAGAACTGACAGCAATAGACATGAAATAACATACTTTGGCTATATCTTTCTGACTTCTCATTTTCAAACTTCTTGTGCCCAATTTCAGAAATTTTAACAGTTTTGAAACAATCTTCATATTTCTTAAAGACAATTTATGCATTTATTTTCATGCCCCAACCTCAACAAAGGCTCATGCCACAATTTTCGATAAAATAACATAAATATTGTATACATTTACCAAATGCTTTCAATATTCGCATATTGAAAAGGCAAAAGAATAACACCATCTTCCCCTTTTATGATATTTTTAACAAGACATGGTCCATTAGTTTAGTTCCACAAAATGCCGCAACAACAAAAGGCTTACGGACACCACAAAGTTTTATTAAACATACTATTGGCCACAATTGCATATTAGAACTCTTAAATAATGGAAGCCTGTCCACAATAAATTGCAACCGAATAACATCGTTCCCTTATAAGCATGATAAAGCACCGTTGTCTGCCAGCTTCTGTATGCCATTGTTAATGCCAAAATAACACATTTCACCGCCTGTCTCAAGACTACGAATAGGATAAGTCTTAGGTGTCTTGAGCAAAGTTCTGGGGTCCAATGGCAATTCAGGGTGATATCTATTAAGAATAGATAACAATGAACCAAGTGAAGTATATGTAATGTTGAATGAAGTTGCCCAATCAGCGATTTTGGTGCCTAAACCTGTTGATTCTGCATTAGATGAGACATCTGACTCATCAGATGAAGTAATGTGATTTTCAAAGTTATCGTCTGTATCACTGAAATAGTTCTCATAGGTGATAGGGTGAATAATTTCAACATTTGGTAATTCGTTTGAAGCACTGACTAATTCATCAATGGTTGGATTATTCTCTGAACTGATCTCCGCCCTTATCCGTCGACGGATAGTCCAGTACGATTCCCCACCTCTTGACCCAGATGGATTGGCCATTGCGGGTATTCAATGAGTACAACTTCGACTATTATTTACCTTGGTTAACAAATAAAATGCACACCGACGGTATACAGTTAATGATATTTGCCCAGAATTTTAATAAACTCGACTCTTACAGAAACCGAAATCTCAAAAAGATCTACGCATCCGGTTTGTATTCCCGCCGACAGTATTTCTATAGCGCTTGAATTTTTTATACTATACAGCATATTACATTGCTTCATTAAAAATTAAATGAAATAACGTACGCTATTAAGGTGAAGAAAAGTCTAAATAAATGCACACCGACGGTTTAACGAAAATTGCTCAGAATTTTAATGAACTTAACGCTTACAGAAATCGAAATCTCAAAAAGATCTACGAATCCGGTTTGTATTCCCGTTTTCAGAATTTTTATAGAGCTTGATTTTATTTTCTACTATATCATTACATTAATGCTTCATAAAAGAAGTAAATGAAATAACATACGCTATGAAATTCTATTAAAGCATAAATTTAATGCAATTAAGACAAGATAGAATCCAAGTCACAATTGGCAAATAAGTCACAATTAAGGCAACTGAGTCAGAAGTAAACGTACATGTAAGTAAGTATATTCGTTAATACCGCTTGCAAATGTACTGCGGGAAAAACACGATATGAACATACAAATAAATAATAAAAGCACATTTATATTAAATGTGTCCAAGATATATAAATAAGTTGTCATATATTCTATTTAACTGTTGATGCACACTGCTTGGTAGCCTACCTGTCGTTCGTACCTCTGCAGACAGTCATTAAAGAAAATACTTACTTACTCACCTACCTAGTTACTTACTTACTTACTTTATTACTCACGTACTTACTTACTTACTTACACGCAGGTGGACAACCATGCTAGCCTAAAACATTATATAACTAATAATGTCAAGATGATAGGTGAACACAAGAAAAGGCGATCATAGGATGACAGGATGATTTAGGATGAAAATGGCAGCTAAAAACTAGACCCATATATCCGATTTAAACTGCAGACTTAAATTTAAATCTGTGTCCATGTACATAGGCCCATATATTACATAGGCCTATGTACATGACACAGACGCTGCATGACTTTCCCATTAGGGGTAATGCTGTACGAGCATTAGGGCCCCTTTCGGGCAACCCTAAATTCGCCCAAGCCCACTGCAGGTCAGAATTTAGTCAGGAATGAGTCAATCAGAAAAATTTATTAAGTCAAAACAGTGGTTAAAGTCAGAAATCAAGTAAAAAGTGATGTCAAAAGTTAAGTAGGATTCCTATTATTTATATTTAAACAGGTCAGAATTAAGTCATAAATAATACATAATTGTAATTAAGCTAATAAAGTCAAAGATGAAATACTGAAAAAATCATCAGCTTAAATCGGATAGGCCTATAGGGGCCTACGTCGATCGAGGTATTTAACAAACCAGATCATATACATCGATCGGTCCTACATGGACAAACAGTCAAATACGTACGCTGCATCACTTAATTTCCAATTAGAGGTAATACTGTACGAGCATTATGGCCCCTTTAGGGTACACCTAAACTCGCCCAAGCCCAGGTCATACCCCAAACGCCCATTCGGGCAACAACGAGGCCCAATTGCCATGCTGTCTGGGAAGTGCCTGGCACTCCTGGGATAAAAGTAAGCCCCCACAATTGATCCAATTCCGAAGAGTTTTTTTCAGGTGGGATGGGACCGTATGGGTGCTTTCAGTACGCTGCGTCACGCCTTCGGCATTTGCGATAAAAACGCCCAGGAAAATGTTCTGGTTGCGCTTCTATTCATAGATTAGATTGCAAAAGTTTTTATTTAAGCATTCAACTGCACATTCTTGACTACAGGCAGCAGTTCTTGACAAGCCAACTCTCCGCTGCAAATCCTCGTTGCCAATAACATGCGCGTAAAACCTTTGAATAAACTTTTTCTCTGTTGCACTGTGTAAGAATCAGGGCCGTAGCAAGGTCTTTTGGCGCCCAGGGCAAGGGGTCGGTTTGGCGCCCCCTCCCCACAACCCTACCAAAATATTAAAAACGTAATTCGTGAAAATAGCATTAGCCAAAAGACCTAAGACCTTGCTACGGCCCTCAGACACAACACAGTCAGGATCACCATTCACCACGACTAGTCTGGTCATTTTTTAACAAAAAGAAAAAGCGAATCATAATTATACTTATCTATTTATTCGCTATCCACATTGTAGCCTAGACTGCTTAGTTTCATTCATTTGAATCATTTCAACAGTTCAAGTTCAACTAAATTATATAATTAATAGGTTCATGTTAAAAACTTAAAATTTAACTTTTCGAGCTTTGCATGAAGCAAATTCATTAATGAGACGCTCATAACTCACTGTTTCGGTTATATCGTTCTCTATGGAGATAATTGCTAAGCCAGATAAACGTTCTTGTCCAATAGAAGAACGAAGATAATTTTTTATAATTTTTCATTTTGCTAAAACTTCGTTCACATGAAGCTTCAGTAACCGGTATGGTAAGCAAAAAATCGAAGAGCGATTTCGCAATTTGGGTAAGCATCTTGAAGACAGTATGTGTGGATTAATTGCAAAAGTTCCTTTTGGGATGCGGTGGCTAAATCTGACAGAAGAGAATTTGCTTGATATTTGAAACTCGCTATTTCGCTTGCAAATTCAGTTTTATCCAAATCATGTTGGTATATGTTGGCCAGATTCATTGCACCTGTTCGTAATTGTTCGCTTGTTGAAAGCTTCAGCGAGGACCCAGTCAAAAAATGAAAGTTAGATGAGATTTCATTCAGCTTTTCAAATCGAGATTTCATTTGTGATAAAATGCTGTCATATACAGAACAACAATCTTTGTTGAAGATTGTTTCATGTGTTAGGAGATGACCTTCGTCTTCAGCCTTTTCGGAGACCATACGTGGTACTTTTCGTTTTCGTGTATTAGAAAATCCAACCTCAATACCAATAAGGGTTGCAATTTTCTTTGCATTTTCAATAATTTCTGAGACACCTTGATCAAGCAAATTTTGAATAGACTCTGCAAGTCCACTCAACATTTTGGCTCCATCCCCAATTGACAAAGCTTTTGCTTGTAAACTTCGATTTACTCGATCAATTACTTCCAATATTTGATTCCACATATCAAGTAAGCATACGAATTGAAAATCAATTAATTTTGTGAAACTTTGTGCTCCAGATAATGTATCGGCATTCACACTTGTATCTTTAGAAATCTCAAGTAGTACATGATAAACACCCTCAAATTCATTCAATAATGAACCCACTGCCTGTGTTTTGGATGACCATCGTGTTTCACAATGCCCTTTCAAAGTGGTTTTTAAAACGAACATAAGCTTTGACCATCTAGCAACTGATCCGGAAAAATATGTAAAAATCTTTTGCAAAACTCCGAAAAATGAAATCATATTTGGCAAAACTTCAGCAGCATGCAATCCAACCAAGTTTAGTGAATGCGCAGCACAGGGTATAAACACGGCATTGTGATTCATACGCATGATGACAGCTTGCACACCATTATATTTGCCTGACATGTTTGCCCCGTTATCATACCCTTGTCCACGACAGTCAGAAATATCAAGTTGGTCTTCAATTAATTTTTCAACTATTTCCGTAGCTAGACCTTGGCCTGTTTTTTCATGACTATCAATAAAATCAACAAAACTTTCTTCTATTGAACACAAGCCTTCGTGTATTCTAACATAGCGAATTACCTGACTCATTCGCTCTTTTCTGGATACATCAAGTGTGCAATCAAACAACATTGAATAATATTTAGCATTTTTAATTCTGGAAATTATCTCTGTTTTTACTTGTTGTCTTATAAGTTCAATAATTTCATTTTGAATACTTGGTGACAGATATGTTATCGAAGTCTTCTTGTCTGTGATGTCTCTAATGTGTTTAGCTACTTGAGGATGGTAGTAGTGGCTTATAAGTTCCACTGTATTTAAAAAAATCCCACACTTTAGAGTGCCAATAATATCTGAAGAACCTCTCAAAGCCAGATTATTTTTGGCACAAAACAAAATAGCATCGACAACAACTGTAAGTATATTCCTCCATTTGTCTCTCTCCAAGTCAATTGTCTTTTGAAAATCATGATCTAATGTCTGTTTTTTTTTCAAACGAATTTCAAGGTCTTTCCAACTTATGTAACTTGTTCTATGTTGCAGGTTGTTTTCGTGTTCTTGAATTCTCGGGTTTAAGTGTTTCCAGTCATTAAACCCTTTTGATGTGTCAGAAAATTTACAGTTCATTGCTTTTGAAAAAATGATACATGGAAAACAATATAATGCCTTTTTTGAAGTACTGTAAAGCATCCACTTTCTTTCAACCTTTTCACCATTTGAGAGACATTTTGTGAACCACTCTTTAGTGAAATGTCTACCTTCAGAGTCTGAAGATAAAGAAAAATCGCATTGCATATTGTTGTCAGGACCATGCATTACTAACTCTGTCATAATATTATTGGATATTTCAGGCCATTTAGCAGGATCTTGAAAATTTATCATAAATGCTATCTTTTTATTTTGCTGGTCTTCTTGTACATCGTCATTGCCCAGAAACTCCAAATTTGCATCTGTTTTTATTGGTGTTATCATGTCTGTTAAATTCTGATCAATTGTTCTATCAATATTACATTGTTGCTGCAACTGTGCGGTCTCTGCCAGCATATTCTCGCTGTCAATTTCTCTTGAAGTATCTGTAGATTGATTAGACAATTGTGTAGTCTGTATGGATGATTCTTCCGATGCAGTTTTTGGTTGAGTAAACCAATTATTCCAATATGTGTAACGATCTTTCAGCCTACTCAAACTTGTAAAATCGTAATTACGATCAACAATGGGCGAGGAGAGATGGTCAGGTCTAGCTTTGATTGCGATTGAAAGACAGTTTGCAAATGAAGTGGATCATAACGAAGTTATTGAAAACTTTGCTAGAATGAAGTCTAGACGAAAGTGGCTGTTGTAATTCGTTAATTGGCTTGAGTACAGTCCATCATCATGCTTGAAATGTCTGTATAGAATTAAATTAGAGTATTACTATAAAGTATACAATTAGGCCTACTGCATCGCATGAAATAACTGTCTATCTATCTATCTATCCATCTATCTATCCATTCATCCAACCATTCATCCGCCCATCTATCTATCTATCTATCTATCTATCTGTCCATCTGATGTGTATGCATATAAAGTATTTATGCAAGAAAACAGTTAGATTTTGTATATTTATCTTTGACAGAGATTCTCCAAGCACGAACTTAGCGAGCTACTCGTCAGTGCTGGGCTATTTCTACTTGGACTGGGAGCCAAGTATGTCTATTCTTTTTTAAAAGTAGATTTTTTTAAATACTATACTTAATACTATACTCAAATGGCTCGGTGCATAAGCTAAGTAAATAGTTCCATCATCGGATGCCCTATCATCTCGATAGTTCTGGGTCCATTTTGTTGGACACCCACTCGAATGCATGTTTTATTCTCAGCACCAGAAATAGAATTGGTCTGAGTCAATCCAGATCTTGATGAGAAAAATAGAGCACTTCAACAATCAGATCGGGAGACGGTTTTCCGATGAGTCCGTAGACTGACTCAGGGTCATCGACCAGAGACCATTTACTCAAGATAGTGTTTATGTCGACCTTTAAAGTTTATTTGTACAGATTGTATGTGCCTCATCATAGGCTGTTACAGCACAATATAACTAGACATTATAACCTCATACTGAGGTTAATAATAAAAATAACAATTTATAGTAATAATAATCACTTAAATAATCTCTAAGTCCTTGGGGTATGCAGGGCAAAAAAATACAAATAATGATAATGACAATTTAATAATAATATTCAACAAACAGGTACCATTCCAGATGTCAAAAATATATTAAGGCTTATTAAAGTTATGACTGTCATAATATGTATGGGTTAAATAATGTAGGTTGATGCAGTTGGTTTCCTTTTTTATCACACAAATATTCTATAATACCTATGGAAACACACAAAACACTTGAAACAACAATCAGACACAATGAACGATGACATACTATAAATAGCAGTTAAACGATGTCATCTTACTATATAGAGTACCACACCCTTAGTCCACACACCGTTTCTTTCAGCAAGCTAACCCTAGAGGTGATTAATTTAAACAAGAATGCTGCAAACAGAAACATTGAAGATGGACAGACGATAATTAATGCATACTCTACATATCATTTAGTAATTTAAACATTTTCATAAACATTACAAATTAAATTTTAAATGTATAAATTTCAAATGATTGAACTTGAAATTCATAAATTTCAAATTTAAAAACAATTTCTGCATTTTTTCTAATCATAACAAATTAAATTTGAAATATATAAACTTGAAATGTACAAACTTGAAATCAAAAAATTTCAAATTCATGAATTTCAAATTTACAGACATCAACCTAGATTTCAACTTATAATCAACCTAGATTTCAACTTATAACCACATGTTACCGATGAGACATGGAAATTGCATCAGGTGGATAAGGTAAAACATGTATTAATGGACCACAGCACAGACAGAATGACTATTTATAGAAGACATGCAAGAGGAGCAACATCACAGCATGAGATACTTTGATTGTCAAAATACTGTTGTTAAATCTGGATCCATCGTCCTATGACTGGCTAGTATTCTTCATCGGAGGCGTGACCAGTGGTGACATCCACGTTTCTTGTCAGCATGTAGTTGTCCATGTCGATGGCCCGGCAATTGTGGACTGCGTATCGAAGACGGTCTGCCATCACCTCCTTGGAAGAGTATGGCGGAATGCGCAGTTGGAAAAAACACGTCTGCGATGTCGGAAGTCCGTCCGGCGCCTAAATGGAAAAATATTTATTCTAAACTCACAAGAGGATAGCCAGGACACAAGTTCAGGGGTCTCCATTGGACAACGTCAAGGAGTACACAGCCAGTTTTGAAAAGTTGTCTTTTTGTAAAACAGGCAATTATTTCTTATGGAGATTTGAACTCCATTAGGCCCCCCTAAATATGCCCATTTAAACTCATTACAAATATCACTTCTGTGAGACACTAGGGCAATGATTTGAACACTTTTGACTTGGACAATGCATTGAACATCCTTCACTTTCTCATTGGCAATCCATACAACCTGTAGCATCAAATAAGAAACTCAACAATATAGAATTAGATTTTAGAAACTCACTCAATTTTTTTACATTTCTTTCCTCACGAGATTGCACCTAGAAGTGAAGATTTATCGATGAATAAAAAGGAGTATTCACCAGAAGAGTAAGCTACAATAGCTAAATTTTATTTTATAGATACAATATTTAGAAATAATCAACTTCATTAACCCTTTAATGATGTCAAGAAATGACTGGGAAACCAATGCATCTTGACATCAAATGATTAATTAATTTAATACTTTTCTATTATAAGCTTAAATTTTATTGCATTTCCTCACTCATTATTAAATTACATAGGTAATTACAAGAAAGAACCGGAATGAATCTGGAGGAATTAAGGGACGCGACCTCGGAGAGAGAGAGCAATGGCGAAGGTTTATCATGACGGTCGCTAGAGTTCAACGAACTCAAAGTACAAGGTAAAAAGGTAATTAATTTCACTTAATGAGCGTTAAATATTCCAAGCAAAAGCTGACCCGGTCAATCTTCAGTATTTGAAATCTCTGTGTGATGTCCGATGCATTCATTGGGAGACGGCTTCTCCCAGAGACAAATCGCATGAACAGGATCCGCTCCTCGTTTGTGAATGACTCTAGGATCTCCCAGAACCATTCCACCAGCGGGTGAGTCTCTTCGATCTCACGATATCTGCACACATAACACCCCATCATTAAAAATTTATGCTAACTAATCAGAGCATGATTCAGAAATGTTTTGATAAAAATAATAATAATAAGACAATTTATATAGCGCCGTAGCACAGCCGAGGCCGAAAGAAAGGGCACTGTACAATAGAAAAAACATCATTTAAAAAAATTACGAGAGACTTAGGTATTGTGGGCTCATGGACGTAAATAAGTAAAGCTCGGCAGGAGTCGGAGAGATGCCTTGCAATTTTACATGCACTTTGATTATATGATGTTTAATTGGATGATGAAAAAGATAGATTGTAAATGTGAAGTAGAGTGAAGACTTTTTGTAATACGTTTGTCATTTTATGTGAATCAGAAGCCATTAAATGACTAAATGATTAAGTTTAAAAGCAAAATACCTGACGATTTTCTTAAGTATATCGACGGAGACTTGTGGCATGCCACAGACGAGCAGTTCTAAGTGTTGGGGTGTTACAAGTGACAAGAGAGGTACAGGTATGATGGTCGACATCCCCTCCCGCACTGCACCCACCTGAAAAACATGGTAAAAATGCTGATGCTAAACTGATGACAATAATAAAGTTGATTCTAATGACAATTAGGACACAGCTGATAATAATTATTTATTACCATAGATAGCACTGATCACGAAGATGATAACTCGCAAACATTATTAGGAAGATAGTGATGATTATGAAGACAAAAATGCGAGTCCTATTACAACATTTTTCAAATGAAGCTGTCAACATTAGTCAAATGAATTTGTCACCATTTGTCAACTGAACACACATACTCACACATTCATATACTAAATCTTGAGCAACTGATTGTGATGGTCTCAAAAATTAAAAAAGTGAAACTGGTTTCAAGATGATAATATGGTAATAAGAAGCACAGTATTATTCCTGATGCCTAAGAAACAATGTGGTGGTTTCATATAATTACGATAGTTTAGTATGGATGATCAATATGAAGCCGATAAGTGCAGGTGAGGAGATAATGATGATGATGACCATGATGAGAGCAACATGTAGGCCTACCTGTAGATCCATCTCGTGCAGCCTGTAGGCAATGGCACAATCGACGTAGGCTCTGCGATTTTCAAACGTCAGAGGTATGGAGCTGCCCCCAGGAACGATTGGCACAAAGCGACCATCTGCGCTCTGGCCCTCGAAAAACTCTAGTGGAATCACCTACACACAGACATGCACTCTGCTTCATGAATCACTGTTGTCACATTATTAACTATGACAAAATTGTATTTAGTAAGTTTTTATAGCACTGGTATCTACTACATGACGCATCAATCAATGGCACACAAAATCAAACAAGTGTCAATACCCAGAATTCTCTGAAAAAAGAGAACGTCTAAGGTGCAACACATTATAACCCGACAGCCGTATATTTTTTATTTCTTTATTTCCGAAACTTAATACCACCCTTCTTCCAACATTTTTTGCTTAGAAGTGCACACACACACACACCTCGACGGCGCAATTGTAGTTGACTGCAGAGCAATTGTGTGCGAAGGACTTGCTCAAAGTCCCTACATGGTAGTACATGGTGACTCCCTGGATGAGGGTCGAACCCGCTTGCTCAGCGCACACTGAACGTTACGGGCTGACTGCTCTAACCGATCGGCCACTGTGCCACACAGACAGCATCTATCTTCAAAACCCAGTTCATGTATATATATCCGGTATATGTGCGAATTCATACCTGATGGAAAGTCTCTGCTGTGACTCCATTTTCCTGGATGTCTGCCACTCCACGCAGGCTCTGGATGTACAACACATCCACCTGGAAAACAGAAAGCTGGATAAGATCTGCAAAATTCCAAAACTGTATACTAGAGATATCCCGCCTAATTTAAATCAAGAAGTAACTATAGATCTAAAGTTATAAGTCACATGGATCTATCTTAGGTATGTCAGGTTGTCCATGTTTCAGTACAGCCAATACATATCTTAACATGGTGGTCTATGCCATCAAGCAAATAATATAGTTTGGTATGATATAGTTTTGTTAAGAGATGCAACTTCAAAAAGAAAGCAATGGAGAAGTTTTGTCATTGCGATTGCCAGAGTTTAAAGAACTGACAGCCCAAGGTGACAAGGTGATCTATCTTCAAAAAAGTACAAAGGAAGCTCTCTTGCTATAAATGATGTTGTAGTCCTTGCCCTAAGGCCAAAGTGAATTAGGAAGGGCCTCTGTGACACACTATAAATTATATTGTGGGAAACGATTCATTATTGGAAGTCATCAAAAATGTAATCAAAACATTTATATAATGCCCCTTCAAGATATATAATACTTAGAGACACTATCTGTGCTGGCCCTAATGATGTTAAATGTCACAGTTAACAAGTATAAATGTTTCCATTAGCAAAACTATGCAAGAAAGCTGAAAAAAGTCATCAGTGGTTGGCCCACACACAAGCGTGGAATCAACTGATGGATTCCCGTCGACAGCTGACAGATGGCATGGATGTTCAGAGTGTGTTACTCGCAGTTACCAGAGTGATTAATCATGAGTAGCAATTCTCTTGCCATAAATCTCTGCTAAACAGATAGCAGACTCACCTCCTCTAAGTCTTCACAGGATAGCGACATTCCAGACAACTGTTTCCAGACGGCTGGCGCCAGGTAGAGATCGAGTGGCTTCTTTGTCCGAATGGCCACTCCGAGCAGGATGCCAAGGAAGCGGAACATCTTCAGGTCTTCTTCCGATGTAAATGATGGATTCAGGAGGAAGCGGTCACGGTTGTAGCCAACATCATTTGTAGCATTTGGTGTTGAGATCAGATAGGGAACTATCCCTGTCTTCAGCTCCTAAACAGTTTATGTACTGCTAAAATAAGTACAATGCATAAATACATATACAACTATACATATATATATATACATATAAATATATATATACACAAGGATGCACATTTCATGTTCACCCTCTGGTGTTGCAAATTTACTAAATAATAATGCAAGGTCAAGGTATGCATTGTCGTACCTGACACATCTCTGTGATGGTGTCATCAAACACTCCTCCAGCATCATCTGCACCCTCTCCTATCAGCTTCACCTTCCATGCCCTAGCTGGGAGGCGGAGGTCAGCCGGTGCTAGTTTGATCACCTGTTGAGCTATCTGAGTGAAGATCGGTTTGCACTTCTTGCCTCTGTCAAAAGAAAGATCTGTCAGCTAACAAATCCATGTTTGTCACCTTGACAACTGTAACACTATCGACACAATCTAATAGCCTATTCAAAACGTTAGCTGCAAAGAAAGTCATAAATTTACTCACAAGGGTAATGGCCAAAAGAGTACACAACAGAGGATGAATTTAACTTTATTCCCTTGTAATAACATTTTCAGAGTCATTCTCATGGTGCAGAATTTTCAACATTTAAGTTAATTAGATATGCACATTGCACATTAATTTCACAAACTGAACAAGCTTTTGCACACAGAAACACTATTGTTTAACCCTAGTCATATGGTAACCGGACAATTCGTCGCCGGAAATTCGTCGCGGACAATTCGGCACAGGACAATTCAGCACGAACAATTCGACAGAGAAAAATGTACAATTTGGTGCGGACAATTCGGCGCAGTCAATTTCAATGTGTCTATAGCGTCAATGCGGGGTAGTTAACTCTCTTCGATTTAATGGATTAAACAATGTACCCATTGTAACGACTGTTAGTAAATCGTTACAATGGGTACATTGTTTAATCCATTAAATCGAAGAGAGTTAACTACCCCGCATTGACGACAAACAATTTCGGAGAGGATTTTTCAAAAAATTTATTAACATTTAGTTGACAATGTGTTAGATTAGAGTACCTTCAGTATTTCATAGGCCATAATTAGAGTATACATATTCCATTAAAACTTGTTATTAGGCCTAAATATGTTTAAAATCTTGACAATGTAGTCTTATATATTAGTTTTAATATTGCTGTTTATTTGTATAATTGCTTAATTAGGCATTTACCAATATTTTCATATTATTATTGTCTGCGGCGAATTGTCCGCAAGAGTTGTCCGCGACAATTGTCCCGCTATGAATTGCCCTAGAACCAGTCATATCACATGGAAGACGAGAGGAGCAGGTGTCAACTATGAGAAAGTTCCAGCTCGTTTCTGCTATGACCGACATCAAAATGGCATGGTTGAACCATGGTTGTGGTCGAACCATGGTTATGGTTGAACCATGGTTGTGTTGAACCATGGTTGTGTGCTCTACAGCAGTCTTAGAACTGATAGAAATTTGCCAAACAAGAAGTTTGGTCAAAAAAGACTGAATCTGCATCACCAGCTCATTAGTTGCTGCTCTGGAGACAAACACAGAGGATATATCAGGATATGAAGCTTTAGCTTAGGTAGATCAAGTTAATCCCAGATGAAAAATCAAATCTAACGTCAATAACAATAAAATCACAGTTAGTCAATCAAGACTAAAAATTTTACTGTAAAAATAATGTCAATGTAATAAAATCTAACAATAGTAAAAATAAAAGTTGACAATCAAAATTGAAACCACAAAAGGTAATGTAACCTGGTTGCAATGCGTTTGACCGTGATCTGCGGTCCGTAGTTCTTGCCCTGAACCATCGTCCGGCCAATCGCTCTAACGAGCGGCAGAGTATAGACTCTTGGTGCCAACAGATGGCGCAACTGTCCATGCACAATTGCAGCATTACCCATGTTGCACTGACAGGCATCCTAACAAGTAGAATTAAATCTGGAATCACTCACCTGTCACAGCGATACATGGACACAACATATTAGGCACTGGAAAATCTCATACCTGACATCATACCGATCATAGTTAATATTATTTTGCTACTACCATAAGATACATGTCCAGCACGTTGATCCACAAATTCCTCATCCTGTTTGCTATGTATACAACTGATTGTTTTTGATAACCTCTATGATTAAGTGAATGCTGACATAGATATTCACATCCAGATCCAACTATAGATATAATATAGAGAGAGACTTAGAGCACAGATTCATCTCTTATATGAAGCCCTACTTGCAAAACAATAATCGTAGCACAGTGAGAAGAACCTATTAAAAGTTTTCAAATTCATGGAAGTCACTGACTGACCTGATGAACAGAAAGATTCAGCAGCCTCCAGGAGGAGTAAATCAGATCAGAGAAATGATGAAGAAGCTTCAGTCGGCCGCGCACGGCCTCCGTACTGCATTCCTTGAGCGATGTGTACTGCGGAGGGATGCTCGAGGGAAGACCGAGCTGGAGCTTCGAGGGAACTCCGGGCGTTCGCTGGATTGGAGGCGGAGCGGTCCAGGCTGCACTGTGCGTCCTTCCAGCCGAGATCTAATATAAGAGAAATGTGATATCGGAAGCTGATCACAAATTTTCCCTTAGATTACGAAGTCACAAGTGCATCGCATTCATTCTGATTAAGTCTCTGGACTCTGATCTCATTCAGACTTACTGGACTCAAACACTTAGCTATGAACCTCAGAGTGATTAAATTACTTGGTTAGACTTCCTTAAACCGTGCTAAACGAATTCTTAAAGTCACTTGCTTTTTTGGGTGCTTTAGAAATGAATTGTTATGAACGAATTTGAACTAGTTTAAGTTGTCTTTTGAGAACACATCCAACACACCAAAATATTTTCATTCAGCAGACCTCTGTCACCTGCTTACAGACACAATCTTAAGATGACTGGCTACCTGACCAAAATATATACACATATTATAAATATACATACACTGTATATATATATATATATATATATATATATACACATTAACAGCAAACACCTGTTCACACTTGATGTACAGCAACAATTATTTTGCAAAATGCTCAAACATTATCAATCAGTAAGCCACCAAAAGTGGTAATTTTTGGCATCAACAAAAATCTGATTAAACAGAGGATGAACCATTTAGTTCAACCTTACAAAAGCTGATAATTTGAATAAAATCAGTTTTCAAGCAAATGGTCACAATTTTTTTAACATAAAAATATTAACAGATGTCAAATATAAAACTATTATTTTCTGAACCGGTTTCTTTAATCTCAGTACCCCATCTCTGGTACCTGTTTGACGCTGTTTCTTGTAATTCCATTTACGAGCTGTGGCTCTCGTACTGGACCCGTGTGTCCAAGGCCAAGCTGGCCATCTCCATTGCTGCCCCACGCCCAAACTTCACCCTCAGAAGTCAAGGCCAGCGTGTGTTCTGATCCAACAGCAATGTCTTCGATGTAGTAGCCAGACAATGCAAGCACCTGCTGAGGACGGTTCTGGCCTCTGGACCGCGACTCAGAATGACCAATCAGGCGATCTATACACAGCGTAACATTAATTCAAAGTCTATCTACATTCTACACAGTGTAATAGAAAATGTAATTAACCCTCTCATGACTTCAGGTTACATGCAACATAAGGTGTAAATTGCTAATCCACATCAGTAAACTGATCTGTTGGATATTGAACTGATTAGAGCTTGACTTTTGGTGTGCTGCCATCGGCTGATAGTTTACATAAGATACTAATTATTAATAATAAATATTAATAATATCAATGACAATATAAATTAGTGTAACTCTTACAAAAGCTAAAATGCATCTCATTGAAGTTCAGGATGGTGTGGTATAAACTACTTCATCTGATATGATAAGCCTAGATTTCAGGCAGCCAAATATCAGTTACCACAATCACTACTTCCACCCATCCCAACAAAACACCACCTATTTCATAAACATTTTAATTAGCAAAATTGAACATTGACTAACATCAATAAAGCTCATTTAAAAAAGAATATATTTAAATAACAAAAAGAAATATATTGGTACATATATTTCACATGCAGCATTGTTACTAGCCTAACGAACAACCTTAGAACAAAACAGACAAAGAAAAAAAAAGTACATTGAGAGGATGAATCAATACTATGCACGCTTGATCGGTGACCTCACCTTGACCCCAGGTGTAGACCTTGCCATCCTTTGTCAGAGCAACTGTGAACTGTGTTCCACATGCCAGCTTCTTAACTCCAAGGCCACACATTGTTTCCACCTTTGTTGGGGTTGCTTTGGCAGTTGAGTTACCCAGTCCAAGTTTGCCGTAGTCCCCGTCTCCAAAGGCCCACATCGTGTTGCCATCCGTCGAAATACAGACCGTGTGATTGAGACCACAGGCCACCTAAAACAATGCAGACAAGTCACCAATCAACATACACTATCTGAACTGCTTGAAAATGGTTACTATGTCAATGGATACCACTATTGAGAGGTGCTTCATATCTGTTCAAAATTTTCCAACTTAGGTTAATAACTCTCAATGTTGGCTGGAAAAAAACATACGTAGTAATCATTCTGTTTATAATTAATCACCTCTTAACTCATTCTTTTAGATTTGAATCTGGTGCCCTAGCAGCAAATGCTGTAATATCAACCACAGTACTACTACGCTGGTGCGACACGGGATGCTCCCCTCTGAACAATTATCATTTGATGAACTTTGCGATTGAGCCGATGTCTCTCTTTTTAATTCAATTCTCTCTAACACTGACCACATTCTAAGAAATCTTCTTCCTCCTATTAGGATGTGGAGCACCAGTTGCGACCGTGTGCTCACAATAGGTCTGTTCCCCGGGCTGATGATTTCACCCAGTGTGGCTTTATTATAAGATTATTGTATCAGCGCCTTAACCCCCATTGACTTTCCCTCCTGCCCGGCCCTAATAGTTGCTATCCTGGCATTTTACTAATTTTTTATACTTTCGACAGATATGTATATAGATGTTTTGTTCGTACCTGTTTTATTTGTACTTGTCGTGCATTTGCAGACGTCTGATTAAAGAATATACTTACTTACTTACAACAAGCTCAGCTGAATAACTAACTAATCTGTCATTCTTATCAAACTAACACAACATTCACCATTGCAAGCAGCACAAGTGATGTTCTTGGATGGTGCTATCTAAATGATACACACAGATATGAAGACAAAATAGAACTCAAGATAAAATAGAACTCAAGATAAAATAGAACTCAAGATAAAATAGAACTCAAGATAAAATAGAACTCAAGATAAAATAGAACTCAAGATAAAACAGAACTCACATAACCAATGAGGTAACCATCAAGAGCGGTTACTCGTTCTGGAAGCTTCTTGTTTGAAGTTGAGCCCAGACCAAGTCTACCATAGTCACCATTGCCAAATGTAAAAAGTTTACCATCTGCAGTTACGACCGCACTGTGTTTAAAACCACATGCCACCTAATGACAATCAGAAAAAAGAAACACTGTTGACCAACAGATGAATGCAAAATCCACAGAAAAACTGAAAAAATACTGCAAATATATCATATTTATTTATCCAGTAGGTTAAAATCAATTCAAACCCCAACAAATTTCATCTGGACTTTAGCAGCATAATGTTCACCAAAACAATTTTTAACATTGTTACATGTCAAATGAAATACTCAGACAACTTTAAAAATCAATTGCAAATTCAATGCATCTCGTAGTCAAGGTGTTAAGTGCAATAATTTCAAGCAACGTTGAACCTATCAATGAAATACGTAGCCACCTGGGTAACTTCCTCTCCTTGCAGAGCTTCAATCTGCTTTGGTCGTCTCTGTCGGTCACTGTTGCCATGACCAAGCTTTCCATAGTCGCCATCTCCCCAAGAAAAGACCTCTCCCGACTCGGTCAGGGCCATGCTGTGACCGTCCGAACCAACAGATGTCGCAAGCTGAGTCACCACAAAACCTAGGCAACACAACATGGAGTCTAACCATGAAGAAATATCATCACTAAAGGCAATAAATTAAAAATCAAATGAATCTATCTATATAATTAAAGGCACGTGATTGGACAGAAGTCGAATCTAAGACAAGTGATTGGGCAGAAGTTGACCTAAATATTAGAAGTCGACCTAAATATTTGCCACACAAAAGCGCGTGATTGGACAAAAGTTGACATAAATATTTCCAGCGCAATAAGGAGCGCAAAAGTCGCTGTAAACAAACGTTCCATTTGCGTTTCAAATTTTTTTTATTCGTGTCTATTTAAGCATATATGCAGTTATTAAAGTTAAATTCATCGTGTAATCTAAGTATATTTGCAATTATTAAAACTAAACGAAAACTTAATGGACAATTTGTATATATATTTTTTCCGTATTTTAGTATTGACCAATTCATGGGTTAATCGTGGGTTAAAATATTATCCGACCCGTGAATTTTCACGGATTAACAGCTAGTTGTATATAATTACACTACAATTCATGATCTAGAGTGAACCAGACAGATACAACTTAGTTCTCCAGGAATATATATATATATATAAGTCAGCAGAAACTAATAAGCTCAGGTCATATTTGTTTATTATTTTCAAATCTGGCTAGGGGTATATGTTCTGAATCGGAATATATCTACAATAACAGATCTTCATGGGCATAAAAAAATCTGCAACACTTGCTAGCAGTTACCCTGTAGAGCAGAAATTGCCGTCAGGAAGTGAAGGTCATCGGAGTTGCCCTGTCCAAGGCGGCCGTAACTACCCTCACCGCAGGCCAACACCGTTCCATTGGCTTGGATGACAAAAGTACAGTTCTGGCCACATATTATCTACAATCATCAATCTTATTAAATCACATGGTGATTCTAAATGGTATTCAAGCAGTTAAGTTTGTCTAAACAATTTCTTCCACATCAAAATCAACCTTATCCAATCATAAGTTTCGCAAGAGCGGCTACAAGAGGCCCTCATTGAGAAAGAAGAAGAAAAAGAGCATTCTCTTAAGCTAGCTCTGAGGCAGACAAGGGTATGAAGTGTCAACGGCTTCATTTTCATAGCCTTGGCATATGAAGTCTGGTTGCCAGTCCTCTCTCTCTCTAGATGTCTCATCTTCCCACCGACAGTGAGAGGTTAGTGTACTCATTAAAATCGAGTTGGCCAATAAATAAATACATATACCAAAGAACTCTTTTCCACTTGTCAATATAACAATGCTAATGTAGAAAATGTATCTCCCTGTGTGACACGATGGCCGATTGGTTAGAGCGGTCAGCCCGTAACGCTCAGTGTGTGCTGAGTGAGCGGGTTCGACCCTCGTCTGAGGCGTCAGTCACTGTACTGTAGGGAACTTGAGCAAGTCCCTCGCGCACAATTGCTCTGCAGTACAACTGCAATTCCGCCCTCGAGGCATGTGCACTTCTGAGCACAAGTTTATTGGAAGAAGGGCGACATAAAATTTCAGAATAAAATTTTTAAAAACCAATTTTGCTCCTACAAATTATGTCACAAACTTACCAAATCTTAATTGCTGGCATTATTCAATTAATAAGCACAATCAATCAATTACCAGGCAATAATAATTAAAGATTAGCCAGATAAAACGGAAACTTGGCCTTACTTGCTGTGCACAGGAAAATGAAGCTGCGATAGTGGGCGCAAGGACATTGCGTCCACCCTCACCCAACTGGCCGATGCGACAGCCACCCCACATGTATGCCTCGCACCTTCCTCCTAGCTGCCAGTCCTCAGGTCGCTGGATAGCCCAGGCCATTATCTGCTCGTCCATTCTCAGATCCCAGAGGGTATTGTCCTGGAAGCAATGCAGTAAGTTAATCGAAACAATAAATGAAACAGATCGACATAAAGTTGGTGTACGATTTCATGTAGCATCGAAGTCATAAATATTAAAATACAATCAATGCATGACCTAGACTCAAGCCCTTAAGCCTTGCTACTCACATTGGCATAAATCTTATGGTTGCTAAGAGGAGTCTGTGTTCTCAACTCAGTCATGACACCTCATTACTTACATATATAGGTTACTCATTAGTAAACTAATGGCAACACCAGTATCACTACTAATACCACAAGTATACGAATCAATAACACTGCTTCTACTGCTTCTATTTATTAAAACACCCTTGATCTTCAATATAACGCACCTCACCACATAACCAGACTTCATCAAATCAAACCAAATGTGTTTATTTGGTAATCTTTAAAATTATATTGACATATGTGACCCAAGGAATCAAAATGAGTCGGATGTCGGCAGATTACGTTGCTAGAAAAACAGCAAATAATGTTTGAAAGTAAATTTTGGGTCATTTTCAGATTTTAATATAAATATGTGCAAAAATATTTTAATTATCTGGTATCTCACATTTGAAGAAATCCAGTGTTTCAATGTATATTATCATGATTCTGTAAACGACGTTGTTTTGCATTTCATATTGTTGATGACCTTTAACCATATTTTTTTCAGATTCAGAATTTCCCACAAGTAGGAACATTTTCATTCATAACTTTGTCAAAAAGAAAGGTAGAATCAAAATTTTTTGTCATTTTAAAGCAAACAATGGGGTCTTTGCAAATATGTGTAATACTCGTTTTCTGAAATTTCCGACATGTGAACCATTTTGATCTCTCGGGTCACATATGGCTAGGAAGACCATGCCACATATTCGTCTACAATTATCCTTGGAGCCACATCCAAGTGGATAGCCACATCGAAGCGGATATTCACATTCACCCACCTTCTGTTATAAACGCTGTTGTTCAAAATAATGATTTCGATAACTTGCATTAATCAGGAAGCACATCGTTTCGTAAAAAAGTCCTCACAGCTCACCTTTGGGCATTTTTCTGAATCATCTCCTTCGCAGTCTCTTCCTGTAGAGAGGAACGCTGGTGGAAAGGGTAAACGTCTGCTCAACGCCTCTGCTGTTCGTAGGGAGGTTCCAAAGTTGTACAACCATTGCCAGTCCAGTGCAGTTGGACACCCTGGACCTGAAACAAATACTCTTATCTAAATGAATTTAGGCAATTTGCTTAAAATCTCAAACAGCTCAGCTGTCTCTCATGGCATAAATTGGCCCTGATTGACCTTGTACACAGAGTGGTACAGTTAACTTATCCCCAAAGAACAATACCTGTACATATATGTACATGAAAACAAAGTTGACCTGACATAAATATCAACATTGTAGAAATTGACATGACCTGAATTTCCACCCATCATACTGTGAACTGAAAGTGACCACTTGACCTCACCTGATCGGTACTTGAGGCAATCTGGAACTCTTGACCTGACGGAGATGTCCGCATCCAGATGAGCGTGGCAGCCGAGGTGCGGCGGCTGAGCGATGTTGTAGAGGATTTTATCTACCCCAAGAGACACAGCCCACAACGACAGACACTGCAAGTAGGCGCTGTGCAACAACTGGTCGCCATTCATCACGTGAGGCTACACAAAGACAAACAGAACAACTGCATTGCTACATCGTACACACCTTGACTATTATCAATTATATTGTGCGGCACAGTGGCCGATCGGTTAGAGCGATCGGCCCATAACGCTCAGTGTGCGCTGAGCGAGCGGGTTCGACCCTCGTCCGAGGAGTCACTGTGTAGGGACCTTGAGCAAGTCTTTCATGCACAATTGCTCTCAAGTACAACTGCAAATGTGCCTTATAGGCGTGTATGCACTTCTGAGCACAAAATTTTGGAAGAAGGGTGATATAAAATTTCAGAATAAATAAAATAAAACAGATCAAGAACTGAACTAAGCACGTTATTAACTGTCTTCTCAGTGTAAACCAAAATCTCAATCATGTCACAATCTCAGTACACTTAGATTGAGTTAAATCTACATCAATTAATACTATTATTTATCAAATTCGTAATGTGTGCAAGATCACACTGAAATTTGAATCTGAGGTGTGGACAGTCAGTTGCCAAAGGACGATGCACTTAGATTTCCAAATCCTTGATGCCAAGGAGAAATAATTAGTTTTGAGGCACCTTATGAAGGAAGAAAGCAAATCCAAGTTTGGGAGAGAGTGATTCCAGAAGGGGAGAGAATGCAAGAAGCAAGGCTGTCAAAAATGTTGAAATCACGACCCGGGTACCCGTCGATTTGTGCGGTCGCGTATCCAGCCCATGCAGATATTTTGTTATGAAATGTAGGGAATTGCGCATTTTTACGGAACGTCGGGCACCTGAGAACCGATTTCACAGCCTGGGAAGTCAGCCAATATGACCAACGGAATATTTCTGGCATATGTTCAGGTAAAATCGCCCATTTTTATGGAATTTCGGGCATCCAAAAACCGATTTCATTACCCGGGTAGTCAGCCTCGGGCGGGTACCAGTTGACAGCCTTAGCAACAGGCCATGGCTTATGACATATTCTTAGTCAGAGTCGACATGATGTGATGCATTGTTCTGATGTGCTATATAAACACGATTTACAAAGGTTTATTATGTGTGGTTAAAACATGAGTCTACAGTCCATATGCCTCCAGAAGTTACTCACATGAAATAGTACTTTTAGTAATGTATACAAACAATATAACTTAAAGGAGTTTACTTTACACTACGTTAAAAATAGGTCCTGTTTTAACCCAACAGATTTTTATACCTTCTCATAGGAGTGTTGTTCCTGGAGCAGAAGAGCAAGTCGACCCAACAGAGCTCGTAGACACGGTGTCTGGCTGAGTCCAGAGATTCCGTGTTGACGCAGAGACATTCGACTCGTAGCCAGGACCTTGTTCTTGTGGTAGAAATCAACTGAACAGTGGACTATCATCAGATCCTGTAATAACATTCTTATATCATCTATCTAATCCCTAAGTCTTCCTATGGAGCAAATAACTATCAAATCAAATCAATTTTATTAGAATCAAATCAAATATGTCCATTTGTAATTGTAAAAAACAATAGCCAACATCTACATATTCAGGTTATAACAGTAGAAGTAGTATTTTGGTGACACAGCGGACCATTTGGATATCGCAAGCATGCTGTAATTGAAAGATTGCAGGTCTGACTTAGTTTAGTGGATTTAATGTAACAGCTGAGACAATTGGTACTTGGTCCAGCTACAAACTAAAGCACATTAACATCACAAGGATCCATATGAAATGCAATAGTTGAGAAGATCTAATTCTAAAACTGAAAATGTACACTTAGGATCAATCTTGTGGGCTCTCTCACAAACCAAAAACTTGCTCCAATACTGTCAATGGGAGCAGCACATCAAGAGCAGCCTTTGCATGAAGTTGTGCTATAATTAGGTCACCAATTTCGGATTCATGTACTCAATCACATTATAAGAGAATATAATAAGCATGTTATATGAGACTCCATCGTATGAGCGATCAAGCTATTATTATGCATGACATAAGCAGGGTTCAGTGTACTTCTAACACTTCCATTGAGTAATACATTTGCTACTACTACTCACATAAATACAAAATCATTACTTGAAGAATAATTAGAAGTAGATAAAAAAGGCAAACCTTTGACCGCGTGAAGGCGACAGCAAGGCTCGAGTCTGAGGACCAGGTCAGGTCATGAACTGACCCAACCCCAGTGACGGTCTGCACCAGGGCTCCGTCCTGAAGGGCCCAAATGTTGAGGAAGCCCTTGATACATCCTGATGCCAGCAACAGACCACTGGGGTTGAAGGCCAACGATGTCACAGTGGCAAGGTGACCACGAAGAGTCAAAAGGAGTCGAGGTGAATCAAAGAGCAGTGAGTCAACCTGACGATTTGGCTGTACACAAGAAAACACACTGACTGAACGAGGGCCAGGGCGATGACAGAATGTATTAATTCAACTTACAGATTGATCTAACTATTGGCATCAGCCAATAGGAAGGATGCTGAATGATGGAAAAACCCAGATATAAAAGAATGAATACAACTAACACAATCTAGTGATGGTACAAAAATATGATAAATGAACAGCAGATTACCTAAGTAATGAATAAATGGAATGAATTGCTTATAGGAACAATTAAGCCAGGAGATAAGCATATGGCTTTCACCTGTAAGGTCAGTAAGGTTGGAGTGCTGCAACTGGCTGTAGTCTGACGAACGACCCAAACGCAAACCACACCATCAACACACCCACTAAAAATGTAACAGAGACACAACTTACAAGACCATTCATCATTTCAAACCAGAAGAGCAGACCAATTGGCTCTCAATTTATTGGTTTTGCCAAAATTATTACTGCAATGTCAATTTTGTTCCTTACCACAGATCAGTATCATTTACTTTTAGGCAGTCACCATATCATGTCCGCTGGTTGTCTGTTTGTCAATTTGACCAAATAACACTTGTGCTACATAATCAGTTCAGGTGCCTCAGGATCGGTAAGAGCATAAAGGTCAAACAAAGCCTTCAATCAACTGCTCAGTTCATCAACTGCTGCATGTTCAATCGACAGCAATGCATAATCAGAACATAATAATAATAATAATAATTATTATTAATATCATTATTTAACTATTATTATTATTCGTCAGCACACTTGCATCTACAACAGTCCTTCTGCGCTTTTCCAAAATACTGACAGGCTGACTGACAGTTCTTTAATTGTCGATCCCAGGGGTTGCTTGAACGCGCCTCTGAATGCTAATAATATTAATAACAATAATAATAACTGAATTGCTGAAAATTATAATAATAATAACAATAATAACAAACATGTATATGCATGAAACACACAACCAAGCCAGAACATCCATACATAGAAACATAGCAATAAATAACGAGGTACCAAGAGCGGAAACTGACCTGGCGAGCATCAGCATTGGGCAATCTCCTTTGCCAGCCACACTGCACCATTCAGACACGGACACAGGGCTGACGTGAGGCAGGCAGTGGCTACACACCCACTGGTCGTCGTTCGATTGCCAGATCTTCAGGTGTCGCTCGTTAGCACAGGTGAGGAGCGTCTGGCCAAATGGATCCCAGCGCATGTGCGCTATAGTGTGCTGAAAATGAAAGAGAGGAAAAGTCAGGTCAGATAAGATCAGGTGAAGCAAGGTCAGGTCACACAAGGTCAGGTGAAGCAAGGTCAGGTTAGGCTAGATGACAAACAAAAGACGGGTAAAATCAGGTCAGATAAGGTCAGGTCAGATAAGTTCAGGTCAAGCCAGGTCAAGTGAAGCAAGGTCAGGTTAGGCAAGCTGATTGCTTAGTTTAACGCTGCATTGCATTCAGACATTTATAAGGCGCCTCTAGCATGGTGAACCTTTCAGAGGCACTCCCAGTATACAAGGTGATGAGAGAAGAAATAGGTTCACTTTTCTCAACTATTTATTTTGTGTCTCTATTAGCAGGTCATACAAGAAAAGAGAATAGAGAAAATAGCAATTAGCAAATCATAGACAATGATATGCTATAAATTTAAGACTCAAATAAAAATTATGTTGTCACGAAAAAAAACCATGAACATCAAACAGTAATTCTGCTGCACTGAAATTAATTTTGAGACACAAAATTCTCTTTACAGAACTCTGTTAACTATAACTGTATCCTATGGATTCCAGTGAATTGACAATTATAGATAATGGATTACAAAAAAATGACTAAAATAAGGCTTCACTTATTCATTTTGAGCACTTATATAGCATCCCTTCAAGAAACCTACCCAGGAGTGCTCCCAGCCAAACCACGGCTAAGAAGAACAATTGAAAGATTCATAGAACCCAGTTTGATTGGTCAGAGGTAAAATGCACAGTTCCAAAGAGATGGAGTGACCTGCAGCCGAGAAAGCTCAGAGCTTCCAGGCAGACAGGTACCTTGTAACGGAGCGCTCAACAATGGGCGGCAGAGATCACACAGGCAAGATGGAGCACAGCCCAGGATGCAGCATAACACCTAAGCAGCAATCCATTATGAGGTCTGTAGGGATACAGATAACCACTGCAACTCATCCCACATGTAGTAAGAGACTATTTATTCTGTGTCTCTATTACCAAATGCGGGAACCTGGGAATTTGGGAAGGTGTTACTAAATTCTGCCATCCAGGTCTTCCAAAGTATTGGCACGGCTGCAGCCTAGGCAACAGACGATTCTGCGATAAAGTACAAGAGAAAATTCAAAGTAAGTCGCACCTCATGTGCACTGAGAGCAATGACAGGCAGGTAGTCATCTTTCGTCGACAGGTAAACAATGCCATCAGAAAATCCAATTGCAAAACGCTTGTCCTCATCATACCACTGAAGATTCGTTACAGAAACTACAAAACAGTTCAGCAAGTAAGTCAATTGTAATATAAACAAAGGCAAATATATATGATAAAACCTTAGATACAAAGGTTATAAAAATAACTTACATGTTGCAGTCCAACTGAGGCACTTCTCAGTAATGGAAAACTACTTTCAGTGAATGATTTTTACAGCAAATAGGTTCAGTTTACAAAGACAGGAAGACATATCAGACTGACAGCTAAACTCAGTCCAATTAACATCCGACTGATATCTTTGTCCACAAAATCAGGATGTTCCAGCCACCTACCTCCGCTGCGACCGCAGTGCTGAAGAGCCTTGCGCGTGAACGTTGAGCTGTCGATGGCGTTGATCATGGACACGGATCCATCAAGGCAACCGACCAACAGGATGTCGACAGTGAGGCCAAGACAGCCTTCCATCAAGCCCTTGTTGCATGGCCAGGCGAGGGCTGTAACCAGGTGTGCCTGGAAATCCAAATGACCTTTGCCCCCTGAAATGAAAATCAAACAACTGCTTGTATCTCACATCAACATCAACTAGTTGATTATGACAACAGCATGTCCTCTAAGGGAGTGCCTAATCTTTCTTTTCAAGCACACAATTTCCATTCATGTTTGCAGGCATGAATGCATTTATACAAGCATGCAAGTATGCATATAACCATTTTGTTTATTTTAACACTTTAATGACGAGCTGCATTTGCAGTCAGTCACTTTTAGGTCACCCTATTTTATTAAAGCATTAAATGCATATACACGGCGTCCGGAAATAAAGGGACACCTAACGATAATATGAAAATAAATAGTAAATAATCCTCGATTTATTAAATTTCAAAACCGTTTTAATCCTGACATAATTCTCTGGCACTGCATAAAATATGATAGCTCATGTCAACAGTAATAACGCTGTAATGACGTATATTCCATCAACATTCGAATTTTAAAATTCATCCACATAATTTTCAACTGTTCTTATATATTGTCAATAAACCGCCATATATTTAATTCAAATTTATTCTTGCATTTGGTTTATATTAGACTACAATGCTTGTTCAAAGTGTTTACATTCAGCCTTAACACAAACTTTAAGACGCGTGCGACATTGGTCAATCAATGACCAGCTGATCATATTCCTCACTTGCATTGATTTTGTAATTTAAAGACGTTACGTGCTTTTTTTAACCAGGACGTTCATAAATTGCAAATTTGTGAAGAAATATGTCAGGATTAAAACGGTTTTGGAATTTAAAAAATTGATGAATGTATACTATTTACTTTTATATTAGGGGAATAGGAGGTCCTTTTATTTCCGGATGCAGTGTATATATACTTCTATATATAATTATATATATATATATACTTTATATACTTTGAAGAATCACTATAAAGCATGGAAACATGGCTATATAACCACTCTTAGTAGGGGACTTGGGTAAGATGACATTGTTAATTAGCAATCTAGTATTACGACAACTACTAACAGCAGATAAGCTGTAATTGCTATCATTCTCATAAAAATAATAATAATTATTATAATTTTCATGAAGTATATGATCTGCCTCAGATTTGTCAGAAGAAAATCACTGAGTTATCCAGTTACATACTGCATATATAATTACATATATATGTACACATACAGCACATACACAATACATACATACATACATACATACATATTTCATACAATACGTAGTCAATACCTATTCAAAATAATTTCTGTCAGCATTAATCAGCCTTTGCAACCATAAGATGTTGTGAAAGCAATGAACCCATTCATCTTAAAACATCTCGTCACATAATGTTGCGGAAAGGATTACCTATAGCAGTAATCAATTCACGCAGAACTAGAAGTCTTCCGAGACTGGAAACAATGATCTTCTACCTGACACAGTCCAAATGTTAACCATGTTATCCACTGCTCCAGCTATTAGCTTTCCCGTGTAGTTCCAGCAGACGTGAGCCAACAGTTGGTCCTCTAAGTCAATTTCTGAATGATCATCGCCTTTGTTGAAGACGCAAGTCTGCTGAAGGAAGGTGTGTGTCCGACTCCCAATTGTCCAAACTCTCACGGTGCCATCCTGTCCACTGCAGACATCAACAATACTACTACCACAATGAACACCTGCTACCACCTGTATTATTATATCTTATATATTATTAATGTTGCTCAACATCTGTATACAAATCACTCCTCACAATGGCAACTGCCAGCATACATATAGCAACTCTATCTGTAGTCGATTTTGGAAGCAGAGGAAATAATAACCTGAAGAAATTAATAATTAAATCTATGATATGGAGTGTGGTGCAAGATCGATTGGAAACATGGACCATCAGGAAAGAAGACATCCAAGGATTCAGATGTGGATAGGGTGAAAGATGGAGAGTCAGCTGAATGGAATGTAGAACAAATGAAGAGATACTACGAATGGTGGACAAAAAAATCCCTGATAGGAATAATTAGAAGTCTACAGAGAAAATGGCCGTTGGCCACATAATGAGAGGAAACTTTCTCAGAAGAACTATAATTCAGGGAAGAATGGAGGTGGAAAAGACAAGTGAAATACTAAAAATGATTTATAATTGCAAGCCACAATAACAATAAAGAGAAATTAATATATAATAATAAGATAAGAATGATACGAACATTTATTCTGTATCACTGTTTCATTACAAAAATGCTAACATCAACAAATTCAATAATGGAGTATCAATAAATAAATAGTGGTAAACTTAATAATGATCATTAATGACAATGAATAGCTACCTAGAAGCCAGAAGATTCTTCTTCTGATTGAACATGCAGCCTGTCACACGATTCTGGTGACCTTCGAGCTTTGTCACCGGACAGACGGGCATGTCACCAGCAAGGTCAGCCATGCACTCCGTCTCCGTTATTCCATCGTTTCCGATCGCAGCCAACATCTGGACAAGCCTCTGGACGGCCCACTGGCGGTGCTCGGACCTCAGCCGGGCGGAAAGGGTGCATGCCGCAAGGGCGTCTGCCAAGTGCAGCGGAGAAACATGTGGAGTCTCGCTGGTTGGGGTGGAGTCCTTGGAAGCGCAAAGACCTGGAGAAGAGACCACCGCCAATATTCAGAAGTACATTATGCACAATTACAATGCAGCATATGTAAGCATATGTAAGACATGCACCTGTGGTGACCAACAGAGTACTACATAGCCAACTGCAAAACTCCAACATAACTGTGCCCCAAATCAGCGAAACAATAGACACATGCAAAGCGCAATAACTGAGTAATGCAGGTAAATGACTTTCTAAAGGTGAAATGAAGACCTTTTCCCATCTGACTGATAATCATGTATAGCATACTACAGATGAGGGTCTCTTAGCAGGAGTAATGCAGATATTTTGTTAAGTTTTCCTATATTTAATGAGTCCCTATTCGTCAGACATAGGCCACATCTAACAATATTTACAGGTACAAACGTTATTATTACAGCTGTGTAGAATGATTCAGAATAATAAATTTTTCAACTTCAAAACTAGTCCACTATTTATAACTGAAAGTACCAGACTGCCAAACAGTCTGGTATGCCACATAGGCATTGCAAACCTAAAGAGTTATTTTAGATAAAATGACTGGCCTTTGAGATTTTTTCCAAAGGATGGGGACAGGCGAATCCTTGGCCCCTTCGTCTGGGCAAGGAGTGTCACAAGTGCCTGCGTCACAGCAAAACTTGGACTGGTCAAGGCCGTGTGGTCAGATGAATCGCTCAAGCGCATCAGATGACCAGGCCGCCTCTTCAGTCGACTGTCCTCGATGAGGCCAGTATTAAGGCCGGCAGCGGCTATCATTAACTCCTGTGTAACAAAATGACACAATGAAGAACTCACAATGTAGCTGTCAAAGAAAAGCACTTTGAATGAAAATGTAACCAATGAAATCACTGTTATTATTAACAAAGTCTTAGAATTTACATAATGCAGAGATGGGCACGCTTTGTCAAATTATTAATCGATAGAAGCTATTACTTAAATGCTCTGCCAGCATTTACTCTACTTAGTATGCTCGACCAGTATTAATTATTATAATTAGACATTTGGTGATTGATTAGTATTAGCAAAATCATGGAAACATGCATTTGTAGGAAGCATACTTGGCAGAGACCTGACAATTATGGATTTGAGAGCTTATTGCCACTGAGCAGACTCTGTGTAACAAAGCTGGTCAAGGTTTTTGCCAACACGTGCCTCCATCACCATGAAGTAGAACTTGGTACCAGCATAAGCTTGGAAGTAAACAGTTAGTCCTGAGATGATTAGATAGAATCAAGGATCCTGGGATTTGTCTGCTTGGTCAATGATCAAAGCATAAAGAAAGAGCCTCCTCTATGTTCCTATGTTCAACAACAGCTTTACTTACCCCTACTTTTACAAAAAACATTGCTTGCAAATATATATTCGACTGTAATTGCTACTTCTTATAACCAGCATGTTATGTCATGCTACCTGAGTGCAGAGCTGTATGAGAAGGCGTGAGGCGTTGACGTTGTTCTGGGCTAAGCCCCCGATTGCTGCTGTCAGATACGACAGGTTGAGTCCACAGCATGGTACGGATGCGGTCAGCAAACTATCTACAAAAATAATTTATTTTCTATTTATTTATTTGTTCATTTGGAGGATTTACATAGCGCCCCTTCAAGACATCTACTCAGAAGCGCTCCCGACGGAACCCCTGTTAAATAGGACCGTCTTAAGGTTGGTATAAAACTTGGTCGAGTGTCCCACGGGCAAAAGGCGGAGGGTGACAGGGAGTCCATTCCAGGTTGCAGGGGCAGCAACTGAGAAGGCTTGGCGCTGCGTCACGGAAGTCCGAGAGCGAGGAACAAGCAGAAAGATGTAAGGTGTAAGATGTAAGGAAGAATGAAGGGAGCCTCAGCATTGGACATTTAATGTGGAACAGCATAGTTCATCTTCTGTCTCAGTCAAGCAATTGAGAGCAGCTGCCCCCCATTCCTGCCATTTCTCAGATCGAACCCTGCATATGTAACGCTCTATATGACTGAACTCAACTCAACAAAGACTCCTTTGGAATTTACCGAACATTTAGCAACTTGAAACCACTTACGTTGGGCGAGACCACTGTTTGAATTTATGAGACATAGGATAAGAAAGTCTAAATATCGTCGACTATTCACAAATGAGAGACACGACTCCAAAAATGCATCACAGGCAAAATTAGAAGTCTGAATGAATGACAATAATCAGGTCAAATCTGCAAGTGATCAACTAATTGAAATGAATTTCATGCCAGAAAACATGTGGCCGTCTTGACCATGCAACAGAAACATGATATTGCCAGACTTCTGGCGACTTCTTTAGCAAGCAAATTCAAAAATCATTATTTCAACCCTAAGATTTACTCCTTTTGAGAGCATCATTGTTTATCATCTATCTCTCATCATCTGGTCAAAACTGACTGACCTGAAGGTGATTCTGAGAGAGGGGCAGCAGGCAGGAACTGGCCAACGACCTTGGAATCCAAGGGCACTCTTCCGGCTGCAGCCAGACACATGAGCTTCACCAGAAGACGAACATCGGCCAATCCCATTGACTCCAGACCGGCCGAGATGCTACAAGCGGAGCCACTGAAATGGAGAAACACCAGAAACTGGAATATTTACAGCTGCAGGCAATTAAGAGTATCTTGGTTACCTGTTTACTCATTTTGCTATTCACAATTATTCTAATTTCACTATTAATATCACATTCCTCATATACATGCTGCACAACCTTCAGGCCATCTTCATCATTGCTGCTTTCATCCTTAACTGTACCATTGTCATCATCACTAATGGCAGATAAATAATAATGCTCTTGCCACAACATTTTATCACAACCTTAAACCTTTAACAACCAGCTGCATATATTTTCCCATACATTTTAGTACACGAATGTCGTTAAAGGGTTAAGACTGTTCTCTTTAGCGAGGCCCGAGTTGGGAGTGCTCCCGAGTAGATAACCTTGAATGGGGAGCTATATAACACTCTGATATCAATGAATGAATGATAGTTCCTAACAATGAGAACATACCTGATGGCCAGCAGAGATAACGACTTTAGGACCATGGATCGTGCCAGCGTCACCTGCATCGCAGCCGTGGTCCGGCGAAGCGCAACGATGCGGTCTTTGGCCGACTTAAGAATCAGAGTCTGTTCTCCAAGCGACTTCCTCTTTACATCCTCTGGTGTCTTCACAGTAGCATCTCAAATGAACAACAACAATAGACAGTTTAATTACTTAATTACTGAACTGGATAATTAACAAATCCCATCCACAATAAATAACAACTTCAATCCATCAGCCTTCACTTAGTGAAGCAAAAAAAACTAAATCTTCAGCAAGTATATAAGGATATGAACACAACAGCGAATGATTAAGCAAATAAGATTAAGGATTCAAAAAAGTAAATCAAGAGAAGTTAATCGTATTAAACACCGTCACTTCTATGACCAAAACCACGACAGATGACTCTTTTCAGCCTACTGTGCATAGTTTTGCTAACAGATGCATTTTACTCTTTCACTATGACTTTAGGATAGCACAGAGAGCAAGCACCTCTGAGTTGATATCTTGAAGGAGCACTGTATAAATGCTCGATAACACTACATTATAAATGCTCGATTATATCGACTACATTACAAAAAAAAATTAAAAATTAATCAATAAAACATGCAAAACCAATCAGAATAAACAAGAAAGTAAACAGATTGCAAAGATTTTTACTGATTGGTGCCAGTGGATCTGTTTGACTGAAGACGTTTGAAATGGTTTTGGAGCCCAGGGGATCCTGTTCATCCCAGTTGACCGGATCTGGAACTGGTTTCCGGTCAGAGAGACCAAGGCGACCCATCAAGTTCTCAAAGCGCTCGCTTGGTGGAAAAGACGAAGAGACATCATCCGAAAGAATGTCACATTCCTCTGGAGAAAGAAAAGAAGACACAAAATTGGACAAACTGGAACATAGACAATCCAATATAGGCTCATCTATATGAATCTGTTTGACCTTTCATTTGACCCAATTGAACCCTTGACCTTTGCCCCTTCAACCGTTAAACAAAAGTAACAATGTTATTGTCAGTCACTTAATCCAAAACTTAATGGCAGTCATTTTGAGGATAAATATTGACTTAGTTATAGCTTAAAACCACACCCCCACACATTCACACTTAAGGAGAAAGATTACATTCAACTACAATCCTAGGATTTTGTATAAGTGCTGACCTTATAACTTTTCATACAGATATTCTTTAACTGACTGCGGTATGACACTCAGACACATTAAATGAATATATACATCAATGGCTGATAAGATAACGGATCAACTACATCGGCCTATGTGCAATTCACTGATTCAAAAATAATCATGTTTCATGTATATTCATCAAATCACTTGGAAAAACCCGTGTCCATATGATAATCTTATAAGATTTTTAATATTTTCATTTTACCTATATTTATGGTGAATAAATTCCCAGAGAGTCATCCATCCCACAGTAATATGCGCAATTGATCACCATTATGACATTGCTTTACAGACCTTGCTCAAAGGATGACTCGGCACCACCACCGAGCAGATCCGGCGCCATCATAAGCATCCTGGCATATCTCATGTCCTTCTCGACAGCGTCAGTGCCCTCCCTCTTCCGCAACTTCTCAAGCGTTGAACGCGAATTTTTGCCCTCAGCCATGTACCGATCATGGCACTCCTGACAAAGAGTGTAGTAGGGAGTTGTGGTGCCGCACACGGCACTTCCTGGCACCAGTTCTAGTCGAGTTCCACACAGCCGGAACACTTGACCACAGCTGCCTGGAATAACAAATAACCATTGTTGGATGTGCCCTATGACTGCTACAGCTCTTGACTCTGACACCATTACATTACAACGTAATGCAATGAATCAGAAAATCTGTTACACGAATATGTACATTGCTTCATTCTTCACACTTTCCATCTTGATCCTCCACCTTACAATTCTCGACCTAAACGACACCCACCTTAAAGGCTACTCTGCTCCTTTGACAACCGGGCTCAGACCTCCTTCTGAATAGTCTATTGAACTTCTCTGACTCGATGTAGCCCTCGTGAACAAGCCGATACCCTGAACTTGACTTTAGAAGTTTAGAGTTTACGATTATCATTACTGACACTGATTCAATTTATTCAGTTTTTTCAATGAAACATCAGAAGAAGCTATTTCATGTCCTAAGCAAACAAATAAAATTGAAAGCAACAGTGACAGACATACTTACAAATCAATTAACAGTTTAATTGTGAGTGATTATTCTTAGAAGTGAGTTTTCTGTCACTGGATTGCTCAGTCAAGTCAGAATGTAGTATTTACTTTAATTAATAAAATTAATCATTAATCCATTTACTTTCTTTAATCACTAATCATTTATCCAGGTACTTATTTTTTCATCACTAATCACTTATCGGCTACTTACTTCCACAGCCAGGATGCAAAATGCGCATGTGACAGGCAATGTTTGGTGTCTCGCATCGACAAAGTTCACACTTGACAAAGTATTCAAACTCATCCAATTCACCCTCAGGAGTCTGAAAAGAGCACGGTTCTTAGAAGGTTAAGTGGCGCAGTTGGATTAATCACAAAGACAAAACGGCTACGGAATAATCACTTTATGTTTTGCAGATCCATGTTTACAGTTCAAAATGATTGGTGCACAATTTAAACATTTCAAGCAACAGAAATAATATATACTAATAACAAGAAACCTATACAAACTCAATTCCTAGGAATAATAATTATCAACATAATAATCCAAGGGAGACAGTCTACTTTTTCTAGAGACTATCAAGCCAAAAAGAATTGCTACAAAGGATGACCTTTCAAAACCTACTCCCACCTAAACCAGAACTTGACTGCCGTCCGCTTCGAGCCTTGTTACCGGCTTGGCCAATGTGCGAGATAGCCTATGCAGGTTGGAAACTCTTATATTCATTTTCTCTCTCCTGACAAATCTCAGGCATCCGATCAAGTCTACTCTTACCTGTGATACCAGTCGGCAGCTAAAACAATGTTGTAACTTACCTTCATATTCGTTTTATTGGTAGCAGTCTCACCCCATACCAAATTTGGAATAAATTCAGCTGTCCTAACTGCTGATTGTGTGTGTGTACTTAATTTCATGGTGATTAACTTCAAGCTGCGCCACCGCTGCACAATCGCTCTGTATAAGGAGTGCTCATCAATTCCTTAATCAACGCTTACTGTGTGTTTTCCTTAGTTCTTCACAATACAGTGATTATCATTTTTGTTACTCGTTTTTTCTCTTTTTTAAGTCAGTGAATGAACTGTTGTTTAGCACAAACTGTTGTTCCTTTTCATTGCTTAAACATATGTAAGTTGTGTAATTCCATGTTGACTGTTAATGACGAAATCATCGCATGCTTACTATGCTCGGTTTGTTATCATGCAGCACATCTTGGTGGTTCAAGTACCCCTCGGGACAATTGGTGCTGCCCCGAATGCCTTGCTAGAACACTACCTTTTAGTAACACTGATGATGATAAGGAATTTATAACGCCTACGCGTGACATCAGTAGTTCTACATTTAATGTAATAAGAATTAACGAAGGCCCGAGATTGGAAATCTTCACTGACTCAGAGGAAGGACATTGGCTTCTGAATAACCCTGACGTAGATCCTGATGAAAATTATTTCACAATAAGACCAGTAAACAGTAAATACAGCCTTTCTGATACTTTAACAGATGTATACAACAAAAATCCACATTTGATTTCCCTGATGCACATTAATTGTCATAGTATTTATTCAAAGATCCCCAGAATAGAACATCTGCTGGTCTCGCTATCTATAGACATCTTGGCAGTCACCGAAACTTGGCTTGACACTGACTCAGCAAGCACCGTATCAATACCAGGTTATAGTTTCGAACATAAATGTCGAGTAGCTGGTAAGGGTGGGGGTGTTGGTTTTTTTATAAAAAATAACTTCAACTATTCCTTAATGCAAGCGCCAGCAAACTGCTCCTCTCATACCGCATACGAATCGCTATTCGTGCGCATAGAAACGGCAGATAATTCAAAGTTCATGGCTGGGTCAGTGTATAGGCCATCGGGTAGTTGCTTGGACACCTTCAACCAGGAATGGGAAATTCTACTACTGGATATTCAAGCTATATCTAAGGCCAAGGATGTATTTATATTAGGAGATTTCAATATAGATCCCCAAAAAATCAGGAACATAAGCCAACCGGTATCTTCTATAACATTTTGACATCATTTCACTTTTTGCCGACTATTTCTCAACCTACTCGAATAAATAAATTAGACTGTTCAGACCAGTGCACTCTTACCAGACTGGTATTTCCAGCCAGTGGTGGTAGGAGGGGGAGGACTTGTACTCTTGTCATTGTTCCACTATTCATCGTTCCTCCAATTCCGAGGTCAAGACGGAACATGTCCTCCATTCCGTCATCATCCAGAAGGTCTTCGTCAATCTCCATGTCGTCAAACGGATAGATGGATTCACAAAGAAGGTCAACGGACGAGTGGACCTGGGTTGCCGTGTCACGAGAGTCCACCTCCGATGGACTGACTGCAACAAGAGAATCACGCTCCGGAACACCAGCTGCAACCATCAAAGCCAACACAAAAACCATAATCATCATCATCATCACTACCATCATCATCCCCAGAGTCTTTGGAAAAATTAACAAATTTCCACATCGTTACAGCACTAAACATATATCACTATACACTAGCATTGAAGACTCTCTCTTACCTGACCCAATTTGACCCTGATTTGACCCAATCAAATCCATAAAACGTGCGAAGGTCACATGACAATCTGCTCTCAATATCTCACATCTTCTAGCCTTAAACCTTTAATGAAAAGATGGATTAGTTTTCCGTGCATTTTAATACACGCTCATTAAAGTTTTAATGAGAAAGACAAATCTGAGACAATGCAACCCTTTATCGTAATACACTTATAAATCACACTGTGAACAGCTTGTGCCTAAAGTTAAAAGGCCGTCACTATGGTCTTCATCATAATCTCTCTGTAGCTATCTCTTCTTGCCCTTTCTGGTCTTAGATAACCGGGTCACTGACCCAACATCATCCCTTTGTCATCATTGTACCTTTTATAAGTGGAATGACCAACCACACTACAATCTGTAGTAAAATAATAGTTGAGCTCTCCCACCTTCATCCCTTCATTACTTTCCTACTTCCTAGGGACTGTCCTGCTCAGAGCGCTTCTGATTAGAGAACTGTAAAAAACACCTCATAAATGATCAGATATGATACGATTATCATAACCATTGTCAAATGACTAGTGGCATACACAAAATGTTTAAAACGAATAAAACATCGCTGTGACTGTTACTAACGTTGATGTCGTGCAACCGAGAAAAACCGTCTCATGACATTCGATGCATTGTGACGCTGGGCGGCATATCGCTTGGGCGGCAACGGTGCCAGGCGTCTGTGTGTGTGGCGCTGCTTGTCCAGCAACATGTCCAGCGAATGGACGTTTATGTCATCGGTTGTCGTGCTCACGAGCGTCGGATGCTCGCTCTCCACTAGGTCGCTATCAGATCTATCAAGAAAAACAAAACCAATCAAATAATCAGTCAATCAATTCGTGCTTGCTCGCCAGAACTCACACCATCTGTGGCAGCGGTCAGTCGCATTTGTGGAGCTCTCATTTTCGTAATTACAATCACAATTCACATCATCGATTGCTCGCTTGTTTGCTCTCTCACTCACTCACTTTTTTTTCAAGGTTGTCACATTATTATTCCATTCAATTCATTTTATTCAAGCCAGTAAAAGCAAAACAGAAATAACAATTATTTTCTTTTCTATCTAGGGCATAACCAAGTATACAATTTCCACCGAGTACCTAATCTGAGTATTTGGATGAACCATTTGCCGGATCCGGGTACGAACCGAATAGCAGCGGCAAATCTGGCCAGCGACGGCAGCGAGTACCATCCGTAGGCAAAGCATAGTTAACCTGCCACATGCACAGCTAGGGAGAACTATCTATAGTCAATGCAGAGTCTATAGCAATATCCTTCATATAGCGTATCGTCGTACACTAGGGTAAAGTTAGGGCGAGGTATTCTTTGATGGTTAGGTTAGGTTCAGCTAATCTCAAGGACATATTAAGACCCATAGTTTCAAAGAGGCTAACCTATCTCTTGAGATGGGTGTCCTTGAAGTCTCGGCGCCCTGTGGAGTCGGTGGCTCGCTCTGGGTGGTAGCAGCTGTCACATCCGTCTGCCTACTGCTAGAAGCCATCGAGGATGCGCTCGACCGTGGAACTTCTTCTATGAATGGATGATCGATCATCCATGACGCAAGAATGCTGATGCTCTGCGCTGACACTTCTCCACCAACTCCTGTTAGAAGATGCACAAAAACTGCTGTATTCATTGGTTGGCAGCAGTTTCCAAGTATGTATGCACGCCTATGTAGGGGATATGCATAATGCATATAATTATGTATGTATGTAGTACTATATACATGAACATTTATTTAATTCGGTACATACCGGGCGGCCCTAACTAATGGGCCCGTTTGGTCCCTAATTAGGTGTCCCGAGGAATCGACAACAAAAGCAAATCTTATGTACTTGTATTCGACTTTGGATTGTTGAATAAACTACCATTGATTGATCAATTGATTGATTGATGGATAATTGTAATTAGTAACTTCTACTGTGTCTGCACCTAATGTCATAATCAGTTCAATATCCAGCAGATCACTCGCCTAGGACCGATCTAGGCGAGGAAGCGTTCCATGTATCACAGGACTCAAACAGCATCATTGAAGTCACCTTGTCACCTGTGCTGTCAGTTCTTTGAACTCTAGCGGCTAGAGCCCATCACGATGAACATCTCCATTGCTTTCTAACCGATGTCATGTCTCTTAATTCTGCCAGATTCATGCTGGTTTTTTATTTTATTTCGTCCATCTATTTCTTCCTTGGACGCCCTTGTCTTCTACTTCCTTCTCCATATGCCAGCATCATTTCCTTTTCCAATCCCTCTGATCGCATAACATGTCCAAAGTATTCCAACCTCCTTCTTAAAGCTGTTTTTTGTAGCAAAAACTCATCTTTGTCAACTCCGATCTCCAAGCGCACGTCTTCATTTGTCCTTTTCTCCGTTCACGATATTCTCTGCATCATCCTCCACATCCACATTTCACACATGTTAATCTTTTTCTCCATGTTCTTTGTGATTGTCCACATCTCACAGCCATATAATACTGTAGGGAAGATCAGTGCCCTCATTAATCTATTCTTTGTGACTATGCTCACATGCTTGTCCTTCCATACCTTTCCCAATCCATTCATTGCAGCTTTCCCTAACGCTATCCTACGTTCTATTTCCAAATCACACTTTCCCTCTTTTCCTACTTATGCTCCCAGGAATGTGAAGTTTGTTACCACCTCCATTTCCTCTCCGTCCACCTCATAACTCTCTCAGTCGGCTGAACATTGAGAAAATAATGTAACATAATCAGTATACTAGAAGCAACTGATATCATTGTCAGCAGTGTTGTATATATCAGCATAGTACGACACAGTACAATCTCAAGAGCTAGACATAGACAGATATACCAGTATCTGTTTACAACACCTGGATATAACTGTTGGCACAGGTCATTTCTATCAGATTCAACATCAACAAAACAGAACCTGCCACAATGAGTGCCGACATAAAAACTGCCTTTTGACAGTTTTACAAAATACTCCGCAATAGTCATCGAAGGAACAGGGTAAAGCTGGTAACGGACTACTTAACCCTTAAACGACCAGCTGCATAAGTTTTCCCATACATTTTAGTACATATTGGGGGTCAAAGAAACAATCAACACTACACTGACATTTCCAATGACCTGGATCATTTCTGCAAACATCTTACCAGTAGTCTGGATGGCCTTCTTAATGTGTGGCAGAGTGAAGCCCATTTCCAAAAGTGGAGTGGCCACTGGAAGCGTTGGAGGAGGTGACGATCGACTGCGGATGGGACCTGGATCTAAGGATATAAACAAAAGAAATTGAGAATGGAAGCTAAGGTCAATGTGAAAGATCAACTTATATAAAACTTCATTATAGCATAACCTTGCCATAACATCATCAGTCCGTTAGATAGTAATGGAATTTTAATGCCACATTGGCCAGCATAGGCACTGCCTTTATCAAGCACTTAAAGGTGTGACATTAAAACAATAGGTTCCTCTGCTCTATTGTGAAGGATTTCTCATTGTCCCTTTTACACATACATTGGACAGCAAGCACCGAGGTCCAACCGCACCATCTAAGTCGTTGGCCCCTCGGTCTGGAACAAGTTCCTTTAGCATTACTTTGGCCATTATGGTCAATTCTAATAGGTTCTAGTCTAATCATAAAACTCTCCTTTTTAGCCACGCTCGGGTTGGGAGCACTTCTGAATAGAAGCCGCGAAGGGCTGCTATATAAATCTGTGTAATTAATGAATGAAAAATGTCTGGATACACACAATCAATTATACATTAATCCTCTTGCCCAAGAACAACCAGCTAATTTGCAGACAAATAATACTGTAACATTTGAAAGACGTCACCGTTCAGCACATTTTTAAACTCATGCAAACCTGATGAACAAGATAGTATTCAGCATGGCTCTCAAATGTAGCATCATTAGGAGTTCTGTCATAACTTCAACAAAACATAGGTGAAAAATACAAAATGTCAAAATATGTTAAGTTATATGATATGTCGACTGATATAAATATTATGTAGACTGCTTTAGACGGTGCTATATAAATGTCAAAATGAATGAATGAATTATCAGCCTCTCAACTTGTGCATCCAGGTGAGAATCTCAGCTGCATGCGGACAGCATCCTCCGAAGCAGGAGGAGAGATGGAAGAGCTGCGTAGGGTCTGCTCCACTCGTGTAAACGCAGATGTGTTAGGAGCAAGCCATTGAGACTCCTGCCTGTTGACAAAAACAATTTCAAAGAACGCTGAGAAAAAAACTTTTATAATACAAAATCACATTTTCTGCACATCAAACAATATTGTACTACAATGTACATAAAATATTTTAAAAAAAAGACTGATCATACAGCATTGCATGCATGCAGTTACAGCCCTGCCATATTCCACAGACAACTAGGACGTGAACTCATTTCCACCTCATTCACTAATTACTAAATCTGCTACTTGGCAACATAGGTAGTTAAGCAATAACTCACAGCATAGATGTAGTTTAAGACAGGACAGTGATAAACAGACACCTGAGTTATTTCATAGAACTTTTACAGCACTACAAGGAATGTACCAACATCCACGTCCATACCTACGGTCAATAAAACTGATGTGTCATTGAAAGCAACCAACATGTAGACTTGGATGTGATTGGCAAATAAAGTATCTTGATGATAAATAAACCAAAACTTATATTCCACATTTAACAAAGCAATAGACTTAATTAAACCTGATGACGCCTAATGGCATGATAGACTGCCATTCAGCAACAAACTGTTCAGTTAGAAGATGTTGTAGAGGCATTTATATTGACTACTATACATATATACATATACATAACCCTAATAGATAAAAGATTTGCAGAACTAATGAGCAGCAGAATTAATATATATATTCGTTTATCGAGAAAGACAACTGATCGGTACACCACAATCAGACACAATGTCAAAGAGTTAGAGAAATTATAGGTGTTTTGCTCGCTCTTTGCACAGCTGACAATAATGTTCAAATGACGGGTAGACATTGTTGTTAAACACTAGCGTAGAGGAAGCCTGAAATGAATCTTTAATGGTCTTTGTCTGGCAGCTCAAACGAGTGTTACAGCTAGTTAAACCACAAACATCACTAATGCTCATTAGAAGTGCTAGACCCTGATCCAATGAGCAGAAGAACAGTAATATTTGTAATATATGATAAACTCATCGTTTTTGGAGGAAGCCTACTCTGAAACCTTGGAAGTTCCTGAAGATATTAAATTAAATTATGGTAACTAATCGCAAATATCATAATTTCTGAAGAGCCATTCTAAAACCAAGAGCAGGGCACCAGTTTATTGCAAACCAATGTAGCAATCTCATCATTAAGTGAGAAGAGTGTTAAGTGAGTAGAGCATTAAGTGAGAAGAGCGTTAAGTGAGAAGAGCATTAAGTGAGAAGAGCGTTAAGTGAGAAGAGCGTTAAGTGAGAAGAGCATTTTAAAAGTGAGAAGAGCGTTAAGTGAGAAGAGCATTTTAAAAGTGAGAAGAGCATTAAGTGAGAAGAGCATTTTAAAAGTGAGAAGAGCATTAAGTGAGAAGAGCATTTTAAAAGTGAGAAGAGCATTAAGTGAGAAGAGCATTTTAAAAGTGAGAAGAGCATTAAGTGAGAACAGCATTTTAAAAGTGAGAAGAGCATTAAGTGAGAAGAGCATTTTAAAAGTGAGAAGAGCATTAAGTGAGAAGAGCATTTTAAAAGTGAGAAGAGCGTTAAGTGAGAAGAGCATTTTAAAAGTGAGAAGAGCATTTTAAAAGTGAGAAGAGCGTTAAGTGAGAAGAGCATTTTAAAAGTGAGAAGAGCATTAAGTGAGAAGAGCATTTTAAAAGTGAGAAGAGCATTAAGTGAGAAGAGCGTTAAGCGAGAAGAGACTCACTTACCGATTCAATGAATCTCTTCTCTCCTGCACTCTCTGTCCAAGCACATCACGACGCGAGCTCTGCACCAGATGGTGCAAGATCGATTCGCGCTGTTGTCGTAGAATGCGCGGCAGTGCCTCGTTGCTCCCTGTGTCCTGCAGAAGGCTTTGGCCAAATTCCCTCATCCCTGCATCTGTTATGCTCGAACTGTGCCCGACCCTATTTTCTGCAGACGTCGTCAGTGCAATTCGCAGGCGATGTGAAACATCAGATTTGCTGACGTCGGGCTGTTTGGGACGTGACTTACCTTTCAACTCCTCCAATGATTCTGCACAAAAAACATCAAGTCATCGTAAAACTTCAGCTAAACTGACCAAACATTGAATACAATATCAACAACAGATATAAAACATTAAATGCTATTTAAAAACCCACAAGTTTCTAAAATTCGTTCATTCATTCATTCACCACAAAAATTTATATAGCCCTCCTTCAAGGGTACCACTCAGGAGCGCACATGACCCTGGCACGGCTAAAAAGAACAGTTTAAGGCAAGTATAAAAACAGTTTGAGTCGACCCTGGGCGAGGGAAAAATCGGCATAAAACGTTTTCCAAAATAGTAGATCTTACACAAAAAATATGCCAGGATTGTTTTGCTTAGGAAGAAGCAACTAGAAATTACTAGAAACGAAACCCAACAACAGCATAATCGCAAATATACACCCGATTCTGGGTATTTCAACACACACCTCGGATGTTCTGCACTCCGACGGTCTCGTCTGCATGCAGGTACGCAGTCACCTTCTGAAGCATGCTCTGCGCTCTCTCGAGCTCAATGAGCTGAACGCTACGCTTGATTGGTGATGGCATCACAGCTCGCTTGACCATCTGCTTCAAGATCATCCGCAACGCCTCCCTCATCTCGCTGTCACTCTCGCCTTTCGATCCGTTGCTGGCCGCCACCTTCTTTGCGCTCAGGTCGCCCTTCGGAACAAGCAGGAGCTCGGTAAACTTGCTGCTGCTGAGGAAGACGTTGAGGCATTTCAGTGCACCAAGCTGTAATGCTGCCATCTGGAGGAGCCTGAACTCAGGTATTGCCAGGTGGTAAGGGACACCAGACTCAGGAGACGATGCAGATCTTTCACGACAGAAACGATCAGATGCGGTCACAACGTCGATCTCATCAGCTTTGTTGCAATCAACCGAATCATCTGGAAAAAGTGTACATAAAAAACAACTCAGCACATTCAAGACATCTTCTGCACGTGGTGCTACAACACTCATCTCTTGTTCAGTGGGGCTGTGCAAATAAGAGGTTTATAAAAATTGTCTGCAACAGTTAAAAAAATAATATGACAGGGGCTTAAGCTAGCTAACAGCAATTCATTTGACTGTTATGTTCCAAGGGTGATGAAACCCTTTTCTCCACTGACCCTGCATGATCTACACAAGCCTGAACGGGCAACTGGATACTCCCTTCGACCCCATTGGCAGAATAAATAAATTCAGAAAAGACAGGTAGGTTGCTTTGAATCCATCACTCATAGAAGAGTTAGCACATTCTCGATCAAAAGGTCTAACCAAGAATTTGCCATCAATCAGCATAATAGACAGTACCTCCTACATCCTTCCGCATTAGCAGTCCACCAGACTGAACACTACACCACCATGACATCCACAAGTTTTCACAGGTCTTTAGGAACTCTGCATTCAGCAAGTGACCGACTGATCAGTAAATGCTAGTATGATGTCAGGAGCAAACCGTCTCCCTATTGTATGGTAAGTTGAGATATTTTAGGAATTCCCAGAATAAAGCCATGAAATGTACACATTATTTTTATAAAAAACAAACCTATATAAACCCAGGGCACAAATCCAATGTGTCAGTAAAAGTTTGGTGCCAAATTCCCACAGTTCACCTTAGGGTGGTTTGCAACTGGTGCTACACGAATGCTTCCTGCACTGTTGCTCACAATGATTGCAAAAGTGTAAATGTTACAACGATCAGATCGATCGTTGTATCATTTTACACTTTTAGTCTGAGCCCATGGACTTACTTCAGAGACTTACTTCAGTCATCAACTGATCGTCTCATAGTCTGTTTAATCTCAACTTATTCTCAGCACATTAAAATCTTCAATGAAATGTTAGGCATTCAATTACCCGGTCTCTCAGGCGGGTAAGCACCCGACGCATGACCATGCTCTGCGACGAGATTTGCGCGTTGAAAGGCGCTTGTAGTTCGTTTCAGTGTCTCCGGCCTTGCCTGCAGTTCTGTGCACACCGTTCGACTAGAGGACGCGTCCTCGCCACAGCTCACGAACGGCAGAGACAGGCTCTCCGACACAGACAACAGCGCTTCGTCGTCCCCTTCGCTTCGTGACCTTGGCGGAAGAGAAGCGGGAACGGTGGGTTTCTTGTCGGCATTATGATCGTTCAGTTCATCTTCCAATCTACACGTACGGTTGGCTGTTCTTGAGATGTTTTCGTCTTCCTGCTTCTGTTGGCTTATTGATTCGGGTAAGTCCTTTTCAACAGAGGGAGAACTCTTCTTTTCGTATACAAATGTACTCGGTTGGGATGACCGTGTCTTTGGATAGAGTGGATTCGTGCTGAGCTTTTCGTCGCTCATGAAGGTGAGGTTCATGAGGTCCTGCAGCAGAGTGGGAGACAGGTCACGCAGTTTGGAAGCATCAAAGTCAGTTGGTTCCAGCGGTTCAAGACTGCTGATTGGACAATCACTGGAATAACAAATATGATGACAAGTTATTACAGGAAGTGAAATTTATTAGACTTTTGTAGATGAGAACTTGAAACTAAATTAGATGAGCTGAATAACAATAGTAGATTAAGTTTAGTCTATCAAGCAACCTTGATTAAAAATGATTATTTGAGTTCCATTGCGCAGTATGAACATTTAAGCCGTATAACAAAACATATTTACTAATGATCCCTTTTGAGTGTTCTTTTTGTCAAACTGAGCTAAATGAAATTTTCTATACATGAGCAGATATAGTTATGACTTCATTCAACACTGTGTACAAAAATTGCATCAGGGATGACGAGATAAGTTCTTCGAGTTTTATATCTTAGTCATTCTGTATTTTGATTACTAAATGCAACTGCTTTCAGTTGATCTATGCAAAAGCTTCTTTTATTGTTTAATTTGTGTAATTATCATAACACTTAACTTCACTTTCATATTCAAATCAAACACAATGTAAATGAAAGGAAATATGAGATGAACTGACCTTATGATGGCCTCAGAGTCATCCCAGAGGACCTTGGCTGAGAGGGATCCCTCCTTCAGGGTTCCAAGCAGGGTTCCATTTCGTCCGCTAACCTTTGACCGACATCGCCCGCCCATTCGAAGGCCTCGGTCGACCCCTCCAATGACTGCAAGCGCCGGCCACACCTTCAACCATCAGACAGACAATAATGCAACAGATTTCTTGAAATTGATCAGGTGTTCTGTGAATTCACCTGCCCTCGTTTCAAGAAATTTGGCACAAGTTGCAAAGTTTCGTTTGCTATTCCATTAAAATACTCCTCAAAAGAGAAGGTATGAATGACACTGATCATTATTAAATGTCTATAGAAATTTCTCAGAAGTAGAGCCCAAAGATTGGAGATCACTTCCCATATGTCCAAGATACATAAATGACCAGCCACCCACTGACAGGAAGGACACTTAACCTCTCAACCTCTATTGGTACTTGCACAATGACCCCAAAAGGATGGAAGGTTCAGTAGGCACCAGATAACCTGCCTTTCCATAGATAGTCATTCACATAAAGCCAACATGGCTCATAGAATTTAATTCTTCTAAACGTTTCCAGCACTGCTCTATTACTAAGCTGCTATGCAAAAGGAAAGATGGTCAAACTTCACGATTGTCATCAACCAGTAAAAATGCAATACAGTTTTCTAAAATCTACTCCGAGGATAAGAAATGGCAATCCAAATGAGCCAGTCTACCACCTTTTCACGGAAATCCGTTGGTTGGTTCCACGCTTGTGTGTGGCCCAGCCATTGGCGACTCTCAGATCACTGCATTGTTTTGCTTATTGTGTTAACAGTCAAAGAAATGACAATTAACACCATGTTGGCTAGTGCAGAGAGCCCCTCTGAGTAGATTTCTTGAAGAGGTGCTGGATTAAGTTTTCATATATCATATCATATCATATCATAAACTCATTTATCTTCATCAATTAACAAAATCGCTCTAAAGAACAAAATAAACATGATAAAAATACCATTTTATTCAGTCCCTCGAGTGAATCCAGATGATTACTAGGCTTGACATCTCCATTCTCCTCCCTTGCTGTAATTTCTTCAGCTTCCTCACATTGACTGTCCTTCCTCTTCCGTCGCCTTCTCTTCAGTTTCTTCTCCACTAGTTCCTCTTCAAAACAACATGGAAACACTGGAGGATTTAGCTTCAATTGTCAATAGCGTCTATAGTGATGCTTGGGTTTAACGTCCTAAAAACAGAGACGCCGCTTTAACCGCAAGGGACACTCAGCGCAAACCGACTTTGCATAGAATTTTGTGACAAAGTGATGTCAAGGAGGTTTCAGCATGAGCAATAATTAGTCAGTTGTATACAAATGCCAACTGTATGAATCTCTCTACCTGGTGAGTCCTTCCTTTCGTCAGTAGTCTTCCTTGCATTCTCTTCATCTCCCTCCTCTTCTTTCTCTTCTTCCTCTACTTCCTTCTGCTCTTCGTGGCTGTTCTCCTTAGTCAGTTCACCAGCCTCAAGAGACATCTGGTCCACGAGTCGACGGACGAGAGCCAGTCGAGACAGGATCGCTGCGTTGACTGTTCCATTCCACGAGTCGTTCCGGTGGAGCGACCGCAAGACTCCAGCCAGCGACTCGGCCATGACGACGTGCGCAGGGGCGCAGTGCGGGTCTCCTGGCAGCATCGTCTCCGGCAGACCACGAAACTGCATGTCACTGATCTTCACCTGGTCAACAAATACTATGCAATTTCAAAGCATTCCTAAATACACATAGGCATTTAGTGTTCATCTGTCAAGTAATTGGTTGAACAAAAAAGAGGTTTTGCCCCCTTGAGAGTCCCGACAAAAAAGTCATGAATGAATTGGTTTAGGCAGAATCTGTTATGAATCTAAAGCTCTCTAATACACGTGTTTCCTTAATTGCTTTTAACCTCCTTAGCGTTAACCCCGAGCGCCACCCGGGCCGGTAATTCTGTGTAAGAACGGTTAACCCCGAGACACGCTCGGGCGCCTGGAGAATTGCGCTTCGTGTATGGTTAACCCCGAATAACGCTCGGGATATCTAAAAAATTTTCAGGCATCTTATTGAACAGTGTCTTTGGAATGCTTTTGTGTTGTTCAAAAAGTATGAAACCAAGAAAGTCTCTCATGCTGACTTCACATGGAAACTTGTTGACCAAATTTTTGCCAAACATCCGCCATCTGTGGTTCCTGGTAAAGTTGGTCGTCGTAGTACAACCATTGTCAATCCAGAACGTCTTACTGGGCGACATTTCATTGATTTCTGTCCGCCAACACAAAAAAAACAAGCCCCTACACGAACGTGTGTAGTTTGTTGCTCAAAGGTTGACGAGTCCGGCAAGAAAGTAAGGAAAGAGACCAGATATTGCTGTCCGGATTGTGATGTTGGACTATGTCTGGTGCCTTGTTTCAAACTATACCATACTAAAGATGTTTACTAAAGGCAGAAACTAATAGTATTGGTTTAAATTTACATTTGCAATAAATAATTACTTTAGATGGCACTGTCCTACTGCGGTATTTCTGTTTCTTCGTTCAATCGACAATGTAACGTCATCAGCAATGTAATGTAACGCTTTTTGCTTGATTTCTCGCAAGGTAATGTAACGCTAAGGAGGTTAAGTAAACTGGATAAACAGATGTCTGTCTATTTTTTCTTCAACAAAACAGTCTGTCTGTCTGTCTGTCTGTCTGTCTGTGTGTGTTCAGATACTCATGGTCAGTTTCTGTACCTAAGTCTGTTTGTTAATTTGTCTGTCTGTTTGTAACTGCCCATGTGTGTCTGTGCTAACCTTCTCTCCCGGATTGCTGCTGTAGAACATGACGCATGGATACAGCTCAGTGGCATTTACATCCTCAAATGCCAGTTTCGGCTCCTGCATAAAATATAGCAAGCAAACCATTTCTCCTGTATAACAAATAAAAGGAATTATACATGTGAATAAAAACAATAATGCTAGCCATTAGACTAGTAAAATGACTTAAATGACCACACAAGACATCACACATAATAGTAAACTCTTGCTTACGGCCCAACCTGCTTCCAACAGATGCTGTGACACCAGTGCTTCTGAGCATAGATAAATAAGTGTATGTGTATGTACGAGTGTACAAATGTATTTATTCATCTATTACCGAAATTTGATACCGCCCTTCTTCCAAACATTTTTGCTCAGAAGTGCAAACAAGCCTTGACGACGTAATAAGGTCCCTACACAGTGACTCAACGGACGAGGATCGAACCCGCTCGCTCAGCGCACACTGAACGTTACGGGCTGACCGCTCTAACCGATCGGCCACTGTGCCACACATATCTATGCATGTGTGTATATATGTAACATGTATATATTACAAAGTCCTCAGCACCAGCATACCTCTCCACCTTCAATCTCTACTAACTCTTTACATCCCTACTCACTGCCAGCTATCATCAAGTAAGGGTCATTTAGCTGAGCCAGGATGCAGAACAGTCACAGGCTCACTTCATTCCATGCCTTTGCTGAAATTGACAGCCACTCCTTTTCCGTAGCTCAAATTCACTTCTTCCCTTAAAACAGCAGCTCACAACTCAATATTTTTCCTTGGTTTTCAAGCACTTGAATAATTAACTGCACCCTCTTATGAAGGCTGACAATCTGTGCCTTAGATTCACACATTAAATGAATTAATAATAATAATTAAAAAAGTAAATCAACTGCATATCATTAGGTCATCTTCAAAATCATCATTTAACATTATGTAAACCATTTCGAGAGGTTCCTATAAGGCGCTATATAAATAGCCTAATACATTTACATTACCTCTCCATTCTTGCCAAAGGAAAGAGTCTTGCTGTCGACATCTAGTATACACGTAATGTAATCGGACTGAGTAAAGCTTGGCAGATTGAGGCTCTGTTCGCCGTTATGATAGAGGTTGCCACTGTACGCCCGATAGAGCCACATGTCGGATGTCGTCCGATGACTGTAGTCAGTGACCGGCCATTTGCAGACGCCAACACACGTACCCTCGTTACCACGATTCTCCTTCACCATTAGAAACTGGAAGAAAATGTTCAATTGCTCTACACACACACGCACGCTCGCATGCACACACGCACGCACACACACACACACACACACACATGTGGTCAGATGACAGTTTATTGAAGACTGAGCTGATTGGATGAAAAAAATTAATTTTCATTTATGACTGATTAGTCACATACCAGGCTTTTCAGTGCTCTTACGAATTACTGGAGAATGCACTATATAAATGTTCTGATACAAACAACCTTTCTCCAATTTGGAAGAAATAAGACATATAGAACAAGCCTCATATTTAAATCATATAAAACGCTTGTTAACTACTTTTGGAATACATATTTACGCTAGGCCTATAAAGGTTTTTGTTAGATGCAACCAGTTATTGAGCAATGTAAATTTTCTAAAATTTAATGCAATAATTTAAAGAAAACAGAAAGCTCTGCCTTTCGCCAGTCATTGGCGTCAATGATTTTGTGCGTTGCCTCATAACTTTCCAGGTTAAGAAGTAAAAAGCAAGGGAGTAAACAACTGACCTTCCACTGGTAGCAGCCACTTGACACAGGCACTCCAGCAACTCCATACCCTCGACCACCCGCTCCATGTACCAGCGTCTGGCCATTCTCAATCGAGCAGTTGAGCATTTTGTCTGCATCAAACGAAATATCGAGCAGCGCTCGGCTGCTATTGCTCCTCAGACCGGATGGACCAGGAGCCTCAGTAAGTGTCGTCGATTCAGCTGGCTGTGACATGGAGGTCATGACCTTCTCCAGGTGGTCCTTCTGCTGGCGCATGTAGCGCATGGCTTCCAGCTGTGGCCACGTCCACATGGAATAGCCAAGGTTGGAGAGGAGGATTTCAATCACCTGAAATGGATCGACTTAGCCTTACATCCAAAGCCTAAGAGATCGTGTGTGTTAGACTACTGTAAGGGAGTCTTCACTAAGCTAAAATAAGATACAAAGACTAAAGTAAAATCTATGTTATAAAAGGCACATGTAAGCCAGTGCAGAACATTTATACTATATACAACTATGCTGAGCAACAATGAAAGTTTGCTGTGGTATATTTTTTGACAGAAACCTCTTGCTTGTTCTGAGAATCATTGATAGAGACAGACGAAGGCAGGACGGTCTCGAGAAGTCGCAAGCCAAGGAGTCGTGTTCGAAGATTGCTAATGGCTGGATAGCCTAAGAAACAAACAACAATTGACTCATTAATTTTCACTGTTCAAATCTATGGCAACATCATTTAGTCTCACAAAGGAAGAGTTTGTTCCTTCACACACTTTCACATCCTGACATCTTGTGGCAAATCGTAACTGCTAAAAGGAGTGTTGTGACCACCATTGCGCTCCCATGCTGCTCAGGGGTGTCCACATAGGGAGGCGGGACAGGAGGCAAATGCCTCCAATTTCAGGTAGGGGGGATACTTTTTTAGTCTTAGGGGGCAATATCTTGCCTTCCTAACACTGAGGACCGGGGGTTTGCCTCCATCACTCAGAGGGGCATTGATGGCCCTGGTGCTGCTTGTACATGGAAATGGCATGATGACCTAACCTTGCTAGGTCATGATGACAATACCACAGCTTGTCAACACTCGAAGACTACTGATCGTGAATATACATACCTGTTTCCTCGTCATGACCAATGAGTTTCAGGAGCAGTTGTGTCCATTTAAGGGTCGTCATCTTCGCTTGAATTTTCAGCGATGATGCAACACGGGTCAGGAAAACGAGAAAATCACCGAGTGCAATTTCAGAGTTATGCACATCCACAAGCCCTGTAAAGAAAACAGCACAAATGCTAGTAGACGTCAATTACATTGCAACTTCCGTTCCCAAAATTCTGAACTCGTGCACATGAGCAAGGCTTAAGATAATCGCCAATAAGCACGTTGTCAACAGCCTCTGACTAACGGATTTCAACAGCTTGTATGCGCCATGCTGGTCTAGGCGATAAACTCCCAACAATATAGTCATACATTCGCGAGGTAATTTGCTATTCAAAGTATTAAAATATTAGAGCGATTTGCTAATAACATAGGGTCAAACAGTTATTTGACATGAATGCAGGTATAGTCTTAATAGCAATAGTCTTTGCAAATATGACTGATATTTATTCAAAGCACCTTTAGTTAAATAAATTTATGCAAGGTTTTTGCAGTATAACTAATAATGTAATTGTTGAAAACAAGTGAATTCCAACAGTCCATAAACACTCGCCAACATCAAAATCGTTGTCAAATCAACAAATTATGATATCTTCCATTTTGTTTATCATCGCTAAGCTAAGACTAGCCAACTCAAAAGCCTAGTGATGAGATTAACCAGTCTTAGTTTGGGCATAACATACAAAGATGTCACATCATGCATACCAATATTATTTCCTAGTGGGACTTACCATGCAATAGCAGTTAAGTTATCATGCATATGAGGGTCAAATAACAGATATTTTAAATCAATTTAATAAGACTATCCAGTATTTGGATTTCTGCTTCTGTGTCTAATCTATCATTCATACCCATTACTGAACCAATCATGACAAGAGGCTTAATCTATCTCATAACAGGTATTCTTTGCACCTTCACTTTCCTTGTTGACCTTCTCCTCAAAGCTGTCAGCTTCTAGAGCCAACCGATTGCCATCATCGTCGTTGACATCAGCCATAGATACGTTGACCAAAAGGGCTCTGACCATTGCATAGAGCTGTTGCCATTGGATGTCAACGAGGGACTGAAGAACACCAGTCGTCAACTTGTCTGCACATGTGCTACAAGGTGTCAATCATAATCATCATTAAACACTTACAAACAATTTATTAATTAGGAATAATTTACAATTTAGCTATTGTCAAATGGGTCAGTGTTCAATGACAGATGGGACTTACATGGGAGGTAAAGTAAGCATTTTCATCATCAGTCCATTAATGCCCTTCTATGCATTTGCCATAGCTTCACTGGCTCCCTATCCACCGGCACATTCGAGTGCTATGGCAATCCCAACACCTCAAAAGAAATTTAGAAAGTTCTTGCTTCTGTTATGGCCAGTTGTATGTGACTTGCTCAAGAGCAGTAAAAAAAATTGTAAACTTTAGCTCCGGGAGGAAATTTTAAAAAATGCAGTTTACAAGCTAGCAAGTGTACACCAATTGAAGTGCTACCTGTACAAAGTTGGATACTTGAGCTAGTAATTTATACAAAGCCACCTCAGGATAAAGAATAAGAGAAAGTCAAGTCATAAGTCCATAACAACATAGACAATTAAATAATCACATAGTAAAATCATTTAAAGACTGATTTTACATCCTGACCGACATAAGCAATTCTCCAGTATATGCTGCAGCACCACGGGCGTCCAGCACCGAGGCTCCTTCCATTCAACTGTGCAGGCCAAGCTTCTCGGTCATTGGCCCTGCAACCTGGAATGGGCACACTGTGACACTTTGCCTAGTGCCTGAGGCCATTCCGCTATGCTCAATTCCAACTTTCCGACTGTCCTATTTAGCTGGAGTTGGGTTGGGCAGCATTCTTTAGTACATGGTCTTGCAAGGGTGCCATATAAAACTTCATGTTGAATGAATACATAATAAGCAAGAATGTTAAAAAAGACCAGAATGCAACAGAACGAATCTAAACAGATGAGATCTGATAAGATCGAATCTGCAGTGCTCAGTTAGGGAAGGCACAAACCTAGCAGTCATGGCTAAGATCTGCAGTAGGTTCATAGAAGCCATCTTGAGAATGGCGCCGAGGTTGGCATGGCCGGCGCCATCAAACAGACTTATGCCTGTCTGCATGACGACGCCCGGCGACCCACACAGGCAGAAGAGCAGCGGAAGAATTCCACAGGACACAGCCAGAGAAACATCGACTGCACGATACTTAACGCTCAACGCAAAGATCGTCAGCAACTGACGACGCTGAACACCTACAAATCATCAGAAAAAATAAATATAAATTACCAGCACATCAATTTTTTCATGGTCAATAAGTCTGATCTATTCATCAACTTTATTTACAACATTCATCACCTTCAAGAGCAAATATTCTAATGTCCATAGCGCAATGCAGGCATGTTGGTCAGAAATGCCTGTATCCAAACCACATATCCAACCACACACACACAGCCAACCACCCATCAACTTGAAGGTCACCTGCCTGCCCATCAATGCTATTGTCTAATCACAGATCATCCATCGATGCTTCTAACCTTTTCCACAGTTCCCAGTACAGTGCTTCTGTGCCAAGGCAGAGACAAGATACTCGTATATCCGATGAACCACCAGCTGAATTGCCTGCTGCGTTGATGACCCAGCCGCATGGATGCAGTCCTGTAAACATTCAAAACAATTCATTCTTACCAACTTAACTCATTCTTACTTACCAGCCAACAAATAATGATGCAAATTTTTCAGTGTGCATGGCTTCAGCTTGTTAAGTGGATAAGTGTTTGGTGCAATATTTTGTAGGTTAAGCTTCCACATCAAATTTATTAGTCTTCGTGTTTCTGTGGCTTACGGCACAAATGTTTGTTGTAACAAAAAGGCTGCCTGCTAGTTTGCACACCTTGAGAACAAAGAAGCACATAGACGTTGAAACTTAAAAAAACCGAATATCAGTAAATAATAGGAAAACCATCTCCTAACATAACCTTTGAGCTGGTTATTTGACCTTGCATTCAATGAGCACTTCCTCAACTCACCATAACTTTCATGGAAATGCACACAGAAATTTGCTAAAGCCAACAGACCTGGTAGTGGTAAAGCTGTGAACTAGAGGTCAAGTCAGTGTTGAGGGCTCCCAGTCCAAAGCATCCCGTCAGGAACTGTTGATGGACGGAGTTGAGTAGTGTTGTGGAGGTGACAATTGGCACTGTGGACGTGAACGGGCAGCCTGGGCGCTCCGAGGCAGACTCCATTTCCGATTTTTCCTTCTGCGTCGAAAGCATCTCCAGGATCTGATTCAGGGCTTCGAGTCGCGACTGTCACAAACGCAGCAGGGATGAATTTAACACTTGGCTTGTTTAGAGTCCCACAAGTCTATAATGAATTGAGAGTTTGAGACTGGACTAATAACGACAAATGCCAACTGTTTATATGTCTAGCACTTCTGCGCCTCTGACGTGTCTCTCTTGGAGTGGCGCCATATTAAATTTGCAGTTATGATTTTAACCGATTACTGAATGTCATAGCTCATCAAGTCCTAACTTTGGTTTGAGCAACATGCATCATCTATTTAGATGAGGTAATGGATCTGCACTCAGTTGCCTTGTTTAGTTTCTTTTTCCTTTGAATGGCTATAGGCACTGCAACACCGTTGTCACCTTACAGTTGTGGGAGTTTCCGTGCCTCCAAGCGAACAGTGAACCAGCAGGCACCATTTCCCAGACCTGATCACAAGCTGGCTACAGTTATCAAAGCTAAGCGCTATGCCCCTTAGGAAGTAATGACCATTATGTAAATACTACAACAAAAGTAACGGAGCTATATAAAGGACCCCAGCGAAGAAGTGAGAAAAAAAACCTCTGCCCTCTGTTGTTGGTGATACATAGCAATGGAGATGATCCTCGTCTCAGTACAGACTCCGCTTTCATCATTGTCTCTTCCACCTCCATTATGGGCACCATGTGGAGGGAGGAGAACGCCGCTACCCTCTGAACTCCCGTAGTCCCATGCATACTGGATGAGCTCGCTGGCGATGCGGTGAAGAGCACGGTCCTGATGATGGACGTGCTGGTCCAGGTATGTTGAGTGGCGGAGGCTGTCCTCGTGCACACCAGAGTTGGAGGCTGGCATCGACATGTTGTTGATTCTCTCATGTCGCCAACGCATTCGTCTCAAGCTCTCCTTGACTGCCTGCAGACTGCCCACATGCTGGCCTAGCATACAAACAGGTTAAGCATAACGAGTCAGGCAGTCTAAAGCAAAAACTCACACCATGACAAAATCTAATAAATATTGAAGCCATTCTTTTTGTGTGTGTTAATACATCTGGGGTTTTCAATCAATTCACTTAAAATAAATGCTTTGTTTAAAAAAACTATAATAAACATGTGACAGAAAATATGAATTAAATAAATCACTGATTAGTACCAAATAAAATTGATGTCAAAAATTCCAACAGACACACAAATATACAACTAATAAAAATAATAAAGTACAATAATTTTTGCACAATATGTAACAATATATATGATAACTATAATTAATTAGTGAATTAGAGAACCAACCTTGCCACTCCTCAGCAGACAACCTGTATCCAAGCGAAGACTCCTAAAACAAAACCACAGTTACATTACAAAATTAAATAACCACAGTAACGTTAACAAATGAAATTTCAGTAGATTGCTAATTTGAATGCTAATTTGAATGCTAATTTGAATACTTGTTTGGTTTGGTTGACCAATTCTCTCCATTTTTTCTTTCCCAAGTTGCATCCCTTAATTCCTCCAGGCTTATTTCAGTTTTTTCATGTATCACATCTATCCATTTTTTCTTGGGCACCCTCTTTTCTTCCTTCCTCCTCCTCAAACAATATAGATTTAGTAAAGGCAGCATGAAAGGATGTCCTCTCTTGCAAAGTAATAACTCGTACTCAGCTTGAGCTGACGAATGCAGTGGATATAGAACTATTGGAAAAACCAGAGAACTAACGGCCGGAGTAGATCGACCCTCCATTTCCAGATTAAGGACATCTGTCTCTGGTAGTCTGTTCAGTTGGGTATCACTTCCATACGAAGGACTTGGCTGTTGTATTCGATTGACTGTGACGGCCGACTGTCGTCTGGCAGCACCCACCAATGGGTCTGATATGGCTACAATTCACAAAGACAATTAAGCATTCATTAACAAATTCACCTGCCTGCTTTTGCCTTCATGTGAAGCCTACAGTTAACGATTTGTAACGGTAGTCCGTTCTGCGCTTTAGTCTAAACTGTGCAATACTGTGGTTTAGACCAAACCAAACAAGTATTCAAATTAGCATTCAAATTAGCATTCAAATTAGAACACACAGCATGATTTCCTGTAATGCAAAATATGAAGCTGTAAAGTGCGTTAGGCATCACAACCTATTGACTAATTTTAATCTTAGGGTAATTGTGTTATATTTCCTACGGGGGTGGACGGGGTTATAGTCCAGGATTACTTGCATGGGAGTAATTGTCCGGGGGTAATTTGTACGGAGGGTAATTGTCCGGGGGTTATTGTCCGGGGTTATTGTCCTAGAACCTAAATAACATTTAAAATATAACAGAAAATCATCAGTTTATTCAAGGAATTAAAAAAAATCTAAATTTAATGAGTGGACCTCTCTGCGCAAAGCACAGCCCTTCAATAGTTCGTTGTAGTTATATCTGATCAGCTCCTGATTACAGTAACGTCAAAATGGCATCAGTTCAGCAAAATGGTCCCTGATAAGAAATACAGCTAATTTAATATTGAATCATTAAGAGATATTTATTATTTTTGTCATTTTAGATCTAGTGAAATGCAGCTAAATATTCGTACTGTGTTCCATGAAGTCTTCTTCATCTGGTTTCTGCTGAGAATTAACGTACAATATTTCATCATCCTCTGTAAACAAACGACAGATAAACAAATGTCACAAGCGTCTTTATATTAAAGAATTTCTTATGTAATCATTTGATAAACATTGTTATGCACACATATTAAACATCATTTGTTATTTAAACAACTAATAATACATAATTAATTCACCTTTGCAAAAAATTCACCTTTGCAAATATATCTCAAACAGGTGTTACACGATCTTCTACTACCAAGTCCATTACGCTACTTTGGAAAACACATTTCTAGGGCATCTTTGTGTAAAAACAGATCACCACTACAATGCAACAATGAAGAGGCAATGTGGCTCATTAGCAGACACTAACCTGTCGATTCAAATCCCTGTACAACTGTTATTGTGTTAAAGATGAAATACGGTCTGCAGTATGCTTATCCATGATTGAATATCACTGATTGTCACTTTGAACAATTTTTCAATTTTATTATTTATTCTGAAATTCGATATTGCCTTTCTTCCAAAATTTTTGCTCAGAAGTGCACAAGCCTAGATGGCGCAATAGCAGTTGTACTGCAAAGCAATTGTGCATAAAGGACTTGCTCAAGGTTCCTACACAGTGACTCATCGGATGAGGGTCGAACCCGCTCACTCAGCGCGTTATGGGCCGACCACTCTAACCAATCAGCCACCGTGCCACACAATGACACTGATACAAAACTAATTCACGAATTGGTTGACTGACTGGAAAGTTTTCAGCTTGTTGAACAACAGATGGTCAGATGACTAATTGGAAGCAAGTTATGGGTTCTGTCAGTTACTCATAATTTACTGATATAAAGAACCTTTGTAAATTGATAGATGCAACATGCAGTGCCACCTGAGATGGCGGGTCGTATCGCCAGCAGAAGGAACACACATTTCTTGATGATGCGCCTGCAAATGCCTTCGTAAGAAGACTCCTCTTCGGTTCCTTCAGACCTCTGTCCACGACCGCTCTCTGCCAAATAAATAAAGCTAACAACATGAACAAATGGACGAGTAATTGATAGCATCAAAAGAGAATAAACAAAAGAACAAATATTTACCGGATAACAAATATATCTGCTGGCATATTCTGACACCAATGAACAAAAAAATCAACCACAACATCGATCAACTGCTGGATAAGTTTTCACTCTTGTCTCATTTATTCAAATCGAACAATTTTATTCTGTATACATATATTTATTGGATTACTAAGATGTATATATTGTATGCATATATATATTATATATATACATTATATATATATATTATATATATATACACATTATATATATATATATTATACATATACTCTGTAGCACCATTATCACATTGCACAAGCAAGGGATCAATCAATGGTTGCTTTAAAAAATGTGTTAAGGCTAATTTTAATTCTAATTAAAAAACAGAAAAAAATGGATGGACGAGATACACGAAAAAACCGGAATGAACCCGGAGGAATTAAGGGACGCGACTTCGGAAAGAAAGCATTGGAGAAGGCTGATCACGATGGTCAATAGAGTTCACCGAACTGATAGCACAAGGTAAACAAGGTAAGGCTAAAAAGTAACTCCTAAGATCTCACTTAATCATAACCTATTCCTTTTACATTCAAGTGATTCTATGCCCTAGGTATGAACAGATACTACATTAAAACACAAAGTTACAGTAAATCAATAAATATACATATTTTTAATATATATATACACATATATATACATATATATACTTATATATATTAAATGATGAAATATTGTACGTTAATTCTCAGCAGAAACCAGATGAAGAGGACTTCATCGAACACATCACGAATATTTAGCTTTGGTATAATATATCATTAATATAATATATATACATAAATTTATATAGATATTATAACCACAGTATATTTACTTAATTAGCGCATACATTTGTAATTTAAGTTGTGGACACTCCAAAACCAAACTGCGGCTGATTTTAGTTCATATCCAATGTCTGGAGCTTATCTGACTATTAAAGTCCAACAACTATATATTCAGCCAGGAAGTCAGAACCCACCCTCCTCAACCAGACTTTCATCTTTTCGTTCCTTTCTCTCTCCATCTTTCTCCTTGTCCTCTTCTCGTTCTCTATCTTGCTCCTCGTTTCGCTCCGGTTCATTCTCCTCCAATGGGAAGCCATCTTTCGTCGGTCGACTGCCCATCGGACGGGTTGTGCGGGTCGACCAGAGTCGTTGTCGTACTTTATACACATAGAAATAGACCTCCGACATTGGAAGATTTGAGACTCTTCTACAACAGATAACAATCCAAGAAATGTGCAGTCAATCAAATAATAAATCATGAAATTCAGATGATAAAAATAATCCAGTTAAAAATCAAGCAGATAAGAATGCAGAAAAACTGATAGAATCATTGACCTAGTAACAACAACAGTCAACTGGATAGGTAAGTTTCAAAGTTACACCTCTCTCTGTAACAAATCCAGGGCCGTACCGAGCTATAATTGCGCCCTGTGCCTAGCTAATTGCGCCCTGTGCGTAGGCCCCACTGGCCTCCCTTGGTACGGCCCTGAATAAACCAATGATAATCTTACATTACATCTATAAGTTACAGCAGTTAGAAATAACCATGACTGCAGTAGGACATCAAGACTAAGTAACAAAAAGCACAATTAACGACTGTAATTAAGACTAATTAAGACAGCTAAACACGTCTTGCTTCAGATTAGACAGCAGATTGATTAAAATGATCTTCTATCCCAAACACATGGTTTGTTTATAAAGGGCACCGCTGTCTTGAGTTTTCACGTTTATAGCACCAAACAAGTTGTCTGAATAAAAACAATAACTTAAAAGACAATTATAAACAACCAATAACTATCCATTGCTTAACTGGAACCAATAATGACCAAATCTTTGTTCCTTGCATATCCTGTGACAGACTTCCTGGAAACAGGTAAACAAAGCAATGCTGTGTTTGTAGACATATAAACAGGAGATATTGACATGAAGGGAACTAAACAATTAAGAAATCACTTCACTGTACCTGGGATGACGAAAAACGATCTTTGACAGCCCGCAGTGTTTGATGAGAGCGGCCAGAAGGAACCGTGAGACCAAATGCAGTAATCGATCCTCAACATCACATGTATCCCAATCTCAAGCAGATAACACATTTATATAGCACATGCCATTTCTAATCGAATCAACGATATTCACACAACCTTTGCCTGCAAGTAGTTAAAAGATTTATTTGACCATACTAAAACCATCAGATTCTGGTACAAATTCAGAAGGACACTTGATTATATCTTAATTATATGGCGAGGCACGTTGAGGCACAAAACCTTACCGAAAACTGGCAATACATAAATAAAACATAAAAGTTCACGTCTTCCAAGACATTGTTGACAAGGTGACGTGTAATTACGTCTAAGCCTTGGGTTTCAAATCCTTGTGTTTTGACAAGAAATTCCGAATAGCTCGCTTTATCATCTCCATCATCTTCCTTGTTTTATGAAATTCTATAAGGCACAAGCTAATACAATGCAACCGCTAACACACAGTGCCACCTCTCCTTATTCTCTAAGTGACCTAACTCACCTTTGTTCTTGGCATAATCCTGCATGGCAAGGTAAATGGAGCAGGATTGTTCATATACACATCCCTGTGCCACCTGCCAGAGAGAGACGTCCGAAGATTCGAGCGCCTGTTCCAACTCCTGCGGAAGCACAGACTCCCCTTCGACATTCATCACCGCAGTCACCAAATCCTCCAGAATACGAACTATAGATATAAGCAATCCCCTCCACTATACTAACTCAGAATCTCATTTTAAAATAGCAACCTAGTCTAAAGAATTTATTTTGTAACTCTGATATCATAATATCTCAAACATTAGTGGTCACTGAGAGTAAAATTCCGTTTAAAAATTGATTTGTAACAGCACCATTTATACATGAAAGTCAGCATGTCTCGCTACAATAAATTAAAAACTCCCACATAGCTCTACCAGATGACAAGGTCTAAGTCCACAGCAGAAATTGTGACAGTCAGTTCTGCTATCAAACAATGCATGAGAACAATTGCTCATCCCCACCAATAATTAACAAAAGAAGACTGAATTTGACAGTATCCATGACAATATTAAGTACCAGTAATTCACAACACACGGAATGCAATCTAAAAGTGGATATACACAGCAAACTAAAAACTTAGGCAAATGGCACACAAAATACACTCATATGTCAACATCATGGTCGGCTCAGAGAAAGATGATGTGATAAATGTTACATTGATAACTGTGTAATCTCATCTAGGTTAACTTGACAACAGCATTTAACAATGTGATAACATGATAATAATAACAAGTAACAGTGTTACCGAGGTCGATGGTCAGAGGTCGAAGGCCACTGCCAAAGAGGTGGCTGGCCAGCCAGTGACCAGTCTCTCGTTCCTCCCGTGACAGTGGTGCCCCGCTCAGCATTCCCCCAAGGCAGCGGCCAACAAGCAGAGCACAGGCTCTCTCAACATCCACCAGCCACACCCACGACTGGCATTCAGCTGGTAGTGATAGCTCCTCTGCCTCTGTAAAGCCAAAGATAGAGTGCGTACAACGTCGTACATACATGCGTGCATACATGTATGTTTCAATGTATGTGTATAATAACAATATTCGTGTTTATTGCTTGAAACTGACAAACCACAATAAGATCACATGAATTTTTAGAAACACATTATCATAAGAATCATTTTTTATAATGGTATGGCAGTCAAGCACCCATCACATCCTGTAGCATCCTCATTTCACCATTGCCATCTAAGGAATGGAAGGCCGAGTCGAACAGTAACGGGCATCGAGGCATTGATTCCGCTTCATTCTTTGATGTTCTACCCTTTGCACCAGTGTCACAATTCTTCCACACCACCTCCTACATGCTTGCATGTATTTATCTGGCTATTAATAAATACAAGAACCAGAATAGATGTGAAGCCAGATTAAAATTATAACAAACAGAAGAGCGACAATAGTCTCTCATCCTTTCTCTGCCTTAATTTCCCCAGCGATAAATAATTATATTTCATCGTGGATTGCATCGTCAGGTCAGGAGCATCACTGATGAATTTTCTGGAAGAGGCACTAAATATGTGCAACCTAAAAATTACAGATATTTATAACAAATAAAGTGACGCTTGGAAGCCATTTCTGTGCTTGCAACGTTACCTTGGATGGACCACTCCAGTTCCTGCTCTTCAAGAAGTGCTGCAGCAGGCAACATCCGGTTGAGTTTATCAAGGAGTGGGAGAAGAGACAGAAGCTCATGAAGCAGCGGTCTGATGATGTAGACGGGAAGCAGAAGGAGCGAGTGAACAATGAAAGACAGCATCGCCCCTGCTGGACTGTTATACAACACGTCTACAGAGACAGAAACATATTTAGAATATGTTGAGTGAAACAGAGATATTGAAACCATAACAAGTAAAAGTAAAAACATTGGTTTTTCGGGACCCTCTTTTATTGACTTTTGGTAATCTGGTAGATGGCGCAATCGATCCATTTCCTTAAGAGATCATTTATGATGTAAACTTGCCGGAGTTGAGCACGTCAAGGAGGACTCGCTTGAGTGGTTAAACGATATTTTATGTTTTGGATTTTTGTCAAATTTTTTTCAATTTTTGAGTAATGTCTGTAAAAATTTAATACATTGCATTGTCATGCAAGCGTGAAATGTGTGCAAAATTTCAGCTCTATAGGTCAACAAGAACATATAGAAAAAAGAGTTGAAAGAACTCCGATGATCCGTCCATGACAAACTTAACGCTCCGCCCATGACAAACTTGACGCAAGCCAAGTTAAATAAAAGAGGGTATAAAAGATATATGCAGTGACAAATACATAGAAACAGAGAAGCAAAAAGAAAGATCCATTGTCTGAAAGACAAAGGCAAAAACAGACAGATACTAAACTTAATCATATACACATTCACATATAAAAGACAAAAACACAGACAGACAGAAACACAGACACTAAAGAGTCACAAACACAATACAAATAGACAGACTTACAGGCAGAAAAAGAGAATGACAGTAACAGACCAAAATAGATAAAAAATTTTGTTTTACTATTTTAACTAACATGAAGATCTTCTAAGCTGTAATTGCTTGTAATAAGAAACAACAAATCCAAACAGACTGTCACTTTGACTGTCGTTTCACCTGAAGAGCCCATTTCCTAAAGAACAGGGCTCTGTGTGCGTGTGTGTATGTGTGTGTGTATGTGTGTGTGTGTATGTGTGTGTGTGTGTGAAGAGCCCACCTACTGTGATATCACCTGAAGGGCCCATTGACTGTGGTTTAACCTAAAGGGCCCATCAACTGTGGTCTCACTTAAAGAGCTCATTGACTGAGGCTTCAGCTGAAGCAATGTACATTATGACAATGTCACCAATGAAGTCATTACATAATGTTGCAATGTAATAAACTATGTGAGGATAACAAACAAACCCACATGTCCCTAGAAAGAGTACAGACACAGGGATATGCGATGACGCAATGCTTCACCTCTAAGTTGGTCCCTGAAGCTTGGCAGGCCTTGTGTGTCTTGGAGAAGGACCTCAGCCCGACCCATGAGGTCAGTGGCCAGCAGTAGGACCAGCGACAAGTGCTTGTGCAGTAAAGATATTGCAGGCGCAATCTGAAAGAATACGCACAATTGATAGAATTCTAAACACAATACAAACAGCAAGATCGTACAGCATAATTTACAGCAATTACCTGTAAAATTGTCTAGACACACACACCTACATACACACCTATGCACCCATACATATAGTCTTGTTCTTTAGGAAATGGTAAATAATCTCATATACATACATACTAGCACATACCTTACATGCACACATACATAAAAACTGAATCTGCCTTCAAGTCTTTCAACTCAAGACACCAAAATACACGATTTACAATATCATGAGAAGCTTGTCAACTGGTTAAATAAGCATTGTTGTTGCATCATTTTAAGGATGATAACCTGCATTCAATTAGGCTGCAGGAAATAGTATGGAACCATTCCAACCACCTGCAAATAGGTAAACGTATACTCCACTGCCGATGAGCCAGAAAAAGTGAATTCAATCAGACCATTTCACACAGACCAGGAAGATAAGGTTAGTTTTCAACACAAAACTCACCAGTGATTCATCTGTGGCATTAGTAAAGCAGCAGACCAGCAGATGGCGCTGGAGAGAGGACAAAAGGTCATCCAAGTGCTCCGGCGGTGCGGCAGTATCCGACTTCTGCTGATGCTCAGGCTGCTTATCAAAATTCTTGTCAAGATCATTCAGACACTTATCCTGAAATAACATTCACTCCAGATTACACCAGACTAAAATAGTCTGCATGTCAGTAGATAGATTCATAGAATATACCTTGTTGGAAACCCAATTGTGAACCGCATTTTGGTGCACAGCATAGTTTAAATTCTACTTATATCACAGGAAGCTTACATCTAGTAAAGGAAGCTTACTTAACACACAAGAATTTAATTCGCTTGTGGCACTGTAATAACAGAAGGTACGTATCCTGAACAAATAAAAAGGCAATTGTGTTTGACTTTGTCAAACCATATCGTTTTCAAATAACACTTGAAGCACCCTCATAATGAAAGGTACAATGAGAAGTCGCTGCCACACAGTAATAGATAAATTGACATACTGCATGGAAGCCAAGATTTCTGAGAAGCGTTTTCATCAGAACCTCAGCCAACTGAGTATCAGACTGTGAGGACTTTCTGCCAAGACAGCCAAGACCATCTGGTGACTGGCCTCCACTTCCGAAGCCAAGCAGCAGAGCCACATGGCTGTTATCCTGCAGACTGGTCAGGATAATGTCCAGCTGCATCCTCTACACAGACAGAAACACCAAATAATCAACCAAACCATCAGAAAACCATTTAGAATGAGAAAATGTCTGTGCATAAGTCAGCATAATGCAAGCTGACTCTGAGGCAAATGGTATTTGCAGCTTTCTATAGCAGGGTTTCTATAATAGGTTTTCTATAGTAGTTTCTTTTCTATAGCAGTTTTTCCATTGTATTTATTCTAAAATAGTTCTCCACAGCAGTATTTCTATAGCAGTTTTCTATAGTAGTTATTCTGAAGTAGATTTTTATAGCAGTTTTTCTATGGTAGTTTTTAAATGGTAGTTTTCATCAGCATCCATACTGTTCAGAAGCACAGAGCTGAAGATACTCTAAAACCTCAGATGCAACATTAAGACTGTTATCTGCTGGCAATACAACCGACCTGTCCTCGTGACAAAGCATCCCATCTGTCTGGACCATGTGGCAGAAGTGAGTGAAGCAGCTCCATGCGTTCTCTTAAAGGAGGCAGAAGCAGAGGAGCGCCTAACAACAACGTCTCACTCAACACCTGCAACACGACACGCATTAGCTGCACAATCATGCAAGATTAAAATACGTAAGTAAGTAAACAAAACATTGGCATGTGAGAAACTAATTAAGTTTACTCAGTAAGATGGCATAGAATAGAATTACAGACTGTTAAATGCACATAAATCACTAAATGCTGTATTGTCCATGAGCTAAGAATATTCTGGATTAATAATTACTGTTCGAACAAATGGTCAAAGATGGAGCAAGTGCTCAAAATTAAAAAGCACTGACTGAATCATTTACACAAGTAAAGTAATTGATAATTGAGACAAACACAAACCTTATTCCGCTGATAAACTACAAATGATCGGCAATTGTATGGGCGAATGGTTGAAAAGGTGTGCATACCTGCTGGATACTTGGAGGAGTATTCATGTCCATAAGTCGAAAAAGAAGGTTCCTTAGTAAACTGGCCTGAGATCCCATGATGGCACTCCCAAGACCCCGTGCCAAGGCCAGAGACAGATGGGTTCCAAGGAGACGTAAACATAGCAGCACAAAATGTTTGTGATCCCTAAGAATTTGCAAAAATCACATCATCATTAAACGTACAGTAACAAAATTTATTTTAACTATGTGAAATCAAATAAAAACCATAACTGTATGAGGCTTAGTCTACTTTAAAAAAATTATTTTAACCATGTAAAATCATATAAAACATCACATCCGACTTAGGCTACTATAATTCAATTAATTTGATTCATGTCAAAATCATCAAAGCTACTAAAAAAAATTATTTTAACTATGTAAAATCATAAAAAAACCACATCCAACTTAGATTACCAGAAATAAGATCATTTGAAACATGTCAAAGTCATCAAAGCTGTTGTTTCAGGTTGCATGGACATTGGACCTTGTAATAAACTGAACACAGTTTCAAGCAACTTTCTGATCCGTGATGCCATTTGACCAACAATTTTTAAAATTCTCATGTTATACAGCAATGACATCGTTCACAGAAAGCACAGACCAACAGCATTAACACACACAGAGTAATAAGCATTTAATCACTTTTCAGTGCCTTAAACTCGCATGTCAAGTACATAAATGACAGGAAAGTACTTGAATACTCACGCTTTAGAAGGAAAAGGAGGACGCGGTTCACTGGCATCAAAACCATCGCAGTAACGCTCAAGAAAGAGTCGAAAGATCAAGAAGGTCGCCTCCTGAAGATCAACGCAGAACGGCCGATGCCACGATCCAACGTGGCTGCATGGAAAGAAGAAGAAGGCATGAGTGGACTAGTTTCTTTATGAATACACAGTTCTTAAACAAATTTCTAACCTCAACATGCATCGAAAATCCCTGCTATCTGTGGCAGCAAAACAAAACATTCTAGAGTTCCTGTCCATAGCTCACGAGTCTACATTATTGCCTTTTCACATGACTAAAATATACAGCACCTCATATAAATGACACAAACAAAGGAACCAAATTTTTGCTTATTTAAGTCATTGTTCTAAGATTCCTGTTTGGTAAGAAAGCAAAGATGCCTACCGGTCATTTGGCAGAGCTGTCCAGGCCAGACTATGTGAGGTACCGGCTGAGATCTGCTGTATTCCAATGCCACGCAGCCCTACAACTTTCTTTGGGGTTGTGACCGGACTCTGACAATGGCCAAGGCCACACTGACCCATTGCATTGTTACCCCAAGCATAGGCTTCATTTTCTGCACAAAGCAAAAGATTATAATTCCAAACGAGAAAAATTAAAACTTAAGCAAAGGTCATAAGCACAAGCAACACAACGCTGCTGCAAGAACTAAGGCAGTGACAGTCCCAAGCCAGGATAAACAAGGAGGGCGATGTTAACGATCTTTGTTATCACACAGTGTTGTTAAACTGCCACTACAACCAACACAGACTCCGGTTCGTGCCTCACTAATTATGCGATATATACCAGCAGATGGTAAATATATACCGGTACACGGTATGCAGGACCATCTAGTCCAGTTTGAAGAAGACATTTATTTTATTTTAAATTTAATATATAGGATAAACAGATTTGGATTAGGGCCTAACTTTAAGTTAAGAATGTTCTTCAAAGAACAATAAGTAAGTAAACTAAAGTAATGTATATTCAGTAAATTAGGTAAATAAAATGATGGTTTGGCTTGACTGGCCACAAGCAGACAATCATAGATGGGTGATTAACTGATTTACCAGACCCTTGCCAGGCGATCGATCAAAGTGAATGATCGATTGCCTTAACCCTTTAATGACCAGTGTTATTGATTATGCCTCACGTTTTAATTTGCGCTCGACATTAAAGGGTTAAATGGGAAGCACTGCAGTATCCAGTAAGTATGAGCAACTGAAACACCAAAAAACAGTTCTGAGACATACCATTGCTAAGCGCCAAACAGTGGCTGTCTCCACATGATATATCGACAATGCAGACATTCTGAAGGTCATCGATGACCTTGGGTCGAAGCGCAATTGTCTCCACACCACAGCCAATGCAAGGTCCACTACCCCAGGCATAGACCTATAACAGTAAAATATCTCAATTGTACAGCCCAAACTTGCAGGAAAAAAACAGACTGAGAATGTAAAATCTCACACCATAATAAAAATCTGGATTAATTTAATTAAAGTGCTCTATGATAAACAACTCCACTCTGCCACTGCTGTAATTGTGGTAGTGTCAGTTCCAAATCTGAAGAAAAAGGAGGATGATGCTAAACATCTTTGCTACGATACAATGCCATTAAACAGTAACCCACAAATCAGGCTGTACTGAGAGAGAGGCACTATAGAAATATGTACATACAATACAATATTATCTTAACTTACTCAATGCTCATATGTATGGCAATTTACACAGTGCCTCTAAAATTCAAAAAAAATACTGACCAACTGTATAACCCTCATACTATATATGTTACAAATAATATTACATTACAAGGTAGAAGAATTACTATTTCATCTTGCATTGGCACAATAGCTGGCAGCATAATGGTATAACACATCATACATACATACGTGTGTACATACATACATACATACATGCATGCATAAATACATACATACATGCATACATACATGCATACATACATACATACATACATACATGCATGTTGAACAGCACCCTTTCAAGAACACTGCTCAGAGGTGCTCCTAACTCCAGCACAGTCAAAAAGAAAGTCTTAAGGACAGAAAGAAGCATAAAGAGTAGGTTCTGGGAAAGAGGCAAAACTCAAGAGGAAGCCATTCCAGGTCATGGGGTTCACCACTGCCTTGTGGAGGTACAAGCAGAAAGGAAGCACAAGGAGAAGACACTGTTCAGATGAGCAGAAGCATCGAGAGGTCCTATCACCAAGAGCTCGTGATGATAGAGGAGAGACAGGAAGAAGCAATGCCAGACCAGGGTAGCTATCCTACATGCAATTCACTTTTTTGTTCAGACAGGAGCCAATGCATGTCGCACAAACATAAAGAGAGTAGAGGCATAGCCAAATTACCTGTCCAGACGAGGTCAATCCAAGAGTGGACTGACTACCACAGGCCACTTTTCTCATGTGTATCCCAGCCAAAGCCTCTATTATCCGCGGCTTGTACACTCGATTAGTGTCACCATGACCCAGTTTTCCTAATATATACAAAATAATTATTTCCATTTAACATTTTCTGACTATTTCATTGTAGACAACTAATGTTCTATTCTTTGATTCAGTGCAGAACGTTTGAATTGGAGTACATCATGTAAATATAGTAGTCAATCGTGGCTAGTAATTCCAGGTATAAAGGCTGTTAGATTTTCAATACAAAAAGAGATGTTCACTAAAGCTGATTGGCTGGCTGATTAAGCTGTTTGACAGACCAAGTCTCTCATTAATTGAGGAACTGGTTGCTTCATAAGTGGATTGATTTAATTTGGACTTATTCTTAGATTGATTGTTTGATGGAGTGACTAGCTGACTTCTACCCATAATGGGTTTTAAAATATTTTTTTACATCTACCACACCAATGCACAACCGATCAACCGATGGTGCACCAAAAACAAGTTATGATCAGATGAATATAGAGAAGATCATCCAAAACGGTCATTCGTACCATTATCTCCTCCGCCAAATGACCAAACTGACCAACCATCCTGTGATACAGCCACAGTGTGTGAACTACCACAGGACACCTGACCAATCCCACTGATGTCTTTCACAAGGGTTGGAACGTTTCGACTGTTTCCGTCTCCATGTCCTGTCGAAACAAACCACCAAAACAGCTAAAGTCCCCAGGCAAGGTAAATACAACTTTAAACAAGTCTACATCAACAAAACTTAAATAGATTAATTACAAGGTATTGTCATACTGGTATCATCTTAAGTGTACAGTACACAATAAGGGACGCGACTTCGGAAAAAAAGAAATGAAGGTTAATCATGACGGTAGCTAGAGTTCAATGAACTGATAGCACAAGGCGACAAAGTGTACACAACTAGAATATTAAGGATATAATTTAAAATAACAAAATATTTAATAATCTCAGTGTGGGTGTGGCATTCATTTAAAATCAATACAAGATTTTGTTACAAAGTCATCAGTTTAAGTGTTTGGCTAAATATAAGTATTATCTCATTGGAGAATGCTTTTGACTTTATAACTTTCACTGTCAAAAGTGAGGAGATCCTGGACATAACCATATCTGTTATGATCCTAAATTGAAAAGTAGTTCAATCTCTACATCTTAAGTTAAGCCAAAAATCAGCAAATTTGCTCAGTGAATTGTTGTGAAAGGTCAAAATTTAACATCCACGATCGTTGCAGTGGCTAAAACAGGCTTCATTGCCTGACAGATGGTACACCCCACATATTTTTCACCACCATAGCAGTTGCTTTACTATTCTTCCTTATGTTTAAATTTCAACTAAATCAATTGAATACAGGAGATGGAGTAATCAAAGTGTTATAATTCAGAGATTACTTTTGCACCCAACAGATTACTAGCCTTGAGACCAGTCCACCCTAATCAGTCACTCACCAAGTCTTCCATAATCGCCCTCTCCCCAGGTGTACAGTTCCCCATCTTCAGTCACAGCTGCACTGTGTCTGTACCCTGCTGATACACATTTAACCACCTAAAATAAAACAAAATTTGTAAAATATTACATGCTTAAAAGCGTTCTGTATTCCCAAAGAGCAAGAAAACGAGTCATTCTGCACCATATCTTCAAATAAAATATACCTATTAACTAGCTCATCACAAGTCATGTCAAATATTGTTTTTTACGTAGGACCTATGGATCTTTCATATGAAGCATACAAACAACAAAGATTAGCATCACCAGAAGACCCTATGAACACTAGACCCATTCACAATCATAAATCTTGTAAATTTCAAATCTTTAAAATTCACTTCAACGTTAGTTTTAAAATTCACAGCTTTGTCTGTAACAATTTTCATTTAAGTCACTTCGGTTTCATATATAAAGCACAATTCTTTTCAGCATAACAGAAATTTCTTTAGTAATTTTTTATATTTCAACAAGTCAGGGTAAATAAGCAGATCATTTTAAAGTGCAGCACAGGATGAGTTATCCAAAGCAGATAATCCTAAACTGGAAGTTTATTGGCAATGCCTTGCCATGAATATGTCATTTTTTTTCTTTCAAACGATCACAAAACAAAAAATACAGTTGACCTTTTCACTCAGAACACCAACGATGAGCTTCGGGTATTTCTGTGTTGTGCTGTTGCCATGACCCAGCTTTCCGTAGTCACCTGAAAACAAAACGCTTCTGAAATCTGTTTCTGTATGAGGAATAAAACGAAGACATTTTGTATAAAAAAATTACCACAGCTGATAACACGCTTATGTTTACAAGAATTAAACTATCAAAAGAACATTCTAGAACACTGTATGTGCAAGTGTGTGTATGTGTGTGTGTGTGTCTGTGCATATCATATGTTATGACCTTCACCTATTAACGACATGATAATAATTTTAAACACAAAATAATTTCACAGCATATATTTTGTATAAAGCATACTGCTGCACATAGTGAATGCTATTAGTAACAGACGTAAAACCTACCATCACCCCAACTGTAAACCTTTCCATCAGCAGATAAAGCCAGAGTGTGACCATCAGATCCCTTTGAGGAGGAAATACGTCGAAAGGCGAGGCCATGTTCAAAGGACAACTTCTGAGGAAGGGGTTGGTTGTTGGAAGTTCCAAGGCCAAGTCTCCCATAGCTTCCCTTCCCACAAGCAGTAACAGAACCATCCTGGTGGATTCCAAACGTACAATACTGTCCGGCTTCAAGCTATACAGAGAGGGAAAAAATAGAAATATATGGTGAACATATATCAACACAAGTTGGTTAAAAATAGATCAGCATAAGATCAGCAAATTATCCTATGATCCAGCGATGTACATTTAATTTAACTGAAAAAGAAACTGAAACGAAAACTATGAATTCCAATTAAACAGAGACTGAAGCAAATATTCGCAAAACAGAAATGAAAAAAACCTCAATTATCAAAATGAAATAGAAATAATTCACATCTGAACTTAAATTGCTGAAAATACACAAAAAAATTCCTGCATTTCTATTGAGCTTTAGTTGATCTAAAGCCCAAATTCGACATGTGGAAATCTAAGTATTTAAGTGGGTCACTTATTCATGTTATTATTCGATATCCGGTCATCCAAACTTAAGTCATCACTTTTTCTCAGAATTTTATTCAGAATGAGTTGATTGCGACTGATGGCTGGACGCTGTAGACACTCGAGAAATGCTGACTTAGAATATAATCAATGGCAGGTTAAGCTAAATCCTATTGAACATGTTTAGCTCAAACCTGAACAACGCTAACAAATGCAGCAGCCAGCTTAGGCACTGAGATCTTCTCCTGCGCTCCCTCAGACAGCTGGTGACTGCTGTTGCTTCCCCAGACATAGACATCGCACGACTGCTGCCCCATCTGTCCAGACTGCACTGTCGCCGCGGAGCAGTTTCCATTCTCCTCGTTGTCATTCCGGTTCTCATCTGGAGACATACAAGTGCTGGCATATTCTGTCGCCAGGCGGGAAATCTGGAAAAATCAAAAGGTATTAAAAACTGCGAGCACTGAGTAACAACAGCTGTATTACTACCAATTATTACAACAATAGAATAAACATCAATGATCAAAGCGATTTTAAGGAAGCTGGAAGAGTAGCAAAGACCACACTGTAGTCGAAAAAGAATTTGAACTAATTTAGCCAACTATATTTTTCTTATTATTAACTAGTAAGAAATTTATAAGTTTAGAAATGAAATAACAAAATCAACTGAGCAGATGAGCAGATCAATGAAGAGAATTTTATTAGGTCTGGTTATAGAATGTTCAGCTAATTCAACCAAGCACAGTTAATGTAATGCAGACATCAAATACGGTTCTAATAAGTTGTCACTTGCAGTGAATATTGCCCAGCTCTCTTGTGCATCATCAGTTTAACCATTAATAACAGGGTCCAATTCAATCAAAAGCTTTTCAAACAATTATATTTGTTACTGGCTCAATAAAAAATAAATCTCAATTCTTCATCTCAGGTCACTTTCAATACAATGACCTTATGTACGTTCAAAAAGGCAATTTCTCGTAATCTAACAATGGACAAAAGTTGCCTTATCCAAGTTTTTAAAACAATAATAACAAAGGAGAAATTCTGCTGACCTCTTCCAGGAAACACATTGCCGCTTGGTAGAGTGAAGTCAGTCCATACTCGTTGGCGATCAGTTTCTGCCACACTCCAAACGATCTCTCCGTGCCACTCTATTCGAAAGGGAAAATCAGCATACACACAATGCACTTTTCTCAACTACCAGTATATGATAAGTGCAAAGTGTTGTGTTAGATTTTTTTAAATTAAAAATATACATGTACTATGAACTTGTTAGAACTTGGACCAGAGCATAGCAATGTCTAAAGTATTAGAAACTCTGCAAATATGGACAATGGAGGAAATTATTTTTAAAAAGTATATCAATACATAAACAAACACACAATGCAAAGTTGGTAGTGCCAGTTTTTTCAACACCTGATGGATTACTATTCATGTCTTTGGTAAAAAATAATAGTAATCATAACAATAGATCAGCATCATGAAATATAAAATTAAGAGTCGTGAGCTTACAGCTGATTTCATCATTTGTTGCAAAATATCAATGAATGTGTTGTAATTGATCATCCTTGGCCGCAGTTCTTCTTCAGCATTTGGATCCGTCCTACACGTGCACGAAGCACACAGTGCCATATCGATCCACTCCAGGATGTAACGCAACGACCCACGCTGCGTCGCCAAAGCGAGCATCAGTTCTGCAGAAAGCCTCTTACCGACTGCGTCTGCACCAGAGTTTGGCATCGCCACGCTCTTGAGAAACGCGGTAACTTCCGCAAGCGTCGACGCTGCAAGGACCGGCAGTTTGGCCTCGTTAGCAAGGGACAGAGGTGGAAGAGCAGTGACAACGTCAAGGGCAGTGCGCAGGACATCGTTGCACATGTTTGTCCCACACTTTGCGCCGTGCTGTGCTGTGGTCAGCCAGTTTTGACGAAGGAGGGCAAAGACAAGGCTAAGGCCAGTCTTGATGCCCATCTCGATGAGGGCGTCGGCCCCACTCCGAAATCGTTCTTGTCCGCGTTTGGTCTCATCACCAAGGCCAGAGGTGATCTCGGCAACCTGGTGATGTTGCTGCTGATGCTGTTGGCGAATCCGGTCCGGCTCATGGTACTTAACCGAGACGGCATAAAACACTCGCTGCAGGATGACGAGTCGCTTCTGAAGCACGATCGAAAATGGTGAGTCTGAGCAGACGGCTCGAGCAAGTGTGAGCTGGCTGTTCAGAAGTGCATCTAGGTAGTGCTCCTGCTCGTCACCCGTGAGTGGCTCGTTATCGAAATCTGGAAGTGGAAGACCTCGCAGGTGGAAAACGCGATTGAGGATCGGAACAACTTCTTGGTTCGTGATAAGACGGCTGTATAGTTCAGTTGCTCCATCTCTCTCTGTCACCATTTTGTTCTTTTCGGACGCCCATGCTGAATTCAAATGGTCCAACCACTTGGTTTTGATTGCCAGATTCTTAGCCATCTCAAGGTCTGAAACACGCAAACCTCATAGAGAACCACAGGTTGGTACTGTGATACTTAAATTGCAAAGGCTAAAGATTCCTTCAAACTCAATTATCTATATCACTCAAAATATTGATAAATTATAGAATCCCTACCAGAAATGCCAGCCAAAATTCCACACTTTATCATCTCTCTGATTCTGCTCTGCTATTCCTAACAACTTGGTTATTTTTTTTAGTAAACATCTACTGATCTGATAAGGCAAAATACTGACATGAGTCAGTATCCAGTATTGTGATGGAAAGTTGAAAAGAACTTTAAAGAGAGAGTTCAACAGTGTGTGAATCCATATATAGCTTGGTTATGGTGTGCCATTGGTAAATGCTCACTTAGCAACGGTAGATGCCTGTTGTACTAGCTTACTAGTTCCAAGCCAGTGATCATTATCTATAAACACACAGGTCAAAAGTCAATCTATCTTCTGCATATGTACCTAAAAGTTCTGCCAAGAAGCTGTTGTACCTGCATCAGAGGACTCCTTTGTAAATGGAACTGTCCTATGTGAATTCTCTGACTAGTGTTCATTCACAGCCGCTGGTATCACAATCTGTAAATCTAGACGATTACAAGTCTCTCTTACAAAGTCTGTTAAACTCACACCTTTTGCTTTCTTTATTTCACTTAAAGCAATTAAGAATTAGTATTGCAACGCTTCAAATTGACCATCTGTGCAGCTACAGCTCTATGAGATCATGTGTTAGCTGCGATTCATAGCAAAACAGTACAGAATCATTGCCGTATAATTCTTCAGTCAGACTAGAAGTAGCAAATATACACTAAGTTAGAATAAGACTATAGTACATTGATCGTACTACACCAGACGGTTCCAATTTGGGGTTAAAATACAGTCAGGTCCTGGGAACGTAGTAAACAGCGCCACTCACCAAGCTCCCAGAAGCGCCGAAATGGAACTTAAAATCCCAATGAGCGGGTTTTAATCCCAATGCAACGTTCTTGAACTAGATTCCCCAGAAAAGCACACACATATTAGTAGCATATGTATATTCTGAAATTAAAAGCAAAAAATGGATGATTTTTACGGCCGAAAACCGACGTCGCCAGTGCTGCTGCTGTGATGTCACTTACTTACACAGGTCCAAGAATCATAGATGCAGATGCTAAGAAAACAAGAGAGTAAGTAGATTTATAAACAGACAAACTAACAAGACTTGAGCTTATTCACAGGCGATGTGATATGTTACAATGGAAACGTGTTTATATGGTAACCGTATTAAACGAGCCTCTGCTCGTTTTTCAATGTTTCTGATCGGCTGAGATCCGTCACCACCGCACGTACGTTTGAATTGACGCCGCAACAGCTAAGGTCTCCGTGCAAGGAGTAATAACCCGATGTCATTAAAACTTTCAAACTAATTAAATGGATAGGTCAAGTTCGATTATATTTTTTGCGGATAGAATTGTGTTGTATCGTATCTGAAATTCTAGAGCATTTCTTACAGCATAAATTCAGTGTATTGATTGAGAGACGCATTTAGCGCGGGATCCCCAGAACAAAATAAGCGTCCAGAGAAAGCTAGAGACTGCGGGGAAAATCCCATGCGCACGGTCTTAGTCCGTAAAAGAGAGCAGGGCATTTCGGTATACGCACGGAGCGAGAAGATGTTGCAAAGAGAGGCTCGCGCATAAGGTCAGCGATACATTTTTAGGGCAAGACCCATAGTTGAGATTTGTTAGTGTGGATGGATGCAGACTGCAGTGGCGTCACTAGGCCTATAGGATTACAGGCCAGAGGAGGCAGATTGGATATGATGGGGATAGGAGAAGTATCTCATCCCTAACCCCAAGATTTTTTTGTCATAATCATGCAATAGTGGTATTCATGACAAAGAGGAAAGTCACCGGATAGGTCATGCATAGGCCTACAGAAGGCTAATGCAAGTTATTGCAACGATCGGTCGAATATCACGCGGATAATCCGACACAGTGGTTAAATTTATCATCTAGGAATTAGGGCTGCCGGATCTCCACCTAAATTAATTTACCAGCAATAGACAAATTTGGATGTTTATTTATGTTGACAATTTTCGGAAATTGCTAAGGTGACATGATAGTATATTAAAGATCTACAACTCCGTTTCCATAAATACTAAATTTTGCGCATGTATATTTATGTTTTAAAAAAATATGATAATATTGAAACTGACAGCTTGACCGCTATAAACTGATTAGTACTTTTATCTCAATTTAACCGAGCAGCGTGGTGGCTTTATTATGAAGATTCTACAACTCCGTTATTTGTCCCGAAGTAACAGTGTTGTTATTTTTGAAATGGAGTTGTAGTTATGTGTTGAGTTTCTTGTATACACACATACATATATATAAATGTTTATATATATATATATGTTATATATGTGATATACATACATATATATATATGTATATATATATATATAAGAGTGTGTATGAATGAAAGGGTTGTAGTTCGACATGTTGGAGTCCATAAATGAGAGTAACCCTAGGTTGACGATTGAAGCACTAACCAAGGTAGTAACGGAGTTGTGATTATGTTGAATTTCTTGTGCATGTATATATATGTTTGTGTGTATTGGTATGTGTGCATGCGTTGTGTGTGTTTGTGTGTGTTTTTGAATGAAAAGGTCGCAGTCGGACATGTTGGAGGCCAAGCAGCATGGCACATTGTATTCACAATTATTGGCCAGCCTCAGAGAGGACGAAACCCGACCAGCAATTGAGGACAGGGAAGAAAGAAACAGTAATTAGACCTAAAGAAGAAGAAAACATAAACAATTTCTTTTGGAAAGTGTCATAAGGACGTTTTTGTAAACTTTTGATTGGAATGTCTGTGTCTGTTTTAAATGTAACCAATACAATGAGTTCAAGATAAGATTCAATGGATACTCTGCTGCGATCTTCCTGACTTCCTAAAATGTTCGTTTTTACACAACAATTTCCAGTCATCGACAATCTATGCCCCTCATACCTCCCACTCAAAACTGGTCTCATAGATTCGTACCAGACTCATTTGATGCTCCCATTCTCATTCTCGATTCAATAGAGAACCACCTTAACAGGTACTCTACACACTCTGACTCCCTAGAAAACCGGACTCGGACCTCCTTCCGGCTACCTTTGGACAAGCCATTTGATTCGACATAACGTTCATGAATATCCTGGTGCTTACGCTTGGCATTCGCCTTAGAGAATACGTATACAATATAAATTATATCCTAATCAAGTTAAATATTTTCCCATGTTAAGTAAGTCCAGTATTATTTGAATAATGGTTCTGCTTAGTGCTACAAAGTGGAGGCTAGATGCTATTAATTTACAGCTTCGACGCATTGTCGTTTTGAGGTCGAGATCATATTCATTCATTCTTTCATTCTGAGCATTAATCTAGCATCCCTTCAAGAAACATACTCAGGAACGCTCCCAACCCATCCACGACTAAAGAAAAAATACTTGAGGCACTTAAAAAATCGTGATGGTTGGGCCACACGAAATGATCGGAGCTCAAATGAGAGATCATTCCGTATTGAAAGGCCCACAAATGAAAATGCACGGCGTTGCCCAATAGCCAAGCGAGCACGTGGAACTAGAAGCTCGCCCCTCACCGTAGAGCAAAGCACACGATGCGCTGTAACGTCAGACACTGAGGGGCAAAAATCACGCAAGTAAGATGGAGCACAACCAAGAATGCAACGCGAAACAAGAGCAGCTATGCGGTATGAAATTCGCCGCGATACTGGGAGTCAATGCAAAACATCACGCATGTATGAAGAAACATGGAAGAATTTAAGAAACCGCCCAATAAGCCGAGCAGCCGAGCGTAGAACCTAGTTCTACGTCTTTTGATTCCTGTCAGTTGATCCCCCGTCAATTGATCCTTTAGTCAATTGATCCCCTCGTCAATTGATCCTCTGCCTATTGAGCCCAGACCAATTGATACAACAATCATGTTCCACTTGCGACCATCTCCATTTATTAAAAGAACGACTCAACAAAGCACGAAATTTTAAAATGGGAATAAATTACAAAAGCGTTGAGAGTCATAATTATGATTAATTTATGCGTATAAAATCCTAAGCATAAGTGTCTATGCATGGGATAAATGAGCCATTGCTCGGAGATATAACAGACTCTCCGACCGACCGTAGGCGTTTACAGCGCGGGTGAGACGAGCCTCAAGCAAACGATTTCGTTTCATTGTCTGATGTTCCATACCGAAAACTCCGTGTAGAAATATTTAGGCCTAGTCCGTCCTGGACGAGTGACACGAGAACTGGACGAGTGACATGAAGCCTGGACGAGTGACATGAACCATGGGCATTGCTTTGTTATTTTCCAAATCTGTAAAATCAATCTTCTGTTTACGGTCTCAGCTACAAACCAAGAAATTAATTTAGGACGAATAGGCAGAGGATCAATTGACGTGGGGATCAATTGACGTGGGATCAATTGACGGGGGATCAACTGACGGGGATCAATTGACGCGATGCCGTAGAACCCGATCTGACCACCCCAGAACCACAGGACGAAGGCTACATTGTGTGAATCGTTTAGTTTACAGGTTTCAGCTTTTCGATCAATTTCAAATATTTTGACCTAACTCAGTGCAATTGACAGGAAATTAGTAATTACAGTCTATAGCATATATATATATACAGGAAATTAGTAATTACAGTCTATAGCATATGTATATATATGCTATAGACTGTAATTACTAATTTCCTGTCAATTGCACTGAGTTAGGTCAAAATATTGTAATTACTAATTTCCTGTATATATTTCCTGTATATTATTACTAATTTCCATATATATATATGTATATATATATGCTATAGACTGTAATTACTAATTTCCTGTATATATATATATATATATATATATATATATATATATATATATATATATATATAGTCATGGCCAATAGTTTTTATGGTTTCTGGGTTTTTCTGGGCTATTTTCTTAGTTATTGTGCTTTTTCTGTTATCAGCATAATTCCACCAGAGAGCATCTATATTAAATTGTTGGAAAATATATTTAAATTTCATACTTTTATGATTTGCTCTCCAGTTTGCTGTAGTTTCAATCAAGAATCTGCATAAAGATTGCACAGAGGTTGATGCTCTAATAGCATACCGTTGACGGATTTTATTGCAGTTTTTGAGTACCTAAGCTACTTAAAATGGCAACATTGGTCCAGTACAAGCCGGCGTTGGACTGAATTTTGACACTCATGCTTCAGTTGGAGTGAATGGAGTCGCGGCCTCCTTCCTTGGAATGGGATTCAGTATCGGTCCTCGATTGGCAATTAGAACCCCATTCTTTGATTTTAGCTTTACTTTATTCTGAGATCATTGACGATCAATGGTCGAACAAAAAACACAACGACGACCTAGCAGTCACTAAAACTCCCAAACACCACCACATAACCTGTTTCTCAAAAGTAATTACTTCATTGGCCAAAAGCACCTCAGCGCATCCATTAAATTGTAACTCTTACGTACAACACCTTTAAACTTTAGCCTTGTTTATTCGCTAAATCTCGGCCGAGACGGGGACGAGGGGTCAATGTCTATGCCCATCAATTTATTGGGGCCTGGACTTCTTATCAAAATATTATAATGTCCGTGTTATCTCTGAATTCGCATTATTTAACTTTGAGTATACTGCAGTCATGATGCCCTTTCTTCTGGCACGATTATCGTAGTGTGCAACCGATTGAGTTTGTCTGTATTGCCTGTGCTTTGGATTTCTGTCGTCTTGCTTCTTTACGTACGACGTGTCTACGCCCATTCGACCTAACGAGCCTCCTCTTGTTTCTAAGCAGTGGACTGGAACTGTTATAATAGTATCATAGACGAAGTAATGGTCTAACATCAACTTTTTCCTTCTCCCATAAATCCCTATTCCTCTCCCGATGTACCCACTAGGCTAAACATCTCAGCATGATAAAGCGTATTTTCTTGGGGGGAGGGTCATAAAGTAATGAGAGGGTGTAGAGCGATGAATTATACACTGTTTTAAACTGAGGAAGAGTTCGCTTCTCGTATCCGCCGTAAGGTTGACTAGTCTTCATTCGTTATGTGACGCCATTGTTAAATCAGATTTATAATAATGTGATGGGCGCCATGTATGATTGCCGAAAGTTAAACTCGGCTATTGTAATAACTTGTCCTCGTTCGTCCATACTGTATTTGTAATCATACTTCGGATTGTCAGTGTAGGATTAAAGATAATTATCATTAAAATTCATTGTTAATATCTACTAATGTCAATCACCCGGCAGAACATAAATGCTGAAAAAAGAATATTACCCATGCGCGAAGCAGAGGTGCAAGATGTTGAAATGGATCAGGCGCACAAGGGTTGGTAACTGACTCCAGAAGCCAGGTCCTCAATGCAGAACCTGACTAGCGGAAGTCCGCAAGGCGATGCGCTGAGGGAGTGAGGGTATGGGAGCCAACGCAGGACGGCCAACAAGTCGGTCGCCTTTGTTCACAACTCTGGCCAGCATCCTTCATAAATGGCGCAACAGTATCACAGGCGGGAGACTACGAAGCAATAGACAAGCGCCTGTGGAAAAGAAACGGCATACCGCCCTAAGCTGCCGAAGCTGGCAATAACAAGGTGGATTGATATGCTGAACAAAAGTAAGCTCCAGATCCAAGGTTACTACTAGGTCTCTGACCCGAGGAGAAGTAGGTAACGTGCGGATACTTCAAGGTCTACCTTTGCGAGCGGCTGACGTGTGCCAAGCCAGATAAGCTGTGTCTGTATCGGGTTAAGCCGAAGACGATTTGATGGCATGTATAGTCAGTGGATTGGCACACTGTATACGCCGCTGAGAGCGACATCCCGCCAAATAGTCATCAACGAAAGATTGGCTGAGAGGCGCAAGCAGAGGCCCCCAATCAGCAGTTAAAAGCTTAACAATGAGAGATATACACTGTAGAGAGCTAATGACGGTGCCCTGTGGCAGACAAGTGGCGCAAGAATCCATGGAAAGTTCGATTGACTGTGTCATCGTGGGCCACCATAAGAGAGTTGTCCGGCACGTAGAAGACAAGCCAGTCAAGCACATTGCCAGAAAGATCAAATATAGAGACAAGAAGAGCTGTATACAGGCAGATCCATATAATTACATAGCTGTCTATGGTTAATGGTGCAAAATGATTGATTTCATGAGGAATGCTGGAATGCTAGCTTGTGACGTTTGATCCGTACGGTCCATGAGATCAAATGGTCGACTCTATCGAATACAACGCATACATAGAACAGTGTCTGCCAGGAGTGAAACCTGAGATCAAATGTCGAAAGCCCCGTAAATATCTGAGAAGATTTCGTTAGAGTTGCCTTTGCGAAATGAAAAATAAAGTGAAATTTTTTTTGATAATAATGGAGCCAATAGGAAAGAATAACGCACTCGATGAACAAAATAATCGTTTAGAACATAAAGCAAACTAAAACTAACAACTGAATCAGATGTAACTGTGTTCCACAAGTTGCACTAAACAATGCACAGTGTATAAGATTTCATGAGCGTGCCATCGAAGGAATAAACAAAACAGTAACACCACACAATAAGGTCTACAAAGTCAAATCATTGTAATTATTATGCACATTAGCTGTGAATCACGTATCTCTAATTCAATTACGGTTGCTGATCAAGGACCAAACGCATTAAAGGTTGTAACATATGTAACGGCATTGCAAAGGAGTAAAACAGACATTACCACCTCATAAGAAGGTAGGCAACATATTAATCATAGTTACTTATGGGCCATAAAGAAAGTTCAGCACAACAGAAAAGCCAAACGAGTAATTATAAACATGCCATCGGAGATATAAACAATAACAGAACACAATAAAGTCTTTAAAAATAAGTCACCGGTTTGTCATGCAATTTTGTAACGCGTACAATAATACAGTAATGTCAACCCGTGGTTCAATACGGTTGCTGATGCAGGCTAAGTATGCGTCATCCTTCTGGTGCTCACTCAGCAGCGCACCACGCGAGCTAGAAAGGAAAAGGTGGAATCGGGGAATAAAACGATGAAATACAGTACGGCAAAGAAAATAAGATTGAGCAGTTGGAAGCGAAAGGGAAATGAAATATTGAAACGTTGATTTATAGAAATTATATACATGCACAGATAATTGCATGCATAATACATGGAAAAGCAAGCAGAAAAATCTCTAAGACTAGTGATGAGGCAACCATGGGTATGAATACTAACGATTGCATATTTCTAGCCTCGGCAGAGGATGGCAGGTGGCCAGTGATCTGCCTTGCCGTCTTATGTTTTCACCGACAGAGTTCAGTAAGTGTTCTCATTATGGCTGAGTTCGCTTGGGACGAAGGTGGGTGAGCAAATATCATAAATCAAAAATAATTCTAACACGATTTAATAACGGTGGCGTCCTTCTGTTTAAGCATTTTCTCTTGTTCCTTCGTATGTTGGTCGGGGAATGGTTCCTCCATACCTCTCAGGACTCTACACGTCAATTAACGCTCTCTCCGTTAATCGGTGCAAGCAGTGCTTCTCGTTCCCCGCTTTCTCGGTAGTAAGTCCTGTCATTTGTAAGCCTAATGGACTCCCTGTGATACGTTGCCCTGTTCTCAGAGGCCATTCCCCCATGAAAGCCTCGGAAACCCTGTTCTAACTGTATAACTGTATTATTATGGGTAGGGAGCGATCTTGAGTAGATTGTCTTCAAAGGGCGCTATATTAAAATCCTAAAAGGAATGATTGAATCCCTTGTTCACCTTTAAATCCTGTCGCAAAGAAAGAGCACGCGAGGTCCCCTCTTAACTTCTGACACTGCGCAAAAACCAGTCAAATTCAGTGACAAGTTAATGAACAAGCGGCTTAATTTATAATTAAGCCTTTGCAACATAATCTGCGCCTAAGGACTATCATCGCCACTATTGTTGTTTAATTACTAAGTCCGGAGCACCTGTTAAGAGTTTAGCTCCATGTTATACCATGCAAATTTGTGTTTACAATTACACAATTGGAACATTTAGCAAAGTAAACAGAGGAACAGTTCTGCTTACACAAATAATTGGTCACTGGGAAAGAATGTAATTTGTCACTCGGTTAAAAAATTTAATTAGATTTAACTCAACTTGTTAGTTAGTGTGCCATGTCAATGAATCAATTACTTTTATAGTAAGAAATTTACTTTGTCTTAAATTACCAAGACTTACAGTTCTTCGTCGTTAATTGTCTTGCCCTTACATGTTTGCTCCCCTTAGGCGGGACTCAGATTTCTTTTGGGTCTGCCGATTGTTTCCCTATAACCTTTAGGATTCAATAAGGAAGAGAATAATACCTCCACCCTCGGCAATACGGTGAATATTCACAGCGGACAGGAACCCCAAAGATGTTACTTGAACATATCTGTAAGGAAGGTAAATTACAAAACATTCCCAGAAGGAATCAGACAATTAAACTTATATCAGCCAATGGCAATAAAACGAATTCATATGGCTAACAAGAAGAGCTTATTCTGATACATGTGAACTGTCGCTGACTATAAAACTGCTTTCTTTGCCTGAGCTGCTTAGCACATGAATGGAGGATATCGCTTTCTTCCACTATTCGGCCGAATACGAATAACTGAACCAACTATTCGGCTGAATGCGAATTCGAATACGAATAGTGTACAAAATTGGTCTACCGACAAATTTCCAAATTTCAAATGCTAGGAAAGTTTCAGTTCAGTAAATTCAATACCTCAACTAAAAGTAAACAGCTAATTACATGTAATTTTTGCATTCTTCTGCCAGTTTGTGTAAACTAAGAACGGAACTAATTTGACTAAACGGTGTCCGCTCGATAGTCCGAAAGTTCGATTGTCCGAAGGTTCGATAGTCTGAAGATTCTATAGTCCGACATTAATTTAACTAGAATCTGGATTAATTGATGAAAAGAATGTGTAAAACTGGGAGCTGAATTGATATGAAAAGAATTATGCCTAAATGAAAGCTGGATGAATGAGAAGAATTATGCAATCCAGCTTCTAACAAACATAATTCTTCTCATCAGTCCAGCTACCATTAAAACCACAATCTTATCATCTATCGACCGGTCACCATGCAATCTTCGGACTATCGAACCTTTGGACTATCGAACCTTTGGATTATCGATACAGAACCGACTAAACTCAGAAATGAGACGGCTGACACTGGGATACCATCGTCCAGGCAGCATACAGTTACTTCAGTCCGTTTATAGCAGACGCGGCTTGTGCAGAAATAGATGTCACGTGACCACTATTCGTATTCGGTCCGACCGCTACTATTCGGCCGAGTACCGAATAGCTATTTGGTCCACTATACGTCTCCGTAGCGAATACGAAGCGCATATTCGGTTCAACAATAATTAAAACAGATAGTAAGCGTTTGAAACCCTGTTTCCCAAGTGCTCGTGAAAGAGAGACAGTTGAAGGATATGCAGTTATGCACCAGTGTTTTCTTCAAGATATATGCAAGTTAACACTTTACTGATGAGCTGCATTGGTTTTTCAGTCAATCTCAGAACACTCTCGTCGTTAAAGGGTTAAGTAAATGATGCATCCACAATATATAGCCCCTAAGAAGGTAAATTGCAGCACCGCAAAGATCCACAATATATAAACTAAGAAGGTAAATTACTGCACTTACAAGGCTAACGACCTCGGACAACTGAAAAGAAACCAAAGAATATTCATTCCGAGATTTATATCTGTACTCAGCAGAGCATGGTCTGTAATCAGAGATATTTTATCTGAATCAGCGCATGTCTGCTAGAAATACGAATGTCAACATATATATGCAGATGGGTGCATACAATATAACCCCATGTCTACTCATTCAGCTGTCCAAGTCTCCACCTCTCAATAGCTAACATGATAATACTGATGAAAACAGCTGTGTTGGATGATTCTGCAAGGACGATGTAAAAAGCTATATTTATTAAACTATTACAAAGCACTTGATAAATTATAAGAGTAATATGTTTAGTTAAGACATAAACTTGGCATGATACGCACCTGAGAAGCATCCCAGCAACGAAGGAGTAGACACCGACTTCCAATAACTCCAATACCCAGAGATAATTGTAGCTTAGCAGAAAGAAACAAACAATTGTCATTTATTTTCACATCTAAAAAACGCTGCCTTTTGACAGCCTGCTGTTATTACTAGGATGAATGAATGAATGAATCAATCAATCAATCAATCAGTCAGTCAGTCAGTCAATCAATTTATTAATGAAACTTGACATAGCGCCTCTTCAAGAAATCTAGTCAGCGCCGCTCTCTGCGCTAGATTACATGATGTTAGATGTCATTTCAACGACTGTTAGAACAGTTAGCGAAACAGTGCGCAGTAACCTAAGAGAGTCACCAATGGTTGGCCCACGCACAAGCGTGGAACCAACGAACGGACTCCCGTCTACAGGTGACAGATGGCATGGATGTTCAGAGTCTCTAGGTGAAGCTGCGCCGAAAGGGTAGAGCGACGACTGCCGAGATCAATTCACAGACACGGGTACGATGTCGACAAGTAGTCCCTCATTGGTGGAAGATGAGGCACGTCCGGATATTCGCCTAGGCTCAAGGAGGATGTAGAAGAGGCATTCGTCGTGTGTTGGACGGCAGATTGAATAGCCAGCCACCCGTTAACATCGATCGAGGTCACTCCAATGACCGAGCACATCGATATGTAACTTCAGATTATTGCCAGGACGCAAAATGGAAACCCAGTAGACCTACTTACTCATTCAGAGGAATATTCACAGTAGCCTCAAAGCCTGCTTACAAATAGACATTATAGAAAACCGATTACATGGGTTATTATAATACTCAAGAATCGCTTCTACTTTGCGTAAAATAAGTCTACATATTAACATCTATATAAGTTCTTTTTGTCATCATTAGCCATCACAAGTTTGCGAGATATGCATGTAGTAATTTGCTTCCGGCCTCAGTTTGCGAACAACTCAAAATATCGTTTTCCAGCAAGACCCGTCGGTCATAGCCCGTCCTAATTATTTTAAATTAGGTGTTTCTTATTTTATTAAACAAATTCTTACTATTTGAGGGTATTCGGGGCTGTTCTGGTTGGGTCCTTGAAAGTCACCAAATGCACATGCGAAATTCCTGCCTTGAAAATGCTGCGAGCAACCAGGACTATAATAAACCCAGAGCGGCTGTCGAACAAACAATATTTCGCTTAGAATCATAGCATCTGAGTGTTGATAGTAATAATTATTATCTGATTAGCAAACTTAATATATAAAGAAGCGATGCTGTTCTGTAGGAAATAAAGCAATTTGATATACCACTGAATATACACGTAGTGCTAAGCAGCTGAGGGATATGAAGACTCAGATATGATAATCAACCGATGATATATTAGTGAAGGTAGATTTTCTTTATGTATCTTTTGTCACCGCTCATTCTGACTGCTACCATTCACTCTTTCTGAAAATAGACATCACATATATAAACCGCCCTCTGGCTATTAGGAGCTAGCTGGTCTGTGTTGTCACCAATGCTCACACACAACACCACTTCTCTCGTGTCGCACTGGCTCAAAAAACCTGAAAATGGTATAAGAAATCAAGTCACTCATCTACAACACATTGCAATCTTCCTAGCGACTTCGCTCAACTCGCTCCTCTTCCGACCTAACACGTCTGAATTGAAAGCACTCACCACCTTAGCCATCTGATTGTCTGCCTCACTGACTCATTCCGATCTTGACCTTGAACCAATTTAACATCTGCCTATATATTATGTTTTGACTGAACAGCTGTTAATAAGCCGGAACTCACGTCTGCAGTTTTTGACGCTGCAGAAATTTGAAGATCATGGTTACGACAACAAGCCTATTGTAGGCCTAATTAAAAACAATAATTAATTGGTCAATCAGACTAACTTTATAGACAGTGAGATGCAGTTGACGCAGTGTCCTAAGAACACATCGACGTATTCCCTGCCACAGTACTTCTGTCAGGGAGAGAATACATTCAAAAAATAATTTATAAAATTTAATTTGAGCTTTTATATCAATAACTAACTTGCTAATAACATTGTTAGAAAAATCTTCTGATTTCTTGAAAGATAAAACGCCAAATAAACATTATACACATCAACTATAGCAACGTCTGAGGAACTATTGTCAAGGACTTGATGGCTGTGATTTAGACAAGTAAGCATTGCGACAGGTCAACTCTTCATTAATCCACAGCAATCAGACATGTACTTCGAAAGAAGTCGAACGAGTACAACAATTTCTAAAATATATAAACCGGTTAAAATATATAAACTCGATTGTATATGATAACAGGAGTTGTGATACAACTTGAAGGTTCGTGCAGCAACGAATACAGTCATAGTGGGTGCAGAATTGTATATCTTCGTTTAATGAGAAACAAACTGACAAACCGCAGTAAGTTACAAAGGTGAATGTTCGTAGTTCGCGACCAGATCGGCAGAGAGGGTCATGACAGCTACAATTAAGCCTACTATTTATTATGAGCTACAAATTTGAATTTATAAAGAATCCTGGAGATAAAATTTCTGTCATCTTTACTGGAAGAGTAACTCAGTGGTTGAGACCAATCACAGCAGGTACAAGGCTGCGATGCGGATTGTCACCGTATTGTTTAGTCTGTTTCTAGAGTTCATGATGACCTGCATTATGATTTCTATCGACATTATAGTTTATTGATGATATCGACTTGGTAGCGCAGTTGCAGTTCCAATTACAGAAACTGACAATAATTGGTGCCAATGAGAGTAGTGGAAGTATTTGACTTAGAATAAATGTGCAGGAAACAAAGACTAGGGCAATCGGATAACAACATAAAGAGCTGATGGTAATATTGAATGGAGAGGAGCTGGAACAAATCACAGTTTTGTACCTGGGAGGATGAATAACAAAAGATTGACACTGTGCAAAGGACATGAAACGTGGGATTAAACTGTCTAAGATGAATTGCGGAAGGGGCGCATGACTAGACAGACTTTGTAAAGAGGTAATCCGGAAGGAATTGGGACGCTGGCAGACAGTTTCAGAAACAGAAAACTGACATCGATTGGTTATGTCGTAGGAATAGACGATAGGAGATTACTTGCATGGGCATCGTACATCGTCAGATGAAGGAAATAAAGAAGTCAAGTTGCGGTGAATGAGCTGGTCTACCTGAAGCGACTTTTGGATGATTCGCATTACATTACCAGAAAGAAAATGAAATGTAATATTGATAGAAAGTGAGACAAGATCTCGCAAAAAAGAAATCACTCATAAGAACGGCACTGAATACAATATGAGGAGGAAAGAAATGGAGAAGGCAAGAAATGGAGAAGGAAAGAAATGAAGAAGGAGAGAAATGGAGAAGGAAAGAAATGGAGCCGACTTTATAAAACCCATTGGCACACACTTGACGGACGAGAGAAAAGGAAAAATAGAAGAAGAAGAGGAGAAAAAAGAAGAAGAGAAAAAAGAAGAAGTAAAGGAGGAAAAAGAAAAAAACAGACGATTAGGAAGAGAATGAGGAAGAAGACGAAGAGGAAGAGGAAGAAGGAAAAGAGAAGAGGAGGAAGAAGAAGAGAAGAATAAGACGAGGAGCAGAAGAAGAAGAGAAGATGAAGAAGAGGAAGAAGAGGAAGAAGAGGAAGAAGAAGGAGAAGCGGAGGAGGAACAAGAAGAATTACGATGCAACTGTATAGCGATTATCGTTGACAGCGCACTTACATATGTACACCCAGAATAGAGCATTGTCGCCAGCAAAACCACTGACAATGCCAGTTGCACAGATGCAAGGCACCACACGAAGAAACTGTCAGATACATTTACACACATTTACAAAATCATCAAAAACTTTAATAACTTTGTCTGAATAACGTTCATCAAATAAAAAAATCAAACTGATTCGTTTGAATATTATAGCATTTATTAAACCCAATCGTGTAGTAGTAGTAGTAGTTGTAGTAGTAGTAGTTGTAGTAGTAGTAGTTGTAGTAGTAGTAGTTGTAGTAGTAGTAGTTGTAGTTGTAGTAGTTGTAGTAGTAGTAGTTGTAGTAGTAGTAGTTGTAGTAGTAGTAGTTGTAGTAGTAGTAGTTGTAGTAGTAGTAGTTGTAGTAGTAGTAGTTGCAGTAGTAGTAGTTGTAGTAGTAGTAGTTTATGCCTAGCGACACTGTGTGATAACAAAGATCATTAGCATCGCCCTCCTCCTTCATCGTGGCTTGGTACTGGCACTGTCAGGATGCAGATAGTGGCGGAATTCCCCAATCTTGTGACTTGTAATAATGCTTATCATCATCATCATCATCATCATCATCATCATCATCGTCATCGTCATCGTCATCGTCATCGTCATCGTCGTCGTCACCGCCATCGTCGTCGTCGTTATCATCACCATCACCATCACCACCACCACCACCAACATCATCAATCGTCATCGTCATCAACATCGACATCAGTATCAACATCAACAACAACAACAACAACAACGTTGTCGTCGTCGTCATTATCAAAAACAACAGCAACACAAGCACCACAAAAACTCGAATTACAGAATCACCTTTAGCGAATATCCACTAATTATAGCCTCAATAAACCAATCGGTAATAATGCGACAAAGAAGTTTTCTGCATGCCGCTATATCAATCGTATCATATCAATCTTGTTGCACTAATTTAGGCCTACATCATTTTTACGAGATAGGTTGATACGAAATATAACTGGCCTTGACTTTCTGGTCACAAGAAAATCTTCTAGCAAACACGACCAATCTTCCTGGATAATGAACAGCAATACCACAACAGCTTCAGTTTGGGTACCACCGATATAAGAAGTTATTAAGTTCATCGGAACATTCAAGTACATCGAACCCACCGATTTCTATCCATGCACAACGGACGACATAAGAAGCTGCGATATCTGTAAAACGATTCAAACAGCAGATCAGATGGAGTCATTTCGTCCAAGACCCACTAAGTCCCAGCACTATTGAGGTCATTGGAAAAAAATGGGTTGTTTACATTTTTTATATTCAAGTTCAACGAATGATTACTGGTGATTACTTAGTGGATATTTTCAAATAGGCAGAATACCGTTGAAAGAATAACGCACGTTAAATTCTTTTTTCAAGCAGCAGTTCGCAAATTCCGGAAATCCACTAGAGGTGTTTAGCTAAAATTCTAGCAGATAAGCCATCCTTCTTTTACTTTTCCCGAAACCTCTTTCTTTTCTCGTGTCTTTGCGCACTGGATGCACCTCTGAACGGCTATCCTTTCTAGAGGCGCTTCATAAATGTTTTAATACAATACATTGAGTAGACAGATCGGTTGACAATCGAACTATTTCTCCTATTTTACAGTTTATGCACATGCAACGCTCGCGAATAAGCTGGTGCCCTGCGCTTGGCTTCGAGTGGCACTTAACAGGTTTGGAGCCAACGATTATCATCATTATAGTTGTCGATAGTACACGTTGATTAAAATACAGACTTCGGCTATATATACATATCAGTAAGATCGATATTTTTGCAGTCATGCGCACCTTCCCGCTTCTCATTACATGAGCCGGCGCTCGTGAAGAAACTGGCGAAACTTTACCTTGATGAGCGCGGCGTACCACATGGTAATCGAAAATAGATAAAATACTTGTAGGACTTGATGAACTTGTTCTCTGTTCTGAAAGCTTGACATTTTCTGTTCCTAAAACGAAAACACGAAATGACAGAACAGCTCACCTATTATGATAGGCGGCATGCCAAAGTTATTGGCATTATATATCTAGTTTAGGCCTATTAAACTGAGTGGGTTGCCTACATACTATTCCGCTCTCTAAGAATTGTGCAAGTTTGCATAACATTGTGTTTTCTAATGGCCAAGACCCCTCACAAGTTGAAAGTTGTATCAAGGAGGGCAATGTTCAAATAAATTTCAAAACAACGATGAGATTTTTGGACGAAACAAAGTGTAGGCCTAATAGGATGTTACAATCTGCTATTCAGAAATTTATTTGCTCTCAAATTCTTTTGTAGGCCTAATGTCTCGGACATTAAAATTTGTTTTACCCGCCAAGAAGAGCAAAACTAAATTTTAATGTAAAAAAAAGCTGAAGCAACGGGAGAAAGAAAGGGACAGCTTAGATGGCTTTTATTTCGGTCTTACCTTCCATGATGCCATATTTAACTGTCTTAACTTCTTTGTTTTACTCTGTTTCCATAGGTACCTGTGAGTTGGTCTAACGGAGGAGAGTTTCTGTGTCAGAGGAGATGGGATGGATTGGGTTGCATGTTACGGTTGAACTGTGGCTCTGTGTCGTTGTGTATGTTTTTGTGTTACTAATTGTTTGTAAATAAGCGGCCTCATTGGTCTATGGCCTAAACCCATGGCTCGTGGGGTTTGCTCGTTCGTTTCTGTATAATATGTTTGTTGACAGTAGATTTCCTCTTCACCTGCTGAGCCTCTGGAGTGGCGTAAAACCCCGTAAGCTCCTAGAAGGCAGGAGGGCCCCTGGAGTGGTTTAAACTCTCGTAAGCTCTGTTTTTTATGGTTGTCTAGGAGTGAGCCGAGGGAAAAGAAGGCGGAGGAGGATAGAAGACAGGATCAGAAGGAAGGAGGCACGTAATCAACATGGAACTGAGGGAGCGCAATTAAGCTTTCCTGGAGGAAAGAAGCATCGATTTGACTTTTAAATAAACCATGTCTTACGAAATTTCAGGAGTTGCTTCGTGTTTCTTAAGATACTTTAAGTTATTTCATAGACTTGTCCAATATCCGTTTATTCCGTTGGTTCGGTGATTTACAGATAGATCACAAAATAATCATGTACTTCCCCAACCCTCTCCTCTTTCTGACCATCCTCTCTTCCGCTTTGACACTCTTCTCTTCCGCTCTCACCCTCTCCTCTGTCACCCTGTCCCTTTTCTCCTTCGCCTTGACCCTCTCCTCTTCCCATCTGACCCTCTTTCGCCCTGACCCTCTTCTTTTCCATCCTGAATTAGAGGGAACAGGTGGAAATATAAAAAAATATATTTGGACAAATAGCAACTATCCAATGGGCAACTTCACACATTGAAAATGGAGAACACTAATAAATTTATGATATTTCTGAAAAATTGAGGGGATATAGGCAGCTCCATCCACACCTCAAATTTCGGAGATGACAGTCCTCTCGACCCTGTGTCCCTCTCTTTGTCACCGCCCCTGAGTGGGGTCCGTGTAACGAATGAATAAGGTGGACTGGAGAGGCTAGAGAGCATGATCTTCCGGAACACTATATATATATATATATATATATATATATATATATATATATATATATATATATATATATATCAGGTGTGTAACAAGCAAAGGGCACCGGCCCCCAGTTTCAAAACCGCGGGGTGGGGCAATGCAAAGTTTTAGTACTCAGTGTCTCCCCATGTGCCCCCCAAATCGGTTCTTTTTATGTTTATCTAATGGCGTTTTAAGATTATCTTTCTTAAAATAATTCGTGCCCCCATTTTTCAAATTTCTGGGGGCAAAATTAAAAAAATGGGGGGCCAACCAAATTTTTCCGCTTCGCGCAATATAGATTATGCCTCCCACTTTTCAAAACCTTGTTACACCTCTGATATATATATATATATATATAGCCTCTCCAGTCCACCTATATATATGTATATATATATATATGCAGCCTACGGGTGAAAGGGCGTGATAACAGAAGCTGTGAACTTGCAGTAGTCTAGTATTGCTTGGGCTCTTGATTATGACGATGTCATATATTATAGACGCAAAGGGTTGTAAAGCCATCGTGAAGTAGAGTCTGCGACGGTCACGAATTAGGGTAAAGCGAGAGCGGGAAAGATGGATGACATGATGAGAAACAAGACCCACGCATAAGTATGGCCGAGTAAAGAAGCGGGTGGAAGAAGTGCCCCGACTGAGGGAATCATAGAACCGATACATTTTAGGACCTAGTCACGCTGAGCCGTTACGATGAATTTGATTTTAGATTGGCTCCAGCACAAGAGAGGACATTGCATAGTAACATTTAATAATTAAACTATATATATAATGTTTGTATATAATTATACCACATATGTGTGTATGGTCAGGTATGACTTATTTGACCTTATACCTCTTCGTATAACTACTAGGTGTAAAGAGGGTGGTCCGGCCTATACAGGACCTAGATCCTTCTTGGGGATAATCCTCCCTGTTGATACTATTTGAATATTTTGTTTTGATTCTAGGTCTTCTTGTCTACACATTGTCAGTGTCGAGGTCAATAAAAAGAATTTGTCATTGGCATTGTATGGCATATTGTATTGTAGGTATACGATTGCATGTTGAACATATAAAAAAACTCCTTTACATCCGCTCACTTGCCATAAGTTACTCGTATATACTAATATTTGGCTGGTTTCGTTTCTCGGCAAGATCCTTAATGCCTACCATAGGCAAGATTAAGACCTAGAACGGAAAGTAGTGCCAAACAGAAAAAGATATTTGGCCGGCAAACATATCCATAGGTTTGACTTCAATGGATTCTTAGACCTATAGGTTCGCATGCAAGCATGGATCGAAGGCAATCGGCTGACCATGCCGAAGAGCGGCTGGATGGATGGCTGGATGAATGGATTGATCGGATCAAATGCCAGCTGAAGCCGAAAGCAATGAGATGCGCCGCTGCCTATCTATTTTCAAGCCGCGGCATTGGCATACGTAGGCTAAGCAAGCTAAATACTCTGCCGCCGTCTAAAATAGTCTCTACTGTAAATAGCCGCCGTCTGCTGTATACGCCGCCGACGCCAGCCAGACTGTGAACCCTTCGCGAATATCTTCGCCAACTTCCATGAAATCCGCGACTGCCCTACTCGATCGGGTGGTGCCAACTGCCAAATACCATTGCCAAGTCTCGATAAACGTACACATGTGTAAACGTAGCTTCACTATGTAGTATAATTATACGTTATCTCATACTTGTGACACCTTTACAAGTATGTACCGCTGCACCGTTTCAATGGGTCCCACGCCATTTAAGGTTCCCGTGTACTGCAGAGATAAAAATCTGTTTGATGAGTCGTCATCGATGATAAGCGAACCGGCAGCTACGCGTACTGAGAGCATTGGACGAACGTTTTAACCGGCAGACAGAACCAGTTCGGGTAAAACAGTGCTGGTCATCGTTACGTCAGACGATCCTTAACAGAAGCTACTTATAGTCATCTTCTGTATTTACGAGAGCGATATTGTTGTGATACATGAGAACGCTTATAAGGAGAAAGTGAGGGAGAGGCGCAAATTCCCTGCTTTTCTGTTGTTTCTAGGCCTCTAGATATCTTGGTATTCTCTTGCACCAATGGCATTCTCTTGCACCAATGGTATTCTCTTGCACCAAAAAATGATTCTATGGAACTGTTGCCAAGAACTTCGGAATCAGCTACGAGGCGCTGTTTTCCCTTCTATAGGCGCAATAGAACTCTTTATTCTCATTGTTTCAGTAAAACTTTTGTCTGAAGGTCCTTCTTCCAACAGCTGTCATTGCATCATGAGGTTTGAAAACAGTTGCAAATGAGCTGTCGCAACGTCACAATTTTTGTGGAAGCTATTGAAGATATACTATGCAAGACAACAGGAAATATATACAGGAACTGTACTCCAATGGGACGCAGTGTGAACCAATAGGAAGACGTTTCCTTCAGCTACCTGTAAAATAATTGCACTCTGGCTGCATAAACTATCAATTTCAATGTGCATATGGTATAGAGATGCTGCCTGTCTGCCTAGAGTTGCAAATCATCGAATATAAAGAAGACGAAGAGCAGTTCCTCAAATTAGCCCGGATGTGAAGTATTAGCGACTTAATTTTCTTAGCCTCAGCATATGGGGCAGGAATGCGTGCAACAGTGGAGTTAATTATTCCCATATCAACTTACCCTATCTCACCTCATCTGACCTCACTTCACCTTAACTAACCTTTCATGATTTAACCTGACCTTACCTTATACGGCCTGTCTATTTTACTTGATCGATTGGCCATGACTACATGACCTGAACTCACCCTTTTCTCACGATGTATGGAGGACCGGTCCATATAAGCCGCTGCCTTCTGGCAACCTGACACCCCTTGAAAGTGGCCGAGTCGCGACTTTCAGCTTCCTTTATTGGGTTTACCTACGAGTCAAAATATCTCAGAGATAAGTTCTGGAGTGATGCTGGCCGATGCGGAGGCGGTTGTTGTTGTTGCTGCTGCTGCTGATGCGGCTGAGTACGATGCTCGGCTGCTGCAAATGGTGCTGAAGGCAACCATGACGCCAAACGCCTATTTCTGGACGGCTCTGGAACGTAGAGATCGCGCCCCTGACTCACGGCACCTCCACTTAATCTCTCCTTCTCGCCTTCTCTGCGTCCCTGCCTCTCCTATTCTCTCCCTCTCTCATCTGTCCCTGCCTATTTCTCAATGCTCATCTGACTCTTACTACTTCTCTAACCCTCAGATTCGGCCTATCTAATATACATGTACCTCTTTCTCCGTCTCCGTCTCTGTCTAAGTCTCTGCCTCTGTTTCTGTCTTTCCTTCGCCTCTGTCTCTCTCTGCTGTATTCCACTGCATCACCACCATCCTCTCACGCTCCTTTCCCCGTTCCTTCCATTTCCCTGCATACCCCGGCAGCGTCGTTGTCTAGTCTGAAAATCATGGCACCCACTCCAGCGCCTAGGCATCTTCCAGCTCCACTCTACCTATAGGCTGGCCGCCAAGAACCGCCTTTCTCTTCCTCCAGCTGCTCACCAATTTTCTGCACCCTTCCGACAGCCCAGCCTAGCCCGGCCCTGTCCTGCCCTGCCACACGATCCCACACCGAAAGAGCGAGAGAAGGAGAGCGATCATTGCGGGAAAGTTCAGTCGTGCGTCTGTGCGAATCGTCTGCAGGTTCTGAGCCGGATTAACTCGGTCGTCTGCCATCGTTATCCGTCTTGTTCTTCGTTTGCCTACGTCAGAAAACCCGACCAACCGACAAGATGGCGGCTAACACGATGGATGCCATCAAAAAGAAGATGCAGGCAATGAAAATCGAGAAGGATGGAGCGATGGAAAAGGCGACCCTCCTTGAACAGAGGGTCGCCGAACAGAAGGCCATCAACGAAAAGGTATACACAGATACCAACCCTCTCACAAGCCCTCTACCTCTGTCTACCATGTTGAACAGGTGCATATTGGTCACGTAATTTGCCATTTGTTGACCCCAGAGTCCGTTGGTATTCGCCCAGTGGTGACGTTTCATTAATTTAAACAAAGCCCTGGATGGTCCAATTGACTGAATACATCAAGATCAGTCTTCCAATCACCCATATGAGATTCCTAAACCGCCAACTAACGAATGACTTATTGTACGAAGAACAGAAATCGCTTATAATGCATCATTAGCTAGATACCGATTGGAATTACATTACTGTACAAGGGTTTATTCTGTATAACGTACGAGCATTGGCAAAGACAGCGCTAGTCAGCGGCAAAAAACCAATAGCTTTACCTGCTGTTTAGGCAGGCATGTGCAATACCGAACACTCACCTAATCGTAATCGTAATCTCAACATTTCTACAAAGCGGCTTGTTCACAGGCGCTTAATCAAAACGGTATCGATAGGCAGAGGGTCAAAATCCGGAGTCAGGCAGCCGATCAAACATGCTTCCTACATATTATTATTTGTATCTGTTTGCATGGTTACAGGCTTTATATTTAGCTCGCACTGTGTGAGCTGTAAAAAGATCACGTTTGCACATCCTTCATAATCCTGGGTCGCTGCAGTGTTGTGTTTTATTATTACATTACGTGCCAGTATAGTTATGCCTTCTCTTTGTCTCAAATGCGTTGTGGAAATTTAGTTATTAGTAATAAGGCTTATACCAACAGCGAGCCGCACAAGAATTAGGGTTATAAGAATGCGCAGAGAGAGGGAGACAGACAGACATACATACAGGCAGACAGCGCAAACCACGAATTCAATAGATGGCTGCTGCTATCATGGAATCATATATGAAGCAAAGATGGTCTACATTCCGGATTCCTTCTCAAGAGACATCGCTAGGAGTGCAGCATGCATAGTTGAAGTAACGACCAACAGTATTGGCGCCTGCTTGTATAGGTGGAAGTGATTTACGGAATCTGTTGGATTGTTTTTAAGCCAGTGATGTAGACGCCACGTAGATCGCCAGCAGACAAAATTGTACAACTGTCTTATCTATCGTCTCTATTATTATTATTATTATTATTATTATTATTATTATTATTATTATTATTATTATTATTATCATTATTATCATCATTATTATTATTATTAAACGGACAATTTATAGAGCGCCGTAACGCAGCCATGCCGCTATGGCTGCAACAACAGACTACTACATACACGTAATTATTATCATAGCAGACTGAGTTTGTATGAAATTTGAACAGCACATCAGTGCGCATGCTATACGCTGGAGGAAGCTTTAGTTTCTGTTCCATCTATTTGGGTTTTCTAGGCCCTACATGACGAATTTCATTCGTCGCTCTTACACAGGAGCGTGAAAGGTCGGCTTATGTGTATCATCATCATAATCACCATCGTCAGTGCCTGTCATTTATTGGTGGTGGGTACGAACAAATGAGCACCGATGTCCTCAATCATACATGTGTATACGTGTTTGCAAATAGCTGTATACGTTCCTGATTTATATCTATTAGTTGCCTGTGTGTACACGTATAATGTACATGATTATGGATATAATTATTATGTACATTTGGTCCTTTTAGGGTTTTTTCTATATATGCCTAACATTTCCTATTGTTCTCAGCTCATGTAAATCGTCTAGATATGTATCTGTGATTAACTATTATACTGTTGGGTTCAATAAAAGCACATGGTTATCGTTATGGTAAGATACTGTGGCCTTTATGCTTTGCAACATGTGTAGAAATAGGCGATTACATTACGCTACACACACAGGCATGTACATTTGGTCATAATTACGTGACTGGTGGATCGAATGATCATGGTTAGTCTGCAGTTGATCGTCTGCACTCACTGGTTGAATGCCTTCCTCTGAGATGCCTGCATTCTAGCAGCATTCGTCACTTCAAGCGCAGGCATCAGCTGCTGCTGCTGCCGCAGACAGAGGAATCCCTCGGCATCACCAATTCACCATCCATCCAGCGATAATATGGTCAGCCACACGCGTCTACGCATCGACTGGTTCCCTGTCTGATGCAGCACAACGGTGCTAGCGAGCCTCACGGCCTTCCAAATATTTAGAAGCCCTCGTGGCCTAGCACTGAACTCTGTATTGAGATAGACTGCTTGAGAGAGGAAACCTTGAATCGGACAATTTATTTTTTGCGGAATAAATTAATTCAATTAGTTTAAACGAATAATTTTAAAAGAATAACATAATAGAATTATACAACAGCAGAGTCTAGACCATAACTTTGGTCGGTGTATAAAATAACGCTTACCCGGTATCTTCACATTTACATAGTTCTCAGTAGCATTTGCTGAGAGAGTTGAATAAGAGATTGTATGGTACATTCAAACGTGTAGCGATATCATCAGTGGCGACTGTTTAGAAAGCAAAATGCATCGGCAGCAACAGTCAAACAGCCTACTATAATCGGTTCCCAGACATGCAGCTTTGGCAGAACTGTAGGCTTATGCCATCATAGACTATAATCCATTCGGTTTGCAGTCTGACATGCACATGAATAAAATTCCTCGATCCTCGGTCTGGATGGTTGAAAGGTACGACGATCGAAATACGGAATCGAAGTCCAACCTTTTACAGAGCAGCTCATCTGATGACGTCATTTTACCTAGGTGTGACGTCATAAGATTGTATATTTATTTATATGTTTATTGTCTGGCATTGGTTCTTTATGACGATGAATCTAGCATTGTTGATGACGCTATTCTCGCTTCTCCTTCTCTTCTTTTCAAACGACGCGAGTCTGGTTTGATAGTTTGAGAATTTAATATTCGTCCCCCTTCACAAAATGGTAGGCACATATTACAGAATATTTCCCCAACTCAGCTCTTCTACCAACTCGGGTGTGAAATGAATAATAGCCTTCGTCGATAGCACATTGTTGAGAGAAGATTGACCCACTTCCTTCACGTCGCTTATACTCTTCAGGGTACCTATCTATGGCTGTTGCTGCAAGTTTAATTAAGATGTCTGTCTTTTAATTCATCTTTTTTCATTGCTTTGCTTCGCTCGCTCACTCTAGTTGCTTTGTCGGTGGGCCAATTAACCAAATAGGCAGAGCACACGTTTCTCTCTTCTACACCTGTATATCTGGGTCTCTACCGTCATTTTGGTTTACATTTTAAAATATTCTACCTCTGTCTTGTCTTGAACATACTTCTTTGGTCCTCAGAGGCAATCTCTCTTCAACAGCCTTACTTATCTTCTTCATCTTCTTCATCGCCACTCCTTTCGCTGTTCTGCCTCTTCTTTGGGCTTTCCATATCCCTCTGTCATCATCCAATCCATCATCATCTGTCTTGGTCTTCCTCTTGCCCGCCTCCCATTCATTTTTCCGTCTATGACTTTCTTAGTATATATATATATATATATATATATATATATATAGCCTCTCCTCAGTAAACGCCCAATCCATTTACTTTGTATCTTTCTTACTCGTTCTTCTTAAATTCTTTCCATCACTTCTTCATTTGATCATGTTCCGTCTAGCTGATTTTCTCCATTTTATCCGTGTCCACATTTCGAAAGTCTCCAGTCTTGTTTTATGTCTGCTTTCTGTATAATTATAGACGACCCTGCAAAAATGCGCTTTATAAGTCTCTGCCTGTGTGTTTTGTAGCAAGAGGAGGAAATCCAGAGCCTGCACAAGACGATCTCGGGGATGGAGGGGGAGTTGGACGAGGCTCAGACGCTGCTGACCGAGGCAACGACGAAGCTCGAAAACACCGAGAAACAGCTGGGCAACGTAACTGACTATCTATCTATGACGCCATCATCCTAACAGTCGTCATCTTCGTTACGTTCCCCAACATCACTCACCCTTGTCAACTCTGTCGTCATAAAGTCAAAAACAATCGATGCTTGAACACGTATCTAAAGTATTTGTCTTGTATAGCTTCACTTATCGTTTCTTTCGTCACCATCATTGTCGGTCATTATACGTCACTATATGGTGACTGTTGTGTCTACACTATTTATGCTTAACTATCATCATTATATGATATAACTTGGCTTTTTTCAATTGTGCTGTCGTGAGAAAAGGAGTATGTGACGTCAATTAATTATCTGCAGATTGCATCATGAATAGTTTTGTTTATGATGGAGCCATTATTTTGATTGTTTCGCCTCAATCACGGTTAATCAATGCGTAAAGTTTGACGTCATCGTTTCAGTGTTTTCGTCATCGTAATCGCCCATATTATTAATGCGTCAGTTGTGGTACCGGTTACCATGGTTACTTCTTCAGTCTTCATTCTTTCGCCGTAACTGATCGATCGTGCTACGAAGCAGTCAATATTATGTTCATTGCATCATAATCGACAAAGGCCTCAAGACATTTAGTGTCATCAACGAACGCCTGTCCGTCATTGAAACCTTAAAGGAGAATATAATGCTTACATCGTATACACCCGATTCTCACTGATTGTCATCATTGCTTTTTTGTCCTTATGATCCTGCCAGTATCGTCTGTGTTTCAGTGCTGAGTAGCCGCTGAGGTGAAAAAAGTAATAGGGTATTTGTTAACAGAAGCGTCTGCACCATAGAAACCTTGGAGCAAATGTTCCATCCAAAATGTAAGGGGGAGATATCATTGCAAAATTATGCAGAGGTCATTCCTTTTAAAGTAGTAAACCATTTAAAATCTTTTTAGTATTTGCAGTGTGCTTTTCTAAAGTGTCAATGTCGCACACATTGACACTTAGTTCAGTTTATTATTTATCCTCGAATAATATTAGTCGGTCTGTCAGTCAAAATTGGGAGAAGTTGCTCTAATGATTTAAGGGGGGATTAAGCTGCTATAGTGACTTGGGAGGGGATAGACTAAGATACTAGTATCTACCAACAGCGTAACCCTAGGATCACACAATTTTGGGGCGCTTCTGAGCCTTTCGATTATTATTATAATTCTAACGAAAGTAGGCCTACTATTTTGAACACTAGAAATGACCGAATCATCAGACTAAAAGTTTCAACGCGTACACTGCAGCGAACGGTCTTGCTAAAGCTGTTACTAATAGACTTAAAATTAATTTGTAGTTTTTTGCACAAAATGACTTATTAGCCCAAAGGAACAGAACAATTATAAATTACATTAATACATTTTATGTGAGTGTTTGACACGAATGCAAAACTGTAAACAATAAAGATAGGTTATATTTAAAATTGTAAATCGTTTTTTATAATCGATGGATTACTTTAATTCGTTTGGGGACCCTCCGTGCATTGTGCGTCTACCCGCAAACGCACCTTTTCATTAATCACCATTTGACAATACTATTCGTTGATTGCGGCTTTGTTTTCGGTTGATAACTTGCGCTATACGTTACTGATTAATAGTAATAATTCCAGTGATAATCCAACGTTGTTACTTTGTTGCCTGATAGGCTGAGAACGAAGTCGGCGGATTGACCCGAAGAACTCGGTTGCTGGAGGAGGACTACGAGCAGACAGCCCAGAGACTGACCGTGGCTACGGAAAAGCTGGAAGAGGCTTCAAAGGCAGCGGAGGAGAGCGAAAGGTGGGAGGATTCTCGATTACTGACGGTAGTTCCAAGGTTAAGAGAATGACAGTGAACAGAAGGTTCGTAGCTGTGAGGATACTCAAAAGGACGGTAATGAAACATCTCTGTGTGTGTCCGTATGTGGAGCGGTCATTCTGGGAATTTTGGCCACCCGTCCATCGCGGGGGCAGATTTCAACCCAGCACTTTACTCTGTTGCACCTCTTTTAAGGAAGAGGAGAATCCTAAACCCTCCCTGGAGAAAACGGACACTATTTATACAGCTGGTATGAAACGGCCGTTAAATATCAAGAGTATGGGAATAGTTAGCAACGTGTGTGGCTCTCAGGGTGGAACAGTCCGGAGTTACCCGCACGATAAGTCATGTCCAGATAGCAAACGCCACTTGTGAACGCATAACATATCTTACTTACAGCGCTTTGCATTTAAGGATCTCTAAAAAAAAGACTGCAAACAAAAGCTATAAGAAATCTAGCCGAATTTGCACAGTATACTATGTTTATAACTATATTATAATTGTCTCTATGCACATTTGTCATCTTGCCGACCTTCAACCCTGCCGTATTATATGGTCGCTTATTGAATCACAATTCTAACCTGAGAAGTCTTTATCGTTCCTCTTCAGAAACCGCAAGGCCTTGGAAAGCCGCAGCCTTGCAGATGAGGAGAGGTTGACCTTCCTGGAAAGCCAGCTCAAGGAGGCCAAGTACATTTCCGAAGATGCCGACCGCAAATTCGACGAGGTAAGCGGTGTTGTCTCTGGTTGGTGATTTCTTACGACGAAGCTTTCGCCACTTACCAGTTTTAACAATGCGTTGTCAAAACACATTGAGTTTACATAGACACAGAATGTGCAAAGTGTTGACGGATGTTGACTCGTTGTCCGTCATATTTACTCATTAAGGATGTGTCAACAAAACGACACCCGATCCAGCGTAAGACTCCAAACTTTTCTCTCCTGCTGGATTGCTGTGGTAGAGTGTAGACCAATCAACTATTTACAACCTTGGTTAATGCCTTTTATTTATTACTCCTTGTCCGTCTGTCTGTCTGTTTGCCTGTCTATATGTATCTCTGTCTGTCAATCTGCCTGACGTGGCAATCGGTCAATCGATCCCAGTAAATGCAACATAACACATATATATAATATTATGTATGCATATATGTATGTATCTCCTATGTATGTACATGTGTGTATATAGGTATGTATATATATATATACATGGTGTGCAATGTGCACGCATGCATTCTTGTGTGTAGTTTTGTATGTCTGTATATGTATGCTATGTATGCTTGCATGTACATGTATGTGTGGCCCATTGTTGCATTTTGTTCAAGTCATCCTACGTATGGAGAAAGTCGTAGACTTGATATGTTTGTCATGAAGAAGGAAGTCTGAAAGTACATAGCCCATTAAGCGGGCAGATGACATCTGCCAGGAAGCCAGCGCCATCAAATCACATGCACGCAATAATGATTATGCTGTGACTGATTTTAAATTAGGTATATTGGTAGCGTTGTTACGTTTATCGATTTCGAGCCATATATCGTATTGGTCGAGTTTTCATCTGGATTGAATGTTTCGTGTAAATTTCGCTTCTAAGTTCGTATCATTTTCTGTTTGTTCTTCCTCACCTTTTGAAAGGCGGCTCGTAAACTGGCCATTGCTGAAGTCGATCTAAATAAATCCGAGACCCGCTTGGACACCGCAGAAGCGTAAGTTTCACATTCATGTCGTATTCGTATATTCATGTCGCAATCGTAATCACTTCAAACTATAATGCGCTAAATAACTAGCCATTTAAGTAAGTTCAGTTTAAATAAGCTGATGTTCGAGTTGTCTTTAGAATGTTACAGTAAACAATTCGACGTTAGTTGCTGTTTTGCCACATTGTGTGATAACAAAGATCTTAATTAGTGGCGTCCTCTTCCTTCATCATGACGAAAATAAAAACGAATAAGTTTTATTAAGGTTCGAGGCTAATAGAGATACTTGGCAGTTCATTCTGCAAATATAGTCCAATACATAATTACATATACTTAGGCCTGCATACATACATCCGTACAATCATACACATGATGCATGCAGACCTGTAGACTGTAGAAAGTCTGTGTGTGTGTGTCTGTCTGTCGGCACAATGTCGATTAAACTAGACAATTAACAGAACAAATGAAATTAGATCATTAGGCCGATAACTGTGTGGTTTGATTCCTTACATAGAAATGTCTACAGTAACGATCCCTTGGTTTTTAATAGGAAAATCTCTGAGTTGGAAGAGGATTTGAAGGTCGTCGGTAGCAACATGAAGGCGCTTGAGATATCAGAACAGGAGGTAAGTCATTTCTTTGATACTCCATCACGAGTCCATTAACAGCATGGACCCCCAGATATCCTGGACTATATTGTCATCATCGGTAATCACCCCTCTCTCAACACTTCCGAAAATGAGCCCATCATCTGGAAGCACCTGCTAGTCCTCATATGCAAGTCCTATGTATACGCGAGACTATGATCGGCAGAGGCTGTGGTTTTCGCCGAAGCATAGTCTGTAAATAGATGCATTGGTTGTGCAGAGGTAGACAGACTGGCCTACAACTGCCGATCAGATGCTGCAGCTGCGACAAAATCGACGCTCGCCATAAAACGCGGTTGAGGTCGGCGGCGGTGAAATGATTTGCTGACTAGAAGCTATAGGTCTACCATGTTGGCTGGAACGATTTCTGAGCTATCTTAGCGTGGCGCTTATTTGTATCAGCTTAGCTGCCGTCAACGCACTCTGACATCGAAACACACACACACATACAGCCATAGAGAGGTTTTAGAGCCATAGTCAACTACATACATACATGTAAATCGATAACATGTTTATAGATCCTACTGGGTTTGCACACAATTCGTAGAATCCTGGTTGGAAGGGTCTTATTTTACTCTCAGCGCAACTCCAAAGTTTCTTATATTCAGAAAAATGCTACTGCAAATTCAGATTTGCATTTTTTCAGCAGGCCTTATTTTGTTTAATAGTAGACCTGTTCGTAGTATCCGAACGTCTATAAATCGTTACTTTAAAGGCAATTGCAGGGTATCAGCTTATTCACGAGCGCTGTCTGGAGGAAGAGTTGTTGTCCAAAGAGCAGACATGTTACTAAACAAATTATTAAACAGGCTTCAGAAACTTATGTTGATTTCAATCAATCTAATCGCCATGAGCTGCCGCCGACGCGTTAATTTCATTTGGCACCAGGTCATAATCACCCATTATAACCCTTGTAAAGAACACAAGGCTTACACTGTGTAGTTGTTCAATTTATAGTTTATAATCATATCGTCAACTGAAATTAAAACTCTAGCTGCATAGTTTAGTCGTTCACTTTCGAGTCTCTGGGAAGTATAGGTCCATTGTTTGATTGCCTATTTACGAATAGTTGAAAAATCAGTATGGACTAATAATTATTGACCTTTGATTGGCTGATTTGTTGAACAGGCGTCACAGAGAGAGGACAGTTACGAAGAGACACTTCGAGATATCACGCAGCGCCTTAAGGAGGTGAACATTTGAAAATCTGTAGATTTGAAATTTATTAGCATAAAGTGTAAGACAGAAGAGTATAGAAAGTGACCAACTGCTACGCGGTTTTATGACTTTATTGCACATCTTTCCTCCTATTTTACCCTTAGGCCTACTCTCTCGCTGCTCCGAAGACGCTTTGTCTTATTTGCAATGACATACTGTAGCAAGACTATTATGCAACTGAACACTCCTATATTTCTCTTAACCGATGCCTCTGCAGGGGGGGCAAAAGGGTGAATATATATCTACTTTAGAACATGTTAATTTGTACAAGATCTACTGATTTTATCTTTAAATAAAGCAGCCTTGCAATGCTTATACTGCAACTGAAGACGTTAATCTATATTGATATTACGCGGTTGTCAATTCCAAGACTAGACGGCGTGCGCAAATAGATTGCTAGCTTTCATGTTCATCAGTCACTTCCAAACGAGAAATCTAGTTTTTCATGGCATACTTATGCATGGAGATACAGGCAGGTCCAGTTATTATTCTATTAACGAGGCATTTCATCTGGTTTATACTTTGTGTAATTTCTGATTAAGTTTTATTTCAAACACTATGTCGACCAATATATTTTTTGTATTACGCTCAGCAACGCGTATTTTTGTGTGTTTTAAGACGGAGAACAGAGCCACCGAGGCCGAAAGAACCGTTTGTAAGCTACAACACGAAGTCGACAGATTGGAAGGTAACTCACCCAGATCTTAGATTCTTTTGTGCTCCACAATTTAGATTCAATCGGTGTTGCTAGGCCTAAAGAATTCTTTCGTCTGTAGATAGTCTAAGTAGAAAATGTGAAACGATTAATATGGAACGACAGCCAGTGTTAGCGGTGTTGCCGACAATGCATCCTCGTGCCTTGAAATATCTTGGGCAACAAGATTGCTGAATTAGATCTCGCTCAATAGCGAATTAGAGCAGCTTCAACACTTTTGAAGATAATTATCTTAAATCTTAATGATCATTCTAGTGAAGTTGACGATGCGGTTGCTATGGATGATGATGACGACGGCGATGGACAAGTTAGACTATGATTAGGACGATTACGATGACGATAATGGTTTTAACAATGATGGCGGTGATGATTATGATGACACGACAGCGTATAGGATGATAGTAATTATAAGTGTCACGATGATGACAACGACGGTGCGTATACAATGGACGACGATGCCGATCATGACGACGTTCATCACGAAGACAGTGATGCTCGAGATGACAGATGGGGCATCTATTGTCGTCGTTGTTCTGCTGTCGATCAAGACATAGGCCTAGTTAACACGCATATAACGGATCTTTCGTGTCCTATGTCCGACAGACGAACTCCTCGGAGAGAAGGAGAAGTACAAGACGATCAGCGAGGAGCTGGACGGCACCTTCCAAGAACTGGCTGGATTCTAAGCGTCCTCCTCCGTCAAGGTCTACGAACAAGACGCAATTGCGGCAGCTGAGAAGACGTCGATGGGGATGAGGAGCAGAATTTCAACCTCTGAACGTTCTCATTCTCATCACCGACGTCTTGCTGCAACCAAAGACTCATAATATCCTCCGTGTCATTTGTAGACAAATGATAAAATCTCATCCGATTCAGTACTATTTGATAAGTGAAATTAACCACAAAAACGCTATTCGATTTGCCATTAAATCACGCATGAATACAATAATATTTGCAATATTATCGATATATATTGTTCGCAGTTTCGTTGAAAATTTCGATTGTGGTTTATACGGTTTGAAAGACGCCTGATTGTTAGATTGATTGAATGTTGTTACAACTTACACCTACTAGAGTATTGTGACACAATATTAATCGCCAGGACAGTGATTAAGATTAGATATAGACGACTTACGTGCAATACTGGGCAAAGATGGAAATTTTTATTGCGAACCTGATCTTGACTAAACTATAATCTTTGTGTAGGCCTAAAACAGGAAATTCGCACATTTAGCTAGACTAACCAATCATAATCTTGGAAAATATTTAGTCTGCGGTTGCGATCATAATGCGCTGGATTAAAACAAGTAGTAGCTCATAGTCATTGGTCTATATGTAAAAAAATAAAATGAGTACAATTTTATTAAAACTGCCAACAGGAACCTAGTGAGCTTTGTAGCGCATATTTATGTAATCCATATGCGTTTCCCTCTGGCTCGTAGTATCAGCGCTCCAACTGCAACGACTATAGCCTATGTATAAAGCTATTAATTTAACGCACTCTCTTTTAATTAAACTATTTTAGACTACGTTGCGTCTAGAGTTGTCGTGGGAACGCTGTTCATTTATTAATTTTTTAGCAGATTATTTATTTATTTAAATGATATATGAAAATCCATCGACTGAATCTTAAATCCATTATTTTGTCTCCTACATTCTACAGAATGCAAGTCTTCAGAGGGGCTATCACCTCTGTATAGCCTCTGGAAAGATGCGCTACATAAGGCCTATATATAAATAGGCCGTGTGGTTAGGCCTGCATCATAAATACAGACAGACGTAGTTGTGAGTCTTTGTGACCTATTTGGGTAAGCGCACTGAATGCGCCTCAGACGTTTGCTTCTGAGTTGAACAGTGAGCCGGGCAGTGGCCTATATAATTGCTATGGGTCTTTTATTTTCAGATCATTTAGGCCTATCTGTTGCAGAAACATCACCATCTCTAAACTTTCTAGCAATTATTAGTTATTGCGTATACCCGAGGCACATCGCACATGTTGTTTTGTCATAGAATCCAACAGTTATAGTAACTATATAACTTACAGGGTTTTTTATAGTGAAATATTTGCCGGAACGCATCTATAGGGCCTATTGTCGAAAGAAATGACGTTAAAATTAGCCACCAAACAAAATAAATTTTTAAGAACACAATGATCACAATCTATTCAGCTATTTATACATTTTTTAGTGTAAAAACGGGAAAATATTAATTATAAAGTTTTATATCAAATTCCAGAGTTTTTGCCAATCTTCGTAAATTTTTTAGCTGTTACAATGTTCTCACGCGTTAGTCTAAAGAGTTTAAAATAATGTTAGGGCCTATCAACGTTTTTCTTTTTATAGCTTCTGCGACCATCTCTAATGCAGCTTGATGCCCAGCAGATTCTTTGTGATGAAATTTTTCTTTCGCAGCGACGTCAGCTGTTAATTGCTTTCTATCCTGGCCATGTCATTTCATCATTAGCCCATTCAATAGTTGGGTCTTATTTTCATGCCCGTCTTGGCTTCCGCGTCTACTGTTCCCACGTTTCGCAGGTTGTGCAGCCCAGCTTCTTTTCTCTAACGCAGCGCAACTCGCTTATTGAGCAAAAATCGATTTTTTCTCTAATGTCCTGCAACTTGGCCAGTCGTCAATGGTGAACTCGTTTGCATAAGGTATATCCGATGCCGTAATTTCGATTTATTCAGTTTCTTGACTTTCTTCTGTGCTTGGTCTGATTTTTCTTAACCGGAGAGCCAGCTGAAAAGAAACTGGTTATTTTTCATTTTCAAATTTGTGCTAATTTGTTTAATTATATATATAAATAACCTAAAACCACGAAAAGAGACAGTTCATAAAATTAAACCACCAGCCAATTGCCATTAGCCAAAAGCAAAATGTAATTATCTTTGTTGTTTTTGTTGTTGTTCTTATTATTCTTATTATTATTATTTCTATCATTATTATTATTTTTCCCCGCCGAGGTACATAATATGATCCCTCTGGATTCAAAAAATTAGGGCGGCATTATTGTTATTATTATGGTATTATTCATCATTGGCATTGCCAACGGATCTGTCATCATGCAGGCCATCTGGGTCGCCGCTTGTCAGATGATTGTAATCTTGACATAGTGCCCTGGAAAGCCACCGCATTGAAACGTTGGATCAATACCGACAAGTTATGGAAGAGGAAGCTTGTCTCACGGGTATCACCGGCAGTTGTCGAAAGTCGGCATATATTATATATTATTTTTATTATTAATATCATTGTCATTATAATAATAATATTACTACTACTATTAATAATAATAATAATAATAATAATAATAATAATAATAATAATAATAATAATAATAATAATAATTATAATAAGGCCAAAGCTTCCTTTCAGAACTGGGACACAGACTGAGCGCCGTCACTGGGGAGCCGAGGGAAACGACTTTTCTCTACCAGCGCATCTCGATGATTATTCAACGCTACAACGCAGTTGCTTTCAAGGGAACTTTCGCTGCTCAGAAGTCCAACGACCAGGGCTACTCCGGACGACATCACCATTAATTATCATTGAAGACCATAATAATAATAATAATAATAATGATAATAATAATAATAATAATAATAATAATAATAATAATGATAATAATAATAATGATAATAATAATAATAATAATAATAATAATAATAATGGCGAAGAGGACGGAACCTGATATGGGATGCGACAGTGATTGACACCGTGGCTCCATCATATCTCCAAGCGACGTCATCTTCGGTGGGAGCTGCAGCGGAGGTGGCTACCACCAGGAAAACCATCAAGTACAGCCAGCTCGCTGTCAGCTATCTCTTCATTCCATTGGCCTTTGAGACCATGGGCCCAGTCAACAACGAAGGAATAGACTTCATCAAAGACTTGGGTCGCCTTCTGACACATGTTACCAGAGAACCTAGAGAGACAAGCTACTTGTTTCAACGATTGTCAGTTTGCATCCAGCGCTTCAACGCAGTTGCCTTCAGAGGCTCTTTTGTGCAGCTGTAGTTTAACCAAACAATAGTAATAATAATAATAATGTTAATAATAATGTTAATAATAATAATAATAATAATAATAATAATAATAATACTGTAAAACTCACCGCATAATAATAATAATAATAATAATAGTAATAATAATAATTGTCATTATCATTATTATTATTAATGATTGTGAAATGTTTCTTAATTAACGAATTAGGTTTGGGCATCAATTCATTGTTAAAATTGTGAGGGTGGCCTGGGGCATTTATTCATTGTGTAAATTGTGAAGCTGGCTGTGCAGAGCTTAAAACGGGAGCTATAAAAGATTTGGAGTCCTCTAAAATTTGGCTTTATGAGGTCGTTGGTTTTGCTAATAACGTTTCTTCTAGCGCTCTAGTAGTAGCGCTTCTAAGTTTTAACGCAGACGACACACGTTTGGTGGCCTTCCTTTTAGTTTTTAAAGTAACTGACAAAGATTACTTATTATTAAGTCAGTATTTTACGTTATGTTAATATTATTATGTTAAGTACCGGCATGTGCTTGCTACATATTCTGTCGGATGAATTTGAAACAGCTGGCTCTTTACGCCGAAATAATTACGCGTTTGTCACAATACTCCTATATAAAAGTTCACCAAATTATTGAAATTTTGTTTTAAGCGTGATATGACTATAGTTTTGACTCGTCTTATAAACCCACTGAGCAGCTAACTTACTGAAGAAATTTGTTGGGAGAGAGGAAACAACACTATCGTCTTTTTGGAGTGCAACATATTCACAACTTCGGAGTTGAATTGCGCCTAAGCCTAAGCCGGAGTTGAATTGCATTCATCGGCAAACTTGCATTTAGGAGTTCCTATAGGTTGCATTTTCACTGGTTAAGCCTATCGTGTAGGCTACACTATCGCGAGAGTATGCGACTATGTGTGTTTGAAACTGGGTTAAATTGGGCCATAGGCCCACCAGGTTAATTCATAACTGATTTCCACAGGGTAAAGTATAAGGCTTCCAAAGTTCTGCAAAGTTAAATACGATACTGTAAAAGTAAGCATGAATAACTTTAAAAAATATGTTTAGACGTTGTTTTCTGACAGAACAAAACTATTTAGCAGATTTGCTAAATACGATTGATTACAAAAGCATGTTTCAAGACTATTGTATACATGACTTTAGGCAAAGAGCAATTTTTCCAAAATTAGTTTAATATCAAAGACTGTGTCATTGGTCTGCTAATGAGATGACAACATTTCTGCTTTATACAGATGGATTGTTTACCTAGATGTGAATGAACGTGATTACTTACATCAGTCTAGCCCTTTTGGGACTCATTTTTGCAATTTTCTTCGGATGCATTCTTTTTGGAATGTGCAAGGAATATTTGGAAGATCGCCACGCCATTGCTAGACTGTACGCATTGCGGAAGTGTGAACTGGTGAGGGGTCGTGATACTTCGAACGACTCTTGCCCTCTCTCCAAAAACTGTATATGATGCATGCTAGAAACAGCAGTGCACAAATTGGTTGTTTCTAGGGAAGTTTTACTTTTCAGACTTTCAGTGCATTCTGGATGTGTATACATTAATTTCGCATGTGGAATATTTTTTGGAAAGTCACGTGTCTTTACGTTGACTACAATGTTGACAAAATCCTTCAATTTGATTGGTGATCATCAAAGTCAGTCATGTTCAAATGACATATTGAAAGAAGAAGCAACACATCTGCCTTATGGCAACTTTCCTGTTCCCTTTGTTAGGTCAGTATTCTCCGTAATGGCCTTTATTGTTACTTGCATGTCTGTTGTTACAATTTGCATCTTGTTTTTCAAGGTTTTAAAAATCATTACCTGCTATTTCATGCAAGTTTCAAATCTTAACTTTAAGAGGAATGCTCAACTTGATTTACTATTTTGTCTGTTGATCAATCTCTTTATTTGTTTTATTTTAATTTATTGCTTGCATCACTTTAAATCAAAAGAACTAGGCATTCTAATCATGGTCACATAATTAAAAGTCTGTAAAATACTATACTCAATGACATCACAATGGTTTGTTGTTCTTAGAATACAGCTGATAAATTATTACTTTACCAGAAACTTGTTGCTGCTTTATGTATGTATACGTTAGTGTAGGTAATCCTTACAGGGTATCTCAGACTGTGAAAAGGTTTAAACCAGGAACTAGTGACATGGTAATAAGAACAATAAGAAAATCTACAAAACCACCTCAGACAGGCTCCAGGTATGATTCTTTATCTTTTAGTATAGACATTTGCAGTGCAGTTTTTTTTGCTCAAGATATATTTCTTTATCTATTAGATTATGCCGTTTTTTGGTCTTACTGAGCATGGATGTCAGAACACATAGAGAATATTTGTCATCTTATTTAATTTAGTAAGAGAACTCTAAGTTTTCTAGTTTACACTTACAAAGAAGTAACTATTTATCAGAGCTGTAACAATATTCACCATTGATGGAGAAATGTTACAGTACAGTAAAATGTTATGCTGTACAATCCTAACAATACTAATCACTTAACAAGAGCTCAATAACTAGAACTTTCTATTGATATTTACAGGTTTGTCGACACTTTCACAGATCTTGAATCTCATCTTGGAATTGTAAGCTGTTTGTTCCTTAATTTAAAATATATACTATTCCAAATTAAAATAAATGTTGTGATTCCTATTTGATTTTCCATATTGCTTTTATGTCTGTTGATCAATCTTTTTATTTGTTTTACTTAAATTTATTGACATTTAAGATATGGTGATATTTGTAGAATTCTATGTAGTTATTGGGATTATGGTAATATTTGTAGAATTCTATGAAGTTATTGTCATTATGATATTATTTGTTGAATTCTGTGTATTTATAGGCATTATTGTAATATTTATCGAATTCTATGTAGTTATTGGCATTATGATAATTTTTGTCGAATTTTGTGTAGTTTTTTGCATTATGGAAATAATTGTAGAATTCTATGTAGTTATTGGCATTATGGAGATATTTATAGAATTCTATGTAGTTATTGCCATTATGGTAATATTTGTAGAATTCTAATAAAGGTCAACTTGGGGATGTCTCAGAGACACTGCAAGGCTCTAATTTGAAAATTACGGGCATGGAGGGACTTCCACATCCTAACCAACTCTCGTGAGCGTATAGTTTTGCAACAATCGAGTTAGATTTCTGTGCCTGTCTAGTATTTGAGGGTTTCTACAGTAAATTTCATTTTTGCCAAGGATTTTAAAGAATCAATCAATGGCAATTTTTGCTCAAGATTGAAATTCCTTATTCTTTCATTTGTTTTGTATACTGATCCTGAAAATTGACAAAATCTTAAATCTACATCTTGTTGAAAAAACATAAAACACTTTCAAGAGTGAATTACGTCTTGTATCCCTTTCGTTTTCATGTTTTGGAACACAATAGTTGCACGTGATTGGATTTAATTATAAAAGTAACACTATGAAATGACAGCTGAATAGGACCTGAGTTTCATATGTTTGTTGCTATTGGGCAACGATTGTAGCCTGCAATATGTGTTTGCTATGAACATTAGTGGAAAGAAGAATAGGCAGGATATCAGGAGACCGTCTACAACTTCAGGCAATGACATCAACGAGCACCTGTTGCAGCTTCAAAGAAAGAAACAGTTTCTTGCGTATGTGTTATGTATTATTAAACAGACATTTATCTTTCGCTGATCTATGAAGTGCCCTCGGCTAACATATTCGTGTCAGTCAGTCAGTTAACTGTTAAAATACCTGGATTTGAATTATTGCAGAACACTGTTTGTCTAGTTTAAACCACGAAAAATAAGCATGTTCTGTAGTAAAAAGTTTCTCAAAAATTCTCGTGGGTACTTGAATTTCTGTTTCAGTTACTTGTTCTACAATTGAAAATATCCCAGAAAACTAGTGAAATATTGAAAGCATTTTCATTCATTCACTAATTCTGTAATTTATATAGCGTCTCTTCAAGTAACAACTCTAAAGCGCTCTCAACTCCAACCCAGACAAAGATAAATTTTCAAATGGCCATATAATGCAAAGCTAGTATTTGATAAATAAGACTCTGCAGCTCGTAGTAGCCTACATGATAAAGACATCCGCCATACCAGAATAGAGGGTTGCTTTACTAATAACTGCAGCAATGACATTTTATAATGACAGTGCTGTTAAAATATTAGGACTTGCTGATGCTAGGTTATTTTTAAATTGTTTATTTTTATTGTATTTAATTATGCTTAAACATGTTTAAATGACTAAAATTTTTAGTGACACAAAGCCAGTGGAGTCGGTGCTAATCAGAAGGAACCAGATATCTAGTGATGGTGTTTTGGTACCACCAAGCCCCACAGTTGTCTTAGAGACGACCAAACAGTGTTTCCTGACGTTTGGGGCAGACGCTACGTTAAGCTGGACGAGCAGTCGAGTGTCATCACTGTCCTCAGCTGCTCTTGCTCGAAAGGGTACAGCACCTAGTGGTGCAATGCCTTGGGAAGGACTGGTGGCCAAAGTGCAGCGGCAGGTCGTGTGTGCAAGTGGTCAACAAGATGGGGTTGTCGCCGCTGTGCATGCAGACCGGAAACGGGAGCTGCATTCGCCTGCACTGGATTCGCCACTTGATCATTTCCTAGGACTGTACCGGAGCTGTTTGCAACAGGTATATCACTCAGCTTTTTTTATAGTTTGATTGGAAATTTCTGCTCATACAATAAGAATGACATTGCAGTGTTGGCATCTTCGTTGAGCAATAGTTGTTTTAAGAGAACAGAATTAGACAAAGCAATAGTAGTTTTTTTCTATATGGTTTAACTATAATGTTAAAAATTGTAGTTCCTTAATGGACCTGAATAGGAATGCTATTTGTGCATATATTGATGCTGTTTGTGCATATATTGTTTATGTGAAGGTGTAGTCCTTTCAAAATAGGGTGACTTAAATCATGATTTTTATTGTATTATATTTGACCATTTTGCTTTTCCTGTTCCATAGATATGGATTATTACCATATGTAAGTGAAGCTTTTGCCATGCATTATAAATTGGTTCGGAGATTCATATCCTTCATGTTACTTCTGAGCTGTTTAATTGTTACAGAATTCAGATGATGATGATGACAATGAGTCTGATGCCACCCGCTTTCTAGGAATAGGAGACTCAAGACCACAGCGGCTCGCCTTCAGAAAAGACTCTCGCCATATGTTTGCATCCAATGCTGTACGTATTCTTATAGAAAAGCATAGTACGGTCTTTAATAGAGCATCCTATTAGGTTTTCTTTAATAAGGCAATGGAATAGAAAGAGTAAAATAATTTTTAGCCTGACACATTATAAGCGAGCACCTTGATTTAAAATTTTGTATTTCAATTTTTAAAAAGTGAAGTTTAAGAACCCTCAAAGGCCAAAGATCTGGTGCAACGTCTGTGCGTTGGGACAATTTTACTCCTACTCGTAATAGGTCTGGTTATAATTAAAACAATTGATATTATCATCTGTATCAGCAAAAATAATCGGTACCGATGCAATTGTGCGAGCTCACACAGAAATGTTTATCTGAGGCATGTCTATAGTTAAGCAAAGTAAGTAAGTATGTATTTTATTGAACCGCTTGCAAACACACTGCCAGGTGAAGATGCAATTAGATTTCTAAATCCTTGAAAGCCAAAGAGATACGATAAGTTTTGAGCTGCTTTGTGAAGAAGGGAAGTGAGTTTGAGCTGCTTTGTGAAGAAGGGAAGTGAGTTTGATTGAGCTCGTATGAGAACGTGGCAGGAGATTCCATTCCAAGAGGCACGATATGCACGAGAGGCTAGTGCCTATAGCTCTTCTGCATCGTGGCTCAACTAAAGGACCTCTACTTGATGATACCAGGAAACAAGAAGGAATGTGAGGGTGTTGTACAATCTGGATAATACTAATCTCCTACGAACTCCCCTGCATTCTAATTCTTGCAATCTCTCATTACAACCATAGAAACTGATCTGGAACTGAATCTCTCCTTGGCTGGCTATCGGTTTTGTTTTGACTAAGCACCTGTGTAAACTGGTTTCTGCGACTTAGCTGTCTGTTGGCGATGCAGATATCTTGAGATTATGTTTAGTAACAATGTCTGTGTTCGAAGAGGCTTGCATTGTATGGAAATGTGATGATAATTACACAGCAACCTGCCATCCTACAGTCAACTGGAATGTGCTCGGGCCATGACTTTCCGGAGCTGAAGTCACCATATGTGTCTCTTGACAGTTCTACCATGGTCATCAAGGATCAATTCCACGGACTGAGCGAACGTGCAGCCGATTGGGACCCATACCTGACCGACGAAATTGATAACAACTCTTTTGTAAGAGAGGAATAGATGAGAACTATCTATGTAGAGCCGTTTGCTTAATTTCACACTTCTAGAGTGTCTAGTTGGCTTACATATTACAGAGATATTAACACCTTAATTTATTATAGATGTAGCAGTTTCGTTAAGCAATATGTTCGTTCATATGAGACTTTATGCAAAATGTTATTTGTTTAGTAGTTTCTTTCTATGAAGCTTTGGTTCCATGACTCTTTGCTTGGATGCAGACATTAACATTATATGCCATAATGCGTGTTGTACGTCTTCATGCAAAAAACGCAAAAACACACGGTAAGAATTATTTAAGCATTGGAAGGTGGATCGTAGGATTTGAGCCGATCAGCAAGCTGCCCTGATTAACAGTGGATTGCGCTTTGTACAGGGTTATGAAGCCTGTGTTTCACTATCTGTCGAATCGCCCGGTAGCTTCACGGTAAAATAATATACAGGCAGTGAGGCTCTACATTGAGACTTACACTGTTAGTAAGTAATTAAATGTGCGAGGAGCCATATCTTGGATGTGGCTATGATAAGCATCTCGTTGCATTCAGTGTAGACCTACCCAGCCAACAGATGGATAGTGGTCGACAAGAATTATTGCCAAATTAGGCCTATTTGTCTCGAAAATAAAGTAGTGGAAGGTAAGTGGACAGTCTTTCTCAACCAAAGACATGCGTAAAATTAATGAACTAATTTTCTTTAGTCCAGTATTTCTAAAGCACATCCCAGCTGCGTCTTTCCCATGTTTAGGCCTACCCATGCACATCACAGTCAACAACTTGGGGAGACGTCAAAGACCATTGCTGTCGTAAGACGTCCCGAAATCGTCTTTCTCAAATTGGATAAGGCGTGTCAATAACTTATTTTTATTATGTAATTGGCACAAAGTAATCCGCCAAATATTAGGTTAGGCTACCTATTACCTAGGCTTCTAGGGCCTATGTTTGCTTGGCCTAATGCAGATGAGTCGATACCCCTAAGTGATGGAGGCAGACTCCCCGGTCCCAAGGTACGGAAGGCAAAATATTCCCTCCCTAAGACTAAAAATATATTCCCCTACGTGAAATTGGAGGCATTTACCACCGGATCCCATGTCTAGCCTAGCTAGTCTAGAAAGAGATCAAGACTGCGGCTATCTGATAATACAACCTGAACACCATCAGATAGCCAGAAACCTTAAAAATATCCAGTTTTGAGAATCAATCGAGAACACGTCCAACTCTTATATAGATTTAAACCAACCACTTACTGGGCACGATCAGGCTATGCAGGCCGATACAGCAGAAAAGATCAAAAAACAAGGATTAGACAACCACAGAAAATGGCAGAGCAGGGAGCGTAATCTAAAGAAAAACATCTTATGAAAACACATGATGGGCGTAGGGTATACTAAGCCTTGTTCTATAAGCACTTCTGTTTATCTTATGCCAGTCTTAAAATGTCCTTATCGCCTTGTTGTTGCTTTGCGGCTATAGAAGTTTGGATTCTATTTCATCGTAAAAAGGCATAGGCCTACAAGATTATTATTATGATCGATCCACTAGTTGCAATTCACCATTGAGATTTGTTTGCATGGATTAACTGCTGCATTAAATAGCACTGCAAGAAAGCCCAGCTGGGTGTAAATAACCCAAGGAGCTACGTAGGTATTTTGTTTTAAATTAAAATGTTTTCAAGTAGGAACTGCTCTGTTTGGCAAATTTCAGTTTGGTCACGTGTAGTCGGCCTACTATTATTTCCAGTCATGTTGATGTATTTAATATAAATCTCTGATAATTAATTTTCCTGAAAATTGGAAATTTCTTAGGACGCCGACCCTAATTCTGAATTTACGCATAAATGTAGCTAAACCACATTTTGCCTGAATGAAATCCGACGACTTTTTTGTTCAACCAACTGTATATTTTGAGGCATAACGGGTTTAGGTACAGTGTCCTAGAACTGGAGAATGGAGGTTTCCGGACATCTGTAGAATCGCATTGCAAATGATCGATGAGAGCTGAGGGTGGGGGCTTATGTGCTCGTGCAGATACGTGACGCACGAAGGGTCTGCGTACGTGTCAGACCGGAATAGTTTCAGAGAACGGGAGAAGAGTCATTATACTTTCCTAGAAAGGCAAGGTCAGCACGAATAGTGTTAAAAACTATGTAGCAATTTCCTTCTTGGCTGCTCTTAGAAAATACCTAGCACATGTTGACTTGGTCCGCGAGAAGGACCTTTTCTCGAGGCAGAGAAGACCGGAGAAAAACCTAATTTCCAAGGCCAGTATGTGCGACTATTAATAATGCCATCTAGCGACAGCAACTGTTTGTTTGATCTCTAGTTTTTGCCATCCTACTTGCGGTTATAAAAAGGCGCTAAGTGGCCCTGAAAGCACAGACGCACACGATGGCTACATACAGCGTAAGCCCTATCTGACAACTGAATTCATAGCCTCTGCTGAGACTATGAAATTATAGTGATCAATTAAAAGGGAAAGCGATACATGTGGCCGATGATGTGGGTCCTATTTTAATACTTTGAACCACAAAAGCAGCTGCGCGTTTAACGCAGCAGTGTGTGGGCCACCGCACATGCCTATTCGATGGCAGACTATTGCGTAAATCAGTCTATTCTTTTGTCGGTTGGTCTGAGGACATTTGAAAAAACACCGGAATCCTTGAGTGAGAGCTTGGTCGCTGTTGATACTGGACTTAGAGCTTGGTTGTCTCGCCACTGCAGGTCATCGGGTGTGTTCAACAGCGTCTCCTGTTCAGGCTGGAGTTCGTCCAGAGTGCTGCACTTGCTTTCAGTCGCCATCTGTAGCTGATCTGCATGCCGAGCGATCGTAAACAGGTCAGGAGCGGATTGACTGATGACGAAGTCCGGAGAGTTTAATTCCACCTCGCTCAGCGGAGCGTGTAGTCCCAGCATCGGGGGTCTGTAGGTTCTCGTCGCCCCCCAATGACTGCAACAGGGACTTATCGTCTGCCGGGACCTTTCAACCAGTTGACAGTCCACACCCGCACAGCTATCCAGTAATCCGTCGAGGTTCACAGATGGGACCTCTGGTCTACCAGAGCACCGAGCGATCGTCACAACGTCTGTACGGCGACACGTGCATTCTGGTCCTACGGAGAAAGACTGAGGGATCTCAATCCACGACGGTCTGGTGCATTTATTAGGGACGGAATCGACGGTACAGTCCGTCAGAAGACCCACGTGTTGACGAGCTTGTTGCTGGCCTTGGCTGGTTTTGGCGAATGTGCTTGATCGGCTGCAGCCCTGACGCTTCGGACAGTGCGTCCGGAGAATGTTGGTGAGGCTATCGTCGGTGGGGAATTGCTGATAGGTGGCGTGTTCCTGTTTGGTGGCGTGCTCTTGGAGGTTGTTAATGACGACGCGCCATTTGTCGACGTTTCGCCCTGAACTTCGACTCTTTCTAAAACAAAGACATCGAACACAGTTTTAAGCTAAGCACTCGGCAGATAGGGCCTATAGCTCCATAGCTTCCAGACCTCTAAAACGATAGTAGAATTAAAATACGCACATGCGAACTCAATAGTAGCCTATAGATTCAAATGCATGAGACTGAATTCCTGTTAAATCCTATAAATTTCGTTAGTGAACAGAAGACTGGTTCTTATAATGGTCTTCTATAGAAGTTTGACCTAGGACGTCATGTATACCATTATTAAAGTCATGCATGATACATGTAGTTGGCATGTTCTGAACTTATGATGGGACTGCTCTTCATTACTTGACCAGCGCTATATTTCTTAAGCTCACAAAAGAGAGAGGTGTCCACAAATGCGCAAAAAACTCGACAATTACATGTAATTTCCAAGTTAATTTAACGCCGTGGCCTAAGCAGAAATCGTTTAATGAACGTGCATAGAATGTTCCAAGGATAATAAAGGTAGAACGAAATGTGGAACTGAACCCTCAAAATCGAAGGTTAAGGCATTAATTACTTAAACTCTGCTTTCACCTTAAAGTAGCACACTAAGGCTTCATGCTGTAGGCCAAACCAGAGTCGTATTGTCTCGAGACTCATGTCTTGGTCTTGAGACAATACACTGTCTTGGTCAAACCACCGAAGAACGCATTTCATTTGCACCATGTCGATCAATCAATCAAGATATAAATAGCGCCCCTTAGAATTCATATCCAGAGGCGCTTCCGACCAATGCCAAGCAGCAGACGAAAATATAACGCTTATGTTACCTCTTCATGTAACAGTAGAGAATCATCAGGACAAATAGCACGACGAACAAAATGGAAGACAAAACACCTAAAGCAAATCCTGGACAAACAAAGTAAAAACCAATTATTTCAATTACGCGTTCTATAGTTTTGCAATTTCCCGTATAATATGCTGTTGGGTGAATGATTGCACGTGAGATTAACATAACGAAGGTGTCAAGTGGTTCAGCAGACGTACAGTCAATTGTTGGAACCACTGCCTAATTAAAACAGAGTGGAGTAAACGAACGCTTCTGTTAGTTAGACCCGCCTATCTACACGTTAGCATAATATTATATCAGATATATACATGTAAAAAGCAACTCCCAAATCACAAGCCATTCAGGACCCAGAGGACTTGTGCAAGTGCTCTGCCCGGGAGAACAAAAGCATGTACAGAGGTATTCCTAAATCAACCGACGCAAGCACGCCCAAGTGAGCCGGCCGCTCACGCGGAGTAGGGTCTATACTTCACGGTCGTTACTACAGTTTTAACAGTGCATCGGGTCTACTGATCGGCTGATTCCGTATTAGAAGACGCATAATCGATATGAAGGATCGCGGCTGCATCTGTGACACCCTGAAGCGACCTCTGGGAATACGAACTTCGCAGTTCCACGGAGGCTTTGTTATGGGACTCTGGCATCAGCTATCGTTCCAATTACATCATTGACCGATCAAAGCGCTGGGCAGACAACGCCATCAATGCTACCACGCAAGTACTACCATCTCTGAAGGACTGAACAAACCATTGTGTAAGTGTTTTGCATTGAAACAGCTTCGAGAGAATAAGCCGAACCTCGTGAGTGACTTGGAGTGATTAACAAATGCACATGCAGTCCGTTATCTCACTAGCACACATAATTATTATTTTACCTCAGACTAAATTTCGATCAACCATTGATAGCATTATTCAGAGGCGGCGATCTCGTTTGACAGGTGGGGGGGACTCCCAATGAGAGGGGTAGGAAATGTGGGGAACACGTATATAACGAGTCCCCTCTCTGTAAAAGATGAGGGGGACTTATCCCCTTAACCCACCCCTCCGGGATCGCCGCCTCTGGCAATAGTCAAAGAAATGATCTAAATTTAATGCGCTCGATCGTCATGACATCATTCACGTTGTAACAAACATGCTTTTAATTTATATATATATATATATAGCCTGCAAATTATGTAGGGACTATATTTGTATCCTCGTTAGCGTAATCATGGTTGTTGCGATAACCACTCCAATGGGAAAGACAAATTATTCCGCACACACTTATATATGGTGGAAAATTCGCAACGAGAACAAAGGAACCTGATTGTCCTACTTGGGACAACAGAACTATATAGGTCTACGGGATGTCTTATTGATTACGTTAATTAAGCTTGGAATTAACAGAAAACATGTCTATTGCAACATAGTTTCGTTAAAGAGAAAACGACTCATTATATATATATATATGAATATATATATCCAAATAGAGAAAGCGCGAAACAGACAGCTATTTAGACATAATTATGACTCAAATAAAATTTACGGCCAGACAGTTCGTGACATTTGTCCCTATTGACCCATATAGAAAACGAGATCCAAGTTCGTCGTTGTCCAAGACTGTTAAAGTCGACATATTGATTTTACCAACCGATGATTGAAGCCGATTTTGACAGAGAGCTGCTGCTGTTGTGACTGTGGTCTGTCAGAGGAATCGTTACTCGTCTATTGGGGATTGTCAGGCGCCGAACAGGAGCTGGTTCAGTAACATCTGGCTCTACAAAAGTAGATCCTTGCGTGACTAAGGATGAAACATACATGTATTCATTCATTCATTCATTACAGAGATTTATATAGCGCCCCTTCAAGGCTACTACTCAGGAGCGCTCCCGACTCCGGCACGACTAGAAAGAACAGTTTTAAGGCGAGTTTAGAATGAATCTGAGTGGACCCTTAGCGACGACCGCAACGCCAACGGGAGCGTGTTACAGAGCGAGGGGCCAACCACTGAGAAGGCACGATTCTGTTTAGTAGTTGTACGGGCAAATGGGACAATGAGCATGCCTCGCTCAGTAGAGCGACGTGAGCGGCGACCCGGTACACTCAAAGTAGAGTAACAGAGATCGTGACGATAGGCAGAGGAGATTATGTATGATTTTTAATGTCCGCGATATTAACCAATTTCACTGACTACCATCGTTGATCATTTTCATCAATTTAATTAGTTGGTCATCCCGTAAACTACTATGTTTAGCCATTTAATCAAATATTATTGTTAATCGTTTCATCAACTGCTACAGCTAATCTACATGTAGGCTGCCTCTCTTCGATCTTTGGATCGTCTTGACCTTGTTCCTCGGATTAGGACTGCCATGGCCTAATCCTCAGAACTACTGTCCACATTGACCATTCACCTTGGAACGACCTCCCGTCCTTAGTTCGGTCTACAATTCCGACTGCAGGACCTGAAGCATCTCTCCGCATTCTTAAATTCCGTCTTTCTTGAACGTGGTCCAATGCACTGAATCTGTATCTGGTTTGTCTACACTGCAAGCGAACATTTCACATTTTGCCAGTGAGTATTTCTATATTTTTAGACTTTTCTCACTTACCCAGTTTAACTCTAAACGCTCAGATCTGCTCATACAAACATCTGTGCTACAAGCTTATCTAAGTGGTATGTCATGTAATGTAATGTTATTGAATATTTGTATAGCGCCGTTCAGAATCAGCAACGTTATCAACGGGCGCCTGTGTTTCGTACACAGAGAACAGGTCGGTCGGGGTCAACCCAACCGGAGAAACGGTTTTCGTAACTGCTTTCTGTTCTGAAAATTGAAGTTAATGTTGTTTACATCCGTCTGATAAGTTAACGTTAAAGATATTATTTTCAGAAAGGCCAAATTGTACTATTAAATAGGCCTACTGAATTGTAGTGTTGCGATGGACTAAAGTAGAATTGCAACCCAATGGTTTGATACCACTTTTGGGAGTCAGTATATAGTCGCCATCTTTAATTTAAAAACTCATTGCTCATTGTTGATTGGACAGTCATCAAACTAGAGGATGCAGCTGTCTGTTTTTGCTTCCATGTCCACGCCAGTTATTACTGTCGATACAAACTAATTCTATGAAATCGGACGCCCATATAACCATATTTTCGGTCGTAAACTATCAGCTGTATACATAGACCATTTCCCATGGGTATTCAGCACGCGTGCAACCACGAAGAAAGAAAAACCAGTGCGGTCAATATGAAAAACTCTGTACAAATCATGGCCACATGTATGCCAAATATGTCCATAAAGGCGTTTTATAAAGAAAAACAGTTCACCTGATAGGCCAGAAAATGCTTAAACTTGTATCTGTTCACCTACATATTCAGTTTCAGCGAAAAAGTTAAAGGTCATGCTCCTCTTAATGGCTATGTTCAACCATTTTCGTATTGTGGTGAAAATTAGAGACTACAGAAATCTGGCTTAATTGAAGTGTTTAAGCTATAATATTCGTGTATATAGGCTACGTTGCTGCAGACAATGGGTGTAAAATGTCAATAAACCGGCAACATTGATATGTTCTTTCATCTGATTTATTGTAGAAAGCGAACAGACGTAGGTTTATATTTAATCAGATTTAAGTTGAATTGGATGCTAACTTATACAAAGATGGTTCAGGCTAACATAATTTCTAGTTTAACTTTTCAAGAGCGATCTGCTTGCATGCTGTGTACTTATATAAACCACGATGTTTTATTGAAGAAACAGATATGCTCTAACAACGCAAAAATGATTACCTTTAGCATAATATAGTACAGTACATGTATATCATATTATATATCAGTATAGCACAGTGGCGTAACCATGCCCGGGCAATTACGGGCAGTGCCCGGGCTGCAGTTTGTTCTGCCCGGTTGCGGCTTGCCCGAAATTTCGAGAAATTTTAAAACTATATTTCGAGTTTTTTATTGATTCATACGCAGACTTATGGGATTTGTCGAAATCCTGTGAGATGCATTTTAGGGGTGGGGCACCACACACTTCATCGCATATATCGCCATGTATCGACTTATCGTATAATATGCGATGATTGTAGCCCAGGTATCGTGTCACATACTGCTCTAAAGTGGCATTAATTACTTCCTAATTAAGGCCAAGATCTGAAATGATCCGTGACTAAACATCTTCATGACTATCGGTTGCTGGGTTCAAATAGGGCCTACCTTATCCAAAAAATTAATTAAAATCTTGGGTTGGGCAGCTGCCCGGTTTCATTTTGACTCTGGTTTCGCCACTGGCATAGCATATAGCATTGTATGGTATGGTATAGTAAATTATAGTAATGCACACTATAGTTTAGTATACACATAGCACAGTGCAGTATGGCAATATACATACGTATACATATACATATTATATTGAGCAACTTCAAATAAATTCCGACAATTTGATAAGTGATAGAGAAGTACAAGATCTATCGGTGACATAATTATAACGCCTATAATCGTCCACAGTGCAAAACGAAAAATGCCATGACCCATAAATCGACGATTATTTTTCGTAAGCTGCACCTACCAATGCAATCCGGAATATCCTGAGACCAGGAGGAGTCGGTGCACCTGAGAAGAAGGAAGGACATGTCTAGACCTGCAAAGACCTTTCCATCTGAGCACGTGACGTTCGCCGATAGAACATCGTTGTCGAGATAGTGGACAATGAAGGCTCCATATGAGGAACTCATCAGGTTCGGACATCCAATACCAACCGCTGAAACAAATTATACAACTGTTCATTTCAATTGAAAACATCGGACACTCATATTATGCGCTTATTCCTATCTGTTGTATGGAAGATGGGATTACAAGCGTAGGGGCCTACCCTATTCTATCGATATGCTGCCAACCAATATTGAATAAAAACATTTAAATTGGAAAATTTTATATTAGTTCATCTGTATCTATATGTAGAGTAGTTTAATGGATGTGGCGCAATCGACGATTTATTGAAAAGCGCGAAGGATTCGACGACTTTACGAGGTTTAGCTGTATTTTATCACTATATCGGTCTATTGAAATCGTCATTTCCGAGACAGACAACAATTTCATCAGGCAGACAGATGATTTCAGATCGTCATCAAGTTACAACGTATGCATGTTTACAAAGTCACATGAACTTATGGACGTACAAGCCATGCGCAGAGATTCCAAGGCAGCGTTATCAGGAATAAGTGACCCTCATCAAACAAGCCATCTACAATTAAGCCCACGCGTCGTCGGTAAATCACAAGCATTCGGTCATCGGGGGTTAATGGAGTTTTTGAAATGCGCAATGAATCAACAACAATACGACAATCAGCGTCGTAAGTAAGGCGCTAAATAAACTACTTCTTGAGAGATCACTCCCCGCGGATGACCAGTCTGCGAACGATGCGTCGTCGTCTGTCATGGCGGACAACTATACGTCGTTCAACTATTGGATGGACGGACCAGCGGACGGGCATATAATTGATCGAATGAATAAATTGAAAGGGATCTAAATTTCGATCGAATCCCAGAGGATCATGGTTTGATTTGAATAAAATCGGTAGCTTTCGATCGTGTGTGCATACGATGGGGTCTAAATTTGATTCTAAGCGTGACGATGTTTCAAATGGCGCTTAAAATGCAACACACAGGCCTACACATTAGGCCCATACTTGAAAATATATTTAAGTCTTACTTTGTCACTATACAAATATGTCTCTGCTAGCAGTGCTATGCAAATTTGACGTTGGCCTATGCATAAATGAATACATAACAGTGAAACGCTGATAAGATAACGTTTATATTGATTTTTCTTAAGCAACTAGTTAATTTATGTAGTGATTTCTAATCTTACCGCCATTGCAGATGTAGGCCTTGGCCTACTTATATGATATAGGCTAATTGTGTGGTCTTACAGTGGTATTATATATATATATTTATATCCTTTCTGGGTCTCTCTTTTGCCAGCGTTTATTTCACGTTGGCCTATGTAAAATTCGTGGCTATAAAACCTTTATTGTTATGTTTGTCTTTTTTTGTTTTTTCTGTTAGGCCTGCTTGCCTATTTTCCTATTATCCTAAAGCAGAAATTGAATATGAGTTTCTGTCTCGGTGTAGGCCTATATTGAATTATATCTATAATAGTCTTATGTGAACTCCGCCACTGTTTGGACTTTGATAGTGCCAGTCCCAAGCCTGGAGAAAGGAGGAGGCGACACCAAATCATCTTCGATATGGAACGGTGTCGTTTAAAGATCAGCACAACAACATAGTCTTATGTGGCTATAGAGGATAGCGCCACATTACTTACCTTCGAAGTAGAGGAAGAATCCTCTCTGTGTCAGACTCGATTGTCCGGTGACAAAGCGAACGACTGCGTTGCTGGTGTTAACATCAACCGTCTGCTTCCCAAGGATCCCACAGTCCTTGAAGAAGGATCGATCTCCGGCGTGGATCTCCAGGAAGTCCTTGCAACTTCCGGCTCTTTTAAGATCAAGTTCGAAGTCGAAGATGATGACGCGGATGGTTTGGTGACTCAGAACGGCAAGTTTCCAAGTGCAGTCAGCATCCATGAAGTATTTGTCTGGATAGTTGGGGGTCGATAGGTATCCGTGGTCGTAGAGGGTCGGACTGAAGGCATTGAGGCAAGTGTTGTGAATGGCGGACACTGGATGCAAATGAAACGTAGGCATCGTTGTATTCGGTTATTTAATTATTTATAATTATAAATCAATAAATAAATCGTGTTATGGTGCAATTATAACGTCTTGATCAAGCTTCCGTACGTCTGTAAGACACATAGGTACCATTAAAGGAACCAAAATGAAAAACTGTTAAAAAAACAGCAGAAGAGGCTAGGGATAAACCGTGATTGTCAATTGAAGGAAACAGTGAAAAACAAACGAAAGTCTATTTGAAAGACCGCAAGTACGTTTCAAATTAATTTTATTGTCAATATTTTTTTATTTTTTTCCTTCACTTTGGGTTTTACTATTCACGATCTTGTCACAATGTATTCTCACACCACGGTGACGTTGCTAATTTGATATGATAGTAACTTTCAATTAAATGTATGGGTACATGAGTATGAAACGAATTACCAAGTGAACAAACAAACCTGCCTACATTTTTCCTATTTAGGAAATCGCTGAAAGTCTTCGTTTCCTGTCAACTGTTATGCTTTCAATCTGTCTTCGTTTAGTTTTATCGCACAATGCATAATGTGTTTCCTGCTGTTACTTCGTCATCGTTCTCTTCCGTTATCTTATAGCTTTGTGGTCTTTTACTTATCATTTTAGTACTTAAGCCGTGTATGTTATTCAATGTCTATAATGTTCATCCAAGGTTAGATAATATGTCCATTTCTGGATAACCTGTTCAGATGATCCCCTATATAGATGATCCATTACTATTGTCTAATCATTCTATTGTTCAATTGTTCTACATGTGGTTAATGTCTTAAATAAGAATGGGTTTGACGTGATTTGACTTGACTGGAATAAAAAAAGGTTCATAGCAGTATAGCATTGAAGTAAACCCATTGAGGTCAGGAGGGGGAAATAAATTATGGAAACGAAAGTTTGAGAAAAGTTCTGATTAGGGAAAACATCAGAGCGATAATAGACGAGATGCGAGGCAGTCACAGAATAACTGGAAGGCAGAGCGAGGTAGAGAGTAAAGAGCCCGATAAAGATAAATGTAGATAGAGAAACGAGATGAAGAAAGACGGGTATATGGAAGGGTATATGCACGAATGGTGTACTCGAAAACAATTTCTGGGCATATAGCCATTTTATATAGGCAGGAAGATCAGGAAGGATCGGGATGGAAACCATTGCTGAGCGTTCGGTTGCTTCTAATGGTATTGAATCGCTGGAAGAAATCTAATTTCAACTGCTTTATATGGTGATTCCTATCTCGTGTCACATCGCTCCGTTATAAATGGCTCGCAAAGTCAAGACGTCAGGGTATAATGGCGGATATAGAAGTCACTGGATCTACTGAGTTATATCGCCAGCGACCACGCACAAGTAAGTAAGTAGGTCGAGAAAATATTCATTTATCTCACTCTCACTAGACATTTCTTCAATCTGCCCGTCCGTTTACATCTAGTTGGTGTCAACTCGTCCGCCTTCCTATGTGCCTGGCTGACCGTCTGTTTGCCTGCTTGCCTCGCTGTTCTATCGCGTGCATTTATGTCTATTTTCACTCTAAAGGTGCGTATCCAGTCAGAATGCGCATATGCAGCGAGATAGGTGCATTAGAAGTCGTGTGATTTATTAATCCGGAAATGCTCTTCATTTTTATGCCTCAAGGTCATGAAGGTCACTTGACCATGGAAATATTAGTGCTGTATATAATTCACGTTGCTATGTTCTGCCCAATCGATGTCCGTGTATGTCCAGGCCTGCAGACTGACCGGTCGTACCTGGTACGCACAGGTAGGTGATCCTTAGGAACTCCTCGTATCCGCACGGATCTCCGAACAGCGCCGTGTTGACCATGACGTTGCACTTCCGGCGCCCGGCGCATGCGCGATTCATCAGGAAGTGGACGTCGATGTCGCAGTGGCGGGAGAAGGGGACGCCGCAGCGGGCAGCCAGGTGCGTGTCGTTGCGCCCGTAGCGAGCCGATTCGAAGACGATGACACGGTTGGGGGTACACGAAACGGAGAAGATCGTATTGAAACACGATACCTCCTCTATGACCGCATTCGGCATCGTCGTAGTCGCCATAACTACAAGGCATCGTCATTTTTTTCATTTCAGTTGAATTGAATTAAACATTGAATTGCTTGTAGCAACATTGCGGTTATTTTATATTGCACCTGTACGAGACAAGCCAATCAGAGAATCTTTAGCCGTAATGATGTTAAAATGTCCATTAGAGTGTAATTAAGATCAGTGAACAAAACAACCTACAGAACAGTGTCATTATCGTCATTATCGTCAGCATTATTGCCATCATTATCATCGTAAGTATCGCTCCCATAATCGACGTCTACTGCTTATAACAGCTTTGTGATAACAAAGATCATTGCGTCCCCCTCCTCCTTTACTCAGGCTTGAGGCTAGCGCTGTCAGAGCGCGATCAGTGATGGTGTTAATTTTTTCGTCATCAATCGTCGTCGTCATCAATCGACTTCGTATATTGGAGACAACATCGTTGTTGCTATCACATTTTTTAACAGTCGTCGTCGTCGCTATTGTCAGTATCATCGATCATCATCATCACGCGCATCATTTATCATGAATTCATTGACTTACTGCCTCTACGTACATATAGTTGGTGTGATGCAGGGTTGCGGGTATACATACAAGGGTCAATCGTACAATCACGTACATGCATGTATTTTTATACAGACCTACACATCACGAATGACTGTCTATGAAATCTGGAGAAGAAAATATAGATTAAAAATGGTTGAATGGCTCTTAAACTAATTAATGGAAAAAATTATAGTGTATTTTTAGCAGCATAGGAATGAATGAGTTTATCCTAAAAGCGTTCCTGTAGAAAGTTGCATAGATTACTTGTGGAAAATAGATTGAAGGATAGGAATACGATGTAACTGAATGGTCTTCTCTATGTTTTTTCTGGAGCTTAGTCTTGTTCAGTTTGTTTGTTGGGATGATCATTCATTTCTTTGCTTTTCCATTTGGCCCACAGACCAGCGTCAGGAAGAGTGGCATCCTGATTTCAACGATCAACGGAACTGTGTAGCCGGGTACTTTAGTGACCGTGAGAAAGAAGAGTTTGCAGTGACCTCGACTCTTCTGGTCATCGTTAACGTTTTGATATAGGGGCCTACCGAACATCAAGCGACAGATCTGTGGCCTGTTCTCTGTGGACTCGAGAAATGGCCAAACCACGATGACATACCACTTCTGGGCAGTGATATGCTAATTACAATATTGATGCAAAACAGTAAATTAACAACATAGCCGATTAGTTAAACATATTTATGTTCACTGCCAGCGATAACCAGATTGCTTGCAGTTGATAAACTACACCTGATTTCTTACAAACCAATACATTTACGATTGTCCATCTCGCATGCAAAACGCGGTCATACCATCTAAAAACCCACAGTGTGACTCTTTGAATCGGAGGGACACGCTATCCGTGATCTTTGGCAAAATAAGACGCCATTTTCATTCGAAAGATGCCAACAAAATCCAGCGTTTGAGCAGTTTAGGTCGTGACCGAAGACCTCTAGCGGTAGGAGGAGGTATGACGGATGGTATACGAGGAGCAATGACGACCTCATCGATCACATGGCCCTGTCATTCGCCTCCTAGTTTAAACCGATAGATCCTTTGTTACAGATAATGGTCCAAGAAAACAAAAATGACGTCTGAGTTGAAACCTCAATTGTTGCGAATGCTTCTAAGTTGGGTTGGAGGAAGTTAATGTGCATTATTGTGCATGCACAAGTTCACATGAAAAATAAGTCATCAACAACCCATTCAGTTATACTGTCCTCTCTAACACGTACATAGAGGATGTTAATAATAATCTAGGGGTTTCTACAAAGACTAAACGTCTTCGAAACCGCTTAAAACCCTTATTAGACCTATGTTTTTGTTTTTCCATAGCAGCTCATGTGTTTCGCAGAAATAATCTTTTTAACCTTGGTGACTCCTTCATTCCCACTGATTATACCTTCGCTTAATAGACAAACAGTCACATTCTGACACACCGCAGTTAGTCACAGAAGGCGAAAATCGGTTGTATAGGGTCCGAGTTCCGTTCAATTCGAATTTATCTTTGTGCTGCAGCTTTATTGATAGCTTTAAATTATTCGCTATCCATAAAGACTATCCAGTATCCAAACCTTTCGGATCTTTGTCTTGTAATATAATGCAGCAGAATATAATTGCGATTAATATTTACCTCATTTCAAAGTTAACCCTTTTGCGACCATCCAAATTGGTTTCCCGTACATTTTAGCATGCACTGGTTGCTGAAGTGTTAAGAAATGCACACACGACCATACAATCGAGCAGAGGTCCCCAAAGTTTTCGATAACGAGGGCCACTTTAGTGACACAGGGAGAGCTTGCGGGCCGCAGGGATACCATGCCGATGTCACAAAGTCTTTTCAGGCTTAGATTTTAAATATAAGGTCTATAGGTCTTACTTATATGCATATAATAGAATTAAGTAAACGGTAATGAAGTGCTTGAATGTTAAACTTAAAATGTATTAGAATTTCGTAACTCATTAGATATTTTATTTATTTATTTATTTTATTTTATTCTAACCTAAAATGTTATTTGTCAATCCAGTTGTAATAAAGTTAAAAGTGAATGTTTTTAGAATTTAACTTAGAATTTGTGACAAAATTAAATTCACTTCTGGGATGAACGTCATGCGATTTGGGAAGTTGAGCTTTCTCAGGAATAAGGCTATATTACCATATCGAGGTTGAATGCTTGTTGTTGCAAGCATTTTGTCAAATAGCTGGATAAAGTCAAAGGGTGTGCGATTTGTTTCTGCAAGGTCTGCAAATAGTCGGATAAGCGAAATCGGTTGGCCTAGATGAAATGTTGTCAAGCATACTGCATGAAATGAAGTTTGCTCCTCTGAACTATTCTGCAAACTGATCAGTTCCAAATGCAAATCAATTGGCGCAATCCTTGGCTCAGAAGTAAATGGATTCTGCAAAATGACAAATGACTGTTCGCACAATCTGAAGTAAAAGAAACGTTTGGCAGATTCAGATAATTGGGCATTGATCTCGAAATATTTCTCAGGACGTAAAAGTTCAAAAACATGTTCGTTTTTTACATCTCTGTACAAGCCGGGAATGAGCTAAATTTCCGTCCTTCTGTAGTTTTTGCAATAAAGTTAGCTTTCTTACAAACGATTTCACAATGTCCACTAAAGTAGGGTCTATAGTAGGCCTAATAAACTTTCCACACCATTTCAGTTTCAGATTAAGTTCGTTCAATATAATAGTGAAGCAATGTCCTATACAAACGCTAAATCGCACAGCTCTCCAACATTTTGTAGTAGAGTTAAGCAGTTTTGTTCAGTACCCTTCAATTCCGTTTGATTTTTGATTTGCGGTTTTTTATTCTTCTGAGAATAAAAAACCTTTTAGTATTGCACCTCGGCTGAACCACTGAATTGCCAAAAAGTAAAATGCTGCTAAAATGAATATTAAAATTGAAATGCGTTTGTCAAATTTGGATATAAGCTTATTTATTTTTCAAATTCCACACATTCTACCGGGAGCCGCATTAGGTCTGGTTGAGGGCCGCACTTTGGGGACTCCTGCAATAAAGCATCAATGGCGTTGAGCACTTAATAATAATAATAATAATAATAATAATAATAATAATAGCAACAACAATAATGATAATGATGATAATAATAATAATAATAATAATAATTTTAAAAAAATTTATAAGGCGTCATTTGTTGGTGAAAGACTAAATGGTTAACGCCTTAAAGGATAAGTCTCGAATTCGCGTACACGGACTTTCAATATAAGGTGATTCATCAAAGGACAATTCATCAAAGGCTATTCATCAAGGGTCCATTTATCAAAGTCCTTTTCAACAAGGGAATGTTGATCAAAATTTCTCTAAAATGTGTGGGTTAATTAAAAGCAAATAAATCACATTTTTAATCGACTGAAAGTTATTGTTTATGCGACTGGATATTCAGAAGCTTCAGTAACCGGAAGTTACTTCCATCTAAACCAGAGCCTTCTTCGAAAAGTCAATTAGTTGGTCATGAAGTCGGATCATGAAAAAGACGACGCGGTATAGTGTCACATGCTTGCAGGCTATGGCTCATCCGCTGTGTCCGAGGTATTTGACCTCCTCGTTGGATCCATACTAGAGGTCGAATACTCAGCCCGCTGGCTAGAGCGCCCCTTACAACTAACTCCATCGCATCATGACTACACATCATGAGTAAATTTGTACCATATTCATAATGAACTCAATAACAGTTCGGTTCGGTTCTAAAAAATTTATGATAATAATTTCGTTAAGTTTTTCGTTTGTACGCGTGGTTGGCGGTTCTAAAAGGATATTTTATTTGAGAAGTTAGAGTCGCTGTTGTTAAAAAAGGGTAATGATAAGAGCAGGCATTAAAATTACAACAGAAACTCTCTTTCCACCGTCTGATGTTAATAATTTTCTAAGATCTGTTTGGCGTCTGGGCTACAAACTACCTAATCGCAATCCAGTCACACCAATGTAGACGTCGTTGGGTCCCACCGGATATCCGGTGTAGGAACAAACGAGTGCACCGTCCTTTAACAACATCACGGAAGTCGGTAATCAACGTCGAAGATGGTTGCCATCAACAGAATAATACCCTGCATATCCGATACAAATCGTAACTTGATAATCGCGATACAATAATCGACTCTGAGCCAAAGCAAATTGTTCAGCAATCACGAAGCAATTATCATCGGCGCCATTGGGAAAACAATTTCATCGAAGCCGCACGTAATATGCCTCGCGTGGGTTGCCGTTATTATATAGTTTCTGGTCGAAGATTGATTTTCTTAAACCTGCCTGTAGTGAAATATTTGATTGTCCTAGAGATACTGCCTGTAAAGTAATGATTGGATTTTTTAGAAACTGCTCGAGGTGTAAAGACTGAGTTTCTTTGAAACTGCTTGTAAGTAATTAATTTATTTCTTAGAAACTGCTTATAATGCTTCTTGGAAACTCCTTGTATTGTAATCTTGTTATTATAATAACGATGACCATAGTTTAATTAATTGCTATTGCGACATGGATTAAGTGTGACAAATCCCAGTGCGCGCGCCGCAAAGCCTTGTGAGTCAAATGTCCTGTAGTCTTACGAGAATTTACTCGCTGTTAAGAAATGGACGAGTATTTCGAACGTGGAAATGTCTAATGAGCATTGACTCCAGACATCCCTTCCGGCGATGGATGGTGGTCTTGTGCTACACTTACTGCCTCCTTGCTGGCACTTACTGCCTCCTTGGAATCAGCTGCATGCACAAGTGAATCCCAGGCATAGAGTCTTCCACCAGAATTAACTGATACCTAGGATCATGCAATAAATACAGCGAATGTCGAACCACAATCAAGATCGGCAGCTCATCGTCAAAGGGAATGGGATAGCAAGTAAGACGTGGACAACTTTGCACGAGTCAGTGAACAATTCACTCGACCGGGCTCGTCCTTTGGCCTCTCGGGCACAAAACACCAGAGATTGGTTGCTGGTGCCTCCGGTCACTGCATTGGGTCTCCGCTTGTCTGACGAAGTTATACGGATAATGGTTTCAATACGACTCGGAAGGATACTTTGCGAACCTCATTTAGGTCAGAAGTGGCGAGATAGTCGACGCCAGAGGACTCTGTGGTCTGGCTTACAGAAAAAACGCATGCAGGCAACAACTTGCTCAACAGTATAGTATGGAGATGGTTTGAAAGAGCGAGCATTCATTGTCAGATGGAACCGTTGGGCCTCAACAAAGAAGATGGAAAACGACACATATCCCGTTGTCATTGGGACGGTGACTCATTTGCGATATGACCATTTCGGACCCATCTGACAGAAATATTAATGGAGCCGGCGAATCAGAAAACCGGGAAGCTGTCGCAAAAAATAGAAAAATACGCCTCAATCACCCGAGCGCATGTTTTTGTGACGGTGGCTCTGGAGTCCAGCGGTGCTTGGAATTCGAATGGATTGAGTTTTCTGCTTGGAGCTGGGAAACATTCGAGATAAGTTACCTGTCCCAAGGACACTCTTACTCCTCTTTAGATCGTTTGATTGCTGTCCTGCGCGGGAATGCAGCCGAACGCCATCTGCTTTTCGTCGACAGCATGCTAAATAATAACATGTAATAATAATAATAATAATAATAATAATAATAATAATACCAATAATAACTCTCGCGGTGGCCCGAGGGCAGGGTTGATGTCAACGTCAATGTTGAACAATAATAACTGTCATATGTACTATAATAATAATAATAATAATAATAATAATAATAATAATAATAATAATAATAATAATAATATAAATAATAATATAAAAAATAATAATAATAATAATAATAAGTCGTTCCAGAAAACCATTTGTCTCTCTCCGTATATTATTTCTATCAACCCGAGGGATCAGTATATACCTCGGGTAAATATAAAAAAGAATAATAATAAATTACTACTATTTCCACCGCCACCGTCACCATCATCATTTCCAGTTCGTGACACCGGCCATTTGTCACGATGGGTGAACACATCGTGTGCTTCGTCAAGACATTAACTGGAGCCTATTATAATTCTCTTAATAGCATATTGGCTTGTCTTAATGACCATTATGACACGAGCATGTTGGCCTGTTTAGATAACTTGAAGTAGGGACCAAATACATTTGCTGTTGATGCCAGCGAATTCTATTAGATGAGAAATAATATTGTTGCACACAACAACGAATACTCTTCGAATATTTATTGGTCTGAACCCTATCATTCGTTCAGATGAGAATTCATTTCAAGAGCAAATCACTTACAACACTTAGTTTTTGAGGGTTGAGGAATGACCGTGTTGCATGTATGTTCTTATCGAACGTCAATTATGAGTCATTAACGGTCACCTAGCATCAAACATCATATGAAAATAATCGTGAAATCTTACATTCATCGCTACAAGAACATCAAAAAAGTCTTCGCCCTGCAGCTGCGAATCTGAACCATCCAAAATAACGGTCACGGAAACTGAAGAGGGATGCAGTTGGATGTCGGGTGCAGAGGCGCCAATCCCCCTCTTAGTGATGGAGGCAAACCTCCTGCTCCAAGTGTCAGGAAGGCAAGAAATTCCCCCCTAAGACTAAAAAATATCCCTCTACCTGAAAATGGAAGCATTTGCCTCCGGACTCTCCCCTATCTGGACGCCCCTAGTCTGGTGAAATAAATAGTGAAGAGGACCAAGATATGAGGTCCACCGAGGAGCCACGAACTCTGTTTGTGGAGTACTGGACACTCGCCCCTTCTGACTCTTTTTTAGAGCAGACACTGATTTTTGCAAATACATGTAAATTATCATGCATCAAGGAACGAAGTCATTCAAAGTGCTAATGAAGAACTAAGAGAATGTTGTGATTGACTTCGTATCGCTCGTTCTGATCGGTCGGCTATCTTCATCCGTTCATCCCTCTCAAGTTTCCAAACGGCATTACTACCTCTAATCCTCCACCCCCTCCCTACCTTCCTCGCTACCTCGCTCGCTCCCTCTTTCCTTATGTTTCTGTGTGTTGCACCTCTCTGTCTGCTGCTCTTCCTTCTCCGCCTGTTCCTTTTCCACTCTCTATCACTCCCACTCTACCTACCTCTACCTCTCTCCTCTCCCACTCTACATGCGTTCTTTCTCCACCGTCTTTCCTTCCACTCTCTACCTCTCCTACTCAAACTGCACCCAATCCATCTCCGCCTTCTCTTCTTCCACTGGATCCCTCCTACTCATTCCAGCTGCTCTCCTCTCTTCTGCGCCTTCCTTTTCCCTCCTCCACCTTCCTCCCTTTGACCGTTGCAACAAAAGGTTTGTCTGACTTGGGTACTCGCGTGTGGAATTTCGTCGTCGGCTTTTCGGTTTCATCCTCCTAATGCAAGGACCCTTTCTCAGGCAGAGAGAGCATCAGCTGAAGTGGCAAAGTGAACCAACATAGTTACCCCCTCTGCACAGTGTCAAAGGCTTTCAGCGTTTGCCATGGGTCGTCACGATTGGACAGAGCGACACAGACACGAAGAAATATATAGACACACGGACGCATACAGCCACCGATATGCAGAATGACCTACACACGGAGAGAGATAAGTGAGTGAATGAGTGAGTGAAAGAGAGAGAGACAGACAGAGACAGAGACAGAAAGAGAGAAGTATACAAACGCGCAAACAGACTTGTTTCGTGCCAGAAAAGATTCAGCCTACAACTGAATTTAGTGTAAAAGAGGCGGACACAAAAAACGCACGCACAGATATACATGTACAGACGCACTGGGAGACATGAACGCAGACATAGACAACGATAGAGGCACGGAGACGAAAAGAGAAAAGCCGCACCGTTTTGTTAACTCCGGATAAATCGCGGTGGTCGTCTATTTAAAGGACGGACGGTCGTCTAAGTGTTTCTGAGTCTGTTCTTCTCTGCAGTACGAGTTAGTCGACGGTCAATTCGGGATCTATCCATAATGTACGGTCAATTTGGAGCAGTTTGGTCAGATTATCCAAAGTTTTCCATCGTTCTTCCTGTCTCTCTCTCGCTTACGTTTATCTGTCTGCCTCTGCCTCACTGTCTGTCTCTGTCTATCTGCCTCTGTCACTGCCTATCTGCCTCTGTCTCTGTATCTGTCAGCTACCATTGTTGCTCTCCCTCGCTCTCCTTCGCCCCTATCACTTTCCATCTACTCATCAATCTTTGCGTACTCTCTTGCTGCCTCTCTCTCTTCTTTTTCCTCTCTCTCCTTTGCACGACTCAACTCACAATAGATTCTAGGACCTAATGAAGCCTGAATAGAAAGAAAGAATCAGGGTTTGGCGATTTGCTTCACTAAGAATAACTATGGACTGGCATATCTACCTTGCAGGTGCCAGCTGGTCAACTTGGCTGAGACGGGACCGCTTCCTGGTACTCGCAACAATTAACTAGTGTGGCCAGTAAGAGTTGAATTGCAATTCAGGTGGGTAATTGACCTCGGCAACTCTAGTTGTGCTTGTATCTTTTCACTAAACCTTTCCAAGCTTCAGTCAATAGGCCCACCTAATTGACTTTATACGCAAACGCCCCCGGTCACATACATCATTATACCGTATGTATCCACTCATGCATCCGTTTTTTCTGGTACAGTAGGTTGATCACGCAAATACTCGAGTGTTGCACTAGATATGACAGTGACGTTGTGTTCAAGCGTATCTTGTATCGTCACTGTTCCGTAAACCAGATGTCAAAATGTATCCAGAGATGAAGCGGTGTGTCCCCCTCCGTCTAGCATGACGAATATCGACTGTAACGCAATGTGATGCAGGCTGATGACTTAGCGTAACTGATAAAACAACCGATGAAGAACACGTGAAAAGACTAGGCAATAAGTGGAGAGTGTAGAGATAGAGAGGATAGGTCGTAGACAGAGTATAGCAATGTGGACGAGAGGAGTGGAGTGGAGTGGAAAACAAAGGATGTGATATGAGAATAATAATGTTTCGACATTCATAAGAGTATTGTTTTAGCTGTCAGTTATCACACAGGCCCCTAATTAATATGCATTATGCACCTAAACCTGTGCAACACATTAAGTAGCCCTGCCTTGAGCTGATCAGTCAACCAGTTGAACAAGCAAGTAAAACCTATAAGTGCTAATATTCTGAGACATGAAAGTGTTTGAGATCTACACGTAGATCTTCAACTGTCCTTGAAGCTTTGACATAACCACTGTCTACAAATAAGTCTAAGCACAACGCCCACTGCGCATGTCAGCGAAATGATCGAACCGCCAAAGTCACAGAGGGGTGCGCAATAACCCACCTGTTTTCGATAGAATCCTCAGACAGATCTCAGCCGTAGCAATCCAAAGGAAATATCCAACAACATTCGGACTGATCTTCATGTTTATAAACTGCACAACGGACGGATGGACGGACGTTGAAACGATACAATCGCTTTTCAGCAACTTCTACAGTCATCCGAGATGCACCCGGGTAAGAGTCATCGAATTTATTACGACATCGTCATCCCCTAATACTGTTCGTGCCACCCCGAGCAGCTACCGAGTCTTGCGATCGGCTTCCATCGTCACGATGAAACAATTTGCTCAAAGCGTTATGCAATTGTGCTCTGCCGTTATCTCTCGTTCGCTCGCTTCCTCGAAGAATGCCTCGCTATCCGACGCCGAAAGAGACTGGAGCGCGCGCGGGCACCGTCGCGGTCGCATTATACAAAGGCCGACGACCGCCGTCTACGGACGAGGGAGGATGGGTCTATAGGCAGCAGCCGATCAGATGCGGATGAGTCTGGTTCGGTTGAGTCCGCTTCGGTCGTATCGGATGACCAAGAGCCAACTGATGGCGGCCGGGAGATTCGAAGTCACGCGCAGACGCCATGGTGAGGTCAAAGGGCGTTTGTTTTCGGTCAATCCTATTACTGTTCGATACAGGACTTCGTTCGTCCAACGGTCCAACCACCTGCCACCCTTAAAAACCGTCGTATTCGAAACTACGATTTTCGGATTCTTGCTTTCAGGTCTTCTATTTCAACTCTCGTATATACCAATGGTCTATCTAGATAGCGCTGTTTTTCACACACTCATACAACTTTGACGCAACTATATAGCAATCATTCGACTAGCAGCAACCTGAGGCCTTACCCCACGCAAAAACTCCTCACCCCGAAGCAGCTTAGCTTCAACTGATACCATAAAAATAGCGCCGTGATTCGCTCTGCAAGAGTAGCAGGTGATCATGAATTTGGCGTAGAATGTCATTACAAACTTTCAGTAAATCAAATTGTGTCCTCTATTATTGCTAACTGGAATATTATCATAGACCTAATTGTAGTCTTCAAGACATGGGGCCTACGCTTAGGCTTACTCGCTGCCTTTGCTCTGGCGGAACGCGCAGGAACGGCGTTCCGGAATCTTTTTCTCAATTACTAAAAAATTCAAGTAGTATGCCTAGTTGTGCCTCACAATTTTTGTTCAATGCTGGCAAAAAATAATTTTTATGCTATAGGTTTTGTTTCTGACTTTTTATTTACGATTGACTTGACTGTCAACGTCCAACTTCTAAACAAGTAAAAAAACGAACTCTGTGCTTCATCTTTGGCATTAAATAAAACGCGCCAACCGTAATATTACGTCATTAAAACCGCTTCGTGTGATCGGAGTTGTAAATAAGTAGATATAGGCCAATTTGAAAAAAAGTTTAAGAAAATTAATTAATTACAATAAATATTATAATAATTAAACAAATTTATAGAAATTTGAAAATGAAAAAATGTGCATTCTAAAATGCATAAGTAAGTGTTCGCCATTCAGATTGTGATCATTGTGTCCTGTAGACTTTATTTTATTTGGTGGCCAATTGTAGCGTCCTTTCTTTCGACAATACAGATGCTTTCTAGCACATTTTTTCTAGAGAAAAAGCACTGCGCTTACTAATGTTCTATTAAATTTTCTTGTTCAACATATTTCAGAATATTTGGCTTAGGCCTAAACGTTCTTATAATGCTTCTGTAAAATTCTTGAGCTTTCACTCGTTGTCTGTTTTATTAATTCCTTACTTCGTGCTAAGGTTTTGTTCTTTTTGCTCCTAATTCCTTCCTTTATTCCTTGTTTGATTCTTGCTTCTCACAGCGCTCTCTCTCTCTCTCTCTCTCTCTCTCTCTCTCTCTCTCTCTCTCTCTCTCTCTCTTCACGAATCTGCTCTTTTTTCTTCGTCTCTTTACAACGATCGTTCGCAGTGGACTGACTGACTGACCGACCGACTGACTGACTGACTGACTGTCATACTTACTGACTCACTGACTGACAGATAGACTGACTCACTGAGTGAATGACTGACTAATAAATAGCTAACATAGCTTACATGCAGACTGCAGCGTCGCAGACGAACATGCAGACCTACTGAGGAAGAAACAGTTGGTCATAACCGTCTACGTAGACCTATATTGACTGATTGCTTGGTTAATTTATTGGTTCATACCTTCGTCCATTCGTTCATTCATCTATTCGTTCACTTATTCGTAACATTATCCATTCCGTCTGCGGATGATTCGCTTGGTAAGTTAGTGATCCGTGTCTTGTCTACACATGATACGCCGATGTAATTCATTCGGCTCCAGCGATGTGTCCACGCAAGCGCGAAGCAAAGCAGGTGGTCCCGCAATTAAAATTGAATTCAGAGATATCTAATTAAGCATTCAGAAATATTTAATTAGGCATTCAGATCTAGAGTGTCTGACCGGAATCCATTAAAAAAAAAGCAGCCTCTGATATCAAAGAGCGGACATCAGACGCAATGAGGAGCAAGAGGAGGAGGAGGAAGAGGAGGAAAAGGAAGGGGAGGAGGAGGAGGAAGAGGAGGAAAAGGAAGAGGAGGAAGAACAGAAGGAAGAGGAGGAGGAGGAAGAGGAGGAAAAGGAAGAGGAGGAAGAACAGAAGGAAGAGGAGGAGGAGGAGGAGGAAGAGGAGGAAAAGGAAGAGGAGGAGGAAGAAGAGGAGGAGGAGGATAAAGAATAGGAGGAGGAGGAAAAGGAGGAGGAGGAAGAGGAGGAGGTGGAAAAGGAAGAGGAGGAAGAGGAAGAAGAGGAGGAGGTGACAATTGGAAATGTTGCAAATAGCGCGTCCTATACGAAGAGCACATGATATGGGTAGAAATCAAACGCTCTGATCAGTCGACCATATCTCATCCAAACCATTTGGATTATTTTTTCAAAGTCTACTACTACTAAATGCAGACAAGTTTACACACTCACACGCATAGCAACTGCTTATACATGTATAATATGTATAAGCGGATGAGTACAAGTACATTGTAGGGCAACATGGTGGCATCATCTGTAAATGTTGATTGCCTCACAATTGGTTACTTTACGTGACTTCGGATCACATCATTTGGAAAACTGTTTTCAACAATTACATCGTCGTCGTAGTCAAAATCTCCATCAGCTTCTAATGACAACCATTTGGCGAAGATGGGTACGAATAAATGATCGCCACTTGTGGTTGTACTATTGAGCACCTCTGAGTATAGGTTATTTTGGGGTTGGAAAAAGAGGACCTCTGAGTAGGTTACCTCGGAGGAGCGCCATAGACGCAATATGAATGCGTGACTGAATTGCGATTAAGTTCACATTATTGTGAACCTCATTGCAATGTAACCATCGTGATGCACTGTATAGGCTAAATGCTGATGCACTCAAGACGCTTCAATTCCATGTTCGTACAGAACTTTAACTGTATGATATAGGCTGTGTGTGTGTGTAGGTGTGCGTAGGTTAGTGTGTGCTTTCGTGTGTGCACAATTGCACAGTGCATGCGTGCATATATGCATCAGAGTGTGTATGTTTGCGTGTTGTGCGCTATGACACGTGACTAGGTTGTACATGTAGATTGAGATCTGCTGCTGCTGATAGATGATCTCCAGGCAGAAAGGTCAGGTCGTCCAAAGTAACAGCACGAAGTCGCAGACGCGTAAAAACAACGATAAACGCAGACACACACACAGACGCAGGAGCACAGACGGAAGCAGGCACACGTACATTCAGACAGATGCGTAGACACAAAGACAGGCGCAGACGCATGGACGGACACAGCCTGTATCACATCGCTTTCCTTGAAACTCGGACATCATTTAATTTTCTCATCTATATTTTGTCCACAGAACGCATGTAAGCAACAAGTGCTGCCTGTCTATACCAATATACGTAATATGGCTAGACTTAATGACGAACATGCAGGAATATATAACATAGAGCGTTTAATAAAGTGAGAGAGAGAGACAAAGACAGAGAGAGAGAGACAGAGAGAAAGTGAGAGAAAGAGAGACGGAAAGAGAGTGGGCGAGAGAGAGAGACAGACAGAGACACAGACAGAGACAGAGACAAAGAGCAGACTCATGAGCCATTGTTTAAATATATCGCTGGGTACAAAGCACATTAACCAGTGATTTAAGTAAACATGAATTTATGCAGAATCGATCAGTTGTTAAAAGCCGTTTATCGTCTTTTATTTCATGACATGAATATTCAAACATTTTAGCGCGTTAAAAGATACACATTGAAGGAAACGATTGACTTCGCATGCAAGGATGCCCAGGTCTATGTCAGTGTGAGAGAATGTCTTCCACTCAAAAGTCTCTACGCCATGGAAACCTTGGACCATGTATGCTCCATACAAGAAATGAGCGGAAGAGTGGCTATCTCACTGAGAAATCAGAGAAAATTGAAAAGGTGGATGGGAGGGAAGACGGGGAGGGGGAAATTGTTCCAATGAATTTGGTGGGATTGAGGCCTCTGTTTCCAAGGAAACATTTACTCGCTCACACACAAACTGGCGGGTGGATTTATTATATAGTCATTCACAAAGTAAGGCTTGAGTCTAATTCTGAAGCATCGGATGGAGACTATATTTATAGTAAATTTACGTTATAAGCCTGTGCGTATGAATCGGAACACTTAATTCATGTACATTATCTTTACACTTACCATAGACAGGATGGCACAGACTGGACGACTGACTCAATGACTGACATACATACATACATACATGCATACATACATACATACATACATGCATACATACATACGTACGTACGTACGTACATACATACATACATACATGCATACATACATACGTACGTACGTACGTACATACATACATACATACACACACATACATACATACATACATACATACATACACACAGAAGAACACACATCTGGTCTCCATTAGTCTGAGCAGACGTATAGGAGGGCGCAATATCAATAATGCTTCTAATGAATAAATGAACAGAGGCCAGTTGAACATAATCTACAAACACAAAGACGAACAGAGAGACAGACAGACAGACAGACAGAGAGACAGGCTGTTGCTGTGTTTAGGGGTCGCTTTCTCCCCTTCGGATCTTTTCCATCATCTCCGTCATCATGGCGTTGCACATGGCAGCGTAGGGATTCATCGAAGCAACCTGAGCTCTGGAAAATTGACTTCCAAGGGCAGCGGCTCTCCCAAAGTCATCCAGCGCCAGATCAGCCTCACCTGGAAAATCATATTAGCAACTACTTCAATAAGTACCATCACCTCATTGATACCCCGACCAATGTATTTCTCCACACGATTCACCAAGATAATTATCATCCACCACCAACACGATGCTGTCAAAGCTATACCAAAAAGAAAGGCGTCATCTTCAGCATTCTCATGAGCGTCTTCATCGCTATTGGCACAGCCTCGTTTTCACCGTTTCAGTAACCATAACATCTCAAGGCTTTTGAGACGTAGCATAATGTACACTTCATATAATATATTATATATATGTATATATATGAATGACTGCATCACGTACCTACACACCTGAAAAATCTACATTATATATTATATATATATATACATATATACATATATATACATGCACAGACCAACACACAAGAAGTGTACATTATCAGCGCTCGTGAATAAGCTGGTGCCCTGCGCTTAGCTTTTAAGTGGCGCTTTAGAAATTTGGATATTACGATCATGATTACATACATTCATACGTACCGGCAATGAACCGAAACTCGGCTCGGAACTCGGCTCGGAACTCGGCTCGGCCCGAGTTTCATAGTACTCGGCATAAACTCGGACTGGGAAAGGCAATGGGTCCGAAATTTAAACTTCCCAATTTTCTGTTTCGAATACGAAAATCGGATTTGTTAATTTACAAAAGGAAAATTTATTAAACTATAACACAAGTAGGGCCTACTGCTACTATTAGTACCTACTAATCACTACTTCAAAAGTGTTAACTACACGTACAATTGTACATGTAAGGCAAAATTAAAAAAATCATTGAAGTTGTGCAATCTGCCAACTAAAAATTAGAAGAATGAGATTTTTGTATTTTTCTAAATTCGGATTCGGACTCGGACTCCACAAAATTCAACTCTTACAACTCCGTGCTCCGACTCGGCAAGAAATTCAGACTCGGTTCATCCCCGATGCATGCTTACATGCATACATACATACATGTCATATATGTATACATAAATACATACATACACACATACAAACGTACCTACATGCCGAGATACATACATGTATACGCACAGACATTCAGACAAGCAAGCACATATATGTACATGCACATTGCACAATCATAAAAACATACGTTAGACATACATGCATACAATGTCATGCGTATACATCCCGTTCTGTTCGTGGCTCAACAGCGATCGCTAGCCATCGATGGCTCTCCTAATACGATTGATGATGTGTTCGAGTGTCTAACCTTGTAGCTTCCTGAGGAGAGCCCTCTGAGTGTAAGCCTGGCTGGCAACGCGTCCTCTGCCTCTGCTTAGCTCTATGGCCTTATCCAGATCGGATTCGGCTCCTATAGAGTCACAAAATGCACAGATGAATAATAGACTGTACTGTAACCAGACACATTGGCCTATCACTGACATTTCTCTTTTCTTGCTAAATGAATACAGATTAATATAGTTTTACAGATACGCTCTTTTGCTTATTGTGTATGCATGCATGTAGCCTAGTTGAAAGTAGGCATGCATGCGCATGTTTGCACGCGTATGCATGCAAGTGTATTTTTTAGTATCAATCAATCAATCAGTGTTTTATTCAGTAATCCAGCATCGGATATAGGGAGTAAGCTTCTTCAGTATTATCCTATACAGTTGCCGAGCACGTACAGAGGAAGACCCAATTTGGGGCAGACGGGTCCGGCTTGTTAGGACCACCCATTTACATTACTTTAGATTTACTTATAGATTTACATCAACTCTTGAATTACAAATCAACCAAATACCATAGAAGTTAACATGAGGTGATAACCTCCGTATTTCGTTACATATAAGTAAAAATACTAACGTGTACTACTGCATCTGCTATTTAGCATATTATTTGCATCTTAATTGTTATCAAATTATGAGATCATATAAAACAGGCGAGCGTCCATATGCATTTTAAAACATGTTTCTGTATTTGTGTGTATGCATGTGTGTACTGTGTGTGTGGGTGGGTGTGGGTTTGGGTATGTGTGCGTGAATGTGGGTGGGTGTATGCGTATGGCTGGATGTGGGTGGGTGTGCTGGTATAGTTGCCTTGAACGTTCGCTAGGAGTCGATATGCCTGCGCTCTGTTGTTGTAGGCTGAGGCTCTGCTATCGTCCAGCGCGATGACCCTGCTAAAGAGCTCAGCTGCCAGACGGGGGTCGCCTCCCTCATCGACGGCCTTCACTCCCTCCGCTTCCAGCGCTTCGATCTCCATCTGTCTCTGCCGCCGCATCAGAGCATCACGCTCCGCATCTGCACAGATATCATAGTCCCACGTCATCATCTAAGGTTGATCTTGTCTTAGCAATGTTCGTTTTTCCTCTTATCAGACATACCTCTGTCAGGGCCATTAATAATCTCTTTTTTTACGTTGAATTGCGTCTCTGTTATAATGTATATAAATAGGCCTACGCATGATTCAACAGACCACACATTGCGCCTTTCAAGTACCTCTAAAAGCGCTGAATGTTATGCTGTACGCTGTGCGTCGTCTGGTGTTAATATTACGTCATAAAGAAGATCAATCTCAAGTTTTGTGCTCCATTTGCACCAATAGAAAAGTCAACTTCATGATGCAATCACACATGTGGTAGCAAGTGAGTAAGAAAGTTAGTTTCGTAGACGCCCGACATAGCGCCTCGCAAGGAGCAGACTACTTTCAGAGATGGCTGATAGACTCTTTAAGTCAGTGGTTCTCAACGTTTTTGGCACCAAGGGACATTTGAGATCTTTGGAAATTCAGATGGCACCCCATTGAACTAAAGCTAATTTGTTATATTTCATTTTGATCAATTTTATGGCTGCTGTTTTAAAATCTTGCTTTTAAGTATTTTCCATCTTAAAAGGAAGGCTAAATTTAAAGATTTAAATAATTTTTAAAACATGAATTTGGGTAGTGCAGACAAATATTTTTTCTTAACAGTTCAACTTGAACAGATCGAAATGCCATATTCACAATTTTACAATTTTATATTTATAATGATAAATACAGACTGATTGTAAACTGCGCGAGTAAGGCCTATCGGTGTTAAGAAGACGTTTGTAATTTGCAAGAACTTTTAAACGTCAATCGATGTCAATGTGGTATTTGAGTGTTTTTGATTTATTTTATTAAGACTAATTTAAATTACTGATTAAAATATGGTTTACCTATTAATTATAACACGCACGTTTGTTATAGGACTAAGTGCAGACGGCAAGCGTATAGCGCGGCATCTATAGCCAAACCCGATATATACGGATGTTTTACGCACGATGGATTTGGAAACCTGTGACGTACTTGTCTTTGCAAGAATTTAGTCCAGCAATAAGTTAAAAAAATAGTAACGCTCTAATAGTAAGCTACACGAAATAAATTATAATTTTATATAAATATTTTGATGATTTTATCACTAAATGATGCAATGATATACCCTGCCAATGAATTTTGAAAGTTAAGATAGTCCCGCGCATTAGTTAAACTTTAATTTTACGACTAGAGCTCAGCGGTCTCAAACTCAAATGACCACGACGGCCAAATGAAGACCAGTGCTCGAGCTGGCGGGCCACATAATGCTCCCATTCATTAGTGGCACAAAGTTAATCAGAAATTGAGAAACAAAGAGCTACACAGTATTTTATTTTAAGTTATTGTAGCTTTTTCCTACAAACCGTGAATTAGTATATTGTTCGCCTCATATTTGCATTTCTCAGTGGCAGAAATTCTATTTAGCTAGAAACCATATTATTATTATTATTATTATTATTATTATTATTATTATTATTATTATTATATTTTTTTGGCCCTGAGGTACTTCATTCCCCAGGGACTTAGAGATTATTAATGTAGAGATTTTATTGACCGGAGGGTCAGGCCTTGTCTTCTGGAGTCAACGGAATTATTATTATTATTATTATTATTATTATTATTATTATTATTATTATTATTATTATTATTATCATTGATATAATTTTTATTACTATTTCTATTATATTTATTATTATTATTATTATTATTATTATTAATATTATTATCGTCATCATCATGATCATCATTATTATTAATACCTGATGTGATCGAATGTTCTGCAGTTGTCACACTGCCATCTTCGTCGATGTCGTCGTAATCCATCTGTGTCGAATTATCATCACCATCGTCATCATCATTGGTTGGCAACATCGGATTGAAGACTCTACTGAGAACGGCTCTATCGTGGGCCGACAAAGAGTTCAAACCGTTGACCTCAGCTCCTTCTCCATCGTTTCTTCTCACCCGATCATCAGCCATGAGTCCCAAAGACGCCAGAGATTGGCTCTGTCCAGTCGAAAAACGGGAGGTTTTCCACGTGAAAGTGGAAATGAAATAATCTCCGTGATCGGTTAAGTTGCAAGGAAACGGCCAAAGAGAAAAGCGGAGACGGAAGACAACGACGACGACGTCTTGACTGTATCTGCATTGGAAATACTTCTGCGACTGTGTTGAAGTGATCCCAAAGATCACAGTTCAAAGTCGTATTCAGTGCAGCTGACCCAACAGACGATGTATTTGCATAGGCCTACGTCAAGGTCGGATTCCAAAGTCAGATTACGAATAAGGTTCCAACGCCGTGTGACTTGTTTAATAAGGTCATGTGCATAACTGACCTTTGCCCTAAATACATCACGATGCATGATGCATGATTCTTAATAAATGATCCTCTGTCAATGATCCTAAAACAGACTGAAACAAATAAAGCAAAATGAATTCTGGAGCAGACATCGGAGGGTATCAATCGACAGTTTACATGCATGGCTTTCGTTTTTGTGTGTTGCTGGCTTACTCGTATGGAATAGCTGACTGCATTACATTAAACATGCCCCTAATAGCAACTTATATGATCTGAACTTACGAAAATGAATCATACATACACGTATTTGGCAGTAAAAAGTAAGGAATCTAATTCTTCAACTCCATTTCGACCTGCGAAGAGTTGGGGAGTATGATTCTTATATGTTGCTAGCTTAGGCAATGTTGAAAATGGGGTCAAAAACATGATGCGTGGAATGCATGGAACCTATTAATGGGGCTTGGAAGAATACTCATACAACGGCTACCAGGATGTGATCCCTCTTACAACAAGATCACGATGGATCCTCTGCCTGTCAGTCACTATATATCCGAAAACCTATTTAGTTGAGAAGCTGTCTGTCTGTCTGATTATGTAAGTCTGATTGCCTGCCTCCCATTACATACTTATGTAGATCTAGCGCACCTACATTCGTTCATCTGTTTGACTGCCTACTCATCTCCATATCTCAGGATCTGTCTGGGTTACAAAAACAGCTACATATTTAGGAAATCATAGGTAGGTGTTTTTTTGGGTCCCACGAAGCCCTCTGTACCCAAGAGCAATGAACAGGCTGCACCCCTTCTCATAGGGCCTGGTGGTGGTCGGTGGTACACTGCTGCGTTCTCCGTGTTTAACTATTAACGGATAACACAACGCTTCATCTCTTGAATAATCGACAATGATCCGACACCTGGCGAAAGAAACAAATTTTAAGAATTTCGTCCATCCGTCGAATAATTTTGGATACATGCACACAGGCATGCGTGTTTATAATTGCATATGTCATACTGTGACTCGTGCATGTATGTATGTATGTATGCATGTATGTATGTATGTATGTATGTATGTATGTATGTATATGTGTATGTATGTATGTATGTATGTATGTATGTATGTATGTATGTATGTATGTATGTATGTATGTATGTATGTATGTATATGTGTATGTATGTATGTATGTATGTATGTATGTATGTATGTATGTATGTATGTATGTATGTATGTATGTATGTATGTATGTATGTATGTATGTATGTATATGTGTATGTATGTATGTATGTATGTATGTATATGTGTATGTATGTATGTATGTATGTATGTTTGTATGTATGTATGTATGTATGTATGTATGTATGTATGTATGTATGTATGTGTCTTCTGTCTTAATATTTGTTAATATCTACACATTTTTACCGCACCATATATATCTTTTGCCAAAATAGTTCGACAGACAGACATACGGACATACAGATAGACAGACAGACAGAAAGACAGAGTGTAGGATAGACAGACGGACAGACAGATAGACACACAGACACACAGACACACAAAGACAGACAGAGTGACGGACAGACAGACAGACGAACAGACAGTTCACCTCTCTCTCTGCTCATGCTCTTTGTGGCTGCCACTCCTCCCCCAATCTTCTTCTCCGGTTTTCTCATTCCTACTCTCCCTCATCGCTCTTTCCTTCTCTTCTTCCATTTCACTTTTGCTCCCTTGTTTTTCCCGTCCTCTTCCTCGTCTTTTCTCTCCTCTTTCTCTGCCTCCTTCTTCTCCTTCTCATTCACCGCTTCTTCCTCATTCTCCAAAATCAGTTCTCCGTGGCTTCAAAAACATTGGGCGAGCGCCGCCTGTCGACAGTTGACAATCAGAAAGCTTTTACGAGGAAGAGGAGGAGGAGGAGGTGGAAGAGGTGGAAGTTGAGGTGGATAGAAGATGGGGGAACGTCTAAAGACCGAGAACTAAATACTCCGTTCTTCCTGATGTACACACCCACTCCCGTTCGCTAATAGTCGACTTATTGTGACGTCGTCGTCATCGCAGTCGTGTTGTAAGAATGTACGACATGTTCAGTGAAAGAGGAAAGACGGATTGGAATTGAAGCAGCAGCGCAGAGAGAGGTAAGATAAGGTTGAACTGAGCACGGAGTCCGTGCAGGTAGTAATGCCTGTGTCTTCGCCGTCAATTGCGGCTGGTGATTGCAAGCCTTACTTTATCAGGATGACTGACTCCATCTCTATTAGTACGACTAACTCCATCATTATCAGGATGACCGACTCCATCTATAAAAGGATGACCGACTCCGTCTCTAAAAGGATGACTGACTTCATCTCTTTTAGAATAACTAATTCCATATCTATTCAGACGACTGACTCCATATCTATCAGGATGACCGACTTCTTCTATTCGCCTGCTTTGCCTCGGCTCTTTCAAATAGTATTCGATCACTGCTAAAATTAATGTATATTCAATCATACGTGAAAGCGAAATTTAATTCATCTACGATTGTTCCTCTACATTATATCTCTAATTCCTCTACGTATCTTTAAATATCGACTGCTGACCTCTTTCGCTTATTTCCTTGGCTTTCACAACTGGTCTCAGACAATTTCCACCCCTTCCTTGAATCCATCTCTAATACAACCCCATATCTGCGGAAATCATTTCTCTGACCCTTCGTTGCCTTGGTGATTTATCTATGACGTATACACTGCCGTTGGAGACGTAGCCCCAGATTGGAAACCGCTGGTAAACACGTGGAAGCCTTTGGGTCTGACTTATAACGACGGCGTCCATAATTTTACCTGCGTCACTTGAAAACACCTGAGTCGACGTCACGTGTAACAAACGTCTGACGTCAGAACTTCTTGACATTACACAGACGACGACTGTTGTATTTCCGGCTATTTTCGCTGCCACTTAGCTGGATTATTCTCCCCGCCTCGAATGTGCCCCACGGCCCTTAGATTTCCGTTAGCTTCTTGGCTGCCTCATTGAACCTCTGAGTTGCTTGCGAATAGTCTATTAATAACCAGCAAAGTATGTGCGAGTCACATGATGGTATGGCATAGAATCGATTTAAACAATCCAAAGAATCATACCTTAGCACCTCTAGTGGGTTATCTCCTTGAGGAATAGATAATTAGTGGGCTCTGCGATCCTCTTTCACATAGCACCTTTGCTGGGAACTGTCCTTTAGAACTAATAGAGTAAGTAAGAGAAACACGCAACATCGATTTCTGAAGATAGGCGTCGCAGAAAGTCAGTCAAAAGGGACTGCTTTTGTCTTCCCTTGAATCGCTCTATATTTAGACAGTAGCTAGGAACTTTAAGAAACCGTATTTCACCTGCAAATTATGCATGCTAGCTAATTTAACTTTTGAAGATGTGTGTTGCATAGCAAAAACCTCGTGGACGGCCTTTTAATTGGGAAGTTACAGCGTGAGAAGTTGAATGTGTCCCCTGGCGATCTGGTGCTCGACTACACACAAGTTTGCAAGTTCTTGCAAACTGAAACTTTTCCGGTACATACATATATGGTTGACACCTTGTGGTGCATCTGTATCTGGCTTTGGTCGGATGGTAGGATCACAAGACGCTCTCCAGATTTATGGGAGGGGAATTCCCTGTCTGTGCGACGCCCGGGCTATGTAACACGTATACTCCTAACAGATATATCAAGGGATATTATACTCTGTTCAAAGACTGAACTAGGTAAACTTGTTGCGTTGTTGAATCATCGAGCATTCTAATCCCTTGAACAATGACGGTGAGAATCTACAAGAGGTCACAAACGAACTTTCTGTGGATGCACTTCAAGCAACTTCTACAGCGCCTCAACGAACAGTTTCACGTATGACGTAATTGGTTAGGATTTGATATTCAACGGCTCTTGAGTAATGCTGATGCAGTTGTTTCACTGGATGACCTCAATCCGCCATATTGTTGACTTCTCCGCTGGTGTTTTAACATCGGGCTTAGTTCGGACTTGAATGAATGTCGTTTGGTTAACGGTAAAGCGAAACCTATATATTTACCCTATTCATATGTATGTGTATTATAAGCTAGGGAACAGAAACAGTTTTAAGACTAAGGAACCAAGATTACGCTTTTAAGTTACTACCTCAGCAGTCAGCAGTTTCTGGGTTTTTTCTAAGATGCTGACAGCAATTCTGATGAATTTTTGATGAAATATGGAATGTCTAGACTCACTCTGGAGTCTATATAATTTTTTTTTATTGAACAAATGTCTCCGGTTATTTTTTCTAGTAGCGTCCCAAAAACAGCTCCAGTCTCTGTCTATCGACTCTGACGAATGTGAAACTTGGACAATTTGGCCACGATCATTTCATAGCATGTGATTGGAGGCAATTTTTCTGGGAGCAGATCATTACAACTGATTTAAAATTTAATCACAGTTTATCAACTGCAAATTCACTTAAACGTGGACCAGAGTGAAAACTGTCCCGTTCTATAGCCCATGATTCTTGATTTTCTTACCGAACAAATTAATGCTTTGAATATTAACTCAGAAACGTTCATCTGTAACTCATTTCAAAACGGGATTTGAATGTCAAGAGCGAGTAAAGAGAAAAGTCATTCTCAAACTAATTTATTCCATGGATTGAACGTTGGACGTACACATGACTGACCGAGGATAAGACTTCAAAAAGTCCTCGCCCTTGCCATTTCGAGACTTTCCGGTTGAAGGACTGAATATTTAGCCACAATCATAAAGCATCATAAATCTCAGGCCAGGTCACTGCAACCGAAGTATTTGGGTATTCGGGAGCACTACACCGTGTCAAAACAATTGTCCAGATGCTTGGCCAAGGGAAGAAAAGAATACATCTTTCAGCTGAGAACTTTCCCTCTGTGTTCGGCTGGTCAATTCGAACCGACAATCAAGCCACAGTTTTTGCAGCGATGACAAATTAAATAATAAATCCATGGGAAAACGCTGACCATGTAAAAAAAATCCAGGAAATGCAACTTGAAGGAGGCGGAGAATAAGCTACTCAAGCTATGCATGTCCTTAGTGGCGTCGCTAGGATTAGAGGCAAGGGGAGGCAGATTGGATATGATGGGGTAGGAGAGGGGGGGCTACTATATCTCCTACCTAACCCCAAGATTTTTTTTTAATATCACTGTGAAAATAATTATTTGTTGGTGACGATTCCGTCATAATCATGCAAAAGTGGTGCTATTCAAAGCGGGAAGACACCGTCTAGATCATGCATAGGCTACAGTAGGCTAAATGCAAGTTTATGCAACGAATATCACTGCTGCTAGTGAGCCACAGTGGAATGCCTACAGTATGGAATATATGTTTTAGGATATTTAGAAAGAAAGAGATAGAGAAAGATAGAAAGAAAGAAATACAGATCTTGAGCTTCAGACAGGCAGACACACTGCAGGGATTATTTAATAAGGCCTACGAGTTCGTCTCAAAGTTCATATATATCGGTATAGACCTACTAGACTAGAATGATAAAAATATTTAACATTTTTTTATCTCAAAAGTCAAAACTCTTAGATACATAGAACTGTTTTATATTATGCGTGTATGTTCCTCATCAAAATTCTAACAACTAAACCTAAATACGTGTAAAGGAGCATCGTCATGTCAGCCCCTAATGCTAAATAAACGAACATCAAAATACTGTGCTACCAATGTTTGGTTAAATAAAGATTGATAATTAATACAATACAGCGTAGAATCCTCACCTTCGGGTGAGCCTAATCTCTCTATGTAGAATTTCTATCGGATTCAACCTCGACTGCCTTGTCTCGAGTCCACATCCGCTTCTTCCCTCTCTCCTTTCCACCATCACCTCCTCCGCTGTCCTCTCCCATCCCCTCCGCCTCTTCCACCGTCACACCGCTCTCTCTCTCCCTCTCCCCATCACCCTCACCTCCACCTTTTCCACCGTAACACCACCCTTTCCATTCCACCTTCCCATTCCCTCCACCTCTTCCACCGTCACACCGCCCTCTTCCAATCCCCTCCACCTCTTCCACCGTCACACCACCCTTTCCATTCCACCTTCCCATTCCCTCCACCTCTTCCACCGTCACACCACCCTCTTCCAATCCCCTCCACCTCTTCCACCGTCACACCACCCTCTTCCAATCCCCTCCACCTCTTCCACCGTCACACCGCCCTCTTCCAATCCCCTCCACCTCTTCCACCGTCACACCACCCTCTCCATTTCACCTACCATCGGCTCAACACAGAACAACTGATAACTTAAAATGACAATAATATGGGTTTACGGGTTTTCACACCGCTCAAGAGGCCCAGCAGTAATACGAAGCATACACTACAAAATATAATAATAATAAATACAGAGCTCCAACTCGCCTCATTCCACCCCATCTCTCCTCATTCCACCCCATCTCGCCTCAATCAACAAGGCACCTGAAGCAACACAGTGAACAAAAGAAGATTATAATTAAAACACATTAAAACACGTAGCCCTAATGGCCCTGTATACATGTAATAGACAGAATAAACCACAAGAATCATCTGTTGAAGCGGTCCTCACACGTTGGTACCGAACCCCCAAACATCACAGGGACCGTTATGATCCAAGTAGATCAACGATTGTTGCGCTCATCTGTGTATGAAGCTATGCAGGTGCCGCGCTCCCGTCATCAACTCGAGCCCGCAGCTCATCTCATGTCTCAGATCTTCTTCTTGGAACACTCGACCTCTGTAAATTCATGCTTTAGAATTTTATTCTGCACAGCGAACACTTTCAAAATATCTTAAGCTGCACTTATAAATTAATAGGCTACGAGTTAAATAGTCAGACGCGCAGCGTCTTTTTGATGTAGCGAACTGAAATTTTATGCGCGATATTGCGTGGCACATAGGCCCCTATCGTGTAATCTCGTGAAGTGTCGATGATTGACGAGAGTCCTCTGGCTACCGTTGGCCCCACCTGTGCTCATAGCATTACCATTGCATGGAGACTCTATCTAACCTTGAGTTAATACATTTTTCGTTTATCACCTTAACGAGGAGTAACTTCGCTGGTTCCAATTCCATTTTTGTAGACCTACGAGCTCGTCAACAGTTCGCCTAGTTAGAACTTATAATGTCAGCTATATACGCAGCAATGGAGATACACTGCAGCGACAAATTTCTCAAAAACGTTGTCAAACTCCTACTCTGGCAAAAAAACTGCTACATCTGACAATTTTTCCTCATGCACTGTAGTTCTAAATAAACTTCTAATTAGTTTATTTTTACTAGTTTCAGACAATTGAATGTGCCCATAAATTCATGATTAGACTACCGGTAGTTCAAATTGTTCAATCAGATGAAATTGCTGCTAAATACAATCCAATAACAGACGATCAGAACCTACATGTAGCTGGTGTCAGTTTTCCCTAATTTTTCAATTCTATGTAAAATTCATCTGACTTTTCCCGTTACATTCTGCTGCGACTGAGAGAAGCTTCAGTACATTGAAGTTGATCAGTTTTTGCGATCTTATAACAAACGAACTCCTATGAGGATTGGCATTAATTTCAATCAAATGTGATCTTGCAGATGACATTGACTTTGAATCAACGAGAAATCGTTTTACTTCAATGATATCAGGCAGACAGTATTTAACATAAACTAGCAAGTTTCTTGCTTATATCAACATAAACACTGTAGGCCCTATTGGCATAAATGTACGTGTTCAAATTTTTAAGTATCTGTTTAGATGTTTGATTCTGTGTAACGTGTTCGGAGACTTGATTAGGATTGACTTACTAAATTAGTCAATTTGGAGGCGCCACAGAGCCTCTTGAAATTTTGTTCGCCCCCCACGCAACAAAACCTAAATCCGCCACTGAAACTCAGGGTAACATAAGACAAGGATATTACCAAACGCTTTTAACCTCATCTCTGTCACCTCTTCAGTACGCGACTTTTGATTTCAGCAGGCGACAGCTTATGTTGACAGGTGAGACTTCGCCAGGTACATGTACATATAAAAATTATGGCGGCGACTTTGCCCTCAGTTGGTCCCTGCGTTGGAGGACGATTGAACGATGTCTTTTGCCCAGAATTAATTGCGGGCATCAGGCAATGGTTGTCCATGAACGTCTCATTTCAAAGATTCCTGCATAGGAAGACGATTGAACATTGTCTTGCTATACTGTGCCATAATATTCACGAATTAATCAATTAACTTCCTTACTTACATGATTATAGACGTAATACTATTAAGCGCTTCATAAATTAACCTAAAACACTGCACTGGCATTCGCGTTCCATGGTAAACTGTATGAAATACAGAAACATGAATTTAATATTGTGACGCCAGGTGCATTATAGAAGTCGCTGAGTCTACTATAACAAAAATTTCAAAAATAATTTGATGAAGACAAAAATTTAAAAATAAAAATAGCTGTGTCGCTATGAAAGTCACCGAGTTTCATTAGCATTCTCAAATAATTAATCAACTAAAATTAGCTTAAATAAATTTGGGAAGCCTATAAATTAATACAAACACAACTTAGGCCTTTGTATAAATTAAAAAACGGAATGCTGGACAGTGCCAAGGATTTCCAGACAACAGAAGTAGGAGACGTCGACATTAGACGATCATTAGGTATTGCAATCACTCAGCTATGGCAGAAGTCGTTCAACGCAGACTCCGATGTCATTCCACCGAATTCCACGCATGCATTACATACAAGATTTGAAGGGAAAAGAAACAAAGGCAGATCAAGAGCAGGCTGGATTGATAATAATAAAATGAGAACTTATCGTCGGTTGGACGGATACTTGAGGGCAGCAATGGCCTTGACAATAAACCGTGGACAATTGAGCCGATTTATTCGCACCCACGCCGACACATGGCGTCAGAAATAAATGCTGATGGTGAACAAACAATATATAAATCTAAAATTGATAAAAGATGCGTTTATCACTCATTCTTTAATACCTATGACCCCCTTCTCATCAGTTTTTCAGTTGCTTAGCTGAGAAAGATAGGAGAGTTGAGTTGTAACGAGAACGCCGAGAAATAGACCGTGTTATACAGTAGTTGGTTGAGCCGTTAAACCTGACCGGGCGTTTTAAGATGGCAGCGTTGTATATGGTAATTATGACGTAATGATATGACTTTGAATACTTTTATGATTGAATTGCACTACTTCTTACACTTTATTAATACCAATGATAAACATCATTATAGGGTAGCTTAAAACTACAGGACTATTTGCCTAACCCTGGGTAAAATAGGCAACACAATTACATCCGTGTATATACTATATTCGCGTTCACTATTAATTCACACTGCTGCAACATGATATGGTTATTACAAGTCTTAACGGATGATTACAAGTTATTATAACATTCGAATTAAACTGAGCGACAGCCATGCAGGGCGCCAGTCTGACCTGCTTCTCATTTACCAAGGAGACTTAAGATGTGGAAAGGCCTTCTGTGAGGGTAGCGGGAATCGATCTTATGTAGGAGTGTGACCATTCATTCAAACCCTCTTCCCAGACGGGGCAATTAGAATAACGATCCACATTGTTGTTGGAGTCAGTGAGGCATAACCGAAGCATTGTGATGTCGTGTGGTCTTGCCTTCCCGTTATTTCCAGTTTTTGGTATTGTATCTCGTAGCCTTGTGTCCGCCTATGCTGAAACCGCAGTATTGTTCTAATGTCAGCTTATAAGCCACGACAATGTCCTATTGTAGCGCAGGGACTCGTAAAAGCGATGGTCGCCAACTTGCATACAAAGTACGAATAAGGAACAATCGATTTCTACAGGCAAATTGCTTTCATAACTAAAAACAGGCAATTGGAACTGGAATTAGACTCTTTTCAAAGAATAGTAGAGTTTAGTTGTCAAAAAGAGTCGCTAATATGTTGCACATGAAACAACTACCAACCCATTAAACAGATCAATTGCTTGACGTCCTCCCTCCTCATAAGTTTTTCGGTAGCTTAGCTGAGAAATATAGGAGAGTTGAGTTGTAACGAGAACGCCGAAAAATAGACCGTGTTATACAGTAGTTGAGCCGTGAAACCCGACTTGGCGTTTTAAGATGGCAGTGCTGTATGACCTAATACGTATGATGTAAAGATATGACTTTGAATTATAACCACCGTCGCAACTTGCTCAATATAGATTCTTAAAATTCATGCCATTCGTCAACTGAAGAAGGGAATTTATTGAATGGTCTCACCCGTGTGAGTTAGTCCAAAACAGGAGACACTTTTAGTTTTATAAGCTTCATTTTGCAAGCTTATGGTATATTCTAGGCCTACTTCTTAATTATATTTAACTTCATCATTACATGCTTTGCTCTAGCGAGGCAATAAATGCTTAATTTAGAAATTTATTTCCCTTGTTACGCTGTATACTGTATTGCATAGCAATGTGTTCTACTGTATCGTGTATCTTTGTTCTATGGTGTTGTATGCATATATTTTGCAAAAGCACAATCCTTTCTTTGGTGTTTTGGTTACTAAGTTCCCATCCTCAGCTGAATTTAGGTACTTGTCAAACACATTCGGGTGAATAGCATCCCCAGGAGGGTGCTGTAGCTAATGCCCTGCCTCACCCATTGGCCCGCATAGTCTCGGCAATGGCTGGACTAAAACCCACCCAATCCGACAATGGTCGTTTATCTGCACCGAAGCGCCTTCTGGTGCTCGGGCGGGAAATGAGCCGGAAGTGCTCTGCTGACTCGGAACAAGAAAAGCCGGCGATGAGTTGGTCAGTCATGACGAACCTTTCAGAAGCCATTAACAGCCACGAGTCGGCTGGCAATCAATAGACAACGGCTAATAGTGGGTTAAGCCTTCAGTGCTCTCTCCGTCCCATAGGACTCATCTGGAGGCGCTGATTCTACCAAATATACTCATATGTATATATGTTATATATATATATATGTATATATATGTGTGTCATATATATAAATATGTAAACAATAATACTCATGTATATGTATAATGTTATATAAAACCATACATGAATAAATACATTCACATTTATGCACATATATCGCAGTAAGTAGGCCTATATTAGTAGCACACACGTACCCGTACATACACAAATACGCATAATTTTTGTAATTATTAGTTATTGTTAAATAGCATATATAATATATATATATTATATATAAGTGCTTATAAATATATACATAGGTCTACATTTACACAAAGAGTGACAGGTAGTCATGTGTAGATACATAATTATTATGCACAATTAGTGTATAATATATTCGTTTAACTATATATTAGCAGTAAGTATACGCCTATATTAGTAACACACATGCGCCCGTACATACACAGAAGCGCATAATTTTTGTAATTATTAGTTTTTAATAAATATAGCATATTCGCTGCTGATAATAATAACACTGACATTTTATAATTTAGGTTCATTGTTCTCTCATTACAATATCATTGTTAGAAAGACAGTGAGGTAATGGCAAATGGTCCAGCTGTCTATGATATGTTCTGTTCTGTTCTTCAGCCATCTTCGATACGAAGGTCATATACAGTTCTTCTTCATTTCTGTCTGTTCTTTTCATCTAGCCATCATCATCTGTGTTGCCGTAAGGTCCATCATTTCTGACATTATCCAACCAGTTTGTTCTTGGTCTTCCCTTTTCTCTAGCTCCTCTATTATTTCTTGTATTGTCTCAGTCTTTATGCCGCCCTCTTCTTTTCTCATAACATGTCCAAAATACTTCATCTTCGCTTCTTTTACAGCACCTGAGAATTTTCTTTCCACACCTGCAGCTTCCAATACCAATTCGTTTGCTTTCCTATCTTGCCATGAAATCCCGAGAACAAGTCTTAAACATTTCATTTTTATAGCGTCTATTCTTGTTTTTCATCTTTCCCTAACGTCCAACTTTCCGCTCAATACATTGCCACTGCAATGGCCATACAAGAGTCCTCAGCACACATCGCAGTTTTTTTCTGCATGGCGGTTAAAACATTTCCTTGTTCAGGTCTGAGTGATATATTTTGCTGCTAATTCTGTGCGTTTATATAAAATACAGAACAAGTCGATGAAAATTCAACAATTATCTTTGACTACAGAAACTCTGCGCGTGATGAAAGCACTTTTGACAGAAGTTAGCTTTTTCTTGAACTCAACGTGGAATAACAACAATGAAAAGTATATGGTTATTTTGTTACCTGTGTGTATTGCGTAACCATGGCCACAACCAACTATTTTATGGTATGTATGTATGCATGTATGTGTGTATGTATGTATGTATGTATGTGTGTATGTATGTATGTATGCATGTATGTATGTATGTATTTATGTATGTATGTATGTGTGTATGTATGTAAGTATGTATGTATGTATGTATGTATGTGTGTATGTATGTAAGTATGTATGTATGTATGTATTTATGTATGTATGTATGCATGTATGTATGTATGTGTGTATGTATGTATGTATGTATGTATGTATGTATGTATGTATTTATGTATTTATGTATGTATGTATGTATGTATGTATGTATGTATGTATGTATGTATTCATCTCATATAAAAGGTATACAAAACAATTATAAGACCGGTGATGTTGTATGAAGCCGAGGACTGGACATTGACGAATGAGACAGGAAGGGTTATTGAAGAGAGCGGAAATGAGAATGCTGAGCTGCTACTCGGAGTCTCGATATAGGATAGGAAAGGGATCGAACTAATCAGGTAGAGGAAATGTATTACGGAGATGCTAGAATGAGACGGTCACGCAGTGAGAAAAGATGATGAAAGCTTCATTAGAAGAACTACGAAAGAAGATATCACCGGACGCCGCAGTATGTAGACTATAGAAGAAGGGATGGGAAAAATTATTGATACAACATGACTTAAATCTACTTATAAATACTCTACTTTAACCTACTGTAGCCTCATCCTGCATGAATTTTCCTTTACCTGAACTTGTATTGCCTTCTTTTTTCGTCCTTTCTTACCGCAACCTACATTAATTTACGGTATTTACCTAACATAATATTTGTTTGTTAACCCTCCGATATTTAGTCTCTAATCGTCTTGATCTACCTACCCTCACTTGTCATACGCATAGCAAAGAGTGCCTAAATGTGATGCATATTGAAGATTATTGTAACCAAAAGCGCATCTGGGACGGCCCCGCTCTTCTAGGTATAGCGGAGTTCAGGTGGCGAGTCTCAGTCTCAGAACAGAGGGGCCAGATCTCAGGTTCGGCCTGTTCCGGTTGAAATTAACCAATGGTACGATCGAACTAAATTACGCATGTGTATATATTATATACGGTTTAGAGACCACGCTGAGTAATGGCTGCACATAAATGCGATCTGAATAACGGCAAAAGAGATCAACTGAACGACCACCAAATGCTTTATCAGTGGTTGTGGCAGTTGTTATCCAGTGCCTTTGAAGAGACCGACATCCGTCACTTAACCGTGTAATAATATGCAGATATCATCGCACATGTAGTCCATCACTTGTTCTGCCTGAAACGAAACCTCGCCTCACCTCAATTTACTACATTTCACTCTTTTTTAAATTTCCACATAATTACAGACCTAAAACATGACACGGGACATTTTCAGCGATCATTTTTAGATGACTCTGTGTAGAAAACGCTAAGACGTTATGAAATTATGTAGATAAAACACCTAGATGAATTAAATTGAAAGTCCTCAAAATCCTCTTCTTTCTCTTCTTCCTTCTCATCCACCCATTCCTCTCTCTTCTCGTCCGTCTCCTCCTCTTTCTCCTCTTCTTCCTCCCCTCCTCCTTTACCTTCTCTTCATCTGACTCCCCATCATTTTACGCGAATCATTATATTAGGCAGCCATTGCTTGAATGGGGTACTGCGTAGCGTGAGCGCATCATATTAAGGGGTAAGGGCCCATCCACATATTACGTGGGCAAAATCATAATTTCGGACCATTCCCTCTGCTTCACCGCGTACATTTTGTGGACCGTCCCCCATGCGTACGTACATCTGAGGTCTACGCCCCACCCAGTTGCAAAGGTTTAACAGCTAAAGACATGTGTAAGACAGTTATATTTGCGTATGTATATGTTTTCCGGGACCCATATCCCCCCACCATATGCACCCACCATATCCCCCCACCATATGCACCCATACGCAAAATCGCCAAAATTCGAAACCCCTCCCCCTCATCGCGTACGTAATATGTGGATGGGATCTTAGGCTGTTAGAAGCACTTGATAATTGAATCAGATACATTATATTACAATATTGTATAATGTAGCCCATTGTTGTATATTAGCATAATTTGATATTGTTCTTTTAAACACTCGTAACGGAAGATTCCGTTCTTTGGGTTTTTCCGTTATCACTACTTTAAACCTGACTGTCTAAATTATGTGATTGAAATGTGGTGAACAGTAAAAATAAAGTATATAGATTGGTTGATTGATTTGCCATTCGCGGTATCATTGACTCTTGTCTTTTGTATTCCGTAGCCGACTGCAGGCGATGGGGTTTCTATTTAAGAAACAAGAAGAACATAAATCTTACCACACCCGGTGATACAATCGTTTTCTCTGCTAAATCTCTCAGTCAGTATCTGACGTGTGACTACCGCACGTTCGCGGCAGACGAGAAGAAGGAGGGGCGTCGGTCCAATTACGACCTTCTCCGGCGGATCGACTGCCAGGGTCCCATGAGGCCCGGCGGATCGACTTCTAGGGTCTCATGGGCCCGGCGTCCCTTTGCCGGTCGACCATAGAACTTGTGGCGTCGGAAGTAAATCTTATTTCCAGTCCTGCTTTAGCGTGGGGTCGACATCATCCCTGTGGACTCGTGAGTTTTCGTTGGACGACGTTCAGCGTCCGGGGCTACCGGTAGGGGCAGCACTGAGTGGAGGGCGTGATTCGACTGGCGAAATGGGGTAAGGAAGGCACCGGCAAGTGGAAGGATAAATCACAAGGGCCACTCCCTAGTGTAGTGCCCGACAGCCAGCTCCTTTCAATCCGATCGTGTAGTGGCGAAAGATGAATCGGTAACAACAATTGGAAACGGAAAAGATGGTATATATATGATTGAATGGCATTCGTAAGCAACAATCGATCTCCTCTTATAATCTAATTTGAGTGATAATCGATATCCAGAGCAGAGGTGCAGGATATATAAATTAATAATCTTTATATTAAGATGGATAAAGGATAATATTTCTGTTAAACCTAGATGCGCATTCATTCATTCGTTCATAGTAAAATTTACATATCGCCCCCTCAAAAGTCTATTCGATATAGCCTCCTTTCAAAGCTCAGGCATATTCAGGAGACCGTGCTACGTCACATCGATGAACCTAGGCCGCCTTCGTGGAGGCTCGAGAAGAATAATCCTCTATCCAAATTGTCCACATGCTCGTTGTCCAGATATCGATTGTCTTTAATGCCAAATATGTTTGTGGCTGTGCAGTTATTTGCCTGCGGTGGTCATTAGTCCCTCAATTGGACATTCAATCCATCTCGATGATCCGTTTATATCTCGTTGCCAGACTACACTCCTTCATCTTCGCCTCCCGTTTGTGGCTTCGATTTTTAAATTAGATCGTACAGCGTAATGGTAACAGGCGTTATATTATCTTCTCACTTCGAATAGCACTTCTCTGTGCAAGTAATTGCAACAGTTTATTGTTAGCGAATGCATAAATTATATATATATATATATCCTACAGTCTCAACTTAGATTTATTTCCGATGAATTTATTCACTGAGATCCTTTTTACCGCTGTGAGTTTATTAGAATGCAATACTTCCTATATCTGGTTTCGCCAATTCTATAGCCACTAACTTCTTATCCTCATTTCGTCCTTCTAATCGTCATTTTCATGCTCTCATTTCACCATTCGTGTGATCATCTTAATGTCCTCATTTTCTTCATTCTGTAACCGTGCTTGTTCCGATCTGTCTCTTCCTGTGTAGCTAGATTCCCCTAACATAACCGAACATACTCATCTTACAAATATAATAGTAGAGTTAGCTTATGTAACGCCAGCATTGCTACAATTCTATTCATCATCCACATAATAATTTGTCATCCAATTATTCACCTTCACGTCCACTAAACACTTCTTTTATGAATTTTACTCTTCTTCTGTGCTCGTTGCCTTCCATTGTAGCTGTCTCCCATACCATCTTTTTATTCCATTCATCATCTTCAGTTCTGTTTCCGTTCTTCCACCGATAGTTTTTCCATCCTTCCGTCCATCTTCTCTCTTTTCCTTACTCCCACTGACCCTTCATTCATGTCCACCCATCACATTCCATATATTTCCACCTGCCCATTCCACTCATCATCACTACCACCACCACCAGCATTATACCTTCTTCCATTACTCTCTTCCATCGGGCGTCGTCTTGCATTGAGTCCATTGCCACTCCACGCCCATGTCAAAGATTGTAGCGACATCTGAAAAGGACCAACAGTCACGCAGTGGTGAGCAATTCCAGTTGGCATCTGTCGAATGAAATGATCTCTTTTCAGCTGATCAACCTATAGACAACGCCAGATGCAGCAGCAGCAGCCAAATCACAACGATATCAATACCCCACGACCCCCTTTCTTCCCCTCTACCATCATCCTCCAGCTACGTCTCTTTCCCTTCCTCACTCACCCTCACATTCCGTATTACGCTCTGCGTTTCGTAAATGATTTAAAAAACACCGAACCAATGAGAACACAACTACTAGATTAGATTTTGAAAGAACTGAGAGAAGCTTGAATATTAGAAGGACTAGAATGAAACAATTGATAACTGGAAAGCGATCATATTGAATATGCTTGAATTCCACGAGAAAGGAAGGAAATCGTAGAAGGAAATTTTTTTATATACGTTTCTCTATTTGACATCAAAGTCTCAGTCAGCGACTTGGAGTGACAAAACAATATCAACTGCTGTCTAGTAGAAAAAGCATTCACGTTGTTTTAAAAAGTCGATGAAAAGTATAGGAAATAATTATGAAATGTATTATTCAAACTTGAAGGCTCAAATTTTACAAGAAAATTGAAATAAAAAAACACATAGAGAAAGTGATTCAGAGTGACTTCAAAGAAGCCTCCAATAGGAACATCGCGAGTTAGTCGCGTATAGATCAACGACTTTGTATCGTAGTTCATTGGAGGAGTCGGTTCTATATTGACGGGGTCGGTTCTATATTGACGGGGTCGGTTCTATATTGACGACGCATCCCTCTACTAACCTAAAACAGCGTCCAGTCATTTGAATCAATGCAGTGTATTAATTCTTCAACGGTCATCGATTAAGAAATTCTCCCTTAAACAAAACTATAGATGACGTGTTAATACCGCCGCCTTCTCAACGTGAGCAATCTGATTGCTCGACTCAAAGGTATAATTGCCTTTGGACGGCAGCTAATGAGAGGGTAGATGGAGGGAAGCCAGAGGAAAGCTCGACGGAACTAGAGAGGGAAAAAGGCGACCGGAAGGACGACGAAGATAAAATAGTAGATGCCTGGATATGTATACAGACTGGAATAAACCCTGGAATGGATCAAGGCAATGACTCCGGTTGAAATGTTTCCGAAGAAATATCGAGGCGAGCACAGGAGAGGAGGGGGAGACGAGATTGGTTCTCTTGGTGTGAGGAGAGGGGTGGGTGGAGTCGATCGCCTGCACAGGGTATAGATGGCGCCTTCCTCTTATGAGGTACGTCGGCGAATTAGTAAGAGGGAACGCTGCTGCGGCAGTCGCGGCGAGCGGCAGGGAGCCGCCTTCATCGTCGCCATCGACTCCCTCGCTCTCGCTTGGTCGATCGGCGGTCAAGGGGCATTCTCCTTGCTGCCTCGAACGCCGTCGAGTGCAGCGGAGACCGAAGTGCCTCTGCAGACATCCGTATAGGACTAGGGGATGAGGGAAAGGAGGGAGAGCTGGCGGCAGCGGCGGTCGCTAACCTAAGGACTTTTAGTCCTATAGACCTTTAGTCCGCTTCGCCGTCCTTCTATTGGTGGACGACGAAGACTTGAGGATACGTTGGTGGCTGTTCGTCTGTTTGATTTTCCGAGATTGTATGCGTCGTTATGCGCGCGCGCGCGCGCGCGTGTGTGTGTGTGTGTGTGTGTGTGTGTTTGTGTGTGTGTGTGTGTGTGTGTGTTTGTGTGTGTGTGTGTGTGTGTGTGCGTAAGGAGTAGAGCTTGAAATTATTGCGAAGCAGCCAATGCAATAGTTTGAGTGTCGTTATGGTAGTAATGGCGCTGCTCTCTAACAACGAGTTAATGCTCGCTCGCATGCTTTTCTAAAGCCATGCGGTCGTGCTTGTTGTGCTGGACCTTGTATGTTCGTACATTAGTGTGGACTAGTCTACGACTGTGTTGCGTATAGTAACAGTCGACTGTGGGTCGTTGGTTACCGTTTGGGGGTCGACTTTTTCGTCGAGGTTCACGGTCTACCCGCGCAGCGTAATAAACACCACAGTGACGTCATTGCTTCTGACTACGCTGTTCAACCTGACCCGACCCTCGTCCAAGTCGACCCAGTCGCGTCCGTCATCGACAACGTCATAGGCAACGTCATCGGCGCATCGCATGCGCGTCGACTCCGTAACGAATAGGATCCAGGAATTGTGGAGCAGACTAAAGCGACAATTGCAGCTGGTTGAGTAAGATTGCAATTGCATCTTTTATTCGAGTGCGTAGGTAAGGATTCGGTGAGGTTTTAAACCTCGGTTATCGTGGTCATAGACCTGCGTTGCGTATGTTTTGCCACATTCGATGGAATTTAGTCGGACACGGTCGCACGATTTGAATTCTTGTCATGGGTGACTGTTTTTGACCGATGACTCTAATCAGCAACTCAGCGATCGAACTGAATTAGAGATTCGACAAAACGAAGCGTGAGATAAAGATTCCATTCAACGCGGTTGCCTAAGTATCAAGACAGTTTCAACGAGAGCGTAGAGAAGAAGACGGTGGTGGTCAGCAGGTATAGTCCCAACAGTTTTTTGTCTTAAGCAAGATTATCAAGGAATTAAAATCGTCAAATACGCTGTACATATGTACGGTATCTGTTCTCTCATTGAGGTAGATTTGAAAAAATTACAAGCGGTTAGAAGTCTCCTGATTTGGGCGATGGGAAAGACAGTCCCCCAACTGAAGTACGGTAAGAAAAAAGTTCAGAATTGACACTAGGTCTACGTAAAAAATGTGTCACAATCACGACAAATTCACGACATGAAATCATTATTTTATTTTACAAAATCCGACCAACAATGGCGCAAATAAGAGAGAAACTACGCGTTCATCATGCACAAATGTCAATATAGGCGTCCTTCTAGCAATCAGGTTTGCATTTATTCAAAGTTATCATAATATGATTTGAAGCAACAGCGCCTCTGATCCACGTTATTGATATTATCAATAACGTGGATCAGATGTGCTGTCGCTTGAAATGTCACGCTAAAATTAATGTCAAAAGTGTCTGCATTTGTAGACCATCATTCATGTAGGCCTAGTGCCAAATTATCGTCTATAAAACATTGACACTGGGACGAAATACGACGGTTTGGTTCGAAAAGTCGTGTCGCTACAGTTTCTACATGTTTGTCTCAAATTGCGACAATTCACGGCATTTGAGGAAATGCACGATATTCACACTTATGCCAAATATCACAGAATTAACGGAATTCCACGACTTCGAAAATTTCTCTGTGTACGGTGTATATATTCGTGTATCAGACAATTACGAATCACAAGCAACAGGACTTTTTATATAGCGCCTTTTGATACCATCAATATCGTTAGTTCTGTTGTATACCATCTTTTGATTACCTCTGCGCTGAACGTTATAATTTAAACAGCGATATATCAATGCTCTTTACTCACCCTTTATAAAAAAAATTTCTCTGGATTAACGGTCATTGCTCTGATGAATAATAATAGTAATAAGCAATAAGTAATAAATAAAAATAATAAATAATAAATAGTGAATAGTAAATAATAAATCATGAATAATAAATAATGAAAAAATAAATAAATAATAATAAATAAGCAATATTAATTAGTGTGGTATTCCATAACATTTCAGGATCTCCAATTGATGTTTTTATTCTCTGTTCTTTGCGAATATATTCTATGCTTTAACCGCGCATTGATCCCATTCTTCAAGGTATGGTTGTACGAGCCTTTAGTAAAGCGTGGAGTACATAAAATGAACATTAACACAGAATTACTACACATTTACTACCTATAGCTTTGGCCTACATAAAGGCCTACCACTATACTCCAAAACCAATCAGTTTTTAAAGATTCAAAATCCGTACAACTAGTTAGATTAATATGCTTAAAATAATTGAATTCTTGTATAAATATACCCATGAATTCTACAATTACTTCGCTATTTATAACATCCAATAAGCAAACGGATTCAAGAGGCAATCTCAATTGCACCGAGGAATACTCGCTCGAGCAAACCATAGACTATTCGACCTACGCTCCACGAGTACATTGATCTGGAATAAGATTCCAATCGCCATTCGAACATCTATCAAACCTGATATCATTATTTTTATTATTATTATAAGAATAATTGCCTACTCGTTTAATCGATTCTTGATTATTTCATCAATAAATGATGGTGACTCTGTCTAGTTAAGATATCTTAAGACTTTTCTATTCCCACTGGGCTTTTCGAACTGAGAGCGCATCTGATTAGGTTGTACTGGGAGAGGCGCTATAGAAATACGTAAATACAATACAATACAAATACCTAGTTAGGAGTGCTTCTATTTCTCCTTGGAACTCTAGCCGCATTGCGATCGTTGACCAATCATTCAACTAGACTATTGATTCGGTTCCTCGACTACGCATACTATCGTTTCCCACGAATATTGACAAATAGTAGGTGACCCTAATCAGTGCATGATGTGGCTTTACTGGGCTCCTAACTTGCCAAGTGGCCACCGGTATATACCGGTCATGCTGCGAATCTTCCTTGTTTGTGCTTTGATTTAGGGAGCAAATAATATTTTCAATCGAAATTGAATTGTATGTACATGTATGTCTTGAATAGGCGCTCTATAAACGCTCGATTACACTACATTTTGTGTATGTGTGCATGTAATTCCTTGTTGGTCGGATGTTTCCTTTCTAGTTAGGCGGCGAATGTTGCCAACAAATCACCTGCTTTCACCGATAAATTTCCGTTTTGCTTATAATTTGGTACCTGCTTCTTTGGTTCTTATTTGATCAGGTGGCATTACTGCTTCTAAAGCTAAGTTGAAAGGTTATTGTGACAGGCGGCAACTCCGTCTGTTATTTCCAAAAGTAATGCTTGATTTTATCAATATTTAATATCATATTTCACGAGTTTCTTACAACGCACTTACGCCAGGTTTTTCTGTTCTCTGATATTCATATCACATGCAGAACAGAATACATTAATAATACATTCTTAGCATTGCCTTCGTCTCATATACTATAGAAAGCTCATTTGAAGTCTAATTATCTGTGATGACTTGATGGTTGTGTTCAGTTACTTTCACAAATATTCGTCTTTGTTTTCGAAAACGAATGATGAACATAAGTCAATATCATCTTCTTTATCTAGCTTCTTAGCTCTCCCATGCTGGATTTAAAAACAGTTGTTCCTATTATTATTTCCTCTTCTGCTCAATGCAATCTCACGCCCTTGTCACTTGTCACGTGACCTCGTTTCATCTTGTCCCGTGATAAACAAATCTCATCTAAGCCTATCATTTTTGTAGCGCCATGTTGTCCAAGACGTCAATTGACGATCGCTTCACATGACTTGCAAATACTGAAAATCAATATCCTACAGTCGGGGAAGCCAGGTTAATTTCGATACGTCGGCTGAGCCTCCCACTTGAGTGAAGCGAACGATCGATCCCCTTAGTCGCTCGTCTAGAAAGGGTCTGGTAAGCGGTAAATCGCTCGCCTAGCAACTATATGGCTATGCAAATGCTATGCCCAAAATACGCTGTAAACACAAAGGCATCGCTCTCCTTCTCTATCCATGGCGGTCCATTTTCTAACCGTCTACTATACCATCAAAAGACAGCCACTGCATATCCGTCGGGGTACCCTGCCAAAAGAGCGACCGACAAAAGATCGCTGACAAAATAATCGCCCGACAAAAGGGCGCTGAACAAGTATCTAACGCGGGTTTTATTTGTCTTAGTAGCTGAATAGATGAAAAGAATTCTGTCTAACTAGAAGCTGGATTGGTATATGGAATGTCGTTTAAATAGAAACGGGAATTATAAAAAGGTTTCAGCCTAAATAGAAGCGGGAATGATGGAAAGATTTCTATTTAAATAAGAAGCGGGACTGATGAAAGCAATTTTGTGTAACTAGAAGCTGGATTGATGAAAAGAATGCAATTTGAGTGGGAGCGTGAGCGATGATATTATATGGTAGCGAGGATGAAGACAAGACTTTAACTAGAGGGCAGATTAGATTGATGAAAAGCTGTATGTTTACTAGAAGATGGATTGATGAATAGAATTCGGTCTCACTTGAAGCTAAATTGCTGCATTCGCGTTTTCTTAAACAGGTATTATTTTCATCAATCCAGTTCAAGTCTTACATAATTAATTTAAATCGATAAACTAGCCTACTGAACCACCTAGAACCCAATTATTATTATTATTATTATTATTATTAATATTGTTATTATTATTATTATTATTATTATTATAACATTTGCTCTGCAAGTCTTTCCACGACCGACAATGTCTTTGGTCAAAGAGAGTGTAGTGTTGTGACAACTCGTTTGGTTTTCCAGTGAGGTGAACTGAACTTTTTCCTGTGATGAAGATAAACTACAGAACTTCTTATCTATCTAATCATCCATCTTTGTAATGTAACTGATGTAGCGCCTCTTATGATTACTATTCAAATGCATTAAAACTTTCCTAAGTTTTCAATTTCCCATAATAATAAACAAGCAGGAGCGATGGAAGAAGCGAATAAAACGTTAATCCAGGAGGCATAATGAAATAAATAGCCGAATAGCCGCCTTATAGTATCCAGGGATATTCCTTTGTGCAAACGCCTAGATATTTGTCGATGCAGTTTCGTTTCGTTTATAATATGAAACGAACTTGAAAACCATACAAAGGCCCGGCAATTTGCCCGCATTCGTGTCACAACCCTGTTTGCTTGCTAATAGGTTGTTATTAAATTCCAGCCGAGGGCTCTGGTGTCTCGTCGAATATTGCCCGCAACGCGATGGGTCGTAAATGGCGGATATGGCCAAACTGTTTCGTGTGGGCCATGATTGCCTTCTGTAGATATAAAATACCAAAGATGGCGCCTGAATGGCCAATCTCTCGGCGATTATTCTTGACTTGCATCCATCACTCGTTCGAAAACATTGGTCTAAGTCTGCAAATGAATTTTTTTCTCACTTGCATTTACTCTCCTCTTCCTCCCACGAACATTTCCATCAGTCTATTTATTTCTGATTTGTTCTCTTCACATATTTGCGTTTCCATTCTTCGTCCCCTAATAGTGTCCGAGTTAAACTCTGCCTCCCACTGATTTCCAACATATATCATTCTTATTCTTCGTTCTAATCCATTCCTTATATTTTCTTGTTCTTGTTCGTATCCTTCTCCTCCTGCTCCTCAGTCTTCTTCTATCTTTATATCCTCCTATTATATCTTCCTAGTTGCTTCTTCCTCCTCCCTCTTATAATTCGTCTTGTTTTTCTGCTTCCGCTCTCTAATTGTGTTTTCCTCTTCCTTGCTCTGGTTCTCTTGTGTAAATCTATTTAATCCAATCTTTCTCTTCTTTATTTTCCACTCTTAGCGCTATCACCGTCGTCTCCTCTTTCACTGTCTGTGTGTGTCTCTCTCTCTATCACTTTGTCTCTGATTTTTTCTCTCTCTGTCTCTTTCTGTCTCTTTCTGTCTCTCTCTGTTTCTCTATCTTTCTTTCTTTCTCTCTCTCTCTAACTCCCTTTCTGTCTGTCTCTTTCCTCTGTCTCTCTCTGTCTCTCTCTGTCTCTCTCTGTCTCTCTCTGTCTCTCTCTGTCTCTCTCTGTCTCTCTCTGTCTCTCTCTGTCTCTCTCTCTGTCTCTCTCTTTCTCTAACTCTTCGTCCGTTAGTCTTATAGCTGCGTACGTCTCCCAGTGAGCCTTAATGCTGTTCGATGACTCGGTATATCTGCTTTAGCAGGTCGACATCATTAGAGGCGTATTTCGCCAAATATGGCCACGCAGTTCTCGGCCGCTGAAATGAAATAATTAGCTGGGCGTCGCCGACAGCGATTCCATCCTGATACCACTCGCATATGCCTACATAGACCCACGCGTCTGACTCTTTGTCCGCATAGCCGTACGTCTGTTTCTTTGTGTTTCCTCGATACTTCTTCCACCTCGTGAGATAGGATGACAGCATCCGATCCTCAGGTCCTCTCTATCTCTTCCATTTCCTTCTTCTTTTTCCCCTGTCGCTGAGTGTTTTCTCTCTAACCTTGTCTTCTTTAATTTACTTGTCTGTTTCATCTAGTGTCTCTCGCTGTCCGTGTCTCTCCATCCCTTTAGGTCTAAACGTAATCAGTGATTTTATTCTCTTGCCATTTTCTGCCAGTCCAATCTCGGTGACTTATTATAGACTTTGTGTTTTAAAATGAAGACACGGAGACAAACAGAGAACAAGATAGACGACAGACATACACACAGACAAATGAGTGTATCTAATTACCACATTCTGCTAGGTCAAAGTTCGGTCAAATTACATCAGGTGTAAAATTTTGTAATGTAGTGTACGAACATCTATTGCTGTAATGACAAGCAGGTCAGACACATTGGTTGACTCAAAAATGTCTGGCAGAAGACGACAATCTCAGTAGTCTATAAACAGACTTATGTCTGGTAACTTGATTCCGTTTTCTTAGCTACGAAATCTCGAGATGAGACTTTCACTTCGCAACACTATTTTAATCGAATGTCAGTTTAAGATACCCTACTGAACATCAAAGTTGCGAAATTGATCCACGTCGTACCTGCATGCGACGAATTGCTTCGGTAGATATAGAAATAACACGTGCTAAGGGGAAATCAGAAACAACGGTGGTGTGTGTGTGTGTCGCTATTAGGATCGCCTGCGTACTATCGGCAATAACGGGTGTGTCTGCGTCGATGATCTAACTTCAATCAGAAGGCGATAGCGTAGGCATGCTCTGAAGCAGAGATGACACATTAAAAGCAACACTATATGCTCTGATGTTCCGACTCAGGCGAAACCTGTTAGGAATTTTATTGAATTCTGCGAAAAGAAAGTGCTTTTTATTCATACGGAATTAACCATTTTCTATACTTTTGGTAATTAAGATCTTGTTTCGATGGTATTAATGCTGAGTTTTCGCGGAGTATATAAGTTACACAGATCCCCTAGAGCTTGACAGCTAGTTGGATAATCGAGCAAAAAAGATAGTATTGTCTTCCATTCACAGACATACAGAAAGACAGACAGAGAGATAGACAGGTGAACATTAGCAGGCAATTAAGCATCCACGTTAGCCACGTGCGTCTCGGTTCAAAGAAACCACATTCATACACGTATGCCACTTTCGTCCGTTCGTGTTTAACCTGTCTATCTTTTTGTCTTGTTTATTGTGTGTCTGTCTTTTTGTCTTGTTTATTGTGTGTCTGTCTTTTTGTCTTGTTTATTGTGTGTCTGTGTGTCTATGCTGTTGTCTGTCTGTTTTTCATGATTTTGATTGACTTACGACTCCCAGTTGGAGCGTCCCTAAGTTTACGCGTTGCTTACTAGTACCTGACTCTATAGAATTGGACAGCTGAGAGAGTCAGTGAAAGACGAGTTGAGAAGAGAAAAGTCCATAGATGGCGGTTCAGATGTTGGGGCGTTAGGTGGATGCTAGGTCCAGGTTTTCCTAAATAGATTATCAAACGCCAGAGGCAAATTACAGATTTCTTGGCGAGCAGGACGAGAGCGACGACGACGACGTCTGAGATTATGTTAAGATACTTAGACGGACCTACCCAGGAAGAACCGACGCATGGACAGACGAAAGGACGGACAAACTGATAGACAGACGGACGGAGGAATGGGAGGACGGACGGATGGAAAAATTGTTGGATGGATGGATGGATGGATGGATGGATGGATGGATGGAAGTACCATGGATGGATGGACGGATGGGCAGATGGACGAACGGATGGCTAGATTGACGGATGGACGAACGGATGGAAAGATGGATGGATGGGTGGAAAAACTGGAGACGAACCGAAGGATGGAGGACAGAGGGACAAAATGGTGGATCGACTGACGGATTACTAGACGAGCTGATGTGTAGCCGGATGGACGGACACACGCAAGGATAGACAGATGTAGGAATGGACGGACAATGGACAACTGATGGTATAGTCCGGCGTTCAACCACGGCTAACAAAATTCACCGTCTATCAATATCTCTCGCCTTAACCCATGCATAACAATTCGCTCACTCACACCCACCCAATCATTGCCAAGTTCCCCTCCCTCACACCCACCCACCCAATCATTATCAAGTTCCCTTTCTCTCTTGGCCGCATCCTTCTCTTCCGTAGCCTCCCTCTGTATCTTCTCCCGATCCGGTGCACGGCTTTTCTTCGCGATTACAGAAATACGCCGGCGAATCTAATTCTGAGCAGTGTTTCGAGTTGAGGCTCTATATAAATCTAAGCTATACGATACAGTGCAGTGACACAAAATGAAACACATATTTCATCACATGTTGTACATCACAAGCGATTTAGTTAAATACCTTTGCGCTGTATAGAATCCTTGATATTCACACATCACACATGCATACATGCGTATACATACATACATACATACATACAAACACGCATTTATCTATGCATGCATGTATGCATGCATGAGATATTATAAAACAAAACTCTAAAATATTTTCTCTCAGCCACAAAGAATGTGCTGTCGTTTATTTGTCTTGAGAACACTCGTGATTAAGATGATGGCACCGAATCTCTTGGAATGTCGCACTAAGAATGTCGAGAGTAAACTCGGGTTCGCCGATATTCGATGCGAGAATCGTGTTGTGCACCGGGGTGCACGCCAAATTAAAACAGAACCATTCACTTTAACAACATTTATGTTGTGCAATTCGAAATATGGCCCCTAAAAATTAGAAGTTGATTTAGTTTATAAATTATATAAATATCGATGCCTTTTGTTCTTATTCACTTCTGACGGCGTCAATTTCACTTCTTACTCTATGCTTGTTCTTAAAATAATATTTATTTCACTTTTACTTCTACTGCTCGAAAATCAAATGATGACTATTCTTCTTATTCGCAAAACTATCGCTGGCGTATAGTGACGTGTTTGTCACTGCGTTGCTCCCAAGCGTACAGTCTGTATTTATTATTCTAACTAGCTCGCCAAGATCGTCATTGGCGATGACTGATCAGTGACCAGGGTGCAATTCACCGTCACTCGCTTCAAGCCATTCGCCTGATCAGGGAGGCATATCATCTACACGTGAGTCTAATCACTTCACTGCTTACGTCTAACCGACTGTTTTACTTACTCCATAGACCTTCTACTTTATGTATAGTTGCTCATTGTTATCAATATCCTGCTCTAGCACCCATCTAAAAAACAGAATTCTTTCTGATTGGTCTACGCTAACAACACAAAAATACTCAGGACCCTCTATGTCCCTAAAACTGGAATCTGGTTGAACACCTTTACCCCTGATTTTCCTGTCTGCGACTCGTCTGTCGTTTTACTACCTCTCCAGCTACTCCAATCGTTTCGCTCATCCTTCCCGTTCTTCTTGTTGCATCCACGTCCGTGACCTCTGCAAACTCTGCTCTCTGCTGCCCTTCAAAGCCGCATCTAAAATTGTCACATTCATGGTCGGTGTTAAACTGTATTACTCGAATTAACTTTTCTTTTAATATAAGACTGGACACTGCATAAAAACCTCTGGCAATTTCCTTCAGCTAAGCCCCGCTCAGTTTACGTCACTTCATTTTTGATTCAGGCAGACGACAGACGCAAATGTTATGACCAACATTTACGAAAATTGGAATTTGGAATATACGACTTACAAATATTCCTCGACTTTATGACTTAACGCCATTGATTATGCGTCGTTGCTTCGTTGAACCTTTCATAGATATAATGAATATGACCTGCCATAAAGGTAGAGGTCAGCCACACAGAGCAACATGGTTGCAGGAAGGCTAGACTCTATTTATATGCGAGCTGCTATATACTAGGCGTGATACAATGTCTAATCTCGGAGTTTAATAGAAACATAGATGTCGTGGAGTGCGCGAAAGGCACGACCTCCGTACCCTTCAAAGCAATGTTTGGCAGCACCAGTCACTAATGTGGTCAGAATGTTTCCAAACTCAGGTCTAAAGACACGCAAGTCTACATTGTTACCAGTTTTCCCAAGCACTTAAAAAAGCCACAGCTGTTGATCTGTATTGATTGCGATTTTCTGCCCTATTCAGCGTCGATTGTTATCAGAACAAATACGTCTAAGGAACGTTGGAACTATCCAGATAATGGCTCTGTTGTTGATAATGTCATTAGTTGTCTCGATCATGGTTGCACTGAATGCCTTGGATCAAAAGCAGTTCTTATAACAACACGTACTGTAATTGTACACTGAACATTTTGCAAATTGTTCTCCTTTATGAGGAGGGGTTTCACGTGAAGGCAACTCCTCGGCACGGAGAGCAGACTATCGGTATGGATTCTAAGAGGCCGACTCAGCCTTTCATTCGCTAGGCGGAACTTGTAAAACGAACAGTATAGGGCAGGTGAGTGATAAGAAAAATGCATGGCTATCATATAGTTAAATTAGTTCTGTAATGACTTGCAATCATTCGTTCAAACTATGGCTTGTAATCATACTGCGGGGTGTCAGTTAGTTTGAAATAATAATAAACACGAATAATAAGTAATAATCTTTTCTGTCGAGACTCACTCTGCTAAAGAGATTTGTTCTTATCTGTTAATAAAGAATTCTCGTTGAGTCCTTAAGCCGCAGTCTGTGAAACGAGATATCTGTTCTATTAATTAAATCAACGTTGCCTAATAATGAGCCACGAATATATTTTGCAACTCATTCGCGGTCGTGTCGTTAATGGCTTCTTAAGGATAAATCCGTTGACCATAGGTTTTCCCATCCATTTTATGCACGTTCGTCGTTAAGGAGTTAAGGTAACCTTTTCAGCCGTGGGTATATTTTGACTATAACATAGCGCTGTTGCATATCAAATAGTTTTATCTCAGACATGTTGCAGCTAAATACGTCTGCAGGGCACCACTTTTGAAATGAAACGCAGTAGGGTTTGCATTTATAAATTGCGAATTACCAGCAGCGCTGTTGGAAAGCTTGCACATCGACTTCAAAGGGACTAAATCCAAGAGATGTTAAGTCACTGTGACGAAATTCACCGCCATCTTTTACCTTGGGCTGAAATAGCTTACTTAGATGTTGCTTAATGTTTCTGCATTGACCTATATTGTTGTATAAGATGGTGACGACTTGCATCTTGATTATAAATAAGTCGAGGATTTTTGTCGCCATCACTTTGTGAAGCAGAGCCACCCATGCAGCGACCTCTGTCGCCGAACGATCGATGTCAATGATTGCTCGGTGACGTGTTTGACCCATTGGCGAGCGACGCATAGGCTAAACTCTGTGTACACAGCGATGTTAACCCATTGGGTTGTTCCCTGCGATCAGTAGATCTGGGAGCTGAGTCTAACGCTGATGACAGGCGCCTCTACGGAGGCGGTCCACTCTTTTCGTCCCACACAATATTATATATATAATTATGCAGATGTAGTTATCGAGCTGCTTGCATTGCAGAGCATGTAAATGTCTTGCTGTTTGCATTCGATGTATTTATTGGTTCTACCTTGTCTGCATTTGATGTCACAGTTCATAAAGTACAGGACTGTGATAGATGAATGTATAGTAGTGACCGGCTGCATGGCTCTTCGTGAGTGAGCTAGGGATCGAATTGGAGACTGGGATATGTATAGAAACTGACACAGATATAAATTTTATACACCGGGCCGTTTTTAGGCATACACAAGGTAGGCCTTTGCGTTCGCGTATGGCCTCGCAAACTTATAAGGGCCCCAAAATGGCATCTTCAGTGTCGCATGGCAATATCATTATTGTAATTTGAGCAGATACTGCAATAATAAAACCATATAAAATAATTTTGCAGAGAGCCAAAATACAAAATGCGGAGTGAGAGAGAGAGAGAGAGAGAGAGAGAGAGAGAGAGAGAGAGAGAGACCGACAGAGACAGACAGAGACTTAGAGACAGAGCAGCAGGGAGGATAAGACGAATGGTGCTTAGAGATTGAGGCAATGACAGACATAGCGGAGAGAGAAGAGAAGCAATCGATTCGAGATGTATAAGGTTCGAGCCCGCTGAGTGTAGAGACAGAACTGGTATATTAGTTGCGTGCAATCCATCGCTTATATGATTCTGATCAAACGGCGCTATATAATTACCACTCGCTGTTTCTTCCACGTCTTCCATCGAATCCGAATCCCCCTATTGCAACAGAAAGCAAGGCAGCAGTACTAGAAAGCTGTATGTATGCTTACATGGCGTGATTCACTTCTATCGCACCTTCTATGCAGTCTGTCCTATAACGACGTCTATGCATGTCGTAGTATTGAACAACATCATAATTTTATATAATGTGTCGTAACCTCCTCATTAACAACAGGTCTGTGTTTAAAATGTTTTAAGTTTTACGATAAGCTAACTGACTAAACATATAGAAAGTAATTAGATTATTACTAACTGAACTCCACGTCCGTAATTGATTTCATTCGTGAATATCATTAGTCTCTTTAAGGCTGACCAGTCCTCGTTTAGTCGCACACTTCTCATTATCCTTTAGCTGTTCACTCAGATAACATCGCTTCAATGTTACAGCTTCGGTTATATTTTGTCTAACTCGTTTAAAAGACCTAAATAAGACCTAATGTTGTGAATGCGGAGAAGTCTTACATCTCAGCTCATGTCTTGTCTAAAATGTCCTCCATGTCCTCCATACCTCCTCTCTCTCTCTCTCTCTCTCTCTCTCTCTCTCTCTCTCTCTCTCTCTCTCTCTCTCTGTCTCTCTCTCTCACTCACTCACGTACATAAATTCCACAGACTACTTCAGTGCTCAATGCTCGGCTGATCATCCCTTGTCACCGGTGGCAGGCTTCTCGCCAATGTTCCCCCTAAGCTGTGCGCATGTGCGCGCGCGCACGGGCCGTGGAGCCAGCGCACACAAGAATTTAGTGTGCGCACACAATATTTTGCAAAAAAATAAAGATTCACGATTTCTTTTTATGAAACTACGTAAATCTAGTCTCCAAGCCGGCTGTTGCCTACCTTACTGCAGAAACGTTGCATGGTTCCTTGGCTGATAGGATCCCTTATTTATCTGTAGACAATGGAATTTTCTTAGATTGTCAGAACTTGTCACCATAGACTTTTAGATATGATCTTAATTTAGCTTTCATCGCATTCAACTCAAACCTGCGCATAAAAGTGTGAAAAATATTTAAAATTTCTTTCGCACAATAGGCCCATCTCCAAAAGTTAGAGGGAACATTGGTGCTCGCTGGGAAATAAGCTAAGAAAATTAAGTCGCCAACACTTCATGCCCATAGCTATCTGGCATCTCAACCTTCTTGCTTAAGGCACCTTCTTATTCAGCTCCCTATGTATATATAAAGGATGTGTAAAAGATTCTACGTATTTACAGAAGATTTTGCCTTATTATTGTTTGCACCAATTATTGGCCTACAGCATTATCTTGTTGCCGGTCAAAATAATTAAAGCAATCCATTTACTTAAACCTCTACAGGTAATTGGCTATAATTATCATTCTTTATAAAGGACTGATTGCGATTAACTAAATAAATATATTGAATGTGAACAGAGGCCATTATGCAGGAAAATTGTCGAGGTTTTTTCTTGTTCGCTAATTCTTGCGACGTCGTTGAAATAATATTTGCTTGAACAACTGATGGATAAACTCTAAGAAGAATTTAAAGTTTGGATAGCGACATCACCTGAAACACAAAATTCCAGACGATATCGTTTAGCCTATGATAGGTCCTCACCACAAGTGAGGACAAGTCTGATTCATGCGTAGTACGTCTGGTTGGAAATCTCGCGAAACAAGCAGGAAAAAATCCGACAGATAAGCTACATGTATAGCTGTCATTAGGCTGTCTTATCTCATATAACGACATTTGATTGCCGTTCAATATAGGCCTAATAGATTTGCATTCTTTCACATAATGGAACGTACATGTATACGTCCCAGATCTTACCATTCACGTGCGAAGTCATTTCACGCACAAACAACCAGGGCGGACTTTTATTCGACAGCAAGTCCTGTGGCTAATATGGATTCCATATTAGTCCCAGACAAGTCAGCTCACGATTCGCCTTCCGACGATGGCTAATTTTCTAGATTCAAATCTCGGACTAGCACGACCCATGCAAGCGATCGCTCATTCATTCGGTGGTGAATGATTTCGCCAGATCAATCAATTGAGGAATGGCAGGATCGAGGTCGCTGTGTGAACACGTGTACGTTAGCATTTTAGATTGTAGTGCAGGCTTTGTACGGACATCAGTGCTGAAAGTAAATGCTCTGGGCATAGCGGACTCCGTCCACCACTAACTTCTTATGGCCAGCACACATTGAGATAATTTTTACGCATGCGCAGATCACACATTGGACAGCGCTGTTTCAATATGTGTTCCTACGCGTGCCTGTTATATCTGGTTCATCCGACTCACATTTCACATGTGCTCTCGTCCATGACAAGAAAGCAATGATTGCGAATATAAAAATGGCCTATGTCACGAGTCTTTGATGCGCGACATTTGCCACGTCACGCGCCATTGCTGTCGTGGCTCATTTGTAGAACTGCCTATGTCTGTACATGCCCGATTGCCCGGCCCTTGGGTAGGTTTTGGCGGAACGGATTACTACCAATAAAAATGTCTATCCATTATCATCCATTTTCTATTTCCTCTGCGTCAACTATATGTTTAAACAAACTGCCACGGTCTCCTTTTAATTGCGGCTGAATTTCCTTAGCGTTGCAGCGTCATTTTACCGTTTCATTGAAGCTCATCGATCATCTTAAGCCAACTATACTTCGTCGCTTGGCTACCTATTAGAAATTTATTTGGATTGCTGTTGAACTTGCAAGCCCTGATATATAGCTCAACGAATGCTTTGGGAGAACGACGAGATCCGAATTTGCCCGCAGGTGCAGCACAGCAACTCATAATTGCGTACTTCAACAGCTAGCCAGTCTCAAAACGGTGAACGACGGTGGATATAGCACATAAAATGCTGCCGAACGCTTCCACTCACGCTCACAGATCTCGCGAGATTTAGCGGTGATCATTAGTCCCTGCTACAAGAGACAGTTTTCTAGCCTGCGACAGATGGCGTGTCTTCGAGTTTCTTAGCCGACGGTAAGAGGGCTGCAGCGTGCGAGAGAGCAGCGTAATGCAAGATGCCATGCATTAAGTACAGCCCGCGCTCTCTCCACTGCTGCAGCGGGAACATTTGCGCGCTTTAATGAAAGAATCGGTCGGCAATTAGGCCAACAACAGAACGGGGAATGCCGTTGACAAACCCAATTACCCTGAAGGCTTGCTTAGTCCATAGTCTTCAATAATTATATATATATATATACATATATAACATATACAGATATATCCAAGTAGGCCTATATATGTCGAACATTGTATGTAGAATATAAATTCTCTCTATGTCTTATAACTTTAAATCGTCAATCAGTTCATGTTACAAGACAATTTATGTCAGAATCGGCTTTGCTATAGTGTGCAATATGAAATCTTCCTGTCATTGGTAATTGCGGATCACAGGAGTTAAACCTGCCGAGATAAATAAACAAGAAACGATGCACACAGACAGTTAAAAGCCCAGACAAATACACACACAGAGCAACATATAGACAGACAAAGGGGAAAAGAAGACGGATGAGATTGAGGGGGAGAAGGCGGAGCACCTACCTATTCCGAGAAGTTCATTCAATGCAACATCAATATCCAAGATAATCATCTGTCTGCTAGCGTAATTATGTATAGACGGGGTCACATGGTTTCCTGTGGATTGTCATTAATCTCATTTAGGCTAACCAGTCCAAATTTAATCCAAGATAATTTCGCCAAGTTCACCCTATTGAAGGCCGTTGTCAGTGGGTGAGCGCAGTCGATTCCCTTCTACCCCATCACGTGTCCAGGGTTTGACTTATGTGATGAATTGGTCCACTTTGAAATATGAAATATGACTTAAGTCGTATTTGGGAGACTCGTGGGACTTGCATTCAAAGAGAACGTGAGTCCGTTATTAAAGTCGTTCTGTTTATTTCATGCACGCGCTGCAGTCGAAAGTTCTAGTCTCAGAGTATTCATTCATTTTAACCCAAAGCATTTATGTAGCCTACCTTTGATATTTTTTGACTAAATGTTCTGTTGACCAAATGCTCGATTGACCAATAGTTTTATTGACCAAATTGCTCTATTGACCAATTGCTCTATTAACCAATTGCTCTATTGACCAATAGCTTTATTGACCAAATACTCCATTGACCAATTTCTTCCTTGACCAATTGCTCTCTTGACCATTAGCTTAATTGACCAGGTGTGCTATTGACCAATTGCCCTATTGACCTATTGCTCTCTTGACCATCAGCTTAATTGACCAGTTGTGCTATTGACCAATTGCCCTATTGCTCTCTCGCTTTATTGACCAAAAGCTTTATTGACCAAATGCTCTGTTGACCAAATGCTATATTAACCAATTGCTTTATGGACCAATTAATTCCTCAGTTATTCCTTCTAGAGTGGACTTTCCACATTGTTGACGATAATCGTTGAATGTTCACTGTCGTGTTCTCGATTTTAATCAGGCTTTCGACCCACGACAGACGTTGTACGGTCATTGGCTAAAAGTCAATTTTTCGTTATTTTGTGGTTTTTGTTGTTGTTGCTGTTGTTAGACGTGTGCAACAAATGTCAATTTTGGTTTTGCTCCTTTCTTTCATTTGTAGAACACGCGGAGGACTGCATCGATTGGACAGAGCGGAATGCATATCGATCGGCCAAGAAGTGGACTTCGTCTTCTGGCATTTTAGCTGATAAATTGACACTGCGACAACAAATTTAAAAAAACGACAATGAGTAATTTTACTCTGTTGTCGTTAGATGTCGTCAGTCTAGAACAGCGGACTGCACCGGATGACCTATTCCCGACCAGTGTCGTCCCTGGAATGGGGTCAGCGGACGAGGAGGGCGGCTGCGAGGAGGAGGACGTGCCCGACAACCGGAGGGACACTCCGTCCTGCGCCCTCTACTCCTTCGTCATCTATACGGTCTTCACTGGTCTGCTGTGCATACTGGGGACCCTAGGCAACTCGCTGTCCTTCCTCGTCTTCCGGAAGGACCGACTGAAGACGTCGACATCATTCCTATTTCAGAGTCTCAGTGTCATCGATACCCTGATGCTGCTGTCTGTTTTCCCCGTCTACTGCGTCCCACAGTTCGTCAACTTCACGGGGTTCTACCCTTCGTACATGACTCGCAACTACCCCTTCCTCCTCGTCCATCTCCTGCCATTCATGTTCATCGCACAGACGTCGACTATCTGGGTGACAGTACTCGTCGGGGTGAACCGCTACATCGCCGTCTGCATGCCCTACCAGGCGATCCGCCTCTGCACCGTTCAGCAGGCGAAGAAGCAGCTGGCCATCGTGCTCCTATTCTCTAGCATCTACAATGCGCCTAAGTTCTTCGAGGGTCGACTGGCCGGCAACGAAACCGTCGTCTGCGCCGTTCACACAGTCCTGGCTCAGGATCAGAGCTACCGGATCATCTACGGGAACATCCTCTATACGATCGTCATCTGCGTTCTGCCACTCCTCGTCCTCACCTTCCTCAACATCCGACTGATGTCGGCTCTCAAGGACGTAAAGCGAAAGCGACAGGAGATGCAGAGCCCTCGTCAGCAGCAGGACAACAACGTCACTCTCGTTCTCATCGTAGTCGTCATCGTCTTCTCAATCTGTCAGTTTCCGGCGCTGTTGACGCAGATCTTTTGGACGATTCTCGGAGATGAGGCGAGGTTCTGCGGCGGATTTCAGTTCTACTTCAGCCGCATCAGCAATGTACTCGTCATCACCAACTCGTCCGTCAATTTCGTCATCTACTGCGCGTTCAACAACAGATTCCGTCGGGTGCTGTCGTTCGCCCTCAGAGGAAAGCCATACCCACCCGCTCGTAAGCTCGGCTTTGGACCGACCCCACCCACCGCCACCGCTCCTCTACACCCTCCCCAATCGGAAATGCGAAACATCGGGGCGAGTACAATGTCCACGAGCCTCTAAGAGTGATGACCGTCGTTTCTATGAAGGCCGCAATCATTCCAGTGATGATGACGACGACGATGATAATGTTGACAACGACGTTGGTAATTATGACAATTGTCGCTCATACGCTGCGTCAGTGAGAGTGAAGTTGCCTTGGCAGCAATGACAGATTATCTACATTTGACACATGATAATCGCATGAGAGAATTACTGACTAATCATCATTCAAAAGGCCTATGGACTCTTATGCAGCGCCTTTTCTCCGGGCTCCACTGAGCTCGGCGCTATATAAACAACGATTATTGTTGTTTGTTTTGTCCCGATGTGTTTCTGATCCCTCAAGTTCCTTAACACAGTGTCCTGAGACAATAAAATCAACTGATTATGATTCGTCAAGTTCTGGATGTTATTAGCTTTTCCATGGGATGATAACAATTCTCTCAGGGACTTAATATATTAATTAGCTAGTGTATCTGGAACGGCTTACCCCTCTTCCATATCTGGCCAAGGGTTAAAAAAACAACCATTCAAGGATCAATTATTGAACCTCTTTTATTCCTAATGTATATCAATGACCCTCCTAATTCTTCGACTGTTACTCCACCACATGTACAATTGTACATCCTATTTGCTGACTATTTCAATGCATTCATCTCTCATTTTTATTATCATTATCATCATCATCATCATCATCATCATCATCATCATCATCATCATCATCATCATCATCATCATCAATGGCATCATCATCGTCGTCGACGTCATTATCGTCATCATCATATTCATCCTTATCATCGTTAATCATCATCGTCATCATCGCCATCATCGTCATCGTCATCGTCATCGTCAGTCATCGTCATCGTTATCATCATCTTTATCACCTTCGTCATCTTCGTCATCATCATCATCATCATCATCATCGTCATCGTCATCATCATCATCATCATCGTCATCATCATCATCATCATAATCGCCGTCGTCTTCGTCATCATCTTCGTCATCATCTTCGTCTTATTATTATTATCATTAGGATTATTATTGTGTGACACGGTGGCTGGTTGGTAAGAGCGGTCGGCCCATAACGCTCAGTGGGCGCTGAGTGAGCGGGTTTGAACCTCGTCCGAGGAGTCACTGAGTAGGGACCTTGAGCAAGTTCTTTGCGCACATTTGCTCTGTAGTACAACTGCAAATGCGCAGTTGAGGCGTGCGCACTTGTTAGCAAAAATGTTGGAAGAAGGGCTATATAAAATTTCAGAACAAATACAAAAAATATTATTATCATTTTTATTAAAGTTTCCACCATAATGTTTTGTCATTTCAAAACGCCATCTTATCGGTCACGACAAAATTAAGTTAATTCGTAAATCACACGATGGCGCTAGAATCACTCGATCCGGTAAGAACTCGTAAGCAATAACGTTCGCTGCCATAGCAATAATGGTCGCCGCTGTGATAACCATCAACGTCCCCTCGGGGTAAGGGGGCGGGGGGAAACTGCCCCCATCTCGGCTCAGGCTGGGTGCAAATTCGAGTTTATATAGGCCCATGGAGAGGGGTAATTTGACATTTCACAAGGTCGTCTGCATATAGTCAAACCTTGTCACAAATCGGGATGATTTAGGTACATTTATTTCAAAATTATATTTGATAACTTTGAGGTAAACAAGAGCAAAATGTGCTTCATTTGGCACCAATTGCTTGAAATTGCGCAGGCTTCATGGGCTCCGTCTCAAACCCCGATAAACAAGTTTACTACATTCCCTGTGTCCCATAATTGTTACGGGCTTTTGCCCACCGAGCTCTGACGACGCCACAGTATACAGTTCCTGCACCACCTAGTTTGCAAACAGCCCTACACAGAAATGCATTTCCAGGTGAAGCTGGGTTGTACAGCTAGTTTTACTTTAAAACTTAACTTCATCTTGCCGTTAATAATCTGACTATAGCTTGCAGTTGACGTCTAGAAAGACACTGCAATCTCCAATGCTTCGACTTCTAAAGCCTAAACGAACGCCTTCTAACGTCTAAATCCTCAACGTCCTTGAATATAATTTGGGCACATCTTTTTACGCATCAAGATGATTTAGGTTTATGTAGGCCTACTTTTATTTAGAAAGAATGGTTTAAACTAAGAGGTAAACAGGAGCCCAAATTGCACTCCATTTGGCATCAAATGCTCAAAATCTCTGACCCCCTTGTCGTTAAGGACTTTTTTTTAGCGCCCCCAACCTCAAAGTTCTGGCTCCGGTGATTACCGATAAATCTTGCCATGAACTAACTTCAGACTGCCTGGAATGGCAGAACGTGCTACTTATGGTGGCTTATTTTTGAGATTTAAAACTTTGGGCTGGATTGGCCCATATCTTCTTGATAGTTGTCTGCCCTTTCGGTAGGTTCGCATGTCCAATGCCGCCACTTCTCTTGATGGTCGAAATGAACAGACGAACAGACGGACGGATGGATGGATGGATTGTCATGATATATGTAATTATATGTATATTATATATATAATATATATATATGATATATACATTATATACATATATATATAATATATATATAGTTGAACAGTACCTTAATCCCACCAAATCGCCGAAATTCGAAACCCTTTAGCGGCGTACGTAATATGTGGACGCCCCTAACGACCTTATGATCTCATTGATCGATCATTTTACATTGAATCGATAGGATGACATCCTTCATTCCCATTGCCCGTTTAAGTGGGTTTCGCGCCACATCGGGCTCCACACATGGAAAAACGAGGATATGGAGTGTAGTCATTTACGGATCAACAACGTTTGACAATAGGAGAAAAAGCCAAGAAAAGATTACATGTAGAATAAATAGAAATGTGGATTTGGCGCAGAATGGAAAAAAATAAGTTGGACAGAGCACAGAATTAACGAAACTACTAACGTACTACAAACAAATGGATGGATATAAAAGATCACTGATGAAGACAATAACGTAACGTTCAGAGTGCGCTGAGCGCGCGGATTCGAGCGGGCCGTCACTGTGTAGGGACCTTGAACAAGTCCTTCGCGCACCATTGCTCTGCAGTACAACTGCAATTGCGCCGTCGAGGCGCGTGTATACACTTCTGAGCAAAAGATGTTGAAACAAGGGCGGTATCAAATTTCGGTAATAAGAATAAGAGAACGACAAAGCAGATGGATTGGACACATACTAAGAGGTGACTCCCTACTACGAAACATCATCGAAGGAAAACTGAAAGGAAGAAAGACCAGGGGATGACCGAGAAAAATGATCCTGGACTGGATGATGGAAGGGGGCGGCTACATGAAGCTGAAGGAGGAGGTCAAGAACAGAGAGAACTGACGGGTGCGTACGGTGGGGGTCCCGAAAATATGTACGTGCTCAAATATAACTATAATTATGATGTATAAAATGCGGAATAGTAAAATCAGAACTGTAAACCTAATCACAGACTATATTCCTACTTAATCAATTTTATGTATTATCATAACTTTTCAAAATGCAAGTGTTGTTAGTGTTTTATTTTATCTTAACAGTTAACAAAATTAAACTGTTAACCTTTTAACGACCAGCGTGTACTAAAATGCATGGGAAAACCTATTTAGCTGGTCGTTAAAGGGTTAAAATATGATGCTTAACAAAAATAAATAGCCTGTGATAAAATCAATGTCCTATATATGTCTTTAGCTATTGAACCTTTGCAATGGGGGTAGAGCTCAGATATACGTCTTCATGAGGAGAATGTCCACGAACTGTACGCGGTGCAACTGTTACAGTTAAGGGGTTCAAAAATCTGATTTTTGCGTAAGTAATATATGGATGGGCTCTTATTGAAAACATGCATATAATATAGACCTCGCACTCGCCAGGTGGCCAGAGTGTATCCTGGTATGGATTACACGGTAAATTGAATTGTTTATAATTTGGACCAAAAATAAAGAGCTACAGAAGAATTGTCTGCAAAATACGACAGACAATTTCTTTCTTGCCTGTTTGTGTTCAACCCGACTTCTACGACGGCATACAGGCATCACACCCATCCTGGTTAGCATTGAGTAGCTTCCAGTAGCTTTGCGTAGGACTATATAAGCAAAGGCCCATATAGTAGGATTGACGCATCCTTTGCATTTGACTTGTAGGTCTATATAGTTTCTGATATATTCTACCATAGGGCTCTCCGTTCCTAGGATAGAGGGGAGCTACTGGTCCCACGAGCTTGATCCTCGAGCAGCAACGAGCCTTCTTGGCTGTGGGCCCCTCTCATTTGGAGTGGGCTTCCGCTAGCTACGCATATTCCCTAGAAACAATCTGCCAGCCTTCTATAGCATCCTCGAGTCTTTTTTATTAGGCCGCAGCCTGGCTGAGAGCGCCTCTGAGTAGGTTTCTTGAAGGGGCGCTATACAAATTTTCGTAATAAATGAATGAATAATAGCATGCACTTGACTAGTCTAAATGGCCTACTCAGGTTTTACCAAAATTCAGAAGGATTGTCATAAAATGAAATACTCGCGTGGGTGACAAGGGTAAGGATCGGCAATGTATACTAATTTCCAGATTAACGAGTCAAGATGGACAGGATGCGGGGTAACGATTAGACTAGTCCTTCAGCAGTCTCAGCATCAACAGCATAATCACTGTCTGGCAATTGACGTCTAGATTGTCGTACCGATCCAGTTTCAGAAATTGCCTTTGTTGCGACAGCCTTAGTGGCAATGAAACTCAAGGTTATTGACAATTTCATTGATTCGGTCTCAAAGTGTTGATGTCCCTTGCGTGTCACAAACTTGATTAAATCGTTTTCAGGTAATGCTTCTGTTCACGCCTTGAAGAAATAGTGTTTCATATAGAACAGTTCAAAATTCAATACTCAACAGACAAAAATATCTCATTATCTGATTAGATTTTGACCCATTTCCTCACTAAAACCCGAAGGTCTATGGGATGTGGTCGCTTGACAGGTTATGCGTGAGGCCTTGTTGTACAGTAGTGTAGCTGAGAGCCGAAGAATATTAAGTAAAGTGAATCTGAAAAAGCTTAACCCCTCGTTTTACCACCCCACTCCATCCCTCTCTCCCTCGCCCATATTCCCGTATTCTCTCACAGACTCCACCTAGCCCTACATATTATAATAGCAATTGCACAAATAATCTGAATGAGGCATGCCATATCACCACCACGAGCGTCAGTTCCTTTCCTTACACCACTGACTCATGTCAAAGGGGACTGAGAGTCCTTGGAAAATCTTTTTCACGCAGTCTTTATAAACGACCCCTAACTCAACAGATATGGGGGCCTCTGTGTCCTCCAATAAATCAATTGGGCTCTAATCGGATTTGTCATTCATACGCCCACGTTTGTCTTCAAAGTATCGCCAGGCAGCTATTCATCGTCGTTTTAGAAGTTGCAATCAATAATCACCATGTATGGGATGATATACGCTTAACAATTAGTTACATTATTGCATTATTACAAGTTTCAGCAAATCACAAGTCAAACACTAAATTTCGAATATTTATTAGCACTCGTCGGCGAATATACGAAAATAGACACGAGTGATAATGGCCGATGTATATATATATATATGAAAATCTTTATTTTAATAAGTATATATAATATAATTACGTGCCAATTAACGTGGCTAGATGTTAGCAAATGCGTCCTATTTCGCTGAACTTCGAAAACTTCGGCCGAATAAACGCCAACTTTGAAATGTTCTGACAGTCAAAAGAAAAATTAAAATAAATAGGATCATGGAAAATTAATCGTAAAAACTAGCGTTTACAATCACTGGTTGATTGTTTAACAAACTGAACAAGAAAAGTCAGATGTTCTGAATTTCGACGTTCAAATGACGTAATCTCAAAAGTTACAAGGAACACACTTTTGTCCGACTTCCACAATGAAAAAATTCAGAAACGTTGTCGACAGGTTTGAAGGATTCTAAGTCAAAATTGGCCTACATGCCCACACACTGGCGGCTCTAGACTTTCCCAGCAGAGAGGCCACGGATGGGCCGAGTAACCTGAAAGAGGGGCCAGTTGATGCCTGGTTTCGTCAAAACTGAAAGTGGAAACAAATGGTATTTGGAGGGCCACCGAAGGGAACCGATTCAGTTTAGGGCACTGACCTCTGCAGCCCCCCCCCCTTAGAGGAGCTGCCACTGTGCCTATACAGAAACCGACGTTCCCGAACAGGAACCACCGTGCAAAGCCAACATAGGATCTATCTATAGCTTCTATGGACATGGTGGCAGAGAAGTGCATAATATAGTTTGACAGAAATCCAGTCGAAGAGCAGCTTCTTAAACTCGATATTTCTTTTTATGCTCAATTATTTGCTCTTTCTCAGATGGTCTGGTACTGAGCACCATGGTCTGGCACTCAGATCTAGAGTATGGTATTCAGAGCCAGGGATGATCATTCACTCATTCCTGTACCAAAATAGCGCTCAGCGTTGTTTGACTTCAGTGCATGTATCAGAGGTGTAAAAAAACCAAGATTTTAATATCAAAAAAGTTGGTTTTTTTGTTTTATTTTGTTTTTTTGTTTTATTTGGTTTTTGGTTTTTGGTTTTCCTTTGGATTTTGTCACAACTGTTTTGTTATAAAAACCATCAATCACAGCATGAAAAAGAGCTCCAACTTTATATAATTAACTTAGCTTGATTTCGGACTTTATGACCCAAAATTAGTAATAAAATGGTAATATTAGTAAATTGAATAAAAATATCTTAAAAAATCAAAAAACCATAAATGCCATTTTTCGTATCTTTTGGTTTTTTGTAAAAACTAAAAAACCAAATAACCAAAAACCAACATGTTTGCAGCCCTGCTTGTGTGTATCAGCGTCGTATTCACAGAGCCGCTTAAGCGTTCATCATACAACAAAGAAGACCATAAAATAATGGAAAGATTCAGCAGATTATTCAGATTGAGAGAAAAAAGAAAACGAAGGCTTTAACTGAACGTATCAGAGAAACAAACGATAGAAATACATAGAAAGACATTGAACCTTTACGCACAGCTCTTGAGTTGCAGAGGCGGTTACGAAATATAATGATCATCGACGGTGATGATAAATCGCGAATGACAAATTGACGATAACATTGATAATGATAATGGCGATAACTGCTATGAGAATGACGTAGAAGACAATGATGATTGTGACGGCGTACAAGCAACAAGAACGATAAAATGACATTTTTAAAAAGAACTTTAAAATCTCGAAGTTCAAGGTCAATATAAACAACCTGACGGCTAGTAAGCTGAGACAATATTGTGCATATTAGAAATTTTCATTTACCCTTGCTGAAAATAAAACATTTACTGTGGAATACACATAATTATTTACAGATAATTAAAACTGAGTTGGTGTGCATGTAAACATTTACCCTTCGTGTTTAATCAACTCAGAAAACGTATTGTCTGTAATTTTCTGTCAAGCTCGGGGAAAAAGTCACCTCAATGTTGGCTGGTCCGTCGGTGTTTAACCATAGAACCATATTTCGATAGTCCTTCAGTTGGCGCATTAAGTTGTCCCTTTGTGAATAAGTCAGTTAGTCTATTCTTTGCGAATAAATCAGTTATTCTATTCAATGAGTTATTGGCCGCGTAATTCGTCCAGTCACTAATTTTGTATTTTTGTTAGTCAGACGTTTGGTCAGTCTGAAAATCGGTCTGTTACCTGAAACAACTAGCTAGCTATCCATTGGTTGTCCGGCTGTAGTCTGTATGTAAGGAAACTGCGAACCAAATCGATTCAAACGATTTTTCTCGTCTACTGCAGCCCATCAGTGCAATTTAGCCAGAATTTGATTTCACATGCCATCACGTGCCATGTCATAATGTGTCATGTCATTATGTGGCATGTCTTTATGTGACATGATATTGGTTGACATGTCATTAAGCGACATGTTATCATGTGACAAGTCACTATGTGACATGTCATTATGTGACGTCACGTGACATGATATTAATTGACGTGTCATTAAGTGACATGTCATCATGTGGCAAATCACTATGTGACATGTTATTATGTGACATCATGTGACATGATATTAGTTGGCATGTCATTAAGTGACATGTTATCATGTGACAAGTCACTATGTGACATATGACATCGTGTGACATGGTATTAGTTGACATGGCATGGTTGGCATCCTATTACACGAAATGCTCTTCTATACAATAGATGACCAGCGGACACAGCAGTAGCAGTATCAGCAGCTGGGCAATGTCTTGGTAGCAGTAACATTTATCTATAACATTAATACCTATACTGATATCAAAACTAACTAATATCAATATAAATGTTAATAATTATATAATTAACACAGACTTAATTAATATTCCAATTATTACTAATGCCCTTTAGAATTATTATCACTTAACTTGTTATTATGAAACTATCGCTGCTGTCACAAAAACAAACTATCAACAGAAATGTACAAAGGCTGAATAACAAGCATTCACTTAAACTGAATCAAGCAACAATGAAAAACTGATCATTGTAAAGCATAAATCTAGTCATGGGCAACGCTCCAACGAAGGCAACAACGAAACAGTTCAGTCAGAAACTGGTAAAACACATAGACTGCAACCTAACCTTAATTTCATAAGCAAGAGCAGTAACAAATTTACTGTAATACACCGGATGCGTGACTGTAACTAGAAAAATACTGTGTTAACAGATGTTATTTTAAGAAAAGATACCGTAGATATCTTGAATAGCCATACGTGGATATCTTCACCAAACTACAAATGTTGGAAAGTAACTTTTTCTCATAGAGCTTTCAAAATGAAAAAGGAACCATGAAGGTGGTAATCAGCTCACGGTAATTGTTAGTATATGGTAACATCGTGTAATTTGACATATCATAACCGTCAGTGATGTTTCTGAGCTGCATTTTAGAAATGCTGTATGGCTGACTACTAACACAAAACTGAGAAGGCTATTCAGCCGGAACAAAACTCATGTCATTAGAAGGCACAAAAAGTCAGAAGTGTGATTTAATCGACTTACTTCTTTTGCGACACCATCTAACTAAGACGACAGCCCCGAGTGAACAAAAACAAAACCATACTTTTAGAAAGTGCAACGGAAACAGTCCCTACAGAGCATTTATAGCTGCAGCCGCTGGAGTGATTCTCCACAAAGAAATTCCGTGGATTCCATAGTGACACCATTGCATTTCAGTAACAACTTCAAAGTGTCCGCTCCACATTAGACCACAACTGTCATAAGAAATGCTGAACTGTCTAAGACATCAAATCATGGCATAAGGCCAACGTTATTTACCCTCCTTGACTTTTGGTTTAAAAAATTGGCAAGCTGCCTATTGCCTCTTCTAAATCATACAGCGGCTTAGAGCCATTTGCAAACAACAACAACATATTGCGGGTAAGAGAAAAATTCGGCGATACACCGGTTAAGCAACAAAAGGTATGACAGTAAATGTGCAAACAAATAGTCACATTAGATGTTTAATGTTCCTAAGGCCGAGCAAAGTGCAACATAAATAAATAAGCATTGTTAACTTTGACACACGAGTCATAAATCCTCGACGAAATGCAATCGGAGCAATTAAAATAAACGACAGAAAAAATTTGTTCATACTCTTCTGAAAATGCCGGATATTATGTTAAATAAAGCGGTAGATGTACACGTGGTTTCGGAGAGGAACCTGTGATCCGGTTGACGGCTAAGGGGAAGGGTGCACCGGGATGTCTCGGTACATTTCAGGCACGTTGAAACAAAGGTTGAGAGGCATAGGCCTATGTTTCTTTCCACTGTGGGACAAGTTTCACCTTCTGAGATCAATGCCGCGTGAACGGCTACAAAATGCAGTTTACACACAACCTTTGTGTTGGAATGATAATACAACGGTTGTGAAATTCAAAAAAAATTACTGGCACCTGTCTTGCTTCCTAACAGCAAATACCTAAAGAGTTAGAGCTTCTAGTAATTGGTAAATGCTGAGGGTGGCAAGGCAGTGAAAGCTTGTATAAGTTCTTTCCAGTAATGCGTAAAAACGTGCATCAAGCGTCTCTGTGTACTTATCTCTTGTAAACTTGCCAGAGTCAACCACAACCGCGTTTCTATAGTAACCTGGTTCACAGCAGATTTCTCTATCAGCTCTTGTCCAACAAAGGCACAAACTATAAATGTTTGACTCGCAATTGTAAAACAACCAAAGGCGAAACGTGACAACTCAAAAGCGAAGAAAAACAATGCAAGATAAAGTCAGCCGTAAACGAAGTAGTCACTTCACACTTAAAGAACGGCCAGAGTGGAGAGAACATGCTTTGCAAGTGTTGCTTTTCCGAGTCCTGGTTTTCTCCAGCAACAGCTCTGTTAAACTTTTTCATCAACTCTGTCGGTGCTGCGATTTTATCCTAGCTCCATTATCAATCTCATAACTCTTTGAGTTAACTTCCATTTACCAGATCCAAGGTTCCTGCACGGTCTCCTCATCTTCAGATTCTCAGTTCCGATTTGAATGATCTGCTTTGCAGAGACATTCTGTCATGGTAATCGCAACGACACATCTAGATGAAGCCGGGAATCGAGCGTGCCAGCTGGTGCAATGCTGTCGCCATTTCGTGATCGGAGAAGCTGCTTCTCGGGAGGTACGGGTCGAGCAGCCCTGCGGAGGTACCGTCAAAGCGTGCCGTCTCCACAGACGGGTGAACGAACGGCGGCTGTGAGATGACCCCGTGCAACGGACCCTGACCACTCTGCGAGTGCGGCAGATAAGAAGACGGGAAGTAGGAATGTCGTGAGTCGGGGGGCGAGTGTCTGCGCTCCGCATCGACGCTCGGACGCTGGCAGAAGAAGTTCTGAGCGTAGGAGGGTCCGGCGCGGGAGTGACCGAAGTCCTGGTTAAGATGGCTGCCGAATGCAAACGGATAGCTGCGAAATGCGTCGCAGTCCTTCCGGTAGCTATCCCCGAACGTCGGAGGGCCACCGGTCGGTCCAAACGGTCGCATATAGGCAAAGGCATCAGGCGTCGACGAACCGGAGTTGGAGTTGCGAGGAGACAGGCACGAGGTCGGTCCAAGGTGTATGGACGAACCGACCGCACCCTCTGCTTCACGCCCGTACTTGTACCTGCGTGACGATGCCGTCTGCATGAACGACTCCGCCGCATCGCCAACGGGGTTCCCGTCGAGCGACCCGTTCCGCATCAGCGGATAGCCTTGCCCGTGGACGCGGAAGGAACGCGACTTAGATGACGAGTCTGGGTCGATCGTCACGCACATATCGTTGGATAGAGTGGCGTCACGGTTGAGCGATGATAGTCCTCCGGGGTTTCCAAACGCCCCGAATCCCGACTTCTTCTTGAGTTCTACCAGTGCGGCACAGTGTCCCGGATCGGTCTTCATCTCCAGATGGCGGTGAAGATGGACGTCCTTCGTGAACATCTTGCGACAGACGGTGCAGTTGAAGAGCTGGGCCCCAGACACGTCCGGTGTCACGTTTGGGTGGCTCGCCAGGTGCTTGGCGTAGCCGGTCTCGTGCGCGTAGCGTTTGTTGCAGACTGGACAGGTGAACTTCTTCGTTTTAGTCGTCCTCAGCTCCGTTGGCTCAACGAAGTCTGAGAGCGGAAGTCCGCCTGAGAGAACGCGCCAAAAGTCTGGGTGGTGCTTGTGAATGTGCTGGAAGAAGAGCTCGTCGTCCCCGCATCGCTTCTCACACACCTGGCAGGTGAGGTCATGGGGTCGTGGCAGTGCCGTCTGAAAATGGTTGAATAAACCCCCATTGGTAAGCAGAGCTGCATTTAGGTATACGCCTACGTCGAGACACCCTTACATCTATCAAACGCCTGTTCATTACTCAGAAGCGCTTGATTCCAGCAGTAGCTTAAGAGATATCGTTGCCAAAGCAAGATTCACTACAGAGGGCGTCATGTCAATATTAATTTGTACACACAGACATGCAGATAACACACAAGGACTCAAACCCTTCCGTCGTAAGATTCTAAGTAAACTCCAGAACAATTTGGGATCCACCTGGACCACTGATGAAGCCTGCTATATGCACATACAGGATGTGCCTTCAGTGCCAGGTCTGGGATTGAATCATGACGCAATAAACAATATATCAACCATCCATGCATGCATATAAGAACTTAATGAACTAGGTCGATTTTATGTGGGCTCACATGCTTGAGCAATTATCAAGTTTTCATGCCCCTCGGTACCTACACGTATGAGACCTCAACAGCAATTAAAAATTATATCCAGACTAGAAAAAACTCTGGGACGGATGGAACTCGTCAAGATTCGGCGGAGAAAAGGTGACTTGGAAGACAAGGGCATTATTATTATTATTTTTATTTTTATTATCATTATTATTATTATTATTATTATTATTATTATCATTATTATTAGTATTATTATTATTACTTTAATTATTATTACTTTTATTATTATTATTATTATTATTATTATTATTAATTGTATTATTATTAGTGTTGCTATCATTATTGTTATTATTCGTTTTATTACTACAACAGCAACTACTACCAGAACTATTTTTTAACCCAAAGGGTGAAATCCAGGGGATTTAGAAATTACTTTAAACAAGGAAGAATGCATTTCTGGAATAATAGTCTTCGCAAATGTCAGGCTAATGATTATAACTAAGCCTCGCTTATTATTGTTGTCATTCGCTAATACCCAAGAAGCAGACTAAACAATATTTTATCGTTATTGCCTTTGTAAATACAGTATTGTTAGGCCTATGACTATCATTATAATTATTAGTTTATTACATGGAGAATCGTGCCATTGTAAACTTACGATCTGTCGACAAGCTACAGATCTGCATGGTTTGATGCACCAACGTTTAAGTCAATCTCTGCCTTGCCCGCAATTTTCAAACCTTCTCCAACTGCGAACCACCTGTGTCCCTTCGTCAAATGATAATGATAATGATGACATTGACAGAAGGATGTGACAATAACCACCGCGGTAATAATGACTATAGTACAGATCAGGAAAGCAGAATCGACAAGGCCTGTCCTGTGTTCATACAATACCTGACAATCAAAAATGTCAGTTACCTGACAGCCATTGTTATCTTAGTCTGAGGACTAATTAAAGCTGCATTACCCACAGAGCAATACAATGCAATACCTTACTCATAAATATAAATATAGATATTAATATAATGGCGATTACAATGATAATAATAATAATAATAATTATCATTATTATTATTGTTGTTGTTGTTATTATTACAATTATTATTACAATTACTATTATTATTATTATTATTATTATTATTATAATTATTATTGTTATTGCTACTGTTACTGTTACTAATACTAATATTATTATTATTATTATTATTACTATTATTATTATTATTATAGCAACATAACAATAATAATATATATCATGAAGATAAAGCGGGTGGACTGTGTCACACTCATCTCTTTGCCACTTGTACGATGCCTGTCATGGAATGTGACAGTTCTCAACACATATTATATGCCAAGTCTCATCTTTTTTATACATCCATCGGAGCTGGCGAAAGAACCGACCGTGGTTTTGTGTCCAAGAGGACGAAGTACTCCACCATCACCAGCACCCATACCGTTGTAGCAATGTCCTTGGAGTCTGGTAGTACGTGGAGCGTGAGTGGATTTATGTGCATATATGGAAATTGGAAGGAATGATAACAGATGCAAACCACATCTACTTGAAATCTCACAATCATTTATTCCAGCGGATTTCGCTGGCTTTTTACACAGTTTCCGCTTTACAAATTTAGCAGATGTGGTGCTTCTTTTCACGGAGATGTATAAATAGCCAGTCAAATAGTTACGAGCAAGAATACCGGCTAATTGAAGCCGGATAATTGAGGCTGTTGCTATACAAATTCCCAAGAGAAAAACTCCTTCAAAATGGTCCAAAGAACATTTGTAATAGAATGTGATATCCAAATGGCAGAACAGAGATCAGAATCTTTATACTTCACATCTCATGTTGCTTTTTGCAGCTGACGCCGCATAATGAAATTGTCAATTTATATTGCATAAATCAGCTTATGAGGCAAGTTTAACGATCTGTTAAGAGGCGTCATTGTCGTAGTTGAATCAAATAGAATGCGTTAGATGAACACGACTCGGACGAGCAGTCCATAAATTCTCGAGTCGAGAGTGACAAGAGCACTGTCAAGTATAAGCTACTTGGTAGTAGATGATAATAACTGTGGCCTACAGCTAGACAAGAGTCGACATGACATGCAGTCTAAGAAGAGGATATTGGTGTCGTTAATAGCAGGAAGACGCAGAGACATTCTGTTGCCTGGCACCGTTGAACGCCTTGACTGTCTAGTCTACCTGAAACTGTCGCTTATATAGACTATAGTAGTACGTTTTTATCTGCCTCGTTCAAGACACTTAATGCCCCTGAGGAGTCCAGCTAGACATCTGTTGGTAGTTAGCTGCTAGCAGGCATAAGTGTAACAGCGGGGCGGCCACAGTATCTGCCTCCACCAGACATATATGTTTAAGAAGTCTACCCAGCCAGCCTTGTTCAGTGAGCTCTCTGACGTCTCTGTCGTCCTGCGGTGTCAATGGTTACAATTGTTGGCCCTCTATGTGTTCAATGATTCCCGCCACCCGCTCCATCCGCGAGGAACTATAGAGAGACCGGTGATGTCGCCATGGACCTTGGAGGTGAACGGTGGGGCGGATTTTTCAGCATTAAACTCTGGAGATGGGTCTCAGAATGGGATGGTTGGCAATTGGCAGAGTCAGAGGAACGAAAATTCTTCATAGAGGGTACATCACTGATGATGATGAATATTATCATTAAGATTGTTGTTGTTTATGATAGTGACGATGACGACGATGATGATGACGACGACAAAGATGACGATGATGATGATTGCGACTATGATGATGATAGCGATGATCAGAATGACGATGATGAAGGTGAATGGCGTTGTCATTTTAAGAAATTCCCTCGATAGAGATCTGCACCCCAGCCTATTGCACCGAATGCCTCGCCCCGACTGACCAATATATAGACAGCGCTTGCAGCTGAGGCCCCACAGACAATCGTACCTTCTTGAACTTGCTGCCGGCTGCCAGTTCGCTGCCAGACGAGACCGGAGAGAGGGAGGAGGAGGAGTGTGTATAGGACTTGGTCAGTGGCAGATTGTGTCCCTTCAGATGTTGCTGTAGGCTGGACAGCTGGCGAAAGGCCTTCGTGCACCCGTCGACGATGCACTTGTAGGGTCTCTCTCCTGAGAAAAAACAGACCAAAGACTACGATCGTCATCAACATCATCATTACCACCACTGCCACCAGACAACGGACACCGCTGTCAACCGGTGCACATAAAGACCGTCTATTACGTAACTACAAGGACTACAAACTCGCACATAAACAAAGACATATACAGAAGCATACAAGGACACAAACACGGTTCGAAGTAAACAAGAGACAGACACTGGGTATTTTCTGTGACTGTAACGCTGCGGCCTTGTGCCAGACATAGGAAGACATTCAACGCATTGCAATTAGACGCTGCTTCGTCAGCGCCACAGCAGAACTTTGGATGACTAGAATTGTCCATGACACGATGTCATTGGTGATGTCGTGGCAACCGAAGACCATCGACAGACGCCAATTACTGCTATAGGCTTCGTAGTCGCTGATTCCCTTTAAGTGCCAAACGACCTTTCAGATATATGACAAGAGTAATCGTATCGTATCTGGTTATTTATATAGCGCTTCTTACAGTACTAGCTATTCAGAAGCGCTCATATATGCCATGACTTGGGTTACCTATACCTCAACCAATCACAGTTACTTAAATAATATACTCAACACATCAATATAATCAATTGCAATTACTTAATCAATATACACAATACAGTCAAACAAAAATAACTTATAATACACTAAACACAATAAATAAAAATTACTTAATACACGCAATTCATTGATTACAATCGATCACACAAACTCAATCGGTAAATCATCATTTCCAATCAATCATACTGACACAATATACACGCTCATTAATTCATCATGTAGTAAATGATGAAATAAACTAAGCATCCAATACCTTAGACATTTAACAACATTTAGGCCAGCGCTGGGTAAATATCTCGAACAGGCGCTATATCATCTTACCCCATGTCACTATAAATATTGCCTAAGTAAAGCTAAGTTGAAACAGGAGAACATCGTATGTATGTGAGAATGCATATGTGAATGCACGTGTGCAAGTGTGTATTAGAGTGTGTAGGTGCGTTTATGTGAGGGTGTGAATACTGTGCATGTGTACACCTTCGAGTGTGTAGTTGCTTATGAGCGTAGGTAACTGTGTGTGTAGGTAGGTGTGTGTTGAATGGATGTAGGTGTGTGTAGGAGTGAGTGTGCTTGTCCTGACCTGTATGTATCCTTTGATGCTGTTGTACGTGAGAGAGCTGTTTGAAGGCCTTGTCGCAGTAGGCACATGGGTATTTGCGTAGGTTTGAGTGGACGAGGGAGTGTTGGCCCAACTGTTGGGATGTGGGAAACGACTTGAGACAGTGGATGCACTTGTGAGTCTTCTCTTCCGTCCGATGTAACTCCTTCGAATGGTTCTGCATGTCAGACTTGTTTTCAAACTCCTGCTCAAATAAATACATTCAGCTCGTCAATACAACCCATCACAATAACTCCGTGTTTCCCAACCTTTTTTGGCTTGCGGCAAACTAAGAATTCAAAATTTTGCGGCACACAAAACAATACCTACTTTTTTAAAATCTATTTCTCACTATTATCTAATAATATTCTAATTTTAATATGCTAGTTGTCTAATAATAGCTTATTCTAGACAGTCTAGTGACGAAGTCAGTCTAAACTCTAGTTTATTCTAATAATTATAATTATCTAATATTTATTAAATTATTTGCACAAATTCACTTCTAACTTTTAAAAATTAATGATCCTCAATGTGACGCCTGTGTCTTCTTTTGAGAGCAAATCAAATTGAAACGAGGCTACAGAGACGAGAAGTATACTAGCATTTAAACGTCGATTTAATTACTAATGTTAAAAAAAATTCGTAAATTTCAAACATTTTCGTGTTGAGTACTGTTAACGGTAGAAGCGTAGTCTTTAAAAACCAGTAAAAAAATTGCATCAATTGAACAGATTTGCTTTTTTAAAATCGTTATATCTCTGTTGTAGACTGTAGCGATGTAATCTGTAGAAGTTTAGAACACTGTAAAAAAATGATTGAACAGATTTTCTTTTTAAAAAAATCATTAAAAATATCTCTTTTGTGGAGTGTTGCTATGAATCATTATTAATTAATAACACAGGCCTATTAGAATTTCTTCCTCGGCAGTTCTCGCGACACACTATAGGCCTACTATATGCTGCGCCACACAGATTGGGAATCACAGCAATAACTTAACAATTACGATCAGATTAACAATCACAGCTAATCACAAAAACTTATTCTATAGATAGCATACTCAACGCATCAATACAATCAATCCATATATAATCTATCACAATGATGATGTAAATGCTCTCAACTCAGCTCAGTCATGTACTAAAATAAATTTAACAATATACTAAATACATAAAAGACAACATTAATATAGACTGATCAGCGATTAATGACATAAAATCAGTGTATTAAACTGATCAAATAGGCTTCATATATATACAATGTATATATGAATGCATAATATATACAGGTGCAAGACACATGTATCACGCGATCCACAGTCCAATTAGTCTGGTTAGGTGGAGGGGAAGGAGGCAAAAAAACAACACAAGATCCTCTCCAGGATGATAGAGATTTTGTCCAACTGTGAGCAGCAGATGGACTGCATAGGATGGACCAAGTATTGCCAAATAAAAGAAAAGAAACCATTTGGCTGACTCAATACAGAAGATAGGCAGCATATGGTATAATGTCATCGAAATATACACCAGTGAGTTGTGCTGCTACTTAGGCTCGTATTAGGACTATACTTGTGAAGTACCGGAAGTGTTTCAAGACATATACCTAAGTCACGTCAACTTACCTGTTTACATAGACGACAGTGGTATGACCTGATCATCTGGTCGGCAGTTGAGCTTGGAGGCATGAGCCCACCTGGGCCCCCAATGACACCCCCCACCGATCCCCCAAGCATGTATCCATCGAGAACGGCGTCGCTGCGTTCCGCTGCAGTTCCGCTGATGGCTGTTCCAGCAATTGGATAACTCATGAGAGTGCTGCCATCTGGGGATCGATGGCTGCTTACAGGGATAGAGGAGGAGGAGGAGGAAGGTAGGGAGGAGGGGAAATGGTTGCCCCCTCCGCCGTACAGACTGTTCACGGCGGGATTTCCTAGACTCATCTGATTCTGCCCTGAAATCACAATTAAAACTGAATTCTCACAGGAACACAGCTTTCAATCAGTCTTCAGTAGAACACAGCTTTTCAGTAAATTCTTACGAGAACATTCGATGAATTCTTCCTAGAATGCAGCTTTCAAACATTTATTCATAGAATACAACTTCAATCAATTCACATTGGCATGCAACTTATATTTATTAACAAGACTTATATAGCGCCCAATCAAGAACATCTAGTCAGGAGCGCTCCCGAGTCCCCGACCTAGGCCCCGGTTAACTTTTGATCAAATCAAATTTACCGACTATAATAACTATAATAACTATAGAGCAAAGACCAATATCAATAGGCCACCACCCTATTTCTCCAAATATTTTTTTAAATCAAAGCCTAACAAATTACACAGTAGGCCCTATCGCAAAGCATTCTAACTAATAATGGTGGCTGATCGGTAAGAGCGGTTAGCCCTTAACACTCAGTGTGTGGTGATTGAGCGGATTTGACCTTCGTCCGAGGCGTCAGTCACTGTCTAGGGACCTTGAGCAAGTCCTTCGCCCACAATTAGTCTGCAGTGCAACTGCAATTGCGCCGTCGAGGCGTGTGTATGCACTTCTGAGCAAAAAAATGTCGGAAGAAGAGTGATATCAAATTTCAGAATAAAAAATAGTCAATATGTTTTTGAACAGAGGACTCTACATTTATGGCACTTTTAGAATTGCTAAAAGCTATTACAAAGGCCATTTAAAAAATTATACTTTTTGACTCATCTAAAGCTTTCGACTCTATCGATCAGAAAACTCTCATGAAAATACTTGGGGGCTATGGGATCGGAAGGTTATGATTTGTATGGTTTCTCTGACCGGTGAATTTTCATCTGATAAATTTCTTGTGTACTTGATCCTACATACTTATAAAATTAAGGAAGCAGAACATTATTGCTTCTTTATGGACCACCTTTGGCGCTAGAAAATCGAATGCCTCATTATAGACACCGTTACTGAATGCAATTGACAAAGGACTATGAATAAGCATTGCTCGTGGAGAATTTTTGCTTCACGTCAATTAAGTCGTTGAGTTCAGTTGAGTGAGTTACCGTTCGCAACCTTGAAGTAACACTTGACGAAGAACTTAGCGTTTAATAGCATGTCAACTTCCAACTCGAGAAGCTATGTATACCAGCTTCGTCAGTTACGTGCTCTCCTCCAATCGTTCTCTCCCACGATGCCGCCGAGGTCTTAATTCACGCATTTGTCACCAGTATGATGTAACGCTGCTGCCATGTTCTTGCTGGTATCCCGTTCGGCCTAATAGGGCGCCATGACCGGGTCCTCTTGCCTGGCTGATTGGACACATTCCAATATATGCCCCAGTTACTGCCTATAGTATACATGCGCGATGTCTTCCACTGGCTTCCTGGATCGCAGCGTATTTCTTAGACGACAGCAGCGTTCGTTACCGTGGCGCAGCGTCTCATCCAAAGTGATCTCTGCTGGTGCTGCTGCTCGTCAGGCTCTCCGTTCTTTCGATGAAGAGCTCTTAGTGCTTCGGACTCAGTCTTCGGTCAAACGTAGCCGAGTCTGCTCGGTGTAATTCCATCACATGAAATGGGCGGGAGCGCATCAACGTGCGTGTGGGTTTGTTTGTTTTTATTAGAAGGGGCTCAATAAAAATTTCCCGAATCAATTAATTAAAAAACTTTACATTTCTAAAGCGTTACTCCAAAGTCAAACGAAAGGCGCCAGCTTATTCAGGAGCACTGCGTCAGATCAGAGGGGCTGTCTCCAGACATATTCAGTGGATGTTCGAGTCCGGACGCCGGAGAGGCCAATTCTGGAGTGCCCATAGGCATAGAAAATATGCCTTAAAGGGGTCCTTGTACAACTGTGGCATAACATTCACGATTTTGGGTGGCAGTTACAGTTAATATCGTGGGCTCTGCAGTCCTTTACGAAGAATCGTCTGTGACACATCAATTTTGTGGCTACTGCATGATATTAATGCTAAATCCCCCACAAGACACACTTTAATCAATACCATAATTCATCGACAAAATAATCAACCACACGGCGTAATTACACTAATTACACTTCAGTTTCATGTGATCAAATGCGATGAGTGTTTATGAATAGGTTTTCACGGCTCTGCGTAGATCTTCCTGCCAACGGAATACCACCAAAAAAATCATCCATCAATTTGACTAAATTAGACTGAAAATTACACGGAAACGTCAAAAAACGTAGACTGTACAATTCCTGTGAGTCCGAGAGGGTAACTGATGGACCCGATCCGGATGAACTTACCGGGGCTGAATAGCTGCTGCCGCAGTCCGTTGACTTCACTTGAAGAATCGATCGATCGAGCGGAGTGGTAGAGCTGATCGAAAGCCCCCTCGCCAGCTCCTCCTGAAGACAGTTTATCAAGGGAGGACGAAGCCTGCACGACGGACTGGGTACCAAGGCCCTACAACAGATCAATCCTTGCTTTCACTTCCAATGATCCCTCGATTGGCTCATCCATTCTACCCAACCTTCCACTCTCCCACCCGTGTATACAAATCAAATCAAACCGTCTGTCTGTTAGTATGCATCAATGCCAATCAAACAGTTTCGTATACGCGACTGATGTCTGTCCAATTTGATTGACAGTCATTTCGCCCGTTCGGGTTGCGAGCGCCACTGACGAGTTTATTATTGCGGTGTCGCTACATAAATGTCAGTCTACAATTACAATCATTTGCATAATCATTCATTCGTTGCATTTGCTCACATTTCCCATTCATATATATATAGTATATATAATATATATATATATATCGGCATAAGGATAGTGTATGTGCTGGTCCTGTGAATTGTTTTTCGTTGCTAATCGATTTATTTAAGCGGAAAACTAAAAAGTACGAGTAAAATCCAACCATTCAAGCTAACTGGTGGCAGAATAATGACTTATATAATATTACTTGCCAAAAAATGACACTTCCATAACTTTCTGTTCTGAAAATTACTTTATTTATGCAATGTCATATCGGGTCTAGCGTTCCAGGCCTTCCTTTTTGCTCCAGCGGACAAATAATTACATGATTTTCTTGAGACCATGATGGATTGGTAATTTTCCGATAACATATTTTTACACGGACATGGAATAATGGATCTCCAGTTAGCAACAAAATTCAACAACCATAATATACATGTGAGTGCCTAAACTAATAGACAAAAAATAAAATCGATAAAGTAAAAGAAATTACGTGAAATATTGAACAAAAGTACAGTATACTATCGCGTACATGTCCACTTTGCGCATTTATAAATCGACCTCTACATTTTCATCGTGAAATGGTCGATGAATGACTTTGCATACAGTTGAATAACCTCTTGTGGCTCTCTCTTAACCACGAACTAAACGTGAAAGAAATTATCTGCCAGAACAAAAAAAATAATGCGCCCCTAATCAAACAAGCGGCTTTTATTTAAAAAGCAGATGTCTAGAAATTATTTATGTATAGTTTTACCATTCAGGCCAACAAAAAAATCAAAAATAATTTCAATATCAGGGTATTTTAGCCTACAGTAATGCCAGCTACACATTGTTTTTGTTCTAAGATCGTGGCGCAAGTAGGCTAGTGCTACTCGTCACAAGAATTCTTGAATATAGAGGAAGTCAAAAATATTTCAGCACTAGCGTATTTTTGAAACAAAATCTGCTGCTGGCACTGTTCAATTTTTACTTTTATAGATAAAAGAAAAGAATTAATCGTAACAAGATTGTCATTTTTAAGGTGGCGTAGGTGTTAATTTTCTTTCGGGCCCCTTAATACAATACAACTGAAATTTGATATCGCCCTTCTTCCAACATTTTTTTATTCAGATGTGCACACGCCTCGACAAAGCAACTCAGTTTTAATGCAGAGCAATTGTGCACGAAGGACTTTTTCAAGGTCCTTACACAGTGACTGACGCTTCGGACGAGGGTCGAACCCGCTAACTAAGAGCACACTGAGCGTTACGGGCCGACCGCTCTAGCCAAACGGAGGCTGAAGAAAAGGAGGACGGTTGGCTTAACGGTAAGGCCAGCTCTACAGTTATTCGGCTCTTACATAGTTATTCAGTAAAGAAGAGTAATCAACCAGTAATTGAAGTACATGCAAACATACTAAATAACGAGCTACAATGAGGAAGACTGCTGTAAAGGCATTCATTCATTTGGTCAAACATTCAACCATTCCGTCATAAATTAATTAATTCAATCGTTGATTCGTTCATTCATCCAGTCAGTTCCCCGAGTGCAGTTGATTTTAAAAAAGCGTTAAAAAAGCAATTGAAAGACCTTCACACTCCAGTGTAAGCGAATAAGCAGAATTCCTAATTGCAGAGTAGGTGAAAGCCTTACTCAGCTGGGTACAGTGCAAAACGACCTCGGTCGGATGGTGGTCAGCGCAACCGCAGACAAAGACAAAACCCCGTGAAAGAAAAGATTCATTTCAGTCAGCCGCGCACAATATCTCGCCAAGCACCGGCACATGACAAAATTTATTGTCTGCACAAAGATGCTAATCTCGGTGCAGTCGGCCAGCCGAGCGGAAACATTATGTCAGCCGAAACGCACAAAGGCCTTTGACGGATAATGTAACGTAAGCGACAGACAGTCATTAGGTCGTACTAAGTCATTGCCAACTGAGGCCCATTCAGACGATACTACTACTCCTATTCCTCCTCCTCCTCCTCCACATTATCCTCCTGCTCCTCCTCCTTCTGCTGCTCCTCCTCCTCCTATTCCTCCTCTTCCTACTACTCCCTTTCCTCTTTGTCCGCCATCGCCCGCCCATCCTCCCCACTGCTCTTGCATCGCTCCTCCATCTCCCTGTCCTCCTCTTTTATATCCTCCTCTATCTCCTCAACCCCTCCTCTTTCTCTACATCCTCCTCTTCTACTCCTCTTTCTCCTCCTCACATACACCTCTTTGTCCTTATTTTCTTATACCTTCTACTCTTCCGTCTCCTTCTCAGATATTTCTTCTCCTCATCATCCGTGCTTGTATCTGTCCTCCTCTGCCTTCCGCTCAATATTCTCTTCATCCTTCTCTCCTTTTTCTACATCCTTCCTTACCTGCAAACATATCTTGTCATCTTTCTAATTCTCAGCTATTATAATAGTACCTCTTTAACCAACCCTACTCCTCCCTCTCCATCTCACCATCTCCTCCTCCTCTTCATCCTCCTCCTCATCTCCTCCTTCTCCTCTTCCTTCTCTTCGATGATTTCTATAAAAAAAATAGTTGCAGAAAAGAATGAAAAAGTTGGAACGTCGCCAAAAGCCCCGATTGGGGAGGGTCAAAGCAGAAGAGTGGAAGTTGTGGAGGGGGTACCAGGGGTATATACATGTAGATATAGATATGTGGTGGTAGGCGGGGCGAGTGAAGGCGGCCGCGTAGATAATTACGTCCAACTGTAGTTTACTGCCGTCGACGTAAGATAATTGCGCATTTATTCGACACGGCTCGTTGAGCAAGTTCTCCGGAGTGCAGCGGATGGGCTCTTCGTCATCGTCATCGACTATGGTCCCTGGGCAATGGACTGGCGAATATAAAGCCCGAACAGCCATTTGGGATGACTGATGAAAACTATCAATCCTCACGAACGGATCGACAATGAACTGCAATTCTCAAAGAACGGCCTAAAACCCTGGACACGGCACTGAACGACCCCAACAACAAGATCGCCTCTTTCGACCACAAGATCACCTCATTCGTGAGCTAACTATGGAGTCAACGGCTCCAATGGTACGGCTGCACGCCTTAAGGATCGTCTTAGACCGAAACATAAACACGACGATGGGTGGTGACTCCACGAAAGTGTCCCAGATGACACAAGTCTAATCTTCCAATTTCTCTTGGCGACACCCAGTGCTAGTATTTGCAAGCGCTCATTGGGTTCCCTTTATTGTAACTGCATCTGAGCCATAATAAGTGCTTGTCAACGGTTGTCCAGCGCTTCAACGCAGTCGCTTTTTGTAGCACTTTTTTCATCAATAAAACCATGTGCGACGACTAGCCATTCCAGAACAATGCCCTCCAAATGTTTGAATCCCGAAGGATCATATGTACCTCGGGGAATAATAATAATAATGATAATAATAATAATAATAATAATAATAATAATAATAATAATAATTCGCCATTGCCGTCAAAGACCTGGAACAACTTCCATTTGGCACCACGGGCAAGTGTTGTTTGAATTGTATGCCTATATTCGCAGTTACATCCAATACGGTCACTGCACCGAAGTAGTTAGAACAACGGTTGCAAACGAATTGAGGCGACCTTGACCTGGACAATCCTCAACTGTACAAACTGGCGATGTCCATAAATAGGACCCCGCTGCCAAAGACTCAACGCGTGTCCTATATTGAACAATTCGTAAGAAAACAGAAGCGTTGGACAGATCATGCACCTTGAACGCTGCTAAAGTCACGCTAATAACCTTTGTTGTGACAGAGGGTTGGCTCTATCTGAGAAGGAGGATGAGACGCAAGAGAAGAAGAGGATTTGCGGGTGGAAGATATGGAGGAGAAGGTAGAGGAGGAGGAGGAACAAGAGGAGAGGTAGGAGGAGGTCAGAAACAGCAATAAAACAACGAAACCTTAAATAAACACAAGCACAAAATAATACTCATTAACATTTGTTCCGACCAGATGGAAGAAGATAGGTATAGAGACTAAGGAGTCAAAGGAGGAGGAGGAGGAGGAGGAGGGAGAACCGGAATAAGAGCCAACGCAGATGAAGCTCAGAAGTATGGGATTCAAAAGAATAGAACTCAGCCACTCCCCCCACTTTGGTAGTGCCATTCCCAAGCCTGGATGATGGATGGATGGCCACGCTAATCATCCACGCTAATCCACCTACAGAAATGTTGCTCATCGGTGGATTAGTCGATGACGATTCTGAACTGGGCTGTGGGTTTTTGGTTGTGGTTTTCTGCCTGTGGTTTTCTGGTTGTGGTTTTCTGGCTGTTTGGATTGGATTCCGTTGTCAATTGTTGGTGATTTCACCGATAACGGATTCAGAGGTCTGAGGCGAATCGAATTCGACGGTCAAAGTCAGTGTGCCAAGAGGAACGATCACCGTTCCAGATGGGAACATGGAACAGACGAGAAAGCTAGTCCTTTGGACGACAGCCAACAAAAAGGGTTCTGGCATCAGTCATGTTGGATGGATGCAACACCACAGAGTATTACAGCAGAGGTTATGTAAGGAAGCCAGGACACCCTTAAACCCCTCCTTCTGTTTCTCGCCCTTTCTCCCGTCTTGTTTGTCTCTGTCTCTCTGTCTCTATCCCCTATCGTCTTCTGTCTCTGTCTCTCTGTCTGTCTAGTTCCGTCTACGTATCTCTGGTTGTCTTCCTGACCCTGTAAAATACTTCTAAACTAAAAACATCTCCAGAACAATTAGAACGCGTATGCTATGCAGAGGGCAATGTGCAGTCTTTGCAGCCCTGTAGCAAGCAAAGTAACCCCAGCATTGCTGATCAGTACACAAAATGTGCCTGAAAAAGATTTTCAACGAAACACTAACACCTATAAACACAAAGATAACTAATTCACCAGCATCATCGTTACCGTCGTCATCATCATCGTGATCATCATGGCCATCGTCATCATAGTCATCGCTATCATCGTCATCGTCCCTATCCCATTCCAACAACAACAACAGCCTTCAACATTATGTTACACCGAAACCATAAACAACACTGTCATCATCAGTAGTATAATCTCCATTAACACAGACATCTCTCTTAAACAAATGATCAGATCTAATGTAAAAATATGAGTTTTAAACTAATATCATTTAACGGAGTCAGAGTTTCTGAGGACATGAATTATACGCAAATCTCTACCATGACCTCTCAAAACACACCCACAATCACCGCTACCATTATTATATCCCTTATCATAAAGATTCTCATATTTATCATTATCGTCATCGTCATCGTCATCGTCATCGTCACCATAATTGCCACGACCACGACCCCTACCGCTATCATCATCGTCGTCATCATCGTTATCATCATCATTATCCTCATTATCGATATCATCATTGCCACCACCACGGTCATCATCGTCGTCGTCGTTGTCGTCCTCTTCTTCATCATCATCGTCATCATCATCATTGTAATTGAATTGTGTCGTATTTACATATTCCTATAGCGCTTCTCTCAGTGCAAGTACAACCAATAGTTAGAGGCGTTCCCAGTGTGAAAACTCCGCGGGAAAACAGTCTTATGAATACCGGTATATATAGGAACCTGCAGTCAAAATCAAAGAATGAGTCGGAGAGTTAAGATCATTCCAAAGCATTGGATCAAGCGCGGTATTGGACAGAAGCCGTCCGAGTCCAAGGTACAAAGAGGTCACTTCGGTCCAAAGAACGAAGGGGACGACGAGAGGCAGCGGAAAGCGGACGACAGATACGGTCAGAGAGATAGCATCACCAACACTATTGTCATCATCATGGTCATGAACATCATCACGATCTTCAACATAATCATCATCTCCATCATCACCATCATCATAATCACCGCCACCGCCTGATTAATCAACGGCTGACGAAACGAATCGGAGCGAACAAACGACCGGACATCCTCTGCCAATAAATCGATAGAGAACATCAGCAACAAGTCAGACTATCATCCTCCTCAGCAACCTGAGCATCAGCAGAAGCCCATAAAACACCATTTGTTACCAACCGAATCGTCAATCAATAGCTGCTGAAACAATAGCATCTGCATCCGATATGCAAATCAGTGCTACGCCCCCTCCATTCTTCCGCCCCTGTCAGCTTCCCTCCCCTCTGCCCCGGTCAGGTAGAGCAACAGTGAATCAAGGTCACCATGGCGACTAACGCACCTTTCGTCTGTTACGTCAGTTGCGTGTAATGATTGTCGTCATTTGACTGAATATTATGTGAGAAATTCAAAATCACAATTTGCATCACAGCCATTAGATTAACGTACGTACATAGATAGACGACTAGAGAGTTACACTCATATAAAGGCAGACATGCAGGTATGCATACATACATACAACACGTACGTAAATACATATATGTATATATATATACATACATTTATGCATACATACATATACATAACCAAGTAATCACAATATACATATTTACAAACACGTATATGTACGTACATGCAATTATACATAAATACATAAATGCACAAATACATATATACACGCGTATATACATACATACACACATATATGTATACAAGCATACATGCATACATAAGTTCATACACACATACATTCACGGTAAATAAAGACATTAACATATATACACATGCATACATATACAAACGTACATGCTTACATATAAATAAATAAATATATATATATATATATATATATATATATATATGCGCTGCTGGGGGCCACAGTCATTTTAAGTATACTCCAGATTAGATCAGAATAAACCTAATGAATCAGATTGAATATGTTATTTCCATTCTGCCCCTGTTCAATATTCACATAGCAACCAAAACAACTAATATTGTTGTCTTTAGAATCTAACAGTAGTTTCAGGTGGGTCATAGACTGGGTCGCGATATCTCAGTGGTTAGTGTGGACTGCAAACTCATAGGTTAGAGATTCAAATCCTCGCCACGACAGACAATTACTTCGAATTGTTTGCCCCACCTGCAGCTCCTCTATAGCCAACTCATCAATAATGAGTACATTGACCGTACACTGTTGGCAGGAAAGCCAGATGACGAAGGAGAGGATGTGTCAGTAGAAGCTTGCCCTCTTATATGCCTCTGCTAAGAAAACTGGATGCCTTTCTAGGTAGCTAACTTCTTCTTCAAATGAATCAGTTCGTAGTATAACTTCTTCAATCTCAATGTGACACGATCCTAGAAAAAGGTTCAGCCCGTCTACGATCCCAAGGTTCATAAGTGCGCGCATAATTTCCTCTACGATGATACATGAGACCCGTTTGCCCTAGTGACCCGAGCGCAGTTTTTCTCACTGGCTATAAATTGACTCGAATGCCATTATCACCTCAACCCATACACCGTCTGATCCACACCTACACCTCCTCCCTTCTCCACTCATTAAAACCTTTCAGAATTCGAAGGGCCATTGCAACGTAGGGGGGGGGGGCATCGACTGCAAACCCTTTCTCAACCATTGAACCATGGTCTTAAAAATTACCCCGATGTCACCACTGCAACCAATCACCTTGGCCATCAAAGAGTACGCTGACAGCAGAGGGCGCGCAACGTGCCTCCTCGGCCGGGGCCATAAAAATTGAGCGGGGCTTCTGAGGGCAATGATGCAATTTAAGTTATAATTAGCAACACATCAAAAACAAGGATGCGGAGTCCAATCGCGCGACAATTGCGCGCATTTTTTTCAGATATTCACAGGCAGGGTAGTGTGGGGGTGAGAGGGAGAGAGAGAGAGGAGGGGTTGCTGGGTTGCGTGAATGATGGGGCACGTACTCCACGTAGGCGTTTGGCACCGTTTCAGCAGCATAATACGATAACAGCTTCTGATTAGAATGGACACGAAGGACTCTGGAGTTAGGTAGCTAAGAATAAGGTCCTTGCTCTAGAGGACTTGTTTTGTATAGTTGGTATGATTTGTCGTCTTCACGTGATATCTCTGGCTTGACAAACCCTCTGAGTTGACGCAGCTGACACATCAGTGAACTGGTATGCTGCAGCATAATGGTAAACACGCAATTGTCATACCTAGCCTTTCTTGGGAGTCGACCTTGTCCGACCTACCATATGCATCGGATGAACTCTTGAACTGCGATCTAATTATAGGACTGTTGAGATCGTTTGCGTTACATTTAGACACGCAGAAAACAACCGATGAATCACTGCAGTCAATGAAGATACATTCCACAATCCTTTTCACGGACATACAGTCCGGAAAACAACGCCGTATTTATCATTTGGCCAACAGGGCCCAGGCCTAGGGCCGGCACATTTCAAGGGGCGGCAAAAGTTAGATTTTTTAATGTTAATGTAAAAAGTAAATGATAGCAAGCCCGTTACTAGGGAAGAAATGTTTAATCGTCGTGTTATGAATCAGTGAATGAATGAAACTTGATGGCATCTCTTTAAAAAATCTACTCAAATGCGTTCAAAGTTACTCAGAGGCATTGAATATACTGTCACTAAAGTTCAAACTAAAACACTCATTAAGTTCATATTTTTTACTTATTTTCATTGTTTAAAGGAAACAGATTGATGTAGTGCTGGTTTCTCTTATCACTATAGTGTCTCATAAAATTGTTGTATTTAACTATGCGATTTCAATTTTGGGAGAGGCGGAATAGAAATCTTGGCCTTGGGGCGGAAAATTGCTAAATCCGGCCCTGCCGGAAAAATGGGCAACGGCGAAACATCAATAGGAAATAGATGCGGGAAAGCATGGGGAACCGAACGCCATTCTCATTCTCTAACCATTGCAAGCGCAAGGAAGACCAACATAGTCCCTCGTCCTTCCATTCGCGCCAACCCTGACAAATGCATGTATGTAGCGGCTACGTAGGAAGGGCGCCAGCCATGATCTAGTGAGTTTGCGCCCGAAAGGTCAACCGAAAGCTCAGGAGGTTAAATGCCGATCGCCATAGAAGATGTTTTGAGATTCTGCACCACTTGAGTCCCTCGCAAACGCTGTTAAACATAAGCACATGGGCTGCATTACAATGTCAACGTAAAGACCAGACGACGAGGGTGAGGACTTAGAATTTAGCATCCGCATTCCGATTACCATACGCGTTCTTCTTCTTTTCTTTATTTCTTTTTTTCCTTCGCATTCTTCTTCTTAGCATTTTCTTCGTAGTCTTCTGCATTCTTCCTCTCATCGCTCTCTTTCGCGTTCTTCTTCTCAATAATCTTCTTTTTCTTTTTCTTTTTCTTCCACTACTTCCTCTTAGCGTTTTTTCTTCGCGTTCTCCTCTCCATAGTCGTCTTTTTCTGTTTTCTTCCTCTTTTTCTTCTTAGCGTTTTTTCTTCTTTGCGCTCTTCTTCCTTTTCCTTCATCTTCTTGTTTTCGGTCTCCTCCGTTTATGCGTTCTTCTGGTTCACGTTCATGTTCTTCTTGTTTTTTATTCCTCCACTTCTTTCCACTTCTTTCCTCTTCTTCTAATTTCTATTTCATCTTCATTTCTTCTTATTTTTCATCTTACTTCTTCTCTTGAACAAGGAATGTTGCCAACACCGTGATTAAATACTCAATAATGTACTTCCGTATTCACAATCTAACTCAGTCATCGAGTCATGTTAGACCATTCAGCCTGAGATCCATAACCTTATTCATTGTCTATGCAAGAAATTCTGAGAGACCATAATGTCAGGCAAACTGTTTGAAAGACCATTCCATAACCGTGGCGGGAGAAATCCCATAGCAAAACGGAACAAATGCGCAGTTTTCGCAAAGCGTTGCTGCTTTCCGGAACTCGGTACGTTCCTCACTGACGGTCTTTAATTCGTGAATCAGCTCTGGCTAATTAACGTAGGCAGTGGGAAACGCAACTCCGACAAACGTTCACTACGAACAACAGCTACGCAGTTATCAAGGCCACAGATGCCAATCTCAATGCACGCTGCAAGGGTTAAGCGTTGACCTTGCACCATGCACCACTCTGTCTCTGTTTTCCGAATGACTAAGATCGTTTGCTCATTTTCCAAAACCTATTTGGAATTCGTTGTTGGTCTGTTTGTTGTTTCTTGCTCTTCCTTATAATTGTTGTTAGTTTCTCATTGGTGCCATTGTTTCTAGCTAAAACTGCTTTTTGTGGCGGCTGCTTGTTGGGTGTGTTTGTTGCCTTCAACAGACACAAAGGAATGTGTGCTTCATGAGTAAGTACCAGTTGTTGTGATTGTTATCAGTTATTTGTTGCCATTTGTTTCTTATTGTTGTGTCTGTCCTTCAGTGGAAAAAATGTCCTGAATGTTAGGCAATTGAATGTCAAAAGACTATTACTCCGCAGATGAATACGTACATCTTATACTATTTCTGTATACCACTAGTATGTAAAGATAATGTGTCAATTGCTTATACAGCCTATAATCGAGGCAACCGATTATAGGCAGCCTATAATCTAGAAAGAGTCATAGTTTCCTCAGTACAGTATACGTCTGTCTGCCTGTATGTGCTTCTGTCTGTCTGCGCGTCTCTCCGTCTATGCATGTATTCGAGCGTCCCATCGTCTGTCTGTCAGTGTGTACCACTGTGTGTAAAGCGCCCTTGCAGCGGCATGTCTGTATTACGGCGCTTTAGAAATCGTCCGTTTATTAATAATAAACTGTGCGTCCCTCCATCTGTCTGTCTATCCGTACGTGCTATCGTACGTTCGTCACGTATAATTATGATCATTGTGAAAGCTCTGTTTACTCAAAGCATCTTTTTGGTCCTATCAACGACAGTTCATAAAAGGCGGTTCGTTGGTTGTACCTGGATCTACACATAGTTCACGGTAGTCGACTTCTACCGTTATACCTGGCGACAGTTCATCCGACAGAAAGAAATCATGTGCGCGTGATGAGATTAAGATTTCTATTTATAACAATTGGCTGCAGAGACAGGCGAACCGGCAGCATCGACCCAGCAGACAGTCATCTAAAGATTAGATCAGCCAGATGAAATATTCCTTTGTGTGATGGTGCTGCGACTGAATCCCTTAATGCTGTTCGCGTTTGCCAATGCAGTCGTCTGGATTCGCATCTCAGCGGAGCCAATGATGATAGCAGCTGTTCAGCATAGAGGCAAGCAGCGACGGTCTGCCATTATTAATTACCAATTATTATCATTACGCATTTATCAAGCGCCAGTGTCTGATGACGAAGACTCAACCCATGGCGCTCAGCAATAATGAATAAAAGACTCTTCCAAGGTTACTACATATATAGTTCCCTCTATAAAGACACTCGAGTGTACGTTCTACGCTACAAGACCAGCGCGCTAAACCACCGCTTTCCAAAACTGTGGTAGACCTAAGGGATCAGATACGCCAAGTGAAGCAAGAGACATATATTTTAAAAAAACATAGAAAAAGACATTTACCAGGCTCTCATTCTAGATGGCAGCATAGTCATCGAATCATCAAAACATGCATTTTTAAAATCAATTTTACTACATATTAAAGGTGATTAGAAAAGAAAAAACATTAATAAATTAGGCTCCAGTCCGACTGAAATAAAAAATCATCCTGGAAGAAATCACACTGGAAAATCCACCTCGTGCCTGTCGGATGCACTAAGAAATTTGGGAGGCGCCACTCTAATCGATCGGTCACCTTCACTACCAATTGCAGACCACAGAGTCCAATCAATCAATCACTCACTCAATCAATCAATCAATCAATCAATCAATCAATCAATCAATCAAATGATCAATAGTTTATTGTTGCCAAGCTATACGGTGATATCCATTTCCATATGGTTGGGATTTTTCAAGAAGACCCTCTAACTAGAGAAATTCTAAGACGTTTCACGAGAGGTACATCACTCTCTGCTGCCATTGCATGCACATTGTACAATATACATTGTACATATGCTTGCATGTACAAGCGCACAAAGCACATATGAACCCCTCGTCTTCCTCTTCCACCTCTCTGAAATTGTCCTTTTTCAGCCGCGATTTCGCAGGAAGCGCCTCTGGGTATGGATATCTTGTAGGGACGCTATAACAAGTCTTTTTAGTTGATTGATTGATTGGTCGATTGATTGGTATTCGCATGTATGTGCAATAAGTATATTTGTTCATGCATACATATGCAAGTAAGCAGCCACGTTCACGTGTCTATACATACATTTGTGCGGTGCGAAGTGTGACTTACTGTAGGAAAAAAGCCAGAGACTCTTCTTAACAACAAAGCATCCATTTGTAAGATGAACGACGCGAGATATGAGATGCAGATGATAATGGCATCATTTATTAGAACGGAGTCAAAGCAGACATCAAGGAAAGAGACAAATAGATGAGGTACTGTCTGGTTCCAACTCTAAGAACTCCCTCCCCCGTTGACCCTTCCTTCGCCTTCAACCACGTCCCATCAGTGACGAAAGATGCTGCCCGAGCAACAAAGAAAAACCTCTATCCGAGTTCTGAGCCAAAATCCCGCTAAGTCTGAGGGAAAAAATTGGACAATGTACAACCCATGGATTCATTGGGTTCGTTGGTAAATCAAGGTTAGAACAGTGAGCTGTGTTATTCCATCAGAATATGCATGCGGTCTTTGTATAAGAACATATCGGAAACACTCGATTATCTAAGAAAGAGAGAGAGACAGACAGACAGAGACAGAGACACAGAGATTC